>CM046331.1:19760755-20376917 GCA_025403435.1 Artocarpus heterophyllus | reverse complement strand
ATACCTTTCTTCCAGGAGTAAAAAATAAATAGCGGAATTTTTAGAATTCATTAGATTACCCAAAGATTAAATTCAGTAAAGCCAGGTTTTACTCAGATTTACCTCCTTTTTAAATTTGATAAATCCATAATCTTCCAAATTATATTACTAACTTTTTTAGTTACTAGGTCGTTTTTACTTTGAAATCTTCTTCTAAATGAAAGATATTCTTTATTAACAATTAAAGTTTTCCTAAAAAGCAAATTGTAGTAATATGCTATAGTTTCCCCTCAAAAAACAAGTTGTAATAATACTCTAATTTCATGATACTTCCTTATTTTACAAAAATAATGTAAGGATTAGCTAGCCTTATGGACCACTCAATCTGCAAAAGACAAAAGCAAAAATTATAGTCCCTATAATACGAAAAAAAAACAAAAAAGAAGCAAAAATTAACATCTTGATTTCTTCATTGGGAGAAAAAAAAAGACGTAAAATTCTTGTCGTGGCTCGATTTCTGTTCCCTAAAGTCACAGACCAATTTGCAAATATCAGGCACATGTTATTCTTGTGGAAGTAAAATGATAGTAGAATTACAGAGAGGTTCAAGAACATCTGAGTTCTTGTTCTTATACCTGCGGCACTAGAAAGCTCCCAATTATCGTCGTCCTGCAGATACAAGGCAAAGTAGCCATGTAATTTCTTCTCCTTAGCGTAAGAAACCTTGACTTTAATGGCTTCAACGTCATCAAAGCCGATCCAAATCGATCCAACAGTTAAGTAATTTACCACATAAGTAGAATTATAAACAACTGGGATATTATTCTTTTTGATGTAATTTCTAATGATCCTGTAGGTCCTTACTCCATATTTTGTTGACTCAAGCCCTTTTCCTGCTGCTGGTGCTCCAATGCCATTTTCCTTGGGATTCACTAGTCTCCAAGCATAGCCACGGTAAGGCAATCCTAAAACCACTTTTGAGGCAGATAGTCCTTTATGAAGCCATGCTCTGATACCGAAATCTGTACTAATGTTGCTCGAAGGGTCAAATAGAGCAGCATCTGCTCTAGTAAAGTTCGACAAATTAGGCTTATAATAACCAAAGGCAAGGACATGAATCCAATCAAGGTTGCTTTTGATTGAGTCAACAGGAAAAGAAGCATGTCCCACATCTGGTGAGTACCTAAGAGCAGCAGTCAAGATGAGTTTTGCCTTTCCAGAGTTTGCAGCTTCAGAGTTAACGGCGCCTCGCCACTCCTTGAAAAGAATTCCCATGTTTGCTAAGTCTGACCTTGTGTTTGCTGAATCCCAGAAAAAGTCTAGGCCTTGGAAACCATAGAGCCTCGCAAATTTTATTGAAGAATCAATAAAAGATCTTCTGTGAGAAGAGCTGCTAAGCATTGCTGAGAAAGCTGAGTCGTTTGTGATTCTTCCACCAATGGAGAGAAGTGTGGTAACTGACGGGTTCTTCTGCTTGACATTGCCTGCAAAAGTGGAGAATTTTTGCTCATCTGGGATGGAGACCTCATAGGAGGAAGAGGTGAGATTAGCATAAGCACAAATGAGGTGAGTAAAGAGTGCAGAGTTTATGCCAGAACTAGAGACATCATCATCATGCTTCCAGTACCCTGCTCTTATCGAAGACTCTGCTTTTGAAGATTGCAGCTCCACAGAAAGGAAAATTTGGAAAACAAGCATGAGAATCTTGATTGCCATGAATCGGACCAGTAGTTAAAGTCTTTAGGAAAATACTTTGGGGCGTGGAAGATTCTCAACTAGTTTCAAAAGTTATTCTCATTTATTTATTGCCCAGGAAGACGTGGGGTGGAGAAAAGTTGACAATTCTCACCTTGTTTCAAACAGTGATCTCATATAGTGATGGCCAAAGACGACGTGGGGAGCGGGGAAAACCAAAGATTGGTTGAATCATTTCATGAAAGAAAAAGTCTCTTTCTTTTCAACTACTCGCCTTTCAGAGAGGGTTTATTGGCTCCTTATTAGCTACACTAGTCATGACGAACTTAACAGCGTCTATAATGTAATGCTATATTGACGTTTCGATTTAAAATTTTGACATTTGAGAATGAAAAACACGCTCTAAAGTGGCAATAATCATGTTCGTGTTGTGTTCGTGTCAGCACGTTTACGTTACGACACGTTTAGTCCGAACATAAACACGGCACGATTAATAAGCGTGTCATAAATGCAAATACGAACACGACACTCCTATGGCATGCGTAACACGGCTCGACACGATTAACACGATTATTAAACGTGTCGTAACGGGTTGACACGATAACAACACGTATATAACAAGTTTATGACCCAATTAACTAAAAATTAAAAAATTTAAAAAATATAAAAAATATAAAAAAAACCAATAAAGAAAATTAACAAAAACACAATATCTAATTAATACTAACCTACTGTAAATATTTTAAATATTTTTATTTTTAAGTTTAAATATGTTATAAATGGGCAGGTCGTGTTGTGCCGTGTTAACATTTACGGCCTGTTTAATTAAACGTGTTAAGGCGTGTTTATCGTGTTAGCATGAATCCAGCTCGTTTATTTTCGTATTATTCGTGCCAACCCATTTATAACACAATTAATAAACGTGCGGTCTAAACCTATTTATCTCTTGTCATTTTCGTATCGTATCATCGTGCCGTATCTGAAATTGCCGGCCCTAATACAATGTCATTTTTGATATGTCAAATTTGATATATGTTAAATTCGTGACAAATTTACCACCAAGTATGAAAAATAACAAGTTTGACATTTAATTTATATTGATTAATAAAATAACAAGTTTGACATTTAATTCCTATTGATTGATTAGTCGATATATTCACTTCAATAAATAGATTTTAAATTTTTAATTAATTTAATATTTAAAATTTACTTTTACAAATATTAAGGTTTAATAATTATGAAAAAAGATAAATATGACAATTAAATAACATTAAACCTCATAGCATAGATAGAATAGACATGCCATTTAAACTCTTCTTAATGGTAAATATAGTAATAACATTGGCTTTGGCGATGGTGGTTTTATGCCGAAGAAATCGAAGTTTGAATTATGGGCTGCAGTGTAATAATAGCAGTAACACTGTGTGTTTTATTTTAGACATGAAACAATTTATTGAAAAATTAAAGAAAAACTCTGAACGACACAAAGTGGTGTTTGAATTATTAAAATTAAATAAAAAAACACTAGAGACAATAGAAGACATATGTTTAATGTGGTTCAAAATTGTGCCAACATGTATGGACTTAAAAAGGAAGAGAACTCACTAATAAAGGGCATAATCCACTACAAGAAACGACGGTTTTAGTGATCACAATACGACATGTCGTTGCTAATTTTGAAAGCCATGAATTGAATCTTGATGATGTCATTATCGACTTTTAGCGATGATTTTTTAAAAGTTGTTGTCGCTAAAAGTTTTTTCTTTAGTTTTTTGCGATGACATATATTGTCGTTAATAGTCTTTTTTAATTAATAAAAATATTTTATTACAATTAAATAAACAATTTTCTAAAAAATTAAAATATATGTTTTATTGCAATTAAATAAATGGTTTTTGTTTTGGTTTTATTTTATTTATATTCAAATATTTTTGATTTTGTAAAAATTTAAAAATAATTGAAATATAAATAAAATGCAAAAATAATTGATAATAATAACACAAAGTACGATGAGCACTTTATAAAACTTATTAATTAATGAATAAAATGTCATAAGATAAGATTTTATTTAAAGAAATGGCTGTTGTTTACTTACATGTACATCCTTCGCTGCCTCATTCGCCTAGCCTTTGTCTTGACGAAAATGTTGAGTATGCCCGTTATCAACCAAAGATTGCCCTGGCTTGTTTCAAGGTTCATCTATAACATTGAAATAATGTTAGACTTCAATTATTGGTATTAAATTTATGAAAATGGGTATGCAATAAAAGTGCATATCACTTTATCTTTTGATGTGGGGTAGGGAAAAGTAATGATTGGTTATGACACGTATCAGGAAAGGAAGTCTTTTTCTTTTAAAATCCAATCCAAGTAACTAGCGATTAGAGCATCCAAAGACATGGCAAACCAAATTCTTCTAACCACGTGGCTGAACCTTCCTCTCTACTTTCCTTTCAGAGAGGGTTTATTATGTAAGCTAGATCGTCACAAACTTCACAAACTTACACGGAAGATGTTTTTCTTTTTCCGGAATTTAAGATAAAGAATTCGAACCTTACGTCCTTTAAATAAAATTAATAAATAAAATTAAATATAATTTTATTATTAGTCTATATCTATATTTATAAAAACCAATGTTTTGAGTTAAGGCTACAATACAATAACCAGAGTAACCGAATGTTTTGGTTTTGAATGAAGTATAATTTAACAATTTATCAGTGGAATAAATCCATGAATAGTTTTTCAACTCTTCTCTTTCTAGAATTAGTACTTGTATTTAATTTTGCTATATAAAAGCCCACTATACTTAGAAAATGACTATGAATAGTCTTTTTACTAAATTTTCGATGAAAAATGGTTAATTTTATCTCATAAAAAGTCTCTAAATTATCTTATTTCTCCACAAATAGTACCTATATTAATAGAAAAAAAGGACCAAAATTAGTTCTTATATCGAATAAATATATAGAAAAATAGTAAATAAGGGAAGGTAAACCAACTGTATTCTCTAAACTAAAAAATGTTAAATTTTTTTTTCTATCACACGTATTTGACGTTTGTTAATACGATGTCTCAAATGTAATCGCCCAATAAAATTATCAAAAGTACATGTGTAAAATAAATAGATAACATACGAAGAAAGTGAAAGGGAGGTGAACATTTTATTAGATTCTTTTTTTTTTTTTTTTAATATGTCAAAGTTTACATATGCTAGGTGATTTGATATTATCCTAAAATCTATTGAGTGTAAACTTATAACGGTTATAACTATTAGTTACAACTGTAAATAGTATAAAGCTTTTTCAATCAAAAGTGTTAGTCCCAACCATTCTACTGAACAGCCTAGATGTTTACGGTCAACTTTAACATAATAATCAAATAAAAATTCTATAAGTCATATTTGCAGCTTTTACATAACTAAAATAGTCTTTTTACACAAGAAAAATAGTTGAATATACACGCTTTTTGAAACATCCGTTCTAGCTTAGCAGTTTTAATTATAAAGGTGTAAAGTTTTAACAGCTACAATAAAAAACAAAAAGCAACTACAATATACAACTTTCATATGTTATAATTTTTAAACTTTAAACGAATTTTCTAACTATTCTTCAAACAGCTAATAGTCTTTGACTGTTAAAAAAAATGCAGTCATGAAGTTCGTGGATATCTATGTAAATGTAGGTACTAAAAGCAGGCAAGAAATCATAACGACTGACATTAGCTCATATATTTATAAGTAATACATAAAATATCTATTTAGCCACCTTGTACCTAAAAATGTCTATTGTTACAAAATATTATAAATATATCTGAAATTTAAAAATATAAGACTTGTAACAACAGTATTCCTTACGTATCACAAAATCACCATTTGGTGTATACCTATGAACTTATGATGGGGTATTATTATTGTATATCTGTGGAGATACTTTACGTATTGATGAGGTTTCAATAGATATTGTTATTGATAACGTTTGATATAAATCTGACGGTCGTAATGGAGTGAATAGTTGACAAAAAAAATTAATGATGATTAATAAAATTGAATTCTTATCAAGTCATGTCAACAATTGTTGTTAAAACATACATTTTTAGATATGTATCCATTGAAGATGTAACCATTGAAAACAATTATGTATTTTTGAAATCTTTCTTCCTTTAAAAAAGAATTAGATTCAAAATTATGGTTCATTAATTTAGATAATGAAGGATTTCACTTTCTGTTTTAATATTGAAATAATGAAGCTGATTATTTTCTTCCCTGATTTTTTTCTAAGATTTTCTATTTTAATATCAAATATTATTTATTATATTCAAGGATAAAATTGTCTTTACCTGTTCTATACATGCCATGTTTGTAACTAAAAGCAATTAGCAGACACTTTTAAATTCAAGGTGTTCTATATGGACAGTTATGCAAATATGTCTTCTTTTTTTTTCAATTACTTTGCCCTATAATCCTAAAATATCACAAGAAGACGTATTATGTTTTATATTTTCTCTAAAATTTTTTTGAAGCGTGGAGCACCAATATTTCCATGTTTTACCGATGACATGTTGGCACCTATTACAGAAAATGGAGAAAAGCTCTGAGGAAGATGATGGTGAAAGAAAGCACTCTAATTACTTTGACCAAAAAAGGCTGAATGAAAAGCACCGTATACAAAACAGGACCACTAAAGATTTGTTACAAAAACCTTTCGGTATTTCCAAAAACCCCCTCAAAACTCTATTACTCCCCTTCAAGATAGAGAGTGAATATTTTGAATTCCCATCTTGCTTAAAAGAAAAACAAACTAAGCTGAAAACAATGGCTTGGTCATTAAGTATGCAATCCGATGCTGAGATATAACATGAAGGGTCTTCAAGCTTCCATTTAGAATCTTTTCTCGAATGAGATTTCAGTCTATCTCTATGTGCTTAGTTCTCTCATGGAAAATAGGATTTGCTGCTATATACAAAGCAGCCTGATTGTCATAGAACAAAACAGCTAGTTTTTATTGTTCAATGTTGTAGTCTTTAAGAAGAGACAGCAACCACATCAACTCACATGTCGCATTGGCCATTGATCTATATTCTGCCTCAACTAAGGATCTGGCAACCGTTTGTTATTTCTGGGATTTCCAGGAAACCAATGAGTCTCCAATGAAAATGCAAAAATCACTAACTGATCTCCTGCTATTTGGGCAAGAGGTTCAATTCGAGTCTGCAAAACCTCTCAAATAAATAGAGGAAGAAGATGGGAAAAATAAACCTTACCCAACCGTTGCCTTAACATATTGAAGAACACACTGCACTACCTGCAAGCGAAGAACTCTTGGTTTTGCCAAGAATTAATTGAGTCTATTCACTGCATAGGAAAGATCTGGTCTAGTTATAATGAGGTATGCTGCCTTCCAATTATCCTCCTGAACTGTTTTGAATCATATAGCAAATCTCCCTCGTCTTGAGAAAGTTTAACATTGGGATCCATGGGAGTCCTTTTGGTTTTGCAACCAAGATTCCCAGTCTCTGAAAGAAGCTGGAATGCATAATGTCTTTGGCTTAGAGAAACTCTTGCACTACACCTTGCAACCTCCAAATCAAGAAAATATTTCAATCTGCCTAAGTCTTTGAGTTTAAATCGACTGTTAAGAAACCGTTTGAGCCTTTCAACGAGTTCTTCATCATTACTGGCAAGAGCAATATCATCAACTTATGCTAATAATGTAATGAAAGACTTCCCAACTTGTTTAACAAATATGGAATTGTTAGTAGCAGATTGTTTGAATCCTTTCTGAAGAAGCACACCTGAGAACTTTGAAAACCATTTGCGAGAAGCTTGCTTAAGTCCATACAGGAACTTATGAAGTTTGCAGATAGGATTTGGTGGTAGAGACTCCCCCTCACGGTGATGGCCAGGAGGCAAAGACATGTACACTTCCTCTTGGAGATCACCATGAAGAAAAGCATTGTTCACGCCGAGCTGAGTAAGGTGCCATCCATGAATTATTGCTAATGCTAGTAGAATTTTGATAGTGACCATTTTAGCCACGGGTGAGAAAGTGTCAAGGTAATCAACTCCCACTTGTTGTGTATACCCTTTTGCTACTAATCAAGCCTTATAACGCTCCAAAGTACCATCTACTCGATATATGATTTTATACACCCATTTGCACCCGACGGGCTGTTTACCTAGTGGTAAAGAGATTACAGACCAAGTGTCATTTTTCTTAAGAGCATTGAGCTCAACAAACATGGCCTCTTTCCACTTCTGGATTGCAACAGCCTGTGAAAAGAGGTTGGTTCAAAGTGGGAAGAGACAACTTGGATAAAAGTTCTATGTTCTAGAGATAATTTGTCATAACTTAACACATTGGAAAGAGGCTATGTTGTAGATGATGATGTGTGTGAGACACTAGAGCAATGATAATCTTGCAAATAGGCGGTGGACGAGTTTAACGATGAGGACACATGGAAGAAGTTGTAGGAATGGAAGAAGAATCAAAAATGAAGGAGATGACTCATCTATGAAAGGACGAGGAAGAACTCGATCAGAGAATAAGTCAAAAGATGATCTGGTGAGTTTTCCTTTTGGAAAGGAAAAATTGACTCATGAAATATAACATTTCTGGAAATGTAGATGGTATTGGTGGCTAAATCAAGGAGCTTGTAACCTTTGTACCCTGGAGGATAACCAAGAAAAACAGCTTGTGTGGCACGAAGGGAAAATTTTTTTCGATGTCTGACAAGAGTAGAGCTGTAATAGAGATAACCACATGCCTCAAACCATTTCGAAGGGAGTCTAGTTTGACAACAATGGGGATGGAATTCGGTTTATTAGATAAACTGCTGTGAGAACAGGGACATTGGACTAGAAATGAAGAGCTTGTGCCACATTGAGAGTATGTTGGTGCTTTCTCTCAATAATAGAGTTCTATTGTGTTGTTTCCATGCAAGAGTGATAAGGAATTATGCCTTTGGCTTGGAAAAACTCAGAAAAAAGACAATTCTAGTGCATTATCAGAGCGTATAGATTTTATGGTAACATAAAACTGGTTCTAGATTAAGGCAAAAAAATCTAGAAAAACTATTTTTCTCATATATCAGAATGAATTAATTGAAAAGGCAAATTTGATAAGAAATTCGAAGAAACAAATGGTAAACGACGTTGTTTTGCTAAATGACAAATTGAACAATGTGGAGAATTATTTGTAACACCTTTAATCTTGTAACGCCTCAACCCTCCACGGGCCCACCTGGTGGGACCGCGGCATAGTCGGGTCTTATATTCGTTACTTATACGTACTATCTCCTCTAGGCACCTATTGGCCTTCAAGGCTTTCTTCACGTCCCCCAACACTTGAACTCAAGACCTCCCTACTTAGAAGGTTCCTAAGTCAAATATTAGTTCCAATTGACATAAAAGCGCATGTTTTTATGTAACGCCTTAATCCCTCAAGGGGTCCACCTTACAGGACCCCAGCATAGTTGGGTCTCATACTCATTACTCATATGTATTGTCCCCTCTGGGCACCTAGTGGCCTTCAAGGATTTTTTTGCGTCCCCAAACACTTAAACCAAGACCTCCTTACTTATAGTTAATTGGTACCAATATTTGACTTAAGAACTTATAAGTAAAGAAATCTTGGGTTCAAGCGTTGGGGGACGCGAAGAAATCCCTGAGGGCCACTAGGTACCCTGAGGGGACAATACGTATAAGTAGCGAGTATAAGACCTGACTATGTAGAGGGTCCCGCCAGGTATACCCCACGGGGGTTGAGGTGTTACAAATCTATAATTCATTCTTTAATGTATGGATCTTTATATAAGAAGGATGTCCCAACCTATAATGCCAATTTCTTTTTCTGTCAAATTGACACTATTACAACTAGGAGAAAATTGAGAAAAAATGGGAAATAGGCTTGTGGAGTTCAAAATGTAAAGATTTCCTTTTCGTCTATCCATCCCAATCATTCGGCCCTAAGTATGGTCCTAAAGAACACAAGATTGAGAGAGAAAATTAAAAGAAAACTGGTGACTCTGAGTGAGTGAACTGATTGAAAGAAGATTAATTTGAAATTGTGGAACATAAAGGATGTTATCTAGGGTAAGATTATCAGATAGATAAATAGAACCTATACGTGTTATTGGAATAGTAAGACCAGTAGTTAAAGAAACATATGAATTAGCTCCAGGAACAAAGGCATGAAAATAAGACAGAGAACAACATACATGATGTGTAGCCCCTGCATCTAAGACCAAGAAGTGGAAGGAAGTGTAACATAAGAGGAAATTGAAGAGAGTGAGAGAATACCACTGAAGCTTGACACAGAAAGGCCAGTTTGTTGCAATTCTAAAGCAGGTTGAGTATTGGTCTGAAGGTAAGAGCTTAAGAGAGCAATGAGCTATTGGCATTGTGATGCAGACAAGCCACCAAGCAGAGAACTAGAAGAATTTTCCACAACAATAGTAGCTATGACTTGATTAGCTTGAGACTTACTAGAAGGAGGTTTCATCTTCTGCTTGTAACCAAAAGGATAGCCATGAAGCTTGTAGCACTTGTCAATCGTGTGACCTTGCAAACCACAATGCGTGCAATGAGATCGCTTGTATTTAGGCTTGGGGCTGAAACTTGTCGCTGTTACCGTCGCCACCTAATGAGCCGAGTCTCCCATGACCATCGCATTGGGTGTAGCAACTCTATTATTAATGGCCCGTTGACATTCCTCTTGAACCTCCACAGAAAAAACCTTGGCCAGAGGAGATAAAGGGTCCATCAGCAAAATTTGAGCACGAGTCTGAGAGTAAGACTCATTCAAGCCCATCAAAAATTGCATGACATACTCTTGTTGCTGATAGTCCATCCAACTTTTTATTCCTCCATAGCGACAAACTGGAACAGGTTGAAAAAGCTTAAGCTATTTCTAGAGAATTTTCAGACGAGTGAAGTATATGCTTACATCGAGAGATCCTTGACATAAAGCAGTAATGTTGGTCTTCATCTCGAAGATTCTTAGACCATTGCTCTGATGAAAGCAATCCCAAAGATCAGACCAGATCTCCGTAGTGGTATCGATATAGAGAAGGCTGTTAGTGATTTCTCTACTAACAGCATTCAAGAGCTACAACGAATTCACAAACCAAAGAGCAGATCATCGGCGTCTGGACAAGGAATGCTTCCATTGACAAACCCCAATTTGCTCTTGGTTGTCAAGGCAGTTACCATGGCATGACTCCAAGTGATATAGTTGGATCCTATGAGGAGATTAGAGACCAGAACGATTCCTAGATGGTCTCCATTGTGAAGGAAGAAGGGACAGGAAGTGTCGTCCATAACTAGCAAAGCTGAAGTTCCGACAATGGTTCAATTTCCACTACCACCTTTGGCCATCACGAGGGATCAAAGGAAAGAAAAGACGATTAGAGTATGGTAGATGCAAACCTCTCTGATACCATATTACAAAAAATGGAGAAAAGCTCTGAGGAAGATGATGGTGAAAGACAACACTCTAATTACTTGACAAGAAAAAGCTGAATGAAAAGCACCATATACAAAGTAGGACCACTAAAGGTTTGTTACAAAAACTTCAGTATTTTCAAAAAAAACCCCAAAACTCTAATAGCACCCTTGGACTCATACATCAGACGCCAATATTATAGCACCCTTGGAACCAAAGATCAATCGACGTGGTACTTATAGAGGTTTTGTTTGACAAACTTAATTAGAACTACTATAGTATAAAAGTAAAGCTCTCGCATATTATAGTGTAAAGCGAAAGTTTGTTACAACATAAAACCTCGTATGCTATAGTGTTTCAATTCAAACTATGTTATCAAACACTCTCAGATTGTACAACAATGGAGAATTCCTTGTGTGAAAGATCTTTCACTATGGTCGGCCAAGCAGCTCGGATATAGATGCCTCGTTGACCGAAGATGAGTTATCCTGAGGAACTTCATTTGTGCTTGAGAAGGCGGGCTTTTTGGGAATTGCAATAGCAACATGTTCATTCCTTAGCATTGAAGAAACTTCCAACATGGATGGCCTCTCATTCGCAGTTTCTTGGACGCACAAGAGAGCTATTTGCATGCATCTCAATAACTTGCAAGATGAGAGTGTGTCATCAAGTGAATTGTCCATAAACTCCATTCCTTTGCCTTCTTTCCACATTTCATATGCCTGAAAGTTTGTTGCATTTATGTTATCCATTTTGTATTGTCAGTAAGTAGATAAGTTAATAAGTTTGATTCAGCTATTAAAACAATTTAAGAAAATTGTACTCTTGCATCTTGAACTATTCACTTTTAGAATAATAGACAATAAATTTTCACTCTTAGCACAATGCACCTAAACTTTAAATAATTTGCAATCAAGGTCCAATAGCTACTTTTAATTTTCATTAAAAACTTTTTTTTTTCACGTCTTGAGCTTCAATTTTTTCTTAAAATGGCAAGTTTAATCCTTAAGAAAACTTTCATATAAATTTCGTGACCAAAATTATGCATACTTTTGAACGTTTATTAGCTACTAGACCTCAATTGTCAATGATATCAAAATTGAGAGTGTATTTTGTCAAGATTGAAAGTTCGGAGTGCATTATGCAAAAATGAATAGTTTGAGATGCAACAGTGCAATTTACTAAAAAAAAAGGTAGAACTGTAATTTTGATTCATAGACAGAGGAAATGAAAACCCTCAGTAAATGTAACCTACATATTCTAGGAGGCTTAAATCTTCATTTGAACCATAAAAGCAACTATTTCTCTTGCCACTTATGATCTGAAGCAGGAGAACTCCAAAGCTATAAACATCTGATTTGGTGGAATATAAGCCTTGCCTAGCATATTCAGGAGGAATGTAGCCACTACAATTCATGGTTGAACACATTCATCTTATTAAGAATTCAACAAAAGGGTTAGTTTTTCCATAAAGCAGTTTTAATTGGTATAAAGCATGCTACTCACTATGTTCCTACGATCCGGCGTGTGTTTGCTTCACGTGCCTCTTTCGTAAAAATTCTGGCCATTCCAAAATCTGAAATCTTAGGTTTCATACCTTCGTCAAGTAATATATTGCTAGCTTTGAGATCCCGATGTATTATTGTCAATCTCGAGTATTCTTGGAGATAAATAAGCCCTTGAGTTATTCCTTCAATGATGCCGACTCGTTTTTCCCAATCCAGAAGAAACCGTCGAACAGGATCTACAAAAATTTAATTGGGTTACGAACAAATAGGTTTTTTAATCATGTCATGTGCATCAAGCAAATAAACAGAGGTAAGTTTAAGTAAAAAAAAATAAAAAAATGCACGAGATTATAAATTTCCATAGTGAACTAATCTTAATTTTCCTTAGACACAAATTGGATCATTTTACTATAGTTGAAAAACAGGGAAAATTTGCAGACCAAAGAGGTACAAGTCCAAGCTTTTGTTTGGCATGTATTCATAGATCAGCATTTGTTCGTCTCTTTCGATGCAGCATCCCAAGACCTTGATAAGATTAACATGCTGAAGTTTGGCTGTAAGTTCAACCTCATTCTTGAATTCCTCGAAGCCTTGTGTAGAAGAAGCTGACAGCTTTTTCACAGCTATTTCCTGTCCATCTGGCAACACACCCTGGCAAACAGACTTGTGTTAATAAACACACAAATTTGTTTTCACAGACAAGCCCAACCAAACGTTGAAAAATACTCCGTGTTTAGTCAAGAAACTACTTCCGAATAAAATTTTTAACGCGGTATTTTGACGAAACACAAAGGATGTTTAAGCTGTTTTTTTCATTTTGAATGATCAATAAATGCTTTTCTTAATTACCTTGTAAACAGGACCATATCCACCCTCTCCAAGCTTATTTCTGATTGAAAAATTATCTGTAGCTTCTTCAATGTGGGCAAGGCTAAAGACTAGCAGATTGGGAGTGTTATTATTAAAATCTCCTGCACCTGCTACATAGTTTTCCTTAACCTTTGATGCTTTAGCTGTTATATGTCGTTCCCAGAAGCAAATGGTATAAGTAAAACACGTTAAATACAAAAAGTTGAATGTTCAGAAGAGCGAGAACTTTATCTAAAAATATACCTTTTGACTTGAGCTTTGTCTTCTGGAAATAATACAGTAGGGCTAGTACAAGGAAAATAGCTGCAACTGTTGTTGGCAAGACGATTACTAACACTTTGCCCTTGTATTTTTTCTTGCTTCCAGCTTCTTGAGCTATGAAAATCAAAACAAGTTGAATCATTAAAGCAAGAAAAAGATGCGCCTCAATAATTTGCAGTAGAGGAGTATTTTCTATCCTTTAGTCGAAATATGTATTTTAGATGGGCAATTTGGTTAAAATGTTGTTTTTTTTTTTTTTTTTGAGGGGGGTTTGGTTAACCTGCTAGTTGGATTAATGGAAATTGCATTGATGTTTTTCATTCCTTTCAAACTTGTATCAAGTGTAAAGGCGCGTTATATTTTTATGTTATTTTTCTATCAGAATATAGAAGGGAAGTCTCATGGTAGGAATTGTCGTTTTACTCTACTGATAAGAACTGTTGTTTCGGTCGTTGGATTAATCTTTCAACGATCTGACTTAGGATTAGGAACAATGTTGTATAAATTCACATTTCAGACTATTATAAAAATAATCCAATGACTAAAACAACAATTCCTAGAAGTTCCATTGAATGTAAAACTTGGGGATTCTTTTCAAAGTGTATGGTTAAATTTGATATTAGTTTACAGAAACAATTGTGATTAGATAATTTCCATGATTTGATCATGTTTCAATTATTCCTATGTCCAGTCTGCTGGCTAAAACAGCCCAGACAATTCGTAAAATTTAAAACCGAAAAATGTAAGTTCAATAATATCTTACTTTGGGTGGAAGAAAACTAAAAGAAACTTGGCAAGTTTTTTACCCGCAAGAGAAAGCACCCAATTGTCATCATTGGCTAAATGCCAGGCATAGAAGCCAAGTAACTTGTTCTGTTTTGCATAAGAAACCTTAACTTTAACAGCTTCAACATCATCGAAACCGATCCAGGTAGATCCAATGAAGCAGTAATTTACCACATAAGTAGCATTGTATATTACTTGAGCATTATTTCTTTCAATGTATCTTTTAATTTGCTTGTACCTCATGACTCCATCGTCTTCAATAGATCCGTCTTCCGAAACAGCTGGACCTGTTGCTGGTGCTCCAATGTTGTTTTCCGTGAGATTCGTCAGGTTCCAAGCATAGCCATGATAAGGCAAACCCAAAATCATTTTGGAAGCCTGTAGTCCCCTACGAATCCATGTCTTGATACCGGAATCGGTGTTGGCCCTACCCCCGCCTGAAGGGTCATATAGAGCGGCATGAGCACCGGTTATCTTCTCCCGCCCAGGCGTATGGTAGTCATAGGCCATGACATGTATCCAATCCAAGTAGCTTCGGATTGACTCCACGGGGAAAGAAGCATCTTCAACGTCTGGTGTATACCGAACTGCAGCAGTCAATATCAGTTCTTTCCGGCTGGATTTTGCAGCCTCGGAAACTGCAGCAGCTCGCCATTCCTCAAATAAGGTTCCCATGTTTGTCATGTCTGAGACAGTGGTTGGTGAAACCCAACAAAGGTCTAGGCCTTGAAAATCATAGAGCCGGGCCAGTTTTAAAGAAGAGTCGATGAAAGACTTTCTGTGAGACGAATTGCTGACCATGTTTGAGACAACCGAGTGGTTTGCATTCCCACCACCAATGGAGAGAAGTGTGGTAACTGATGGGTTCTTCTGCTTGACATTATTTGCAAAAGTGGAGAATTTTAGCTCATGTGGGATAGAGAGCTCATAGGAAGAGGAGTTTAGATCAGCATAAGCACAAATGAGGTGAGTAAATAGCGCTGAATTTATGTCCAAACTTGAGAGATCAGTGTCATAGTACCAGTACCCTGACTTGATCCAAGATTGTGCTCTTGAAGGCTGAAATAATTCCAAAAAATGGAAAATGTGGACAAGAACGATCATAACAATCTTTACTGCCATGGAGACTTGTTATGCTTTTGGGTAGCTCTTGGTATGATCCTGAATGCCAAAAAACAAAAAACAAAAAAAGAAAATCAAATTATGTGAATCAATAAAACAAATCATCATTATAATCAAGAAACACAAGTCAAAATAGCTTACCGTTTTTAACCTGTACACTTCAGAAGATAAGTCTTGAACAGCTCTAGTAGGAAATTCACAGTTGTCTGGTGAATTGCAGCTCAGAAAATTTCCTATCACTATCTTCATATACAAAATGTCAAGGAAAGATAGCACTGAGGGATGTCAGATTTTCAATGGGCCGGTTGTTTATTAATATGTCTTGTCAGTTGTCAATTGTCATAGACTCGTACAATATACGCGGAGGACCAAATGGAGGCGTGGAAAACAAGGCTTGTGATATTAAAATAAAATAAAAAAATAGAATTAGTAGGGTACCCAAAAAATTCAAACAATTTTTTTTCCCTAATGACAAAAAATTAATAACATGTTTGGAAGAGTAATCCAAACTAATTTTCACATGCTACAATAAAAAACTATAGTATAAAATTTTCATATGTTATAATTTTTAAACTTAAATAAATTGTTTAAAATACTCTTCCAAACACTTTATAATTACCTGATGATAATAAAACATAAATAAACCAAATTAAACATAGCTAAAAAAAGAAAGAAAATGCTACAATAAAAATTTACAATATAAAATTTTTATATGTTACAATTTTTAAACTCAAATAGATTGTTAAAAATACTTTTCCAAACATCTTATAAAATACTTGATGATAATAAAACATAAATAAGCCAAATTAAATACCGCAAAAAAAAAGAAAAGAAAGAAAACTCAATCAGTGTGGTCTGGGTCCAAGAAAAATCCAAACAAAAAACCTTCCAATTTAGTCTGCTAACAACATTTTCACCAAGTAATTGTGATATTTTTTTTGCGAACAGTAATCACTAGAAAAAAGTCTCGGTTTGATTAGTGTACATAAAAATCATGACCGCCATGTGAAAACTGAAACTAGCTTTAGAGTTTAGAAAAACAAAAGCCAAAACCTTTGGAGACCTTATTAAGGGGCTATTGACAGTACAACTGTCTCATTTAGATTTCTTATTTAACTAAATAATTGTACATATTGAAACTGTTAAAAAATATCATCAATATTACCTTTTATCAACAAAAACAGAATGGATAATACATGCACTCCAACTTGTTTAAAATATGTTTGACTTCTCTCCTAGCAATGTCCTCTCACCACCGGCAATATTTCGTGGGTAATAGCAAAACTTATCACTGGCATTAGTGGCGCATTGTCTGGCCACTGTGGTAGTCTAGCAGACTACGGATCAAAACCCATCAGGCTACTTTTTTTTACTATTATTATTAAGTTCCATTGTTATTTTTTTTTTCCTTCATATGATTTTTTTTAGCTAAAAATGTCAAAATACTCTTAAATAATATATGTTTACCTAATCTAACCCTAACTTATTATCAATTATGTCTTTATATTCATTAGAAGTGATATATTTTAAATTTTTTTATAGAAATGATGAAATTGAAAATAATTCCATGGAAATAATATTTATCAAATTGAACCTTCTTAGAACAACCTATAGGTTAAAATCAAAATAAGTTTGTTTGATGCGCGTGTGTAAGAGATAATGAGCATGTATACCACTTTTCATTTTCATATAATATGAAGTTTATTTACCTAATTAATAAATATTTAAAAATTAAAAAAAAAAGTAAAATCACAAAATAGTCCTGATTTCCTCACCCTAACTTCAGCCCCCTCTCTCTCTCTCCTTATTTTCTACTCTCCCTCCCTCTCCTCTTCCTTCCTCGGCAGCCCACCTCTCAATACGGGTACTGACTTGTGACTTGATCGGGACATCTCTGCGCCTCTATGACGTCCCCTTTCTATGGGCCGGTAGCAAAACTATCTCACTATCTCACTCCGTTTGCTGGATCTCCTTGGTTAGGTCGACATTTGCTTGCGGTGGTTGGGAGTTTTGTTCATGGGGTGGTGTCATGATGTTTTTGGGGTGGGATGGTTCAGTTGTTCCCCAACAGCGGCATGCGCAAAACTCTAGAACCACAACTAGAGAAGAGACAAATTGCCGACACTGCCGTTGCTGAAGAAAGGGAAAGAAAAGAAAAGGGGAGAAGAGAAGAATGCAAAGGTTTACGGTTCCTTTGATACGTGGATACAGAATGTTGTCGTGGTTTAAAATTTTATGATTTGAAATATAGATTTTAAACTATAGAATTTAAATAGGAGTTTTAAATTAAAGTTTGAAACGTAATGGCTTAAAATAAAAATAAAATATTATATCAAGTTTAAAATAAAAATTGATGTTTAAAAAATTAAAATTTATAAGAGAAAAACAATGATAATTATTTTTTATTGTAGAAAATAATTTAAATTGTGTGAATTTGAGGGTGAAGGTGAGTAAAGTTTAAATTTTTAAAGATTTTAGCTATTTTAAAACTACATTTATAATTTAGGCTGATTTTAATTATTACTCTACTAAATATTAATTTAAATCTTTTTTGTAATTTGAAATATATTAAACAGTTAAAACCTACGTGTCAAATGACGGGTAGTTTTGATTTTTTAGTCGCTGAAAGTTATTTGTCTGAATGGCAAAAAAAAAAGGAAGGAAACACACTGGTATTCGGAGCTGGAGGACTTGCTCCCCGCCAACACCATAAACTCATCTCTCTTCACCGTCCTCTACTGCTCTTTCGCCCGCCTCAACAACCAAACCTTAAGTCTGCATTCCCCCTCAGCACACCCAAAAGTTATCCACCTTCACATAGACGGTTCGAAGCAAAAACCCCTCCATCAAGACCCTCCTCTGAATCAGCGGCGGCAAAGCTAACAAAGACGACTACATCGCCATGGCGAGCGACTGGAACCGCCGCCAGGCCTTCATCCAGTCGTCCATAAGGCTGGCGAGGGACAACAACTTCCACGGCCTCGACCTCGACTGGGAGTGCCCGTCCGACTTGACGCAGATGACGCAATTCGGCTACCTCGTAGACGAGTGGCGCGCCGCAGTCGCCGATGAGGCGCGCAACACCGGCCGGTCCCCACTGCTCCTTGCCGCGGCGGTCTTCTACTCTTCGGACTATTACTCGGTCCCCTACGTCGTCCCGGCGCTTTCGAGAAGCTTGGATTTGATCAACGTAATGGCTTATGATCTCTACACCCCCGGATCGCTATCGTCTCCGACATTGACGAAACCACCGGCTTCATTGTGGCTTCATTGTTCAAAGTTCCAACGGAGAGATACGGCGTCGATTCTGGGGTCTCGTCATGGATTCAAGCGGGTTTTCCCGGGGAAAAGATCGTTCTGGGGCTTCCTTTCTTTGGCTATGCTTGGCGTCCGGTGGAAGCAAACAGGAACCGGCAAAGGGACCTGCTTTGCCTGGCGATTCGGCAATTGGGTATATGGAAATCAGGGAGTGCATAGATGGTCAGCAGAATGAAGGGAAAACGGTGTTTAATGGCACGGTTGTGGCGGATTATTGCTATGCTGGAACGACCTGGATTAGGTATGATGTTTTGCAGAGTATTTCGAGAAAGGTTTCTTATGCTAAGAACAGGGGATTGCTGGGTTACTTTTACACACTGATACGATATCGCGGTGTTAGTTTGGTAGAACTCGGTATTTATCAATTACTTGGTTTATAATTGTTTGTTTATGATTCCTTTTTTTTTTTTAAATACCGGGAAAATCTAATTGCCCTCTGGGGTCTCTTTTTAAATATCTAAAAAAAAAAAAGATAGATATCATGATAGTAAGAGAATAATATGCCCTTCTGAATTTGTGTTGTTAAATTTTATTTGAAGCCATCAAAAAATCATGAGGATAATCTATCTGATCCTAAACGAGAGAATCCGTTTCTCAAGATTCTCTACGTTTTTTTTTAACCTTTTTTTTTCTTTTCTCTTATTTTTCACACTATAGTCTCTCTTTTTTCATACATATTTATTTTTTCACATTTTTGTCCTTTTCTTCATACATATTTGTCCTTTTCTTCATGTATATTTGTTTTTTTCTTCTTAATTTTTTACCTTCTTTTTCTTAACATGCTTCTATGCGTACTTTTTAACTAGTTATTACTAAAAGATTGCTTTTATTAGTGAATAGGTAACAACTCAGTGTTATCTGAGTTGGAATCAAAATATTAGGGAAAAATTAAATCTTAACACTACTTTAAAAATTGCGATAATTTAAGTCACTACAATTTAAAAAAAAAAAAAAAACTTACAGGAAGACAGATATTGTCATTATAGGGTAAAAGGTTGTCGCTAAAATGTCAAAAGTAACAGGGATGTTTTGCTATAGAAAGAAAAGGTAAACCTTTTAGCAACAACAAAAAACTTCTGTACATACCATGTCACTATAACATACATCATTGCTGACCTTTTGTTTTTTTTTTTTTTTATAAAAAAGGGTGCAAGAGTTGGCACCTCGACTATGTACACATCTTTTAGCTACAAAAACTATCGTCGTTGAACTAAACGACTACAAGGGTTTTTTTTTTTTTTTTTTTTCCGACTGCTATTTAGCCACTTACATCTTAGAGTGATTAACAAGTTTTAGTCACAATATTCTTATTGCTAAAAAGTCTTCTTGATAAAACTAACATTGTTGTTGTTAAACGAGTCCGAAGGGTATGTTTAGCATATAGAGTATTAGTAGTATATGGCCACTCTCTTTCTTTATCTAGAATTTAATTTTAATAATAAGTAGCTCAAAAGATTCCACTTGCATTGTTAACAAAAAGGTTAATTACAAAAATCTCCCTTCAATCATAGCCCTTGTAATATTATGTCCCCAAACTTCAAAACTCAAAATTTGTTCCCTTTGATCTACAAAATATTGACAAAAAAAACCTTAAATTATGATTTTTAACATGAATAACACAATATCTCACAAATAATGAGAAATGATAAATGGTTTGGTAAACCATTATACTGTTAACTTACCTTCATTTAGTCACATTAAAGTGAAAGGAGAGTATTTTTTTAAAAAAAAAATTAAGGTTAAATAGTTTATTTTTAACAATTAATATATATTACATCAATTTTTTAAAATCAAATTAGTTTAAGACAAGATAGAGTTACTAAAAAATTCCTATATTATGTATCACATCCTAATTATAAATAAGTCTTTATTATTGTAAATTTTAAAAAATGAGTTTTTTTTATTAATATTTCATAAATCAAGGGGAACGCATGTCACATTTTGAAGATCGGAGGCACATTGTAACGAAGGGTATGATTAAGGGAAAATTTTTGTAATTAATCTTTAAAAAAACTTATTTTTATAACAGCAATACTCTTTTTTTTATGTGACGATAATACATAAGAAAATAATCGAAACTACTGTTATTTATGAAATATTTTTATCAGTACCATAAAAAAATAATCCCTGTTTAAAAAAAATCCCTTAACTGAAAAGGACGACTTAATTATCGATTTATATGTAATTCTCTACTCAAGAATTCGCAAAGCAGAGTAAACTGCAAAATTATTTTTCTGTCGTTTAATCCAAAGTTAGTATGCACGTTCGCCAGGATAATTCAAAGCATAAATGGAAAATAGAGTTTTTTTTTTAAAAAAAAAAAAATCAATTTGCAAACCAGCCATTAATCCCTTAATTGGTTGGTGAATGGTAATACAGTTTGTTAGTATGACGACTTGGTTTTTTAGACGATTAATATATATACATTTTGTGTTTCATTGGTGCGCAGACAGTATAGTTTGCCGCGCTTCCAAGAGCATCTTGGGAACTTTGAGCTTTGCCGTTTTGCAGCCTCATTTAATATATTTTGCTCTGATGCTTGATAAACACTTTGACATAAGCTTCAAGTGCTTGTGGAACGTGGAACGTGGAACGTGGAATGTAGATACAGATTTACTGCCCCTTTGTAACTTTTATTTTAATTTTTTTTTTCTGATGTTTAAATAATGATTTAATTTAGCTTCGCGCCCTTGGGGAGCATAATATGGAAGTTGAAGATGCTGGGGCACACAAAGCTTCGATCAAATAGTGGGACTGGAATGGAATATGTACATGACGAGGAGAAAAACATAAAAAAGTCGTTTGAAGCTTGTGTGTTGTATAATAGCATTTTCTATATTACATATTACAATAAATATTGTTCATTTGGGCGTGAAAGTAGAACAAATTAATTAGTATTTGTCAAATAGCGAAAGGTAATAATTTTACTACTATTTACCAGCCACCACGAAGCGGCTAGGATTTTTTTTCACTTCTTCTTTCTTTGCACCACTCTTGCAGTGAGGTTTAGAGGACCGGAGTCCGACACCACCATTGCATTGTGCTCCAAACTCTTGCAGTGAGGTTCAGAGGACTGGAGTCCAGCGCCACCATTGCATTGCGCTCCAGACTCTTGGCCCTATGGATGGGTACTCAAGTGGTGCGACGGGGTGTCTCTGGTGAGGTTTCGCCAAAGTCTGGGCTTGGGTGGGCGGTGTGGGTGTTGGGAGTTGCTTTCTAGTGGTCATTTGGTCATGGCCTTTGTGCGCGACCGAGGTACAATGCCGTGGAGTAGAGGGCTGCTTTCCCTTAACATGGTGCTCCTTGGAAGGGCGCTCGTCTTGGCGGTCAGAGTAGGAGGGGTGGTCGCGGTGTTCTTTGCGGGATGGGGGCTCACGAGTGCTCCGACATCGTTGCACTATGGGACGGTGGCTCCATGGACGGAGCCAGCATTGGGCTTTAGTGTTAGAATTGATGCTTTAAGAAATAAATACTTTCGTTATATTTATGATATTTTTGGTGAAATAAATAATAATGTGAACATTTCATGCATTAATAATGATCCTTATATGACTTTCATATTAACAATTGTCTATTAAACAAATTGTTGGTTTTCATAAACGATTTTAACAAAAATAGTGAAAACATGGATATAATGTGGAACGTATATAATAAAAATTTTCTCAACACTTTTGTAAAAATATGTTATAGATTATATTAATTTGGTGCTAAATAAATACATATGATTTTGCTTACCTGGATGAATAGAAAAGATCAGAATTCTGCCAACAGGAAAAGACATTCTCAAAATGAAACCACCGACCACCTTCTTCCTCACCTAATCCTTGGCACTGGATGGACGAAAAGGTAGGCGTAGACGGAATTGTAGGATTCTACAAGATCACTCGCTTACTTTTGTCACCCGTTAATCTCAACACATGAGCAAAACAGGTCTTGAGATGAAGAACTCTTTTTCTTCTCTCTTTCTCTCTCTACACGCGTAGACACTCTAGCAGAATTTTAGTAGTCTAACCAAGACTCTAAATTATGTGTAGAATAAATATAAGAGGCCTCTATTCATTTAGAATGTGAAACCCAATTAATTCTTAAAACTTCATTTATTTTAATTTAGTATCAAATATTTAATTAACATAAAAGACACAAGTAACATAAAAGATACAAGTTTCCCTTCCATACATTGCATGTGGCGCCACACAAAGAGAGTCTCTGTGCATGTGGCGCTAATCACTATACTGTGTAGAAAGAATACTGCTTGTTACACAATCTTATTTTTTTTTAAATTTAACTTTTCATATTTGAATTAAATTACATTTATCCAAAAATAAAAATTTTAAATATGGAAACTTAATGAACAAGCTTTGGGCTGTACAAGGGAACACTTCCCTCTATTGGATTTGCCTACACAGTGGGACCCATCTACTATGTGTATTCTAAAATTAATTATATATTTTTATTAAATAATCTTATTATTTAATAATTATAAATTAATTCATAATTAATTTATTTAGAGTGATACTTTATTTAAGATTCCACAATTCTAAAAAATAAATTAAACTAATAATTCAACTTGTCCAAACAATATTTACAAGGATGAAAAGGGATTAATGGACCCAAAATTTCAAGCTCTAATGAATAAAGAGTTTAATTTATATATTACTTCTTTATTAATTCCAATGTAACTTCACTAATTACTTGAAATTGCACTCTTGAAATTACAAATGTAATTACTCATTTCTTAGAGTCCTCTATTTGATATAGTCATTATATATAAATTAATCTTCCATAAATAATTCATAATTAGAGCTAGGTAAAATCTATTAACCTCTCTGATTACTTCTTTACCCCTAAGTGCTATTGATTCTCTAATGATTAACAAATTCATGAACTTAATCATGAATTGAGTACTTATATTATTCAAGACTCGAATCAATACTTAAGAAAATTATTTATTGACTTCTCGTTAAAGAATGAATAAATTCTATTTTGTAATATTAACATTCTTATCTACTTACTTCAATATGCCTCTAAAATATAAGAAATATGATTAGTGCTCAAATCCATACAAAGTAAATTAAATAACATAACTCTATAGATAAGAGTATACTAATAACTCAAGATTAGATTATCTTATATATGACCATCGGTCAATGTATTTAGAATTTTCTATATTTAACAAAGTTACTAGATGTTTATATCATATTATGTCTCGGTCTTATATAATTACCTTATGTATAGTACACTAATTTAATTACTCACTATATTAACGGTTCAGCTAAGACTGTTCCATTCTTAATGGAAATGACATACACTAACAACACTCAATTGAAGATTTCATATTTTAATTAAATAATTAATTATAATGATTAATTATATATTACAGCCTATTTTAATTATCATGCTTAAAAATTATCCTCTCGTATATAATACTTATATATAATATTTAAGGTCATATAGATAATTATAGAATTTTAATGATATTTATATAATATTTTAATAACACATGCATACAAATATAATGAAAATTTCTTATTTATAAACATGTCATTTACAAAATATCATATGCTTTGAGGGCATCTATCCTAACAATATATTGCAATATATATTGTTCATTTAAGCATAAACGTAGAACAAATCAAGTTTGAAATTTTTTAAATAGTAGACAGTAATAATAACAGAAAAATTTTACTATTATTTACTAGCCACCAGCCACCACGTAGTGGCTAGGTTTTTTCCTTATCCATCTTTCTTTGCACCATTCTTGTAGTGAGGTTTAAAGGGCTGGAGTCGAGCATTGCCATTGTGTTGTGCTCTAAACTCCCGGCCCTATGGATGTGTACACAAGTGGTGCAACGAGGGCATCTCCAATGAGGTCTCGATGAAGTCTTGGCTTGGGGGCGATGTGGTGTTAGGGAGTTGCTTTCCAATGGTCATTTAGTTGTTGCCTTTGTGCACGACCTGTTGGGATTGGTGCTTATAAAACATGTCATTTTGTCCCGTTTGAACATTATGAGAAATAAAGTATTGCATTATTAATAGATAACATTCCTTATTGTTCTCCATAATAGATATATGTTGATAAATATGTGTATGTAAAATATCATAAAAGTTCCAATACATGTACAAGTCCATAATAGGATATGATTATGTGTACTTAGTATAAAGTTTCGTTTATAATCAGTAGATAAAGGTGGGTACTTTATCTTGCTTAAGATTGTGATGTTGTCTATGCCCAATATATGGAATAATATTATCTAGATTATAGTAATGGTAATTACTTAATAGAAACATTAGTGTGTTTGGAACATATTAAACATGGACCAAGGTATAATTTAACTTCTTGTGTAATTTTGTAACAAGAAATTAGAATTCTATCATTGATAATCATTTTATGGATCTTACCTTAATCTTGAGGTGATTAGTAGACTCACATCTATTTACTATGCCGTCTCAAGATCCATAATATCCATGATCTATACCTAGGTATATTGAAGACATACTAAAATAGATAGCTGGTGACATTACTCACAGTTATGGAATCCACAACTCCTACAAAATAGGATATTAAGATAATATTCCTATGTGTATTAATTTAGAAACTTGGATGTAGCGATCTCGCTATTTGATATAGGATATCAAATATTACCAAAATCCTCGTTTATGATTTTTTCATAAAAAGGTCATTCATTAGAGAATTAACAGAACTTATGGACAAAGAAGTAATTAGAAAGGTTGTACGAAAAACTATAAACCTAGCTCTAATTATGAATATTATTGTGGAGGGCATTATCACATGGCAAATGATTATATCAATGGACGACCTTATTGATGATGTTTGATGTTTTCATATTTATTATAATTCTGTGTATAATTTAAGAGTGCAGCCTCGATTTCTCATAGTGGTACAAACCAAAGTTAATAATTATTATTAATTTAATTATGAGATAATTAAATTATAAATAATTATTGGAGATTAAATTATATATGTCTATTGGGTCCCCTTGCTAGCTCCACAACATTCTTTCAGATGGATTAATGAAAATTTTCTAGATTAATTTTATCAACATGGGCAAAATTGTAATTCATACAAGAGTCCACAAGATTGTGTGGCACTACACATTAGAGCTCTAGGAGTCTATGTGGTGCCACTCCATGATTTTAGGAAATAAATAAATCACATAATCTTTATGTAATCTATTTGTTATCTTGTAGCAGAAAAATATCTTTTTCAAAAGTTGAAATAGATTCTACAAATAATTATTTGATTTATAAGATAAATAATTGAAAAAATCATGAAAGATATTTATTGTAAAAGTTAAAATAAACAATATCTCAGTTTGAACCAAAATCGAATCTCAGATAGATTCTCTATGGATACTGGATCATACAGTTGGAGGTAGTTGTGACACATGTCACTTTCCTATGGGAAGCTTTGAGATCATGTCGAACTACCCTTAGTAGGCATGATTCTCTGCAAAATCTTTCAAAGATTTTGCTCTAACTAACTCCTACTAGTGCATCTATAACTGGGCTTTGGAGGTTCTATTTTTTGTAAACTTTTCTCTGACTTTCATCTAGTGTTTCTTTAGCTCTCCCCTTTAGAGCTTAAAGAATTTCTGCTGAGTAGAAAGGTTAGAAGGAGATATTATGGAGATAATCCAAGAGATCTCACTGGTGCCCACACATCAGTTGATCTAGAAAGAGGAGAATAATAAGGAAGACCTGAAGGTTTTGAAACGCTTGATCATTCAGAGCTATTGCTAAACCTGTAATTTTGTGTTTGTTCAATTATTTATATGTAGCATCATGAGAAGGATCCTAAAACTTTATGAAAAATTTAAAAGCCCTGTTCAGCTATGTTTTTCATGATTTTCAGGACCACCACCTAACACGACCGATCGATGATGGTGTGGTGGCGGAGTGGAGGGCTTCTTTCCCTCAACATGGTGCTTCCCAAAAGGGTGCTTGCTTGTGTCTTGGTAGTCGGAGTAGGCGGGGTGGACATGGTTTCCGCTACGGGTGAGGTGTAGTGACCAAGAAAAACCTAAAATTAAATAACGTAATTTACATATGTAAGTTGATGATTTTCCTATAAATATCATGTTTCATATTTATGAGTAAATTTTTTTTGAAATTAATATCAAAATTCTATAGTGAACATTAAAGTTTAAAATTATTTAACTTTTTGTGATTGAATAATTTGTTTAATTTTTCACAACGATCTAAAATGGAAGAAATTTCAATCAATAAACAACTTAATAATTCTATTTAAAAGAATTTTCAAGTGCATCAGGGTATTACTAGTATACCGAGAAACATGCACATAGCAAGTTTTTAATTGCCTATAAATTAAAAATAAGAGTTACGCGAGTAGCATTTTTGGTAAAAAAATTCTATCCGAGCTCGTGAACTAACATTGTCGAAGGCTATATTAGTACCAAGGAAAAAATGCAAGAAAAGTTAAGCTTAGGTTTTATGTAGTCAAGAAATGATTTTAAGATTAAAAACAGTGCATTTTTATTAGTTGATTAACAATTAATATCAATATGGATTTATTTAGAGATTAGTATTTGACTGTAAATAAGCAGTAAAAAAAAAACTTGTATAGGAAAATAAAATTTCTTGTCAGCTAAACTAGTTACCTCCAAACAATATAAAATATACATATTTTGAGGAATCTTTGAAATAACACGAGAATAAGACCAAGAACTAGAAGTGACTTTGATTTACTCACGATTTGATGGGTGTTCTTATGCCATGATGAGCTTTTTCCCTCCCATTGCCTTTCTCCCTTGTTGGCGCTAACGTTAAGGCCCATTAACACAAAATTTTAGCTCACATAGTCTTATTTAGAGACTTAGCAATATCAGGTAAAGGAACTAAGTATGATTAGTCATGTGTCTATAAATATCCTTCTACATATCAAGGGCCTATTTTCTCATTTTTCCTTCCATTTCCCCTGTAAAAAAATCGGTTCCCTCTTCTTATTCTCTTTTGAAAGTTTTTCATCCCACACTCACAAAATCACTAGCCAAAAAGATAAAAGAAGAAGAGGAGATCTAGGAGCCATTTAAGTGTGTTTTTAAGGGTATAATCACAATCCTTTCTCTTATTTTAAGTATGCTTAAGTTATGGTGTTGGTTTAGCTTATGTTATTTGATGATTATGGTATGCAATAAGCTTTTATGTGTGCAATTATTATGGTTTTGTAACTTTAGGTTGCGATTATTTAGGTTTATTTAGGTTGACTATGGTTTAATTTTGGTTTTGCTGTTTTGGTATGGTATTTATAACCTTTAAATTTTAAAATATTTTTTAAGTGTGAAACAAAATTAATAAAATTTTAAAGAAAATTTCGATATATAAAAAAAAAAGAGAAATCTATATGGTATTATGATTTTAATTGATTTTTTTTAATCTTCAAAAAACTATTTTTATTATAGTTTTAATTTTGTGGTTATTTATATAAACAGAATTATCAAAATACCTTTTAATTTTAAAATTATTTGTTAATTTTCTGTCAAAATTATAACAGATGAACTATTTTTGTCTAATAGTTCATATGTTAGAAAAAACAGATATTACATTTTAAAATTTGAAAGTTTAAAGTGTTACCACGACTATAGTGTGGAAGAATTACTTTACTTTTTTATTCACTTTTAAGTTCAAATATTTACAATGGGGTTTATTAATTACTTTGTTATTAAAACCCAAACATACAAAATTACTTCCCTATGTTACGTAGAGTTCAACTAGTATTATCTATAAGATACTTTTGTTTTTATAAAATTCCCAGGATTATCACGTGCTCTTATCTAATTAGGCGTTATAAGCGGATCAAAACAGAAATGCTTTGTGCTCACTTCAGACCCTGCGTTTCCACTAAAAAAAAAAAAAACAAAAACTCAACCAACGGACGACACACCATTATCGTCTTCTTCAATTTTTTTAAAACCAAAACTCCTTCCCCACTCCCATGGCCGCCGCCGCCGGCGGAGCATCAAAGAGAGAACATAGAGACAATGGCGGCGACGACCTCACTCCCCTCGTCACCACCGCCATCTCCGCCGCCCACTCCTTCCTCTCACGCAACGACCTCCTTCTCCTCCCTCCCCAAACCCTATCCCTCGAATCCCTCCTCTCCTCCGCCTCCCTTTCCCTCCGCAAATTTCTCCCTCCCCCTCCCCCTTCTCCACCACATCACTCCCTTCGCCCCCTTTCCCACCACCATCATTGCTGGTTCCGCCGCTTCCTCTCCTCCTCCTCCTCCGCCGATCCCGGCTGGGCCCACGTCTTCCGCATGTCGGAGCCTTCCTTCACCCTCCTCCTCCGCCTCCTCACCCCTTCCCTCGACTCCGCCGTCCCCTCTGTCCCTCCCACCCACGTCCTCGCCGCCGCCCTCTTCCGCCTCGCCCACGGCGCCCCCTACAAGTCCCTCGCCCACCGCTTTGGCTTCGAATCCTCCGCCGATGCCTGCCGAGCGTTCTTCACCGTCTGCCACTCCATTAACGTCAAATTAGGCCACCTCTTCGAGCTCCGGTCCGACTCGGACCGCGTCCGGACCGATTTCGGCTGGCTTTCCCTCCCGAATTGCTGTGGAGTCCTCGGCTTCGGTAGGTTCAAAATCTCCGGCGACATGTTGGGGGAAAATGGATCGCTATTAGTCCAGGCGCTGGTGGATTCCGAGGGGAGATTCCTCGACGTCTCCGCGGGTTGGCCGAGCAATGTGAAACTGGAGACCATTTTGCACCAGACAAAGCTGTATTTGGGAGTGGAGGAAGCTAGGGATTTGTTGAACGGGCCTTGTTACGAGCTCAGCGATGGAAGATCGATTCCTCAGTACGTGTTGGGGGATTCTTGTTTTCCTCTGTTGCCATGGCTTCTAACGCCTTACCAAAAATCAAAGGAAGGCGATGAGGATAGTGGCTTTAGCTCAGAGGAAATGGCGTTTAATGCGGCGCATGGCCGGGCGATCAGGCTGGTGGGGACGGCTTTCGGGAGAGTTCAGAGGCGGTGGGGACTCCTGGCGAAGGAGTGGAAGGAGGAGTGTGTGGAGTTTTTGCCGTTTGTTGTTGTCACTTGCTGTTTGTTGCACAATTTTGTGATGAAGTGTAGTGAGCCTAATGTGGAGGAAGATTTGGGGTTATTAAGAGAGGGAGAAAAGGAAGAGGCGGGGTTTACTGTTTTTGATGGAGAGGTGAATGAGAGTGGAGTGAGGATCAGGGAGGCGCTTGCCGCGCATTTGAGCCGCGTTTGCCTGAGAAGATGAGTGTCCTTTTCTCCGTTATAGTCGCTAAGGTTGCTTGTTCTCCTTGACAAAGTTTTGGGCTCGAGTCAGTTCCAGTATGAAGGACGGGAAGTCCACATTCCTATGCAGACGGGTTATTTAGAGTTATCTAGGTACGCCAACCTCTATTCCTAACCTTATTTATTTGTTTATTTATTTTTTCAGCTGATGGGGCTGAAATTTTGTTGAGTTTTAACTGGGAATGTTTGTAGATGTATCGTGTGTTGAGGGTGAGAATGTAACTTTCAATGTGTGTAGAAGATCAAGAGCTGACATAAGAAGGTTTGGGCAATAGGCAATCGATGTTATTGTCTGTCTAATTTGGTAATTTAGTGTAAGAATAACCATTAGTCAGTGAACTGTCTTGACGGGTGATAGAATGAGAGTGAAGAGAGGATAAGAATGTACCTGCCTGTGAGTGCTTTTCCTACATACAGAAGCTCTTTAATTTCTCTAAGCGACGAACAGAGCCGAATTTTTGATGGTCGAAATGGTCGAAATTTTTGATGTATGTATCTTGCAAATGAAGAGGAAACTGAACAAGGATTTGGTTAGGAATGGTGAAAACGTTATTGGTGATTTTACTGATGTTACGGTTTTTCTTCAAACTTAAAAATAAGAGAATTTTTTCCGTATTCGTTGTGTGATTGATGCCCTCTTAATGGATTTCGTCGTTCTTGGAAGCAGCTCTTTCATCATGGAAATGCAGCAAACACCGTCAGCGGTGCCGAATGAGTGTACATTAAGCCGGCAATATTCGGTTGAGTTGAACTTTGAGATAAATGCTAAAATAAGACCTATGGTTCGTTTTTTTAGTATGGGGAAGAATTTTTTGCAAAAGAACATGACAACAATAAATCCAGAATATCAAAAATATCTCTGTAACTATCATAGCAGGATACGGGTGCCCGTGGTAGTTTTGTGTTACCGATGGTAACCTGTCCTAATACTGAAGATAGTTTGCTATGATACCGTTAATATCCGGCTACAACCGCATTACTGGGGATAGTCTTTCGGAAAAATAAAATTAAAAATACATAGAAAGCACAAAATTTCAATAACAAAAAAATCTGGCGAGCTTGAGTCGTGCTAATTGTAGATTTAGTTGGTGGACATGGCAAAACGCTCTCCTCAGGTCGGATAAAGTCACCTCTGCACCAAATGTGGTCAAATTTAAGTGCAGAAAACTTACCCAAGCTGAGTTTGTTTCGGCAGCGTAAGGAGACGCGTTTCATAACGAACACATTCAAAAGAATAAAATTAATGCTAAAGATCCTTCACTCATGTCAAAGTTTCTTGCTTCCTTACATTGTAGTCGTCGTAGACATATTGGATATACATACATGTATATTATATATATATATATATATATATATATATATTTTCCTTCTTCTTTCAAGGAAGAGGAATGCAAACCCTCAATTCAGGGTTTTGCTTATAAAGATAAAAGAATTGGAGACTACAATGGGCGCTCAAACCCCTAAAAAAATAGACCTGTAATCAAGGGGGCTTTTTTGTGCTTTGCATGGCGTCTTCCATCAACAATTTAGTGAAGGGTATAGATTTGCAATGGTTATAAATTTTGGGAGGAAAAATTTTAAACTTAAAGTTCGGATGGCATTTTGTGACAAGGCTTATAGTTTAGGGGACAACGAGTAATCTGTCTAAAAATTCTTGTTACTAATATCACTTAAATTATGCGTGTTAAACTTCTCTCTCGCCCCCTTAGGGTTGGTCTGTAACGTCTCGAAATTTATTTAATGTTAATGTAATGTAAATGGTGGATTAGTGTGCCATAATTAACGTTTTAACATTTATTAGACTATTTGGTTGGATTTTTGAATTTTTGGTTGTTTTGTTAAATTAATGAATTCGAAGGATTTCTTATTGTTTCAAAATAATGTTTTGAGTTTTAAAACACCACAATTTGTAAAATGTTAAAAATACTCCGTTTTGCAAAACCGTGGGCGGCACATGGTTTTCGCACAGTAAAACCGCCCACCGATTTTCTCTATTTATTTCCTTCCTTCCTCTCTCTCTTCTCTCCTTCACCGTGAGTCTCCCTCTCTCTCTCAAATTCTCTCTCAAAATTTTTGAAAAAAACAAATTCGAATCCAAGCTTCGGGACAGCAAGGAGGAAGCTCGGGGACGTGATTCGGCAACCGAGAACGCGGATTGAAGCTTCGATTCGAGGTTAGATTCGAAATTTCTAAACTTTTTACAAAATTTTCAATTTTGTGTGTTTTTGAAATCTAAGTTTGTTTAAGCTTAGAAAACCGTGGATTTGTGTTAAATGAACTTAGAACAACTAGAATCTAAGCCTAGATTGAAGAAAAACGGATTGGATTCAAGATTTTTCATTTTTCTCCTCTTTTTCTCATTTTCGGATTTTTGAGGATTTCGAGTTTAAATGTTGTTTAAATGATTCCAAACATGTTCTAGAATGTTTTTCTATCAACTATAGTTGTTTTTCATGCCTGGGATTTGAGAAAAACAGGTTAGAAACAAGATTTGGATTTTGGGGATCGAGAAACCCGTGGCTGGGATTTCTGGGTTTTCCCAGTTCGGCAGGCCGAAGTTCATGTTCGGCAGGCCGGAGTGATGATCGGCAGGCCGGTGTTCTTCCGACCGGCAGGCCGAATCTGAGGAAATGTTCGGCAGGCCGAACCTTGTTTCCGGCAGGCCGAACTGTGCAGTTCGGCAGGCCGAAGCAGGGCGTCCGGCAGGCCGACCGAGGCATGGAAAATTTTGTGATTTTTACCCGATTTCACTGTTTTGAACCCTGATTTAAATCCCAACCTTATAGGATGATTTTAATGATACAAATGGCACACTAGGACATCATGAAATAATTTAGTGACATAGAATGTCTCGAACTAGATATTGATCGACTTAGTTTGTATCTAGGATCGTTCGTGGTTCCGCGGAGCTAACGTATGGCGGGCCAGGATTTCGGTGTGGGGCACCGGCACGAGTATTGAGGTAGGACTTCTATCCTATTTCTTTGGTAGCCTGGTTTTGAAATGATTTGGCTTTGAAAATGATTTCTATCAAAATGTTTTCAACGGTTGTTTGAAAATGGTTTTATCGGTTATATTTTTATATACCGTGATTATGAAATGAACTTCATAATAAATGTAACTGACAACACTCGGTAATTGGGTTTTGAATGACAATGATAATAAACACTAAGGCATGATGCCATATCAGAGATCGGGTCGTGTAGCGATCGACCTTGGGGGCAGGTCCCGAAACCCAGCTGGGCCACTACGGTGGTGATTTCATGGTTTGCCTAGGTAAAAGAAAATGGTGTTTTGATTTGACGAGTAGACTGTTCTGTGTCAGGACGATCCTACTCAAATTGTTTATTTATTTATTTGTTTATTTAAGTTTCCTTGGAATAACTTCTAATAATGCTATGTTCCCTTGCGTTAAACTATTTTTTATAAAACATAGTCCTACTGAGCCTTTTGCTCACGTTTTATTGTTTTAAATTCCCCCCTTCTAGGTGGTTTCCCCTTTAGGTTTGGAGAAGATTCTTCGGACCGAACTCAGGAGCAATAGGAGAATTTATTTACATTCTGTATTTTTTTTACTTAAGGCATGTAAGACTTAACGTTATTTGTACTTGGACTGTAATTGTATTTCTGATATTGTCAGCTCCATGTGTGTGCACAAGTTGTGGGTTGTGGAACCTATATTCGCGGTTTTTATTTAATTTTATTACCTGCTTAATATTTATAAATTCTTTTATAAAATCTGGTGGAAAATCTTCTTAATTTTTATTTAATTTGATTCTCAAACTCTCGATTTTTAATTAAATTCTCTTTTAATTAATCTAAATATTCCGCCACGTCACCTCCCGTACTTCGGGGCGTGACAGAATGGTATCAGAGCTCAAGGTTATGAACCTTGGGAATTGTGCACACATAGGTTTGACAATGAAATACCTCTGACAGTCCAAATTTTGTTTTCTGAAGTGAGAGAATGGCACCTAGACGTCGTTCGACTGTTGACGCTGAGTTCGGAAATGATGAGAGCATGATGAGGTCTATGTTTGCGGCTTTTCGGCAGATGGCAGCCAGGACTAGACCGGAAGACTCCAGTGTTGGTAGTCGGCATGCTTTCTTTAAGGAATTTCGGCGGGCGTCTATTTCGACTTTTGATGGCAATGGGGATCCGCAGTTAGCAGAGTATTGGTTGGATTCGATCTTGAAGCATCTTGATACCCTTGGTGTGCCTGAGGAGTATCGTGTGGAATTCGCGGCGTATAAGCTCGAGGGTGGCGCCAACACCTGGTGGAAACAAACTAAGCGTCTGGAGCGCGGTGGCGATATTGGTTGGGACAAGTTCGAGGATTTGTTCTATGATCGGTATTTTTCGCAGGGATATAGAGACCAGAAAGCAGCTGAGTTTTATAGATTGCAGCAGGGTGATCTATCAGTTCGGGAGTATGAGGCAAAGTTTAACGAGTTGGCTAGGTTTGCTCCATCAGCTGTGGCATCGGAGCGTGAGAAATGCATCAAGTTTCAGGAAGGACTCAAGGCTCCTATTCGGCGGCAGTTGGTTGCTCTACGGCTTAGGAGTTTCGGAGAGCTTGTGTCGTCGGCGATCTCCGTGGAGAATGATTACGTGCAGTATTGTGAGGACCGAGCCAAGGCTTCAGGAGGACCGCAGAGGAGTGGCAGGAAGAGCACCAGTAGTCGTCCAGCTCCGGGAAAAGACAAACAAGGCGGTGCGACCAGTGGCAGCGGCAGTTCGTCTGGCAACGGTCGTAGCAATCCCTACAGCTTTCATTGTCATTTCTGTCAGTAGCCCGGACACATCAAGAGGAATTGCCCGATCAGGAGTGCTCGTCTTGGATCGCAGACCGGGGAGGATGCCAGTCGTTCATCTCAGCCTCAGCCTCAGACCCTACCTCCGCCTCCGCAGTACCCGCAGTTGCAGTATCCGCAGTTTTCTCCTCAGCAATTCTCATATCCGGCACGGGGGCAGCAGCCGCAGTATTTTCAGCGCAGTGTTCCTCAGTATAGAGCGTCGAGTACAGGTAGTGTGCAGTCATCTCCATCTCAGCAGCATCGACCGAGTAATCCAGGACCCAGCAATGTCGGTAGAGGAAAAGGAAAAGCGCCAGTGCAGGTTCATGCAATGGCATCTGGAGGGTCAGATTCTCAGACTGGTAACGCGGTTGTCGATGGTATGATTTTGGTTTCCAGATCTTTAGCTCGCGTTTTATTTGATACCGGTGCCTCTCATTCTCTCATTTCGAGTTCTTTTGTACATGCCTTGGGATTAGAAGTAGAAGAGTTTAATGAACCCCTAGTCATAACTTCTCCCTTGGGGCGGGTGTGTGTGAATTGTATGTGTAAATCCTGTAAAATAAAGATTGGGGATGAGATTTTGAAAAGTGATTTGATTGTACTCCCCATGAGCTCCTATGATGTGATTTTAGGGATGGACTGGTTGTCCAGGTATAGTGCAGTCGTGGACTGCTAACTTAGAAAAGTAACCCTAGTGTCTGATAGGGGGACGGTAATCACTTACCAGGGTGGTGGTGATTGGCTAATGAGTGAGCGCCTTATAAAGTCATGTCTAGGAGGGCGAAGGAATCTAGATTGTTTCGCTTTTCTTGCCAATCTAGATTGCGAGCCCTATGTTTCGAGTAGTAGTGTAGCGATCTGGTGGTTGATGAGTTCGAGGATGTTTTCCCCGACGAGTTATCAGGGTTACCACCGCATCGGGAGATTGAGTTTGGTATCGAGTTGTTTCCAGGGACATCACCGATTTCTATGGCACCTTATCGGATGGCGCCAGCAGAAATGAAGGAATTGAGGAAGCAACTTCAGGAGCTTGCTGATAAAGGATATATTCGGAATAGCACATCTCCGTGGGGAGCACCTGTTTTGTTTGCTAAGAAGCACGATGGGACTCTCAGGTTATGTGTGGATTATCGGCAGCTGAATCGTGTTACGGTGAAGAACAAGTATCCTTTGCCTAGGATTGATGAGCTATTTGATCAGTTGGGAGGTTCGCGATACTTCTCGAAGATTGATTTGCGTTCAGGTTATCATCAGCTCAGGATCAAGAAAGAGGATATTCCCAAGACAGCTTTTAGGACTCGGTATGGGCACTTTGAGTTCTTGGTTATGTCTTTTGGGTTGACGAATGCTCCAGCAGCTTTTATGGATCTGATGAACAGGATATTTAGGCCGTATCTGGATCAGTTTGTGATCGTGTTCATCGATGATATTCTTGTGTATTCTAAGACTTGGGAGGAGCATGAGCAGCATCTTCGGATCGTGCTTCAGACTCTGCGGGAGCACCAGTTGTATGCTAAGAGGGAAAAATGTGAGTTCTGGTTGACTGAGGTCAAATTTCTGGGTCATATCATTTCGGAGCATGGTATTTCAGTGGATCCATCCAAGATTGAAGCTATATTGGAGTGGGAACGACCAAGGAATGTAGCGGAGATTCGTAGCTTCTTAGGTCTTGCTGGATATTATAGGAAATTTGTAAAGGACTTTTCGAAGATTGCAGCTCCGTTGACGAGATTGATCAAGAAAAATGTCAGGTTTGAGTGGGATGAAGATTGTGAGCTTGCTTTTCAGGAATTGAAGAACCGGTTGACTTCAGCTCCAGTGTTGATTATTCCTAGTAGTGACGAGCCGTATGAGGTTTATGCGGATGCTTCAGGGCGCGGACTTGGATGCGTGTTGATGCAGCATGGACGTGTAGTTGCGTACGGATCGAGACAGCTACGACCTCACGAGCGAAATTATCCTACTCACGATTTAGAGCTTGCAGCGGTGATCTACGCGCTGAAGATTTGGAGGTGTTATTTGTATGGAGCATCGTTTCAGGTCTTCTCCGATCATAAGAGTTTGAGGTATTTGTTCACTCAGAGGGCTCTCAACTTGAGGCAGCGCAGATGGGTAAAGTACATGGAGGATTATGATTTCGCGTTGCAGTATCATCCCGGAAAAGCTAATGTGGTCGCGGACGCGCTTAGCAGGAAGTCTTCAGGGATTCTCGCTTGTTTGATTTTTGAGGACTGGAGCAGGGATGCGACAGTGAGTGAGTATCGGCTACTGTATCGTGAAGATGGTGATCGAGTTTCGTTATATCATGTGGAAGCGACTCCAGCTCTTGTTCGGATGGTGAAGCAAGGTCAGTGGCAGGATCGACATTTGCAGGGGATTTGGTCGCGGATTCAGAACGGAGAGCAGTTCGAGGAATGGAGCGTGCATGCTGATGGATCGTTGTACTTCCGGGAGCGTCTTGCAGTTCCAGTTATCGCCGAGGTGACGAAATCCGTTCTAGATGAAGCTCATAGGTCTCAGTTCGCTATTCATCCGGGGAGCACCAAGATGTATCGTGATTTGAAGAGGCACTATTGGTGGAGAGGCATGAAGAAAGATGTTTGAGAGTACGTGGCCAAGTGTTCGTCGTGTCTTCAGGTGAAGGCTGAGCATCAGAAGCCTGCAGGTCAGCTTCAGCCGCTTCCTATTCCAGGGTGGAAATGGGAGCATGTGACGATGGATTTCCTCACAGGTTTGCCGAGGACGGAGCAGCGGCATGATGCAGTTTGGGTTGTGGTCGACAGGTTGACGAAATCGGCACATTTCATTCCGTTTAGGTCGACGTGTTCGAGGAAGATTCTCGGGGAGTTGTATATGCAGAATATTGTGAGGTTGCATGTTGTTCCTTTGTCCATCACCTCTGATCGAGACACCAGGTTTAATGCTAAGTACTGGAGGAGTTTTCAGGAGGCTTTGGGTACGGATTTGAACTTCAGTACGGCATTTCATCCTCAGACTGATGGGCAGTCTGAGCGGGTTATCCAGGTTCTCGAGGATATGTTGCGTGCTTGTGCGTTGGACTTCGGCGGGAATTGGAAGCAATGTTTGCATTTGGTGGAGTTCGCGTACAATAATGGTTATCAGGTGAGTATCGGCATGGCACCATTTGAGGCGTTGTATGGGCGACCGTGTCGGTCACCTGTGTGTTGGGCCGAGCCGGAAGATAGAGTTATTCTTGGGCCGGAAGAGATTCGTGATAGCAACGAGAAAGTCGCGGTGATTCGAGGTCGGTTGAGAGTAGCTCAGAGTCGGCAGAAGAGCTATGCGGATAGGAGACGTAGACCCTTAGAGTTTGCGGTTGGAGATTTTGTTCTCTTGAGGGTGTCGCCTCGTAAGGGAACTATGCGGTTCGGAGTGAGTGGGAAGCTCGCGCCGAGGTATATTGGGCCGTTCGAGATCACTCAGCGTGTTGGTGTGGTCGCTTATCGGCTTGATCTTCCGCCCGAACTTTCTCATGTGCACGATGTGTTTCATGTGTCGATGCTTAGGAAATGTCCACCTGGGCAGGATAAGATAGTTTCGTTTCGCGATGTGCAGGTTCAGGAGGATATGACGTACGAAGAAGTGGCGATTCAGATTATCGACCGGAAAGTGATTAGCTTGCGTCGTCGTGAGATACCGTTGGTAAAGGTCATGTGGCAGCATCATGGGATTGATGTAGCCACTTGGGAGTTAGAGTCGAGTATGCAGGAATTGTATCCGCATTTGTTTTGTTTTTGAAGTGAGTTGTAAATTTCGAGGACGAAATTTCTTTTAGGGGTGGAGAGTTGTAACGTCCCGAAATTTATTTAATGTTAATGTAATGTAAATGATTGATTAGTGTGCCATAATTAACGTTTTAACATTTATTAGACTATTTGGTTGGATTTTTGAATTTTTGGTTGTTTTGTTAAATTAATGAATTCGAAGGATTTCTTATTGTTTCAAAATAATGTTTTGAGTTTTAAAACACCACAATTTGTAAAATGTTAAAAATACTCCGTTTTGCAAAACCGTGGGCGGCACATGGTTTTCGCACAGTAAAACCGCCCACCGATTTTCTCTATTTATTTCCTTCCTTCCTCTCTCTCTTCTCTCCTTCACCGTGAGTCTCCCTCTCTCTCTCAAATTCTCTCTCAAAATTTTTGAAAAAAACAAATTCGAATCCAAGCTTCGGGACAGCAAGGAGGAAGCTCGGGGACGTGATTCGGCAACCGAGAACGCGGATTGAAGCTTCGATTCGAGGTTAGATTCGAAATTTCTAAACTTTTTACAAAATTTCCAATTTTGTGTGTTTTTGAAATCTAAGTTTGTTTAAGCTTAGAAAACCATGGATTTGTGTTAAATGAACTTAGAACAACTAGAATCTAAGCCTAGATTGAAGAAAAACGGATTGGATTCAAGATTTTTCATTTTTCTCCTCTTTTTCTCATTTTCGGATTTTTGAGGATTTCGAGTTTAAATGTTGTTTAAATGATTCCAAACATGTTCTAGAATGTTTTTCTATCAACTATAGTTGTTTTTCATGCCTGGGATTTGAGAAAAACAGGTTAGAAACAAGATTTGGATTTTGGGGATCGAGAAACCCGTGGCTGGGATTTCTGGGTTTTCCCAGTTCGGCAGGCCGAAGTTCATGTTCGGCAGGCCGGAGTGATGATCGGCAGGCCGGTGTTCTTCCGACCGACAGGCCGAATCTGGGGAAATGTTCGGCAGGCCGAACCTTGTTTCCGGCAGGCCGAACTGTGCAGTTCGGCAGGCCGAAGCAGGGCGTCCGGCAGGCCGACCGAGGCATGGAAAATTTTGTGATTTTTACCCGTTTTCACTGTTTTGAACCATGATTTAAATCCCAACCTTATAGGATGATTTTAAAGGTACAAATGGCATACTAGGACATCATGAAATGATTTAGTAACATAGAATGTCTCAAACTAGATATTGATCGACTTAGTTTGTATCTAGGATCGTTCGTGGTTCCGCGGAGCTAACGTATGGCGGGCCAGGATTTCGGTGTGGGGCACCGGCAATAGTATTGAGGTAGGACTTCTATCCTATTTCTTTGGTAGCCTGGTTTTGAAATGTTTTGGCTTTGAAAATGATTTCTATCAAAATGTTTTCAACGGTTGTTTGAAAATGGTTTTATCGGTTATATTTTAATATACCGTGATTATGAAATGAACTTCATAATAAATGTAACTGACAACACTCGGTAATTGGGTTTTGAATGACAATGATAATAAACACTAAGGCATGATGCCATATCAGAGATCGGGTCGTGTAGCGATCGACCTTGGGGGCAGGTCCCGAAACCCAGCTGGGCCACTACGGTGGTGATTTCATGGTTTGCCTAGGTAAAAGTAAAATGGTGCTTTGATTTGACTAGTAGACTGTTCTGTGTCAGGACGGTCCTACTCAAATTGTTTATTTATTTATTTGTTTATTTAAGTTTCCTTGGAATAACTTCTAATAATGCTATGTTCCCTTGCGTTAAACTATTTTTTATAAAACAGTCCTACTGAGCCTTTCGCTCACGTTTTATTGTTTTAAATTCCCCCCTTCTAGGTGGTTTCCCCTTTAGGTTTGGAGAAGATTCTTCGGACCGAACTCAGGAGCAATAGGAGAATTTATTTACATTCTGTATTTATTTAATCAAGGCATGTAAGACTTAACGTTATTTGTGCTTGGACTGTAATTGTATTTGTGATATTGTCAGCTCCATATGTGTGCACAAGTTGTGGGTTGTGGAACCCATATTCGCGGTTTTTATTTAATTTTATTACATGCTTAATATTTATAAATTCTTTTATAAAATGTGGTGGAAAATCTTCTTAATTTTTTTTTAATTTGATTCTCAAACTCTCGATTTTTAATTAAATTCTCTTTTAATTAATCTAAATATTCCGCCACGTCACCTCCCGTACTCCGGGGCGTGACATGGTCACTGAACACTTGGCCTGTGGGAGGGGTGGGACGCTTGGGAAGGGACTAGGCTTGAGGTCACTTTAGGTAATTGGCTGGGTTCTGCGTCTTGGTCAAGAGGCATGGTGATCGGCGAAGTTTGACGTTGATGAGATTTGTTTGAGGGTGTCGTGGTCAAATGAGGAGGGGACAATGACCTATGTGATCCTAGTGGGATGGTGCTGGACAGATGGGCCTAGGTCTGAGGGACTTGATGCAAGGGAAGATATCTATTAGGATGGAAGGAAGGGGAGGTTGGGGCGATGGATCTGTGGCCATGGTTTATTGGACTTGGAAAAGAAGGGCGTCGTCATTGGATGTTTGGTCACAACGTTAATCGCCAAGAGGAGGCTAGATGATGGAGACGGCGGGCTCCCTTTTGCCATGGTTCTATCTTCATTTTTTTTTTTTTTGTATTTGTTTCTTTTTGGGCTTCATGTTTGTCTTCTTACAATAAATATGATAGTTTTTCCTTTGCATCCATATTGTGTAATGTTTGTACACATTGGCGCTATTGATGTATAACAAAGATGGTCTTCTCACTTTTAGTTTTAGTTTGTTTATCATACCCGCTTGTAATTAGCGGAAGATGTATAGATGTCCGGCTAGACTTTAGTCTAGGCTATGTCATGTGCATTACAAGAAAAAACATATTTAGAGACGACATTTTCAGAGACAAATTTAATTTTGTCTCTAAAACCTTAATTTAGATACTAGATAAAGATTGCCTTTGAAACTTTCATCTTTTTTGAACTCTTTTGACAATATTTTTTTAGAGACAAAACATTTTGTCTTTAAATATTGTCTTAAGAGACAAAATATTAATGTAGTCTCTAATGAATATGGAGGGAAAGTTTCCTGCAAAACATAATTTGGTAGGAAGCTTTTTAATATTCAGAGACAATACATTTTTGTCTCTAAAAAAACATTTACAGAGACAAAATAACAAATTTCTCTAAAATGTATTATAGTTATATTTATAAACAAAATAATATTTGTCTCTTGAAGTAGTTAAACTTGATCCATTAGTCTCTTAAGGATTTTTGGTCGGGAGCTTTTTAATATTCATAGACTAACTATTTCGTCCCTAAATCTATTTTTAAGGATGAATTATGATGTGGTCTCTAAATTTTCTCTTAAAAATGCAATTATAAACAAAATAATATTTTTAAATGTTGATGAGCTTGATTTGGAGGCCAAAGTTTTGTTGGTTTTTATTTAATTGGCATTGAAATTTTTGTTAATATGCTCCTTCTTTCTTTTTTTTTTTTTTTCTTTTTTCTCTTTTACTTTTTTGAGTGAGAAGTTATGCAGCATTAATCCGAATACAAATTTGCATTTTCTTGTATGCAAAGGACAATGTTTGTAAAAACATTTTCTTCCTTCATTCTCTACATTTAGAATGCGTAAAAACGTTTTAGATGTTATTAGTTCAATAACGTCCATACATAAATAAAAATCAAACAAAGTGGCACTTCCATGAGCTCTCCAAAAGAAGAATTATGTATTAGTTCAACAAAAATAAACAAAATGGACCTATAATAATAATAATAATAATAGCAACTCTTAAATAATGTCTATTTGGCCAAAAACAAGTAGCACGTCGATCAATTACCAATCTTCAACGAGGTTAACGCATGGATTTACGTCTAAAAGTGTCCATCATAGCTACTGTCACCATCTTCTAATTTTGTTTCAGGACTTTCACCAGTAAAAATTAGTCTTTCTTCCTCAATCTCATCAACAATAATATCCTTGTCAACAATTTCTTTATCAATGATATTGAAAGCGATTTTAATTGGTTGAATTTCTGGCCAATTAAATGGCGCCATCTCCGTATCAATATCTTCCAAAATAACAAGAACATTCGAGGGATTTATCCTCTTGGTAAGCATCTTCATCAAATTGAACTTCATTTTCTACGGCGTCTGTTGCTTTCTCGTGGATATCCCACAAGTGACAATGATGCACCTTTTGAACAATGTGCCAATTATTCCCTATCATATCATCATTAAGTACATAATATACTTATTTAGCTAAATGTATGGATTTGTTTTATACCACTCCGAATTAATGTTGATGCTCGTCAAATTTAAGACTTTATTTATTTTGCTATTTCTTGGACCTGTGTCAAACTATTCACACTTGAATAGTATAACTTTATCCCAAAAGGAAGTCAACCTCAAGTATGTCAATAATTTCTTCATAAAATTCACATGATTTACCATCATGCTCACCATCAACAATTAGAGGAAGAAGTGGACCCAACTTAAGCGGATGAGGCCAAATTATGTGCTCAAGTTCTAGGTGAAAAATCTGGCTACATTAAACTTGGTGGAACTCTTCCTAAAAAGGGTACAAGAGCATCATCTTCAAACGCATGACAACATCTTGAAGTTCAACAACAACTTGAGGAACTCCAAAAAGTTGTAGAAAGCCAAAAAAAATCTTCTACAAGAAACACATGAACAAAAGGCAACGCAACTAGTTCAACATCAACAATCCAAAGCCACATTGGAGTTCCAACCAACAAGCAATGATATAAAAGATTATCAGCCAATGAAGTCAACCGCTTCCATCTACTTAGTAGATTTTATTAAACAATTTAGTAATAGCTTGTATTAAAGACATAAGTAAGTTATATATGGTTTGTCGTTCATATTTGATGTTGGATTATTTGTGTTTTATGTTTGTACTTTTTTTATTATTCTATATAGGCTTGTAGTATTTATGTTGTTTTTTTTTTTGTGAAAAACCCCGGTGTTCGGACCCACTCATGGAGAGACCAAAAGATAACAAGAGTCTCCCAACACCGGCAGCTGCGTTCACAAGGACTCAAACTTGAGTCACTTGTTTGAGCGGAATAGCCCCCTACTAACTGAACCATGTAGTATTTATGTTTAATCTTTGACATTTGTACGTTTCTATAATATCCTGAAATTGTATTTTAGTATACATTTTGGATGTCACTATATGGAGATAAATAATTTCTCTCTAAGTATTATTCAAAGAAACAAAAAACAAATTCACATAAAAATAATTAATTAAATAAATAATTTTGAAAATAGTTTCAATATTGAATAATTGTCTCTAAAGTTGATCTTGTTTGGTCTCTAAAGATGACTTTTAGGTACTATTAATTTTTGTCTCAAGAAGTACTCTTATAGGCCAAAAAATTTAGTCTCAAAAGAAAATAATTTTGTCTAATAAAGTTACCAAATAATTGAACTTTCGTCTAATATGTTGTCTTTTGAGAACAAAATTCTTTTTTTTTTTTTTTTGGAGACGCTTTTTGCATCTAAAAATCTGTATATATTAGAGACAAAATATGATCTACATAGACCCAATTGTAGAGACCAATTGTGACTAAATAAATTTTTGCCTCTAAAATGATTTAGAGACAAATTCTCACAATTTCAGAGACAAAAAAGTTGCCTTTGAAAGTGTTATTTCTTGTAGTAGGAAGCCCTAAGTCCATTCTTTTAACATTGGCTCTTGTGCTCTTCGGTAACTCTCTCTCTCTCTCTCTCTCTACATGGTGAAATCATCCCCTTCGTTAAAAAAAAAAAAAAAAAAAAGGAAACTTCATGGACGTAGTGCAGAACTAAGGTGAACCACTTTAAAAATTTGTGTTTTCTACGCAGTCTCTATTTCTCCATCCCTTTTTTATTTTTCATATGTATGAGTTAGTATATGATGAGGTGATCTAACAAGTTATATTTGTTAGAGGAAATTTGACCGTTAATACAAACAATTTTTTTTTCCAAAATCAAAACTTCATTAATATAAAAAGATTACAAATTTTGTTACAAATAACCACCATCTAACGAGAATTTGATTCCAACCATTGACTAGATCCACCTATAAAGACAAATAAAGTACATTGACAAATTTCGAGTGACAAGACCCAAAAGAAAAAGAGATATGCTCAACACACATCAACAAGAGCTCGACCTAGGCTTATTATAAAATACCATAACAGTCGATGGATTAGACCAGTTAACCGAAATCAAACCTTCCCTGTTGATGAATTAATCCCTTAAATGAGAGAATTATCTCTAGTTTCTCCTTCCATGGTTAGCGAACCCTTCACAATTTGATTGATCAACCTTCCTATTTATTTGATCCTCTAATTTTTGGATTTTAAATTTCCTTGTAGTTATTTGTTGACAAGATCAAGTTTTGTTTTGCAATAAAGTTAGATAATATTTGTTCAAACTGTTACAGTGTAAAGCTTTTATATACTACAATGTAAACAAAAATATACTATAATATAAAGCTCTCAAATGTTAAAGTGTTTTAGCTTCCACTTGTTACTATGTTCCTAAACACACTCTTTATATTAGAGGATGAGCTAGTGAGCTCGGTGATTCGTCGGTAGTGTGTAGCCATGCACGGATCTAAGTACATGCCAGTGGGGGCATGGAAAAAAAAATCTATAATAAGTATATTAGATTTTTAATTAGTGCCTCCATTTATATCTTGACAAGTAACCTCATTCATCCCTATTTCCTAAATTTACATATAATTTTGTTTTTAAAGTACTGTACTTATTGATAATATCACCACTAAAACCGTTTACTTTTTTTTTTTTTTTCAAATTTTAACTGTTTTTATGTTAAACCTGTGAAGAAGGATTCTGTATTATTTATTTTTTCTAAAGTACACTAAAAAAACGTTATTACAAAAAAGAACGGCTTACAAGTTCCAAAAAAAAACTGTTTATTTTTTTAAAATTTAAAATTAGAAATTAAAAAAAATAACAAAATCATCTCCACTGATTGATTATCTCCTCCTTAACCATTAAAAAAAAAAAAGTCGAGATCTTTTTCACTTCTTTTTATTTTTATTTTTTTTGGGTGAATTCTTTTTATTGTTTTTTAACAACATTCTTTCATATAATCATCTCCTCTCTAAATGCTATTCTCTCGGTATAACATTCCCTTGATAAAAAAAAAAAAAAAAAACTCTTCGAATGATAATTTAATTATGTACATTGAGAAATATATATTTAATGGTATTGACAATAAGGTTATCATACACCACTTTCAAAGCATGAAAACTGATCGAGTGCAATTGTAATACGGCAATAAAAGTTTATTGTCAAGCACATTATAAGAAGCTTTATTTTTTTTTCCTGATTTACGTATATAGTTTTTATGCCTTGTTGTGCCCCTACTGAAACCAAATCCCGGATCCGTCCCTGGTGTAGTTTGTACCATAGACGGCTCAATGAGGTGCTACTCTTAATTAGGAACTTAATTTAGGAGCTCGAAGCAGAAAAGAAAGGCAAATAAAATGATCAATGTTAAGTAATATGACAACTATAGGCATCACATAGTCCTTTATTTTTTGGTCTAATATTACAATATGGATAACTTCTTTAACCTCAGTAAGAAGCCACGTACATCAACATGCATAAACTTGTATACTGATCGACGATTATTCTCAGCCGCTGATAACTCACCATGCATTGAAAGCTGCAAGAAAACATGAAAACAACCAATCAGCTTTTTTTTTTATTCAATATTACTGGAAAAATAAATACAATAGATGCTATCATATTAATCAATTAATTTAGACATGTAGCATAAAGCTGTGAACTAATTGTGCCGTGAATTTCAGCTTCAAAGCAACTACATTCTAACTTCAGAAACAAAGACATCCAAAACTAGACTATATATCCAACATAAATTTTCAAAAAATAAATCAAATATATATATATGTATATATATTTTTGATTAACTATGAGTATGAAAAAATAGCTATAAGTAGAGCTCTTTTCAACATTACGTCACGTTAATAATAATTTTAACCGATAAAATTTCTGTTGTTATATTTCAATTTACATAACATCTTATAATTATAAAATGATATGATATTATTAGAGGGATACAAAGGGGATACGACCAAAGAGATAGAAAGACAGAAGAGTAGAATCTCCCCAATCCTCCCTATAGGTAGAGGAGTTGCGATAGCACAGACCTGTTTGAGAAAGAGTCCAGTTGCTGTCAGCCCCAACTTGCCAAGCAAAATAGCCCAACAATCCTTTTCCTTTTGCATAACCAACTTTGGTAGACACACTCCTAACATCATCATAACCAATCCAAGTCGTCCCTGAATAGCAATAATCCGTCACAACAGTCGAATTAAACACACACTGCGCCTTGTTGTTAGTTATGAAACTTTTAATCTGGCCATATCCGATATCGCCATATGTCGATAAGGCGGCACCGCTAGCTGGCGCAAAAAGTCCGTTGTTATTAGAATTCGTCAATTTCCAAGCGTAGCCATAAAACGGCAGGCCAAGGACGATCTTCCCTGCTGGAAATCCAGACTGAATCCAAGCTCTTATCCCCGCATCCCCATTAATTTGGCTTGCCGTCGCATTGTACAAGCCGGCTGGAGGGGCGGTGAAGTTTGGTGACCAGGCGGGACCATAGAAATCGTAAGTCATGACGTTGATCCAATCCAAACTGTTTGATATGTTTTGGACAGGCAAGTTCAAGGAGTAATAGTTTGAGGAGCGGAAGACGGCCGCTGTCAACAGCAATGGAGCACTACCAGAGGCTTGGGACTCGTTGGCGACTGCGGTACGCCACTGGGTGAGGAGCGTCCCAAAGTTTGTGATCTCCGTGGTCGTCGACGGGTACTCCCAATCGAGGTCAAGGCCGGAGAAGTTGTAGCTCCTTGCAAGTCTTATTGACGAATCGATGAAGGACTTGCGGCTGCTTGCTTGGCTGGCCATGGCGGCAAAGACCGAGGAGTTCGCGCCTCCACCGCCAATGGACAATAGGGTTTTGATTGAAGGGTTCGTTTGTTGGACTGTTTTTGTGAAGGTGGAGAATTGGGGGGAGTTGGAAGAAGAAATTGTTACTTGGTACGTGGTTGAATTGAGGTCGGCGAAGGCGCAGAATAGGTGGGTGAAGAGTGTGGAGTTGATGCTGGAGACCGGGAATCCGCTCCCCGAAGACCAGTAGGCCGCTTTGACAGCGGCGGTTTGCACGGCGGAAGAGTGGAGGCTGAGGAGGAGAAAGAGGAGGGAGAGGAGAAGTGGAAAGGCTTTTGGAGCCATTTGAAATGTTGGAAATGTAGAAGTGAATCAGCTGTTAATTCCTTCCTTAACTTGGTTGAATACTTGTGGTTGGGAGAAAGTTCGGCATTTTGAATTTATAGGCATTTTGAAGTATCAAGAAATGTAAAAAGTCTAAATTGGAATAGTAATTATTTTGATAGAAACTTCAAACAAATGCAATTATATTTATTCTTCTACAAGTTTTAAATGTCGATAGTAACTCAAGATATTTCTATGCTTCTACAAGTCTTAAATGTCAATAATAACTCTAATTTTTTCTAATCTAAAATAGTGTAGGACTTAGGCTTACTATCAATTTTCGGCGAGCTAAATGTCATGCAACTAACTATATCATGTTATCTTTTTTTTTTTTTTTTTTTAAATATGCACCATCTCTTGCTTTCATTTTTTTTTTTCAAAATTTTAAAATAAAGTGGTCGGATATACATGATCGAGAAACCACAAATTATACATTATATTCTTTTGTCATTTGATACACCGAAATTTAAAATTGGACAGATGGTTCAAGAGTAGTGCCTTTGCGTAGAGGAATTAAATCCCTAAAAGATGAAATCTTAGACTTTTTTTTTGCATAGAGAGATCCCCCTCCTAGTAACCAAGTTTTACGGTCTCTACGTAATTCTGGTGACTTGTTCACAAAAGTCAGCTTGTAATTATCCAAACATAAATAGAGAAGAATAGTGGAGAAGTTCTCGGCACTAATTAAAAACCAAAAAGTAAAAGTGATGTTTGATTTATTGGTTTGAACAAAAAAAATTCAATTTGAACCTTTTTTTTTTATTTATAGTATTCTCTTTTATGTAAGTTGAATTGCTATTGTGTTTTTAGTTTGAATTGGAAGTTTCATGAACTAACCATCCAAACATCATAAATTATAGAGAAATCTTTGATAGAGTATAAAAAAAATACCTATAGTTAGAGCTCTTTTTCAAACTGTTAAATTTGTATTAAAATCTATTAATTTTGCATATTTTTTTTATTTTGATATGATTTTAATAAATCAAACATTCAAAAACATTAACTAAAAAAAAAAAGCTTCTACCGTGAAAAGAGCCAAAGAATAAATTGCCATTTTGCACCGATATTTTCATGGGCTCCTAGTTGATTTGATCATGTATATCTAACGAGCAAAAAACTTCATTGTTATTAGCCGAAGCTGGTTCTTAATTTATTTTTCTTCCTGAACATTATTTCCCTCTTTTTGATCTTGCAAGTTATTTCCATATTCTTCCCATAACATTTCAAAATCTTGTTTATATGGTCAATTCATTTGGTTGAAAAACAATATATCCTTTTTGAATAAAAAAAAGTAAAACATGACTTCAAGTTGCGACTCGCCATTGCAAGAGCAATTTCAAAGCCGCCCTTTATATTGCAGTTATAACTTTTTAAGAGTTGTGACCATTAATATATACTACGGGCTCTAAACAAACTCATCGAACTCCATAAATGGCGTATCAGTTACAAAAATAATAATAATAATAATAATAATAATAATAAATAAATAAATAAATAAACAAGTGGTCAAGTGGCTATCTGTGTAATCCTTTTCCCAATTTTCTAACAAAGCTAGCTATATTCAAGGGTAAGCCCCATCTCACCTTTGTCGAGTGATGACTAAAGAACACTTGTAAAGGCAACAATCAATCTTCGACTTAAAAAAAAAAAAAAAAAACCCACCAGCCGCAGCAATAACAACTTTTCTAGCCTTAAGAAAATTGATCTCTCACCGCAAACCATTTCTTTTAGGAGGTGTTTAGTATGCACTAATCAGTAGGAATCATATTCTTAAGAAAGTGATGACTAAAGAACACTTGTAAAGGAAACAATCAATCTTCGACTTAAAAAAAAAAAAAAAAAAACCCACCACCAGCAGCAATAACAACTTTTCTAGCCTTAAGAAAATTGAACTCTCACCGCAAACCATTTCTTTTAGGAGGCACTTGATACGCACTAATCAGTAGGAATCATATTCTTAAAAAAGTGATAGTAAGCAATATGATTTTCAGGAAACTAATATTATCACGTTTGGTTATACACATGAATATTTTATTAGATTCCTATGAATAATATATTACTATATTTGGTTGTAATAGGAATCTCGTATAATTGACAAAAATAAATTGTAGTATAAACATTAAATGTATTAATATTGTATGTTAGTACTAATATTAAATAATAATAATATAAATATAAAAAATAAAAACTATAAACATTTTTACATAATAATATAAATATTATTCATATTTATATTATTATTATTCATATATATTTTTTATTAATAAATTTAATATATTAACATTAAATAAAAATATTATTATAAAAATATTATACATAGATAATTATATTTTATATTTATTATAATTATAATAGTAATAATATAATTTAATATTAATATTATTATGAATATTACTATTATATTTTTCATTTTGATATTATACTATTATATTTTCATTATTATTGTTATTATTACCTTTATTATCAAATTATTATTTTAATAATAATAGAATTATGTTAAAATATTATATATATATAATATAATATATTTTTATGGTAAATAATATATAATATATGGATATAAATATGAATATGAATATAAATAATAATAAAAATATAATTCTTTATAATATATTATTTTATATTAATATATTAATATTAACATTAAATAATAATATTATAAATATTTAATAGTTTTTATATTATTTTATATTACTTATTTATCATCATCATGGAAGAAAATGTGAGATTCTCTGTTTTGAGATTCCGGAGAATAGAAATATCACATTGTTGAGTAGGATTTAGATTACCCAAAATGAGGTAAAGTGACTCTCATAGGATTGAGTTTCTTAGGAATCCAAAAATCATAATTCTTGAACCAAACGTAGAAATTTTACAGATTTCCATTCCCACCTTCAAGATTACTGCATACCAAATGCCATCTTAGGGGTGGAACTCATTGCAATGTTGTTTTAAGAGGCAATTCTAACACGGCTTAAAGTTGGCTTTGTTGTAGAAATTAACATCTTGCTTAAAAGTCTATGAATTGTGTGAGCTTTTACTTGAGCGAAAATTTTCTAACATATAAACCTTATCTAACTTGCTACCACAGCCGATATAGATCGTCTATATTCATTAATACCTTGGAGAGAGAAAGACGCGACCTAGCTTCTTACCCGTCACTTGATACAAGTGATTTTAGTTTCTCTATTACTTTACATCTCATTTCTACTCTGTTTTTATAGAAACTATTGTTGGAGAAAGCACACCCACTGGTACAGACGGAAGATTAGATGATAGTTTTAGTCTAAAGATATAAGCCTGTTAGCCAAACTGTCATTCCACAGTCGTAATATGTGGTATATATTCAACCATTGTCTAATACCCGATCAAAATACCAAAAACATATACAAAGGGCAGATTAGATGGTTTTTACTAAAATTGTTGTCTAAAAGCCACATTAAATGATGGTCTCTATAAAAACCATAGTCTAATGTGCTATTTTTAATGACGACTTTGCAAAAATCATCGCTAAAAGCCTTGAAAATTAAAAAAAAAAATCATCAAACTTCTTTTCAAAGAATAATTTCAACTATTATTCTCAATGTACATCCTCCTTTTTCATAAACTTGATTTTTATCCAACATAGGAAAATGTATAATGATTTTCGAAGTGTATATAATATATACGCATATAACACAAATATTTCAAAAACAATAGCCAAAATTTATCCACAAAATATAATAACAACAAAAAAACTTAACCAAACACAAACAAAAACTCAAAATTAAAAAAAAGCATAAATTGAAGTGAAGAAACATAAACTGCATCGACTAATTCATTGGCAAAATAAACTAGAAGCAATTAGTATAGAGAAGCATAAATGAAATTGAAATAGTAATTACATCAATAATCAACAAAATAATGAAAACATAATCCAAATCCAACTAAACTAAGCTCTAGCGTAAAAAATATAAGCAAACATAGATAAATCCATATATACCTAATCTTTTCATGAAATTTATAAAAATTAATATATTCAATACACAAATACAAATACAAATTTCAACTTAGATTAGGGTAGAGAGAAGGAAAGAAGAAACTCTTTGTGGAGATGAGCTTCAAGCCTTGAATCCTCCAAAAATCTACCAAAATCCCCTAAGAATCTTCAATTTCAAGCTCTTTCTCTCTCTATTTTAGCTTTCACTCATGTGTTTCTTCCTCTGAATTCTCCACTCCTTGCAAAATAGGGGCTCTAGGGTTTTTAGAAGTTGGGCTCATTTAGCATCAAATCTCAGCCTTTGGATCAAGAATTTAGAGTCAAGATTGCCCAAAATTTGAATCAGCACAAAAAAGTCATGAAACAGCTCCCAAGGACACACGGTCGTGGAGAAAGGTGCGTGGCCGCATGCATTGCACAAGCCGGCACAGCCACGCGCTCCACGAAGCATGGCAGCCCCCTTTTTCATCATTGTGGTGCCAGACTAGGGCTACCTAAACTAGGGGACCTTCCAAGCTCCATTTTTAATTTAAAAAAAAATTCACAAATCCCTATTTTATTGTCCCTACAAAATAACACCAAAAATATCAAAATAACACAATAACTTGAAGATTTTCACAATATTTAAGTTCAAGGAATTTTTTATTTATGAGTAAAATACTCACTCATCATATTGTGTGTGAGTGTTTTAGACAAAAAATAGAAAGTGAATAAGCTAAAAATAGAAACACTAATTAAGCAAATAAAAGAGTGCTTAAGAGTTAAATAATGAGAGGGGTGTGTGTGTGTGTGTGGTATTTTAAAAGGGATTAAGCAAGTAGGTAGATTCATTTTCAGCCCTTTTCTCCTAAGTCTGGCCATCCTTTAAAAAACAACTTTATTTCCGGCTAGGATTTAAAAAAATAAGGCCATTTTCAAGTGTTTTGAACAAGATTTGGGTGGTGAAAAGTGAGAAAGACCAAACCTAGGTGAAGGTAGGCTTGTTTTATAAATGTGGGTTTTTAATTCTTTGAAGCAGGTGCTGCATTTGTGTTCTGACACTTTTGAGATTTTCTAGGCTTAATTTAAAGTGTTTAAAAAGATCATAAGACTTGGTTTAATCTTTTGAAAGTGAGAAACTGGAATTAGAGGTGAAGAGTTCAAATAATTACACAAGGTGATGACTTTAAAAATTTCTTAGTTTCTTTATGTTCCTTGTAAGTTAATTGTTGGGGAGTTGTTTTCAATGAATCTTAAATGTTCATTAAGGCTAGGAATCATTAGAAAATGATTCAATAAAAAGGATTTAGTGGCTGATATCAAAAAGTATTAGAATCATGGGAATTTTGGAGTAAATGGACTTGATTTGTGATTTTGAGAATACTTTGAAATTATTTTATTTGCAGGTTATTCTAATGAATTTTGAGATTGAGAGAAAACGTTGCCTAGCTCTAGCGTGCGCATCAAGCGCGCAGGGGGCGCACCTTACATGCATGCGCGAGTTGTTGGCACACCCCGTGATGGGCAATTGCAGCCCAACAGTCCGTGCAGGGTTTTTGAAAATTTTAGGATATTTTGTGACTAAATTAGATATTTTATTATATATATCCCATAATTTTATGATTTTTATAAATATGGTTATTTTTATAAGATTTTAAGAATTTTAATTTCTTTATTTTTATTAGGAAACATGAGGAAATTTCAAAAGGCCTATAACTAGAATTTCTAGTTCCAGTTTTTAGTATTTTTGCTCCTCTTTCATGTCGTTATAAAATTGTGAATTTATTGAGGAATTTAGATGGCTATAAATGATGTATTAATGAGAAAATAGTTTTTTATTTATATTTAAGTTTGAGGTTAAAAAGGAAGTGAGCTTCATAAAGGACTTATGTTACCAGAAGATTACCTAAATATCTCATTTTTTTAGAGCGATTAGTTATAAGATCTGAAGAAGGAAATCTTGACATTATTGCATGTTACTTCACAGTACAAGGTAAATAAAATAACACCTGTATGACCATAAATATTACGCATGTTTATATGTATGGTTATAATTTTATGGTACATAATTGACATGAGCATGTCATGATTGTGAGCATTATGCAAGCATGCATGATATTATTAAAGACATTTGAAACAAGATGGTATATTATATTGAGTTAGTCTCGATGGAGGTTGCTTCACTGTATTGTCTCAATATAAGCTTACAGATTTTTTATGTTGTCTTGATGGAGACTTATGGACCTTATTATTATCTCAATGGAGATTGTCTCAATAGGGACTTACAGTATGGAACTCCATATGACAGTATACATGGTCCAAAGGAATTAAGGGAAAAAAACCTATACATTACAGGAAAACCTTAACGAAAATCATGTGCATGTTATAAAAGGGGTACGACATAAGCTTTCAAAGAGAACTATGATTTATAGCTCATATATGGTATAGTTTATTTTTAATATGCATTAATTAATAACAAAAAATTATTCATTATAGCAATTGTAATACTGTGTTATCCTAAATTTCAAAACCTAACATGTGTTCCCTAAACTATAAAATATTAAGAAAAAAACTCTTTTTGTTAAAACTTTTAATAGAAGTTAGTACAAAATTAAGATTTGGTGCATAACATAGGAGTTAGGTGTAAACAAAAAACCCAATAACCTAATTAACCCAACCCGAGACAACCCAAACCCGACAAATCCAACAAGTAGTTTGGGTTGCACCAACCCAACCCGAGATTTCATTACGTGGGTTTAGGTTAGGATTTTCCCAATGCATCTTTACTCGAACATACCTAATCTATTTATATAAAAAAAAATAAAATATTTATATAATATATTTAGGCACTATGCTAGAGTTGGAGTTGGAGATTGGTAAATATAAATCATGTTAGTTGACGTCTTTCAGTATTTTTGTTTTATTAGTTTTTATTATGGTTTATTTATTAGTTTATGATAATGTCCACATGGAAGAGGGTTTGTACTATTTTTAGGTTTAAATTTTATAAGAGAAAATGTTGAAATAAAAGTGGTTGGAATCATTAAAAAAAAAAAAAAGGTTTGATCTATTCATCAGATTTTTTTAATTGCAAAATTTCTTGAAACAAAAAAAAAGTACACCCAGAACATCACGCCTCCTTCTCTCTACCACTCCTGCTCCCATCACAACTACTACTCCGTGCTTGTTCGCCCACAATCGCTGTTTTACCCTGCGCTGTTCACCCCTGCCGATTGTCGCGACCCTTAGTAATGCGTACAGATGACGTTTTGCAATGAGTGGTTTTTTCTCTTCTGAACTTTGACAATGGCAATGAGTATTTATTTGAAGCTTTTTTAATGGTTGTTTAATTAGATATCATAGTTGGAATGGTAGTATATTGATAAAATGAATGATGTTTTCACTCTGATATATTGACAATAGCAATAGGAGTTTTTCTTCCTCTTTTTTTTTTTTTTTGGGAATGGGTTTTCCTCTCTGACGATTTGAAAAATATAAAGGCCCCTTGTATAATAGAAATTAGGAAAAAAAAAAGGGCCAATAAATTCATCTATGATTCAAAAGTGAAAAACTCTTTTCATGATAATTTATCTTTAAAGAAATTAAATAATCCTGCTTTATTATTATCTTAAAATCTATACGAATGGTAGATAATATAACTTGGTTAGTTCGACTATTTATAGTGCAAACATGTATAACAATCAAATTTGCGTGAAACATGACAAAACTCATAGTTTTAATTATTTTTGTCTTTTAATAGTTTTTTGCTAAAAAAATTTGAAGTAGTCAACAGAAAATTAATTAATAGCAAGAACAAAACAAACAGAAGCGTGTCGTCAACTCTTTGAAAAAAGACATCAGCGGCAAGATGAAATCCATCGGATGTGAACGCCACGGACGAGGGAGATGAGAATTCCACAAATGGAGACGAGGAGAGTTCCAATAATGAGGTAGAGAAGAATTCCACAAACGAGAGAGAAGAGGGTTCCATAGACAAGGAAGAGGAATCCTCAACAAGAAAGAGACAACAAGGAAGGCAGAACCGGTAGACAAGGGAGAGGAATCCTCAACAAGAGAGAGACAACAAGGGAGGTAGAACTGGTAATACAATCTATCAACATTATGGTATGATGTTATCTTAAAATGTAGTTATAATTGTTGAGTTTACAATCTTTATATTTTCATGTGGCTATCATTTTATTTTCAGTTTGTTTGTAGGCCAAAGATATTGAATTATTAAAACCAATTTTAGTATAAGAAGAGCACTTTCCATGCAAAATTAGCAAAAGATCGAGATTACGGTATATTATGATGAAATAAAAAAGAACTTCAAACGTATGAGCTAGAGCGTCTTCGAGAGACCCAGTTTGGGCATCTCCTTGACGTTCCTGACCACTTCCAACATTCAAGCCAACTCTTGTTTTACTTTGTTTTGCGGCAAGTTTGTCAATAAGAATGAAGAAATGTGGTTGAGGGTACAACAAAAGCTATTGCGATTCTCGATGGAGGAATTTGCAATGATAAGGGGCTCAACTTCACTACAATATGCTAAGCGACAAAACTGTTTCATTCTTTGGAAAAAAGATGGCGCCTATTGCATTTTTTTTATAAACGATTGTGACCCTTAAAAACTTATTTGTATTATTTTTTTTAACAAGCATTTGTATTAATACTAATGAATAATTATGCCAATTGTTCTATTGGTCAACTATGATAAATTTTTATGAACTCAACTATGGGAAATATTATGGTAAGCATGCATATTGTAATCTTATGAGGTATAAATTAGGTTAGTTGTCAATTTTATTAGGAATCAAAACAGTTGGTAGAGACCCTTTATCGATAGTAGAAGTGAAGATAAAAGATCTCTATTGCGGTGTAGAGAATCTCTACTCTATGAGAGAGTAATTTTCTTACATAGAAAACTTCAAAACACTATGATTTAAAATAGTTTTCATAAACCGCATACTATTTTTTCATTAAAAATCAATTTTTAAGGTTTAAAACATATGTCATAAATTGGTACCTTGTTTAATTAATTTTTTAAGAATCTCAACTGCCTAGTAAAGACACTGTATTGGTGATAGAGATAAAAATTAAAGTTCTCTACTTGTGTGTAGAGGGTCTCTATTGTGCAATAAAGTAATTCAATTTTATGTGTTATTTATATTTTTATAACTTGGTAAACATTATTAAAGCAACATTTTTATCAAAACGTCTGAAAGTTTATGTCTTGTTACTTTTTTGGGCTACAAATACAAATTACTCAAAGCACTAGTATGTAAGGTGCCTCGTTGATGTTCTTGCATAGTAAACTTTATCAAACAAAACCAATAAATAAGATGATAAACTTTTCTAACTTACTAAACTTTTGAACTTTTTTTTATTAAAGCATCAATTATTAAGGCTAAAAATATTATTTTTCAAGCTTATAACCTTGTTTAATTAAATTTAAAATAATCTCTAATGCCTAGTAGAGACACGCTACCGGCGGTTAAGCTAAAAATTAAAGGTCTTTAGCACGGAGTAGAGAATCTCTATTGTGCATTGGAGTAATTCAATTTTATGTGTTATTTTTAATTTTATAAGTTGGTAAATTTTGTTAAAATCAAAATTTTCATCAAAAGATCTAAAAATTTATGTCTTGTTGATTTTTTGGAATAGAAATAAAAAATACTTAAAGCACTAGTATGTAAGGTGCCTCATTAATGTTTCTTACATAGTAAACTTTATCAAACAAAACTAGTAAGTAAGAAGATGGACTTTTTTAACTTACTAAACTTTTTAACTTTTTTTTTTATTAAAGCATCAATTTTAAAAGTTAAAACTTTTTTTCTAAGTCCACAACCTTGTTCAATTAAATTTTAAATAATCTTTATTGCCTAGTAGAGACATTCTACTAGCGGTAGAGTTGAAAATTAAAAATTTCTATTGTGCAATAGAGTAATTTAATTTTATGTGTTATTTTTATTTAATTTTTCATAATTTTGTAAATTTTTTAAATCAAAATTTTAATAAAAACACTTGAAATTTTATAACTTAAGGAATCATATTGATCTTTGATAAGTGCTTAATTTTACAGATTTTTCATCAATTTTCTATTTTTTTTGGTTAGTTTCTTAGGTTTCTTGAGTTTTTATTTGTGTTTAATGTTTTGTAGGTATTTTGGAGGTTCAGTAATGATTTAGATTTGAAAACCATGAATTTAGACAGGTTACACGTGTTGCAGCTTTGAAACATTGAATCCGTGGAGCTGTAATAAATAATTTCCATGCTACTGGCCTAGGGGTGGGTACTGCGGCGCCGACTTTTGGAAGCCGCAACATTGGACGCTAGAAGATTCAAAGTGCGGATGATTTAGGGGCTGCAGCATTGGGAATTTATAGCTGCGACGCCTAGCCGCAAACTTTCCCAAATTTGTGGTTTAAAAAGCTCCGAACCTTTTCTATTTTGATCCCATCATTGGGAGCCTATAAATAAGTCATCTTAGGACAAAACATAACAACTTTTACCAGTTTTTTCAGCCTTAGAAGAGAAAAAGAAGAGAGAGAAAAACTCAAATGGTGGCTTGAAGAGATCCTCTCAGTAGAGATTCTTGAACACTATTACCATTATTCTTCTTTTCCCTCATTCTCTTCAATTCCTAATGTCATTAGTTTCTATGTCGATCTACGCTATTCTTTTCAATTATGTTAGGCTAAATTTTACTTTTGGTTAAGGGTTGTTTCAAAACCCTAAACATGGCTATGAGATTAAATGGCAGACATTGTTATTCAACTTTTGAATTGAAATTATTTATGTTCTTCTATAATTATTATTTACAATTACTATCTTGTTTTATTTGGGTGTGTAACTAAATAGAACTTCAAAATTATCTATTACTAGATTAGAATTCTTGATATATAATTATCTTGTTTTCTAATCATTGTAGCAAATTTTAATAATTGATTATGGTCAACTTTTGATATGATTATATGTGAAATATAACTCAAGATAAATAAACCGAGCTTGTGTGTTTATTCTTGAATCAATCTATCTTTCTTATCTAAACACTTATGTTGAATTAAATCTAAAAGGATTGTTATTTGTTATTTAAACGAAAGAGATTTGATAACAAACTTGTTTTGTTGAATGACATAATAAGGAAAGATTGAGATAACAAAACTTGATATTGTCTACAGTTGATGATTTTAATAGAAAATTAAAATAATTCTGTGATTAATTTAATAGCTATTGTCTACTAGTGGAGAATAATCCTTTAACCGGTCTCATTATTATTGATTACAACTCAATGAATTCTTGTTTTGCAATATTTAATTTTTCTTGCATTTTTATTTATTTAGTAATTTAGTTAATTAAATCTTAAACCACCTAGTTTTCTTAGAAAATTAATAACTTATTGATTAAGACAAACCCTCTGTGAGAATGACTTGTTTCTTGACATTTTACTCAATAATGACTATATTCTTAATGAGATTTAACTTGGTACTCCCTTCAAAACCTATCAATCTTTTCTCAAAAAAGAAATAAAATCACGATGATCTCTATTATTTGGCAGGGCATCCCAACTTTGTAGTAGAATAAATATGGATCTCTCTAACAAGTTACAGCTTCTCTATTGTCATTTCAATTTATCACTTTGACCTTTTTAAAGTACATTTTTCCTTTAATATCTAATGTTCTAAAATATAAAACTAAATATTCATTAATAGCAAAACAAAAATGATGTTCACAAAATATAACAAAATATTTGAAATAAAAAAATAAATTAAACTTCATTGAGAATTTATGCATCCTTTTATCCTTTTTTTTGTTTTTTGGCTTAGGTCGTGGCGACATTTGCTATGCTCACTTCTAATGGTGTTGCTGTAAGAGGCGAAACTCGACTTCTTATGTCCTAATTGACCACATGGGCGTGCCTATATCTCCATCTAGATTCTCCAACTGCAAGGATTCTCTTCATTTTTCTCCAGCCTTTTTTGTTATCAATTGTTGGTGGTGATGCTATGATAGAATCAATTCCTTTATGTTTGTTAATGAGTTCCACCCGCAATGATCTGTTACTATTTTCTCATCACGGTCCATCATGAAATCATATAAATTGTTATTATCTCTTACATAAATAGGACGACACATCTCATGCAGTAGATATGAATTTTAGTTTCATGTCCATCTTACTTCAAGCTAATGCAAGCTAGTGCAATTTAGGGACCAAATCCGCAAATGTAACATCAGTACCAATAACAATAGAAATAGGCTTATCATAGTTCCCCTTAACCTATTGGTATGAGCGTTTCTCTTTCTTCCGCTCTCCACCACAATAAAATGTGTGAGTCATTCCTTGAAGATAACAATTAATAATATGTTAAAACAATGAGAGAAATAATATAAATAACCAAAGATGTTTGAAAATGAGAATAAATCATGAAAAACGAACAAACATTACTACCAAAGACCAAAAATAATTACACAAAGGAGCTCTAGCTCTACCATATATTCACAACATATCTTTGCTGCCCTTTGAGCTTCATTATTGCTTTCACAATAAAGATAATGAAAATTTATAAAATTGAATAAAATATGCAAAAAAATTAAATTAATCAAGACCAACTATCAAAGAAGTTCTATTATATCTTTCAAGTAAAATCATACTGCTCTTTTAAGCTTTACTTTTATTCTCAAAGTAAAATCTCTACTTTTTGTTTTCACAATGTATATTGTGCATCAATTTGCTCTACTAGAAGCAATAAATCTCTACTATATCTATGATAACCATAAATCTTTTGAAACAAAAGGGCCAAGAAAGGGTGGGTTGTGTAGTTCTATATTGCCTAAGAATAGGAACAAGTAATGGTTCATAAGTAATAAGGACACTATCTCCTAATAGAATGAGGTCTTTTGAGGTAAAACCTAGGAGCAAAACGGTGCGGGCTTAGGCTCAAAGCAAACAATATCATACTAAGTAGAGGTGCAGGTCATTATAGATGGTATCAAAGTCTTGACCTAACTGGAAGTATGACCAACGAAGACATTAGCCCCAAAGGTGGGGTGATTGTAACTACCATAAATTCCTTAAGGTAAAAAGCCAAGAAAGAGTAGGTTGTACAGTATTAATTGCTTGAGAATGGTCATAAATTACGGTTCATATATAAGGGCACAATCTCCTAGTGGCATAAAGCATTTTAAGGTGAAGCCTAAGAACAAAACCATACAAGTTTAGGCCTAAAATGGATAATATCATGTCAAGTGCAGGTGCGAGTCATCACAGATCTTATCTCTACTATAAAGTAGCGATCTCTACTACGAGTAGTAGAGATCATTGCAAACTCTTCAATTTCCAATTTGAAGCTCTAAAAAAAGAAAATTTCTTCCCCAAAATGCAAAAATCACGCAATTTCTTTGAAATAACACTACAAGAAAAACTATATTTAACGACATATTATTTATGACATGTAGTTTTTGAATGTCATTGAAAAATACATACAACGATATCTCCAACAAACATGTCGCTAATGATATTTGAAACAATAATTAATGACATCTATATAAATGTCATATTAAAGGTCTCCTTTTATCGACAATAGTTTTGTGTCATTAAATTATTTAACGACAAGTAGGAGATGTTATCAAAACCTTAGAAATTCTACGACACCCCTTATAGACGACATTTTGACCAATATCGTCCACAAGGAGTGTCATAAAATCTCCAAGGCTTTGAGGATATCTCCTACTTGTCGTTAAATAATTTAACGACAGTAAACTATTGTAATTAAAAGAAGATCTTTAATATGACATCTATATAGATGTTGTTAATTATTGTTTCAAATGTCATTAACGACACCTTTGTTGGAGATGTCGTTGTATGTACTTTTCAACAACATTTAAAAACTACATCTCATAAATAATATATCGTTAAATGTTGTTTTCTTGTAGTGTAAACTATGAATAAATAAATAAAAACCTAAAACAACTATGTTTAAACAAAAGTTAAAGCAAAAAGCTAAATTAATAAAGAAATCAATATATCTTCAAATCCCTAGTTTGAGTATTTTGATTTGAAATATAAAGCTTCTTGAAACAAATAAAACACATGGAATTTAACGAGGTTTCACGCAGAATTGATCAAAAACGAAAGAAACTCATGAAAACCTTCAAATATCAAGCTAGGGATTGGATGAATAGCTTTTCCTCTCTCTTTTAATTTTAATATTTATCATCTGAAAGAAAGGTATTAAATTTATTACACTAAGGGTATGGAACAAAAGTTTTAACTAAAGATTTTAAGGTTATGCAAAAAACTAAAGCACCGAAATGTATTGGCCATTTACATTAAAAACGTGGTTTAGTTAATGAGCAGTTGGTTGCACAGTTAAACCAGCAAGATATCAGTCCTGTGTACCCTTCCTGAGAAATTTCATCTTCCCTTCTTTGCAAAACTTTAACAAATTCATTTACACTCAAACTTCCATCACGATTTGCATCAAACACATGGAATATTATGTCCATTACATTGTTTGTCACGGAGACCCCACATACCTGTATGGAAAACAAATTAAAAAAAAAAAAAAAAAACCCAAGTTAAAGAAAAAATAATAATAATAACAACAATAATTAGAAGGGAAAAAGGCAAAATAATTTTGAAAACTTGTTGTCAACTTAGTGTATGTACTTGGGATGCAGCTCTTTGGAAATCACTTTTGGTCAACGTCCCATTGACTTTTCCATAGCTAAAGATGGCAAGCGAGAAGGACTCCAACTTCTTGCGCAGCTCTGCAAATTCTTTGAATTCCTCGAACGTAATTCGAATTCCAGCAAGCTGTCGCTCGATTTCGATTTCATCAACCCGATCGAGCAGCTTGTTAATGTGGCTGATATCAGCAGATGCAACCAACGACAAGGCAAAATCTTTTGCTGATATTGTTCCTCTTGATTTGTGGTCATAGTGGGAGAACTCCAACCGCAGAATCTATAAAATTGAAAAACATACTTTGAAGGGAATAAATATAACAAAACCAAGAGTAAAATGCAATTTTTAATGTGAACATTATAGAATGAAAGCAAAAGAGTGACTTAAATTCAATGAGGATCAAGTGAATTTGGCAAAGTTTGGGTGCCAATATATGGTAGAAGAGTTTCCATGCCAATCTCATTTGGAAGGCTTATTTAAACAAGGAATGTTAATGTGTGACATGTTGTAGAACCCAATTAACTAAATTATGTCTTCCTTTTCAATAAGAAGAGGTTTTGTGTTTATTTAGATGTGAAATATGCGGTTCAAGTTGTACCAAGCAAGCCAATTTACAATTTTCCAAAGAATTGGGATAAGGTAGAGAGAGAAATAGAGCTACATACTTCATTATGCAGGTCTCTCAAGAATTGAACAAATCTTTCGTGTCTAAGACATGCCATGCCGTCATTGCCAAAGAAGTACACAAGAAGCCCACCATTTTCCTCAGAAGCTTCTTTCTGCACACGCCCACGACGCCGCCCCTCCTTGTACCTAGCCCCTTGTCTATTCTGAGTTCTCATCAAGGCCATCACTTTGTTAAATTCCTCTTTATCTATTTCTCTGTTAAAGTACACATTAAAGCAAAAAAAAAAAACAAAAAACAAAAAAAACAAAAAAAAAAACAAAATGCTAGTGATCAAACACTGAAGAAACTCATGGCATGAAGAAAGAAAGAAATAAAGAAAGAATAACAGTATGGCCCCCAAAGAAATAGGACAGACATAATTTTCTACATGAGTTGGCTTCGAAACAAAAAGTTAAGTACCCGTTATTGTCAAGATCAAACATCTTAAATGCCACTGAAAAGCTTGATTCAGGAATGCTGAGTAGTGTAACAAAAAAGATGTACCTGAAATTGAAAACAACGTATTCTTTTTAGGTCTTAGGTTTCAACAATCTGCATATGTTGTTGGATTCATAAAATAAAATTGTTGCTGATCATAAACAAGTTTCAACTGTATATAATTAGGGTTAATTACATAAGTATACCTACAAGTTTTAACAATTTGTCAACGTGCTTCTCTGTTTTTAGAAACTGCAAAGGTATGTTTTGAATTTAAAAAACTTAAGGGAAATTAGGTTGATTGGCCTTTTTAATAGCCTCTTTACAATGACCATAACTTTTTAATGGCATCATTTTAATGGCCTTGAATTTATCAGTATTAAAATCAATAAACTGGAGCTTATCACTTATAAACTTGACGAGTTGATCAGATAAACTCGAGTTTATCATTGATAAACGGTCATTTGTGTAACTTAAAAAAGTTGTGGTTATTTATTTTTAAAGTACTTTTAAAAAGGTCATTTACCACTATATCCCAATAGCTTATTTTAATTTTATTCCTCTGAATAGAAAAAATTAAGCACAACAACATTACTACTCTAAAATAATGAAAAATTATTTTATCTATTTGAAAGCATAAAATCTTAAAACTAGATATCCAATTTCAAAAAGAAAACAAAAAAAAAGATATTAAGCTTTATGACTTTTTAACTATTAAAATATCTTTTAAAATTTTAATTAATGATATTTTTGTTTTATCTTCATCTTTTTTTTGGTCTAAGAAGTCTGCATAGATAAAATTAAAACAAATTTTCTAAATTTTCTAAAATAAAAAAATAAATTGAGAAATTATTAAAACTATAAGATATAATTATGTAATTAACTCTATATAGTTATAGTGTAGTAAATACATCTAAAACGTCTTAGATATATCTAAATTATAACTATATAGAGTTAATTACATATCTATATCTCCTAATTTAAATTATTAGAATCGACTCACTCTCCAAAAGATATAAGTCCATCATTGTTGGTGTCGAAAAGCATGAAAAATCTAGAAGGAGCACAATGCAACTCGCCAGGCACCTGCTCCCCTCTTAAAAATCCTTCTCTGACGCGGTTTGATTCGGAAGGAGGAAATACTGGTACTACTGCTCGCATCAAGTCTGCAGGGGTCATAAAAACCTCTCCTGCAGGTGTTCGAACGGACGCAAAGTACTCGAAAACCTGCAAGGAAAACATACTCCAACATGCTATAGAGTGAACATAACAAGATTTTCTTTTGTTAATGCCTATTGAACCAGCAGATCCTCTTCATAAGTTACCATATTGAATATCCCATGCTGCCTCTGAAAGTGTTAATTTGATAAAGTTATAAACGGTCCTCTCTAGAGTTTAAACCATTTTCGCTCTACCCTAACAGGTGATCTATATATGTTGGGTAAAGCTTGATGAGTATCCATAGAAACTACCCTGCTGGCAATTTAGAAAGTACTTTCATAATGCAACAGTATTTTTATTAATGAGATGTAAATATAGCATTTCTTCAGATATATCTTAAAAGCAACCCCAAGAAACTTCTCTTGTCAAATTGCAGAAGATTTATTATTTAGGGTATTTGGCACATGCTAAACTGTTCATAATAATAAGTTATTCTCTTAATTTTAATTTCAGAGAATCTTCTAGAATTTAACAAAGCATTGTAGAGTGCACCCGAATCGATCACAATCATTAAAAATTCGCTGGAATTCTCTCCTTCATGTTATACTTGAACTCATTTGAAGGCAAAGGCTGAAAGTTAGGTTGACAATTGGGGCAAGCCATGTATTGTACATTATGGGATGTTTCCTTTCAAATTTTGACATCATGCATCTATTTAGGGGGCGCTATACCACATTTTGTTAAAATGACGAGTTAATTTGCACAATAAAAAGTTCAAAGGTCAATTTGACAATTCAGTTAAAATTAGGGGACAAAAGCGTAAAAAACCCTGTATTGTTTAACATCCTACCTTCGTTGCTTAAAGATTAAGAATATACCTTTTCAGGAGGACTTTGCATTCTTAGGCGTTTCTCGTACTTGAAGAAAACTCTTCTCCTATATGCATCTGAAATATGTAATAAATGCAACACCATACATTCATTAAAAGAAGAAGAAGAAGAAGAAGAAGAAATGTTTAATCTTCCTATTTGAGGGGCAAAAAATATAAGACAGGCTGAAAATACCAGTGAATATTACGGAACAAAGTACCTCCAAATAGGAACATGGCCTTCTTTTCCGGCTCTAATTGTTCAAACTGACCGTCATCACTCGTCTCCCATGTCGTCTCTCTCGAACAATCGGCGAAAGACAGAAAGGAATTCGCATCACGGGAAATAGAAGAATAGTAGAAGAGGCCTAAACTTGACCCAAGAGTTGCAAATCCAGAAGAGAGTGATCTCAGAAACCGATTAAAAGCTGAGAATTTGCTCTCCTTGTCGTTAGAGCCAAACCCATCTGATGAGGTGGCGCTTTGGGATTGGCTGAAGACTGGCCGAGAGCTAAGCCGTTGAGAGGCAGCAACCCCTCGGTGGATTGAAAGCAGAGATTTTCTCACAGATTCCCGAGAAAACATTAGTCTCCTAGAAAGAAAAGGAAATGGGTTCAAGGATTACTTGATTGGTGAGTAAGAGGCAATAAGGTGTACAAGATAGAATGAGAACGAGAAAGAGAAAGAGAAAGGAATGAGCAATAGAGGGAAACTGGGGTAAGGTTTTCTTGCGCGGGGAAAGTGGAGGTTTTTTTTTTCATTTTTGGGCTTTGACTAAATCTGTTTAATAACGGTTTCTAAAAGTTAGCTGGTTGGATGGTAAAATGAACATGTGATTGTCTCATTTTCTCTCTCTAGATCTCCATCCCTGCTAAAGAGATCTATAATATTCTATTCGTTTGAATTATTGGAGTGGATTAAATTTGGATTGTATTGTGAAAATTTTCAAGGACTTCTGTACAAAAGTTTATAACATTAAGATCAAACTATAATTTTTTTTAAAAGAAAGGGTCAAAATGCATAATTTATGTCAATATAATAATTATAATTTTGCCTCTTTAATTTTAAAAATTAAAGTTTTATCATAAGTTTGGAAAATTATTACAAGAAGGTCCCTTCTAATAACATAACATCAAATATAGAATTGGATTAGCTAAATTTTAATCTTAATCCTTTTATATACATTTCAATATTGTCCTATCCTACGCATATTTATAGAAATGCTATATTTTTGAAGCTAGTTATGAATGAAGAGGCGACAAGCAAGGCTTAGCCTTTTTTAGGTTTGCTTATTCTACAAGATATATAATATACCTCATTTAGCTTCATGAGCTTCTGACTTTGCAAAAATGGACCAACATCGCCAAACCTTTGTACGTTTTGCTTGAAGTTGAAGGGTGTATTATTAGTTTCCTTAAACTTTAGTGCTTTTTTGTTTTTTTTTTCTTTGTTTTCTTTGAATTTGTAGGGGTGAATTTGTAGAATACCATTTTTGAAGGTGAGTATTCAAATACAACAATTCTGTGAAAAGATTTGAGCATAATTTATAATAAAAGTTGCATGAGTGAATAAGTAGACTACATAGGTAAATTACACAAGTGAACAACTAATCTTGGTATTTGTTTAGTCTAGGTATTAAATTCTATACAACTTTAACATAGGGATTATTTCTAAAAAGAAAAGATAACTTAGGGCCTCTTATAAGAAAAATTTTTATTTAAAATTTAACTAAAGGACTATTCATGGACTACTTTTTAAGTTTAAGGACTATTTGTAAGACAAAGTTGACCGCAAAGACTATTTATATAAAGAGAAAAAAAATTTAAAGGCTATTCATGGATTTAAAAGGCAAATAAAATCACAAACAATACTATGAGTAAATTATATGTTTATAACACTAATTGTCAGAAAAAGAGGCAAATCAACTAAAAAAGAACCAAGGCAAAAAAAAAAAAAGGTCAAGGAATCTGTTAAAAAAATACAAAAAATAGTATAACGAGTATCACTAGTACGTAATTTTTAAAAGTAAATATATTTCTTTGATGTTAAGCAAAAGTGAATAAATTTACATACATAATTGTAAAGTAGATATAACAAGATATTTGTGAGATTATCTCAAAATCAGTCATAATTATCTCATAATGATAAGATGCAAACCCCATCAAAGAGATATAATTACAAATTGGGTTGTTATTATTTGTAATTATTGGAAAATGAGCATGTAACGGAATTTAAATTTTTTTAAAATAAGCTCTTTTCTATAAACGAGTTAGACATGCTACTTACGATAAATAAATAACAGATCTTTTTGTGCCTTGTAAAATTGGAACCGCATTTTTGACAAGAAATCTCTAGATAGAACTGCCATTAAGAATCGCGTCTGAAAGAGTCTTAACCAACTGATCTTCTTTGCTATTTTCTTTCCACGACCAGAGTAAGGGTAGGCACACGTCGTTCGATTCTCTTCTTGGTAACTTCTTCCCACAATCACAAGAGAACAATATAAATTATTGTTCTAGATGTTGAATAATAATTCTGTAGAGTGACAAAATTTCTCTCTCTAGAAATATCTCTCTAAACCTCTTAAGGGACTTCACTTATGATGAAAAACCATAGGAAAAAGTTTCCTATTTATACTGGTCAGGTAAGGACTGATTCTGATCAAATTAAGATTCAAAATTGAAGTTTGGATCAACTTCCACAGCTAAAACTATGTTTGACACGGATCAGTGACATTGCAGGGGGCACTTGGTTGCCTATACTAAGGCCTGTTGACTGGCGTGACAATGCTGACGTGCCTCAATGTTTTTCCAGCTCTAAGAGCTATTTTATTAACCCATTTGAACCGATTAGATAATACCTATTTTATTTGGCTTAGGTATCTTTTATAGAGCCTTGGTTTTAATTTAAAAACCCAATAGAAAAGTTAGCTAATTAAAACAGTCATATACAAATAATTTCATATTTAAATAAAGTATATTGAAATAATTCAACATATTTATTTTGAATTAATTCATAAAATTAATGTGACTAATAAACTAAACATGAATTATTATATCTAATTAATCAAATTTAAGTCAATATTAAGAATTAGCATAAGTTATCCATATGTAAAAAAAAAACACGTCATATCGTTATAGAAAAATATATGAGATAGCAAAGGGGACCTGATGAACAAAAATAGATCAAGCTCCTATAATTATAAAATATGATTAATTTCATAAATGTCTCCTAAACTATAAACCTATTTTTATTTTGCCCCCTAATTGTTCAAAACCATTCAAAATGCCCCCTAAAATAGACAAAACAGCTCAAATTGGCCCTTTTGTCTGTTTCCGTCTATCTATTTCACAGAATTAATAACATGACATGCTATTAAAGCTTAAGAAAATATATTTTAAAATACATATATTGTAATTCTTAAAGATATTAATAAAAAAATCAAATTAACCTTTGAAAAATAAAAAAATTAAAAAAAGAAAAGGTTTAATCTCTCCCTTAGATCTGGCCTTCTCTCTCCCTCTCCCTCTCCCTCTCCCTCTCCCTCTCAGATCTGTAATCCAATCAGCCACTTGAAGCCTTCTAGCTCCATCGCTGACATCCGCCTGAACTTCACACACCACCGCTTGAAGATCGCTCACCATGATTGTAAAATTGCAGTCCTCGTCCTCACCGACACTTGGATCAAGCTGTCATGATTCTCCGGTTCACTGTCGTTAAGTTTTGCTTGCGCTGTTGTCGATCGCCATGATTGCATCTCGAAGGAATTGCCTGGTTGGTCGTTGCTCTCCCAGTAATGCTTCGATTTTTTCACCCATTTTCAATCACATTACGAACAACAAAATGTATTTGGTGTTGTAAATTTACCCATTTTCAATCACATTACGAACAACAAATGTATTTGGTTTTGTAAATTTAGGATTATATAATATGTTTTGGTTTGGTTTTTGTGTTATTGATTTAAAGGATATTTGGCACTAAGTGGTTTAAACTATTTTTTTAATTATTAATAGTGTAAAGTTTTTATATGCTACAATAACAATAAAAAAAATCGTTACAATTTAAAACTCTTACATGTTACAGTAAAAAATAGTTCTAATCAACAGCTCTAATTATCCTGCGAAACATCTTATTAGAATCCATCTAAATAATAGTTTTTTTTTTCTTTTTCTTAGATTTGTTTAGTTGAAGATAATGAAGACCAAAGATGAGATAAAGCTCCTTTCGAATAGACTAGGATATTTTTTTTCTCTCTTCTAATATCATTTAATTTAATTTGTTTTGTTAAATTTTTTATTATTTATAAGCTAAGATACTTTTTTTAATCTTTAATACTTATTTATTAAATAAAAAACCTTAATTACTTATGCCACGCTGGCAATCCATTAGATTCATAAACGGAATTCGTTAGAGGGGCGTTTTAAATGGTTTTCTATAGATCAGGAAGTATTTTGAATGGTTTTCAAAAATCAATGGACAACTTGAATTAGGGTACATAGTTTAGGAGGAAATTATGAAAATAATCCTTATAAAATAACATGTACCCTACATATATATATATATATATATTTTAGAATCATTAACTCTAAAACTATTCTACTAAAGGTCAAAACTGCACTCTCAAACTGTATATAAATTTCTACTAAAAGCTTGGAATCCATGACATATTATAATGTATAACATCTCCATAAGATATTAGCATGGCTTAAAAATAAATTCCGTTTTACCTTCCCAACTATATTTATCTTATATTCCATTAGCTTACTATTAGAATACTTACTATTCATAACAAATACAAATAGTACACTATTCAGTTACACATATGTATCTAAATGGTTGAACGTTTCAATTTTCAATTATAAGATAATGCCTATAAGAGAATATCAACTCTACAAAAAGCTATGAATTCCATATTTATAAATAACGAGTGTCAGTCAAAAGTCATGTCTCTAATATACCAATATGTATACCTTTATATAATTTAGAATGTCATTTTTTGGTATATCAAAAGACATTAGTTAAGAATATGGACCTATTGATTCATTTTAGGATTAAAATGTAATACCTATAATTGCCTAAAGTAAATTGATTTATTCAAATAGAAGTATTAACTAAATCAATTCATCTTTAGTCTCAATCCAATATATTGTTTTGAATGGCAATATACCAATGTCTCTACTAGCAGAGTTCCACTCTGACAACCAAGATTAGCCATCTCCTGTTAGGGATATAAAGAACGATAACCATCTCAAAATGAATGCTTTGTTTGAAAAATAAGTTAGAACTTTAAGGTACAACTTGCTACAGTGTAAAGCTCTCATATGCTATAGTAGTTTACTATAGTATAAAGCTCTCACATGCTACAGTGTTTAATTTTGAACTTTAGGTTCTAACTTACTTTCCAAACGAAGTGGAATAAAATACTCAACTTTATTCCTCCAATTGTGGACCTTTAATAATTAGACTATCGCCTTAAAATTCATGTCCTCAGTATAATTTTCCATCATATGCACGATATTAAAAGGTTTAAGTTGACAGTTTCAGATTTTTATTTACTTATCATACATTCAACCTAAATGAACATAAATAGGACATATTTGATGCATGAAATAAATCTTAAATTCTTTACTGATCAAATGTTTTAAAATAATTACATCATTTAATTCTTAAGTCACCTAGTCTAATAGTAATACCCAAAAAATTAAATTAAATAGAGTAGTGAGTAAAAAAAGTAATTAATATGCCAATTAAAATTTAATTTGATATTTATAACATTTACAAATTTATTATTGTTTTTGCTAATTAAAATTTATTTTAAAGTTTTATTTCTCATCATTTTTCAATATTTCCACTTTTTTTATTTAATCCCATCTGATACCCCCTAATTTTGCTAAAATTACAGAATAACCTCCACTACCATTCACTCAGACTTCATGCGATGTATCAGTTATTGAAATGCTCAATTTAAGCTCCCAAGTTCTAAAACTGACCAGCAGCCCACAGTTTCAAGTGCAAAACCACTCCAGGAATTCTGATTAAAAGCCAAGAAGCATTTGAAAAAATTCCCAACTCTACCTCTCTCCCTCTCTTACGTCACTCTCTTTGTCTCCCCCCCTTTATCTGCTCCAAAACTCAAAAAGAAAACAGCCATTGAAACAAAACGAGAGGCCAAAAGTTGAAAATCAAAAAACCATTGATTTAATCTCTCTTTACAAATTTTACTATTGGTTTATATTAAGGATGGGAAATTTACCCGCAAATTTATTTACCCACAAAGACCAGTCTTAAATAAGGCAGGAAAAACTCGGTTATAAATGATATAAAATTGTATACAGATTAAAGGTGTAATCCATCATAGGTTATGAGACAAGGACGGTTTCAAAGATATCTGATTCTAGTCCCCATTTACCTACACCTAATTATATCACATTTTAAAATTAAATATATTCTATATATAATATGCTTAAGTGTAATATTATATTACATATAAAAATTCTAAAATATAAATGACTTTTATTTTTAACTTAAGGTCTTATATAAGCGTGTTAATTTCTTTATTTATCATAAATATAACTAATCGGGTAAGTGGGGTACTATGAGTACCCCAAACGGGTAACAAGGAAACTCGCCTCATCCCTCATCAATTTATACAGGTTGAGAGGACAGGGATGGACTTGTTTTTTTTCGCGGGATGGTTTGGCAAGAATATTACCTTGCTTCAAATCCACCTTGTTGCCACCCGTAGTTTATATGTTCGAAATTCATATTCTTAAACTTGAATTATGGCAATTGTATGATCAGTCTTTTTGTTTGAAAGTAGGCATTCAATGTGAGCTTATATGTCTAAAAATATGAGTTTGGATTGTAATTTTAGAGTATGAGCATCAAGAGAAAATGTTAAACAAGATCCATTCCTTATTATTATGATTTCACAAACAAGATTTACCTCTAAATGCATGCAACTCGTATTAAAACCTATTTTGGTTCTATTTTTATTATTTTTGAATAAACTTTGAGTTTTGATAATTTATTGATGGAAATGGGTTAGAATAATGTAAGCCTGATTTTATTTGCTTTATATGATGATTTTAGGTCATAATCTTATATTTGAAATGCCTTAGAACTTTTGGACCACGTAGAGTTCAAATTTAACTCGGGTGCTCGAAACAAAGCAGAGATGAAACATCAATTTCGCGAGACGACAGTCCACCCATCCTAGTGCACCCTAGTCGACCAGCCTATTTTTAAAGACATACTTTAAAAACAAAAGCAGGGGAAAAGATTAAGAAAATAAGAAGCAAAACTGCCGAAAGTGTTGTCCCAAGAATAACTACCCACGAGGGGGGGTGAATTAGGTTTTCAAAAACTTTTACAATTATTGAAAATTTTTAAAAGTAAGATGCTTAAGAAGTAAATATGAGAACGAGATTATATGAGCACAACCAAGTAACAATTAAGCAGCAATAAAGTGAAGAGTAAGGAAAAGAAATGCAAACGCTATTTATTGGTTCGGCCAATATGCCTACGTCCACTGTCGCCAAGCTAAACTCCTTTGCTTGACCTCTTGCACTAGTAGACCGTCTTTTCGGCATGATCACTCCTTTATACAACCGATGGCTTGCTTAACCCAAGGCTCACCACACCTTCTTACAAAGTGACAATTTTCCCAGAGATTGTCTAACCAAGAATTCCCCAAATTTACAAGGCTTTGGAAACCCAACAATGAAAATAATGTAGTTGTAATTTTGGTACACTCACAAAATATACACTCTAAAACAAAAAGAGATGAAAATACAACTGTGGTATGTGTTTGGAGGTGTGAGTAATTCTCAATTAGTGTATGAAACAATTTTGGCTCAAGAGAATGTGTGTATAATGAATGCTTGAGAAGAACAATGTAGAATAATGTCAAATTTCACTTGTGCTCCTTCATCATTTATTGCACATTGAATGGATGGGTATTTTTAGCTTCCTAGTGCTTAGAAACATCTGAACAAATCAATTTTGAGTCAAACTAGCCATTGCAAGTCGAGCTCCAACGGTCAGAAAACTAGCCGTTATAGATAGTTCGGTAGGCCGGAAGTAAAGTTCGACAGGCCGAAGATTGAGGCACTAAAAATCAATTTCTCAATGGTCACCAAATCGGTAGGCCCGTTCACAGTTCGATAGGCCGAACTTTGAACCATCGGCAAGCCGAAAGTTGAGTTCGGCAAGCCGCTAAAGCTTCTGCAGAAACGGGTTTTGAAAACCCTCAGATCTGCAAGCCAAAGCAGGGAGTTCGGCAGGCTGATCCCCATAACTTTGATAGGCCGAAGCAGGATTTTCGACAAGCCGACCAAATTTGTTCGGTAGGCCGATCTGCCTTAGGCCAAAATGCCTATGTGACCTGTTTTTGAAACCTATTTTATATCAACTTATTTAAGCACTTCTAAAACAGTTTAAATCATAATTTTCACATGCAATTTGAATTCAAAAATAACATTAAATGCAAGTATGCAATGTGAGTGTGTACTCTTGAGCTTTCTTTTGATCATTCAATTTGAGAATTGCTTACTTACACTTCTGGATTATAGAATTCTAAATAAAAACTTGTAATCTTCAAGTCCATGTGAGTTCCCTTTCAAAAGACTTCTTCCACAAGCTTTCTTGAACTGTCTTCACTTGATTTCTTGAAAAATAAGCTTAGGGACACTCAAGATAATTATTTGTTTAAAAGAATATTTTGCACATATAATAAAAATTGTATTTGTTATCATCAAAATAGCTTTGTGAAACCTTGGAGCCCACAGAAAGAACAACAAACATTGCTCTAGTTATAACATCATAAATAAAAAACCAAATGGAGTTGAATCAAGGACTTTGCAACCAAATTGTAGAGCTTGAGGCTAGATTTGAAGCAAAAGATGATGTTTGCTATATTAGTCTTAAGAAAAGTCTCCAATTTCACATATTGGAGAGACTTTGGGCCCAAAATCTCAAAATGAAGAAGATGGTGATCGACAAACTACTTCCAGTATGGTGTATCCAATTTCGTATACTGGCAAGGCTTCAATCTTGGACTGTCTAAATGAAAAATACGGTGATAAATAGTGTTCCCAATTCCATATATTGAAAAGGCTTCAGATTTGAACCCTCAAAATGGATTTTCAAAGGTTAGTAACAAATGTCTACTTTGCTATTAGGTCAATTGACAATATAGTAGTTGTTTATAGCTGATTAAGTTATTTTTCCTATTTTATGTTACAAGAAAAAAAAATACAAATCTGTTGTTAGGTCAATTATCGATGCCGCTAAGTGTTATAAATATTGGTGGATTATATCCTATAATACATGAAGTACTTTTAGGGGAAAAAAATTTCACGTCTATGTTGACTCTCCCATGCAAGAAGATGCCGTTATACCCAATCCTATGTATGTGAGAAAAACATTAAAACTGTTAGGGAGGTCATTGGGGCACATGTAGCATGGCCCAAAGAGTTAGTTGTGCTGATAGATACATAGGTGTGTCTGTGTATATATATATTTGGCTCATATAAAACTGCAATTAATATTTTATTATAGTTATGTAATTTTTTTACAATTAACCCTTAAAATATTATTTTTTGTATAGGAACACAAACAATATCATAAAGCACAATCTCTCAAATTCTAATCCCATCATAATGTATCAAAAGAACCTTTTTTCACAACTTCCTACTAAACACCTATTTGAGCCTTATCGTCCAAAAATTGATCCACTTACACAAATGGTATACACGGTTCAAGCACAATATCTTCATACAAGTACTTCTTACAATAGTAAGATACTTAACGACCCAGTAAAAGATTTAGAAGTCATATCGATACCTTGCAAGTTTTTAAGAATATATGCTTGTCGAAATATGGGGAATGGAAAAGTGATACAAGTTCTGTTGGAAAGACAAGTTTGTAGATATCAAGGGCCTTTTTCTGTTTCTCATGATGATCTTATACAGTTTTGTACAATGCATGTCATGTTTATTAATTGTGTTGTAGTCTACATGCGGTAAGGGATATTTCTCATGATCCACTTATATTTCACTGTTTACACGCTTATAGGTAGCAAAACTTGTATTTTGGATTTATATGACAACCATAATTCCCTTAAGGCGAAGAGGGTTAAGAAAGGTGAATTATATAGTTCCACATTGCTTGCGAATGATCATAGGTAATGGTTCATAAGCAATGACACCACTTTTTAATGGTATGAGGTCTTTTTGGGGTGAAGCTCAAAGCAAAATTATGTAAGATTAGACCCAAAGTAGGCAATATCATGCCAAGTGAAGGTGTGGGTATTATAGATAGTATTAGAGTCTTGACGCAGAAGGAAGTATGGCCAATGAATACATTGAGCCCCTAAAGATGGGTTGATTATGACAACCATTATTCCCTTGAGGCGAAGGGGGCAAGAAAAGGTAGGTTGTACAATCTCACATCGCCTAGGTATGGTCATAGGTAATAGTTCATAAGCAATGACACAACTTCTTAATAGTATATGAGACTTTTTAGGGTCAAGCCCTAGTGTAAAACCGTATAGGGTTAGGCCCAAAGCGGGCAATATCATACCAAATAGAGGTAAGGATAGTTACAATTTCACACACCTACATGCCATGATGATCTAAGGAAATGGACTTCATACTTGTACATTCATGAATCCATGTGTTTGGTCTTTCAATACTAGTTATTCCTACAACTGAACACAAAATGTAGCTGATAATCTAGCAAAAACTATATATTGAAGTCTTGTTTTCCTTTCTTATAATGTTGGGTAACTTACATGATTTTGATAGTATTTTATTTTTCATTAATTAAATTCTTAACACTTTATTATTGGTTTTCTAATGGACATTATGTTTTATGCCTCATTACACCATTTATGGACACAATTTACCAGATGGACCTCATTCATAGAAATATGCATGAGAAGTTAAAGGAGTTAATACATATGTAAATTTTCTAAATTCTTAATATAATTATCTTAAATCATGAGTATCTATATATATTTTTTCATATTTTTGTTTAATTGGTTTGTTATTTATAAGAATAGAGCTTTTTCAATCTTCAACCATACTCTTAAAAGAGTACCTAATTTGAAGAAACCACATAGGATGCACGTTTCTGTAAATTAATTTACATATCATTAATAATTATTAAGTTATATTATATTTTTCTATATCAAGTGACAACGTACTTTGTTTTATAAACAGTGCCCTTGTCAACTACCAAATATAGAATGTAGATACCATATAATGCGTTATATGAAAGAGATCATTAATCTACCTTTGATACTATAGACGTGATGGAAAAAGGAGTAAGTGCATTATCTTATTATGCCAAATTGAGTTTAAAGTTAAAAAATGAGTTAACAAATTATTACTATTATTATTTTGTGTGCAGTTTTTTAGGAAGCCAAATTATACAAACGAAAATATTGTTGAAATTCGAAGCGAGTGGGCGGGTAGTCTAACTCCATTTCTTTAGCCTTTGGTTTCTAATGCCTAATGCATTATTTAATTTAGTGAACATTATATTTCATATTAATAAACATATGTTGATTTTGGTAATATTTTTATTTAGTTAACTTTTAAATGTCAAATTTTAATATTCTCAATTGTCAGGCATTGTCAATAACTTTTAAATAGCAAAATATTTTGTATGATATTTATTATTAAAAAATATGGAGAAATTTTCTTAAAAGAAAAAATATATATATTACATGGTGGTTGTCAAAAACTGTCATTTAAAAAAGAAAGTACACGATAAGATTAAGGAATAAGATGACAGATGTCATTTGACTATCATTTAAAGCGTATAATTTTGAATGCTATATATACTCACACAACTTTTAATAGCACATTGATTAATGTCGGTTTTTTACCGCCATCTTATGCTTTTAATGGTGGTCAAAGACTACCATTGATTGGAGTTTTCTAATAGTGACTGTTAAAAAGTAAAGTTTTAGAGAAAAATAAAACTCATGAACCAAAGTGTCATAATGCTTATGGTTCAAAGACTAACAGTCGAATCACCTTTTACAAGTTAAGTAAATTTTGAAAAGGGAGAACTGTATGCTGAAATCCACTATATTTTTCCCGAATAATAGAGATACCCTTCAACAAAAACATTTTTCGTTAACATCCCTTAGCCTAGCCTGACGTTTTTAACTTTTGAGATAAAATAACCAAAATATCTAAACAATCTCAATCGTTGATCTGTTTGATGCATTGATCTTAACCCTTAATAATGTAATTTTTTTACTATTAGAGTGTAAGTTATAGTTGTAGGCATCCAAAGATCATTTACTATCATTTTTATTGACTAAATGAAGGTAAACACATCACTTACACGCCCCCCAATGTAGTCGGGATTATTTGCCAACGCAAGGAGAGTATTTGTCATTTAGAATGTATCTAACGGTCAAATTGTACTTTTTCCTTGATTTGACTAACCAAGAGTTGTCTTGTAATACAAGAATTCCTCTCCCTCGTTTCTTTTAAATTTTTAATGGAATTGAACGCACCTCAAATTCTAGGGATACAGATTTTGAGAAGGAACTGGGCTACATGCACTATTCAAGGTGAAATATTTTTGTGATTTTAGGGGATTATTTATAGGGTGTTTGGAAAACCAATTATAGTTAAAAATATTGTAACATATAAAAGTTTTACACTGTAGTAATCTTGTGTCTTTTATTGTAACGTGCGAGAGCTTTTTACTTTTTGTGGTTAGAATCAATTGGTCCTAACCAATAGCCAAACACCCTATTAAATGGTGTCAGTAGTGTGGACATAGACACTACAAAAAAAATTACATTTAACGACATATTATTTACGACATATAGTTTTTGAATGTCGTTGAAAAGTACATACAACGACATCTCCAACAAAGATGTCGTTAATAACATTTAAAACAATAATTAACGACATCTATATAAATGTCATATTAAAGGTCTCTTTTTAACGACAATAGTTTAGTGTCGTTAAATTATTTAACGACAAGTAGGAGATGTCGTCAAAGCCTTAGAGATTTTACGACACCCCTTATAGACTATATTGGTCAAGATGTCGTCTATAAGGGGTGTCGTGGAATCTCCAAGGCTTTGACGACATCTCCTACTTGTCGTTAAATAATTTAACGACACTAAACTATTGTCATTAAAAGGAGACATTTAATACGACATCTATATAGATGTCGTTAATTATTGTTTCAAATGTTATTAACGACATGTTTGTAGAAGATGTCGTTGTATGTACTTTTCAACGACATTCAAAAATTACATGTCGTAAATAATATGTCGTTAAATGTAGTTTTTCTTGTAGTGAGAGGCTTAGAAAAATGTTGTATAATCTCATAGGGTTATAGCTTTACCTTCTCATAAGAGATTGGTCCCACCTGTAAGACCTAAATAAGTCCTACAAATAAGGCCTATCTCTTGTGAGAGGATAAGGTTGTAGCCATGGAGATAAATAGTATTGCTCAAAAGCTTATTGTCTCGTACTAGAGCTAGCCTATGTCTTTAATATTTATGGATAACCCATGAGTGTTTGACGGATTTGTGTCGGCAATTGCCTAACTAAACGGGTAGTAAGAAGCAAAGAAAGAAATTCTACTAGTTCTCGCATATTTCATGCATATTCTACAAGATTTTACTCACCAAAAAAGTTGACAATGTGGGCCGAGCAATCAATAAAGATTTCATGAGCATTTCAGCCAAATCTCATGATCTTCCTTCATCTCCTTGATTTCAGCTCATACATATTTTTGTATATATTTTATGGAAAACGTATCAGATTCTGAGCAATCTTTAGATGTGATGGACAGTGAGCAACTTTTTCAACTTCTTAGGCCGGATTTTGTCTAGGAATTAGGAATTAACAAATGTGATTTAGTTTGACTTTAATTAGATTTCCGGTATCTTGTCCGTGTCCACGTTCAACCAACCTATACAACTTGCTTTCGGAAGTTAAAAACTATTAATGGCAACTTATACAACTTATAAATGGCTGTTGAGTTGATCCTAAATATTTTTAATAAAAAAATAAAATAAAATAATTTGTTTTGTATATTATTAGTGCTAAACACTACAACTAATAAAATGTCAGTCAATTTGTGAGTCTTGTGCTCTGAGACCCCTCGTTTATTAATATGTGATATCTAATACGGCTATAACATTTTTTTTTTCTTTTCTATGACTGTGCACTCTTCCATATGTTTGAGCAGTGTGATCAATTCATTCAAATCTGAACTGAACCAACCACTGCGCATGGCTATTTTCTTGGACTATTAAAGGTATATTTGGGTTTTAAATGAAGAAATAGTTGAATGCCCATATTCTCATGTAATTTATGTAAACTTTCCGTACTGTAATAAATATGACCATATGTTATTGTCTGTTTCCCTTGGAGCCAACAAGAAAAAATAAATGGATACGTTTGTTTATTGACATCTCTATTCTACTATTCATGCACATTTTTAATAAAATTTATTATTACTATGTTATTTATTAATAAAACTACTTTGACGAACAAAAAATACTTAAAAAAAAATACTCATTACATATCCCACCTTAAAAAATTTATTCCCTTTTAAAAAATTATTATGCCCTACTAAAAAAGGGGGAGTTAGATTCCAATATTAAAGAATCTAAAAAAAAAAAGGCATGTTTTTATTTACTCTTTAATTTTTTACATCCAATTTTAATGGTTTCATATAAACAAACTATATAGACTATGCTTCCTAAAAAAACTATATAAACTATGCAGGGAAAAAATCGGTTTGATAAAAAGAAAATAAAACTTACAAAGAGAAACTATTATTTAATAAATAAAAAAAGTATCAATTCTATCGAAAGTAAAAAAAATACAAGTGGTTTGATTTATATAGGTTGTTTGATTTATATTAAATCGTTTGTAATAAATTTATTATTGTTTTCAGTATTGAATCGGAATTTGAAGTGTGGTTTTTCATGTAAAATGAAGGATGTTGGAAAAGAACTTTTAAGTTTTATTAGTTAGTGGGTAAACTTTTTGGATATGCACTTTTTGGGTATTTTAAGAGGGGTGTTACAAGTAGAACAAGGGATGGTTTAAGAAATGATGTATGAAAAGTAAAACAATGGGCGTCAATTGATGCACCCATAATTATGTTACAAACGTGGCATTGTTTCTTTCCTTGAAATCTTTAACATATATATAAAGTGAGAATAAGTTTTGTGTGGTCCTCTCAATATGCTCAAAACTCGAAACGGTTTGTTGTTTCTTCAGCCGAAACGTTTTTTCTTGTTTTTCGAAATGTTTTTTTTCTTTTAACCACCCAACATGTTTTTTCCTCCAAATTATTTTTTTACTTTTGGGTTTTTTTTTGTTAACATGCTTAATGCACTCGCACAAAGCGCCTACTTTTCAACTAGTTAATTACAAATATAAGTATTATTATTATTGTTGTTCTCGTTATTATTATTATTATTATTATTATCATCGTCGTCGTCGTTGCAGCCACCACAAAATTTTTTATATAATTATTAAAAAGTAAAATATGCATCAACTTAGTGGGGTAGCAATTTTCAAATAAGTCAGTGTTATGCCGTTTGGTATTGTTTTCAAAATAGGTGAAAATATTTTTGTTTTAAAAAATAAGAATTTTGTTAAGAATTATGTTAAGAGTGTTTTTAAAAATTTTGCCTCGAAAAGAATGCGAAAACATCTCTAAAAATTTTAAGAACAAAAACAAATGGGTTTTACCCATCTTAGAGATAGATCTTTTTTTTTTTTTTTTTTTTGAGGGCCTATCTTTTTCAGCTTTCAGAACTACTGAATAGTTTTTTACGAACAAATGTTAGTAAATTCGGGATAGATGCTGTAAACAATTTATCTCTGCCTTTGAATCCTTTTCCATAAAAGAAGGGAAAAAAAAAAGAAAAAGAAATATACATATCCGTCTATTTGTTTTATTTTTAGAAAAATTTCTAAAACATTTTTTCTGTTTTGTTAAAATATTACTTTTGCCCCTTTTATTTTGGCAAATGTATAAAGACCTCATGTATTTATAAAATTAGATTCAAAATACGCTCAAAGCAATTTTTTAAAAATTCTAAGGTTAACCTTCTCAATCTATATTATGATGTCTTTTTTACATATGACTAACCTGAAAAAGTGAATAATAAAACTTTTAAAATATTAAAGTAAATACTTTAATCAAACCAAGACTTTAATTATTTTGAGATTTTTTAGCTTTTTGAGATTGATATTATTTAGCATTTTGACCGAATAATGTTTAAATTGTAATTAATGAAGATTTTGAAGGATATGCTTGGTATCTTAAAAAATATTAATTACTTCATAAAGTATTTTGAATATGATTCTATAAACACATGTGGATTTTAGGCATTTATATTATAAGAAAGGTAAAGTGATATTTTAACAAAACATAGAGATTTTGGGTAATTTGTCTTTGTTTTTTGATAATTTCTTCCCTATTTGATGAAGTGTATTTAACTATACCTATAGATAAGTTAATATTCACCAATGATCTGAAACGATATTTTGAAAAAAAAAAATTATGACTAAATCTTACAAAATTCATTATGATTATGTGATACCATATCGGCATATCCAAAGAGAAGAAAAAAAGGGAAAAGAAAAACCACTTCTATTTTTTGGAGGGAAAAGGAAAAAAAAAAAAAAAAAACCTCCTAATTATACTATATTTTACTTTTAAGAATTTTTTTATTTTTAGAAAGTGAAAATATGCAAAATTTTTACCCATACGTTGCCAAAATACCATTGTTTTCCTTTTTGTTATGAGCATGTCTAAAACACCAATTGTATTCATAAGATCGGATTCAAAATATCTACGAAGTAATTAAAATTTTGAAATAGCAAAATTACTCTTCCAATTTGTAATAAATATTATTTTAAATATGATTTAACTGAAAAATTGAAACAAAAATTTAAAATATTCACATAAATTTTTTCAATATAAAAAACATAAAATTATTTTGGGTTTTCTTGAAAGGAAAGAAGGGGAAACTGCTTCCTGAGCTTGGCTATGCATCCATTTTAGGGGGCCTTTCTCATCGTGAGTTTTGATTTTTTATCAATGATGAGGCGGGTCCTTCTCATAATCTTATTAGGCTTTGTCCGAGTACTAAAAAATGGAAATATTTTCCTGCAACAAAGGATTTTCAAGATTGATTTTATTTGGTGTTTTTGTCCAATAATGTCTTAAATTGTTTTTAATAAAAGGGACTGGTAAACAAAGGAGATATTTTGGGTGTTTGTGTAATAAGAAGAACAAAAAGGGTACTTTGGCAAAACATAAGAAGTGTCTTGGGTAGTTTTCCTTTTAGAAATGTTACTAGACAGCTGAGATAGAAGTTTGATAGGGTTAATCCGCTTAAAAAGAATTATGCCATAAGTTTAGGTTAGTTTTCTTTTTCTTATAGAAAGATTGTTTATAAATGGGCAGTTAAACCAATTGGTAGGCTTTAAAAGTCATAGGCCCCCACAAGAGGTGGCGTATTTTTATTTTAGAAGATGATTATTGTTATAATATGGTAGTAGGTCATTGAATTCAATATGCTTAACAACTCTGTCTACCCTTAGCTAATTTTGTGGGTTTTGCAAATTTCAAGCCTTGCCATTTAAGTTTTACCTGCCCCTCTGCACTATGTAAATTTGTACCCATAATGGAACACATAATACACTAACACTTGCTTTTTAAACGTATTTTGTCCCCTTTCAAGGAAATAAAAAAAGTACCTTATCTGTTTGTTCTAAGTGATTAAGATCCATTTGTTTCATTTTTTTTTTTACCATCTAAAAGTAAAAAGTTTGAATCCTCTTACGTTTATTTTATAGGTTTGAAACATGATAATTTGAACTTTTTTGTTTGAAATAAGAAGTTTGAAAAATATAGTTTGTAAAATAAGTTCAAAATCTTAAAAATAAGAAGGTGATAATTATGAATTTAGAGAGAATTTTGAGTTCAAACTATCACTCATAGCTTAAAATGAGTTTAAATTTTTTGTTATTAAATACTAGTTTAAGGGAGGTCTTGGATTCAAACCATATATACCCTCCAACCAAACTGGCTCAATCGACTTTTTCTTCCTAAGCTATTATTGATCCATTGGGTAGTACCACGGCTGGACAATAAACGCTGTTACCAAAAAGAATGCCAACATGGAAATCTGGCATCCAAGGCCTGCTATAGCACACATATTGTACATTATTTTGATTGACCATACTGCATGTATATTACCATAAACCCTAATTTTTTGTGTGACTCAAAAGGTCGAATTGCATCACAAATTTCTTACCCCACAATTATTTCTGGCACTATTAAGGTAATACGGTTGGCATCTCTTTTTGTAAGTTTTGTCAATAATATTACTAAAGGACAACTTTCTATTACGCAAAAATAAATAAATAAATATATATATATATATATATATATATTAAAGGGTTATTAACACTAATAGCCCTTAAACTCTAGAGTCTTCCTCACTTTGTTTTCTGAACTTTAAAAATCATCATTTTACCTTTTAAATTTTTAAAATTCCTTACTTTGCCCCTTATCTAAAAATCACCATTTTGCTCTCGAACTTTCAAATTTCTTCACTTTATCTCATAAATTTCTGATTTTTCATTCAAATATATAATTTTAAGCTCACGTGATTTGCACACGGGTTACCTGTAAGGGTAAAAATGAAATATTATCACTCCTAAGTTTTATTTCGCGTTTACACTATTACTTGACGCCTTTGTTTTTTATCTGAACTTTCATATAAGAGGGGTTTGCTTGTATATTTCTTTTCATTTATAATGCATAACTCATTTAATAAATTGATATTATTCGTCAAATTTGAATTTGAATATCAAAGAAGATGAGTCACACATCAAAGAAATGTGCATATAGACCTTTATTAAATGAAAACAGATAAAAATATATTAAATGAGAGTGCAAATTTGAAACAAAACCAAAGAGTGATAAAATCTCATTTTTGCCCTTACAGGTGACCCATGTGTGAATCACGTGTATTTGAATAGAAAATCAGAAAATAAGAGACGAAATGAAGAGCTTTGAAAAAAGAGCAATAGTGATTTTTAAAATTCAGATAGCAAAGTGAAGAGTTTTGAAAGTTCAGTAGGTAAAGTGATGATTTTTAAAGTTTAAGGGGCAAAGTAAGAAATACCCTAAAGTTTAAGTGCCATTAGTGTTAATAACCTTAAAATAAATAAATAAAATATAAATAAATTTATCCCTTCAAAGAAATAAATATATATATATATATATATATAAATGAGATATAATAGTCTCAAATTCTCCAAGAACTTGAGGATCTATTAAAAAAAAGGGCTCATTTGGTTTGTATTTTAATTTCTATAATTTGAAATTTCAGAACCAGTGACTAAGGGGCCGTTTGGTATTATTTTTAAAATAGGTGAAAATGTTTTTGTTTTGAAAATAAAAGTTTTTGAGAATTGTGCTGAAAGTGTTTTTAAAACTTTTGTTTCGAAAAACGTAAAAATATTTTCAAAAATTATGATAACGAAACTAAACGGAGCCTAAAAGTTGTATTTTGAAAACCTATTTCGCTGCAATACTTAAGTTTAATTATGAAAATGAAGACGTGCGTGCGTATAATAAGGTTTTTGTGTTATATATTAATATATATATATATATATATTTGGTTGAGTTGCCTTTCAAAATATTTGCTTTATTACATGTTCAAAATAACTGTACGGATGTCGTTTCACTTTTATGGTTTGAAAATGGGAACTAAATGGATCCTCACAAACTAAACCAGTTAACAAGTAAACTCATCCGAAAGAGATTGGCCTACTGTACTTTTCGTTTTCTACACGCGTCGCTTTAGTCCTATTGGCGCTGATGTTGCTCACATGCATTAGTAATACTAGTACCACTACCAAACAAATTTTGCATTAAAATCCCCCCACCACATTTTTATTTCTTAATTCAGAGGACCACACAAAGGTCGTTAAGGTGCTCATGCTTGCCCTACTTCCTCTTGCTCTCTTCTGTCACCTTCAATCCCAACTACCATCCAAAATGGCATTTTAAATAAGGTAAAGGGAAGGTAAGATATTAAAGATAAAAAAACACTACCCATTAGGACCCAATTTAAGAGTTAGATTTTCATTAAGATTTTAGAGTAAATTATATTATTGCACCTCAAACTATTTATTTTTTGCATAATGCACTATGAACTTTTAATTTTAGCAAAATGCACCTTGAATTTTGAAATTATTAGTAATTGAAATCCAATAGTTAATGAGCATTAAAAAGCATAAACAATTTTAGTCACGAGATTAGCATGTGAGTTTTTTTTTTAAGAGTAAAGCTTGTCATTTTAAGAGAAAGATTGAAACTCGACATATGAAAAAAAGTATTGAACAAAAATTAAAAATAGCTGTCAGACTTCAATTATCAATAATTTTAAAATTTAAAGTGCATTTTGCTAAGAATAAAAATTCAAAATACATGTACAAAAAATGAATAACCAAAAAATACCAGGTACAATTTACTAAAAATTTTATTGTCTTCCTTTATTTAATTTGATATAATTCTTATACGAAACAAAACAATTAAAAACTGTGACACCAGTAAAATGTTTTTCCCTGTCTGAACAAGGAACTTACACCCTCCACAATTGAACACTTTCACTCCTCACCACTTCTCATCACCAACTTCTTATATATAGTATCTCCCCAACCTCAACCCTTCAAATTTAGACCCTTTTCACTCAAAACACAAACCTCCCCCACCAATATCTCAATTTCTCAAGCCATGGACTGGTTCTCATGGCTATCAAAAACCGGCCTAGACCCTCCTCTCACCTACGAGTACGGCCTAGCTTTCGCAAGAAACGAGCTTCAATACGAGGACATAGCTTACTTCAACCATGAGTTTCTTCAGAGCATGGGAATTTCTGTGGCCAAACACAGGCTAGAGATTCTCAAGCTGGCCAAGAAGGAAAATGGAGGCAACCCCACATCCCTCTCAAGGCTTTTCTTGGCGATAAGCAAGACCAAGAAGTCGTTTGGTAAGTACATAAGCAAATTGGTCTCCCAAGACGACGTGTTGTCCAAGGATTTGCCTGACCATCATCAGAGACTTCGGTATCAGGACCATTGGAAAGGAGCTTTGCAGAGGAAGCAGAGGAGTGGTGATGAGATAAGGGATTATGGGCCGGGCCTTAAGAACCGGGCCTTGGCTCTCTCTGGGCCTTTGGATTCTAGGGTCCATGAGAGGTTAATGACCAACACTAACACTAAGAGCTTGAACTTGAAGCTGTCTGGGCCTTTGGATGGTAAGCTCCATGATAGGTTGATGTACCCAAATAGAAGCCCAAAATTAACTGGGCCTGGGCCTCTAAATGGGCGGCCGCCGGTGCCAGAGAGGTTGATGATTACCACAACAAGGAGCCCAAGATTTTCTGGGCCTTTGGACGGGAGGGTCAATGATAGGATCTTGGTTACAACCAAAAGCCCCAAGATGTCTGGGCCTTTGGATGGGAGGGTCCATGATAGGATCTTTGTTACAACAACTAAAAGCCCAAAGATATCTGGGCCTTTGGATGGGAGGGTTCTCAGCCCAAAGTTCTGCACTCCTCACGAGAAGGAAGTAGAGGTTGATGAGTTTGATGATCACACGCTTTGGACCGCCTTATTCCATGACATGAAACCCACTTGAGATTTTTCTTGGTTTCTAATCAGAGAGGGTGGGAAAAAAGAAAAATGTATAATTCTTACATATTTGTTTTATTTGAGGTAATAGAAATATTATTGTGGTGCCACTAAAGTTTGCCCCCTATAGTTCATGTACATGGGTCACTTGTTTTGGGCATTGACAATGTCTTGGTTGGTTTATCTGTTAAAGATTTTTAGTTGTCATCTATGAAAATGACTTTTTTTGGGGTGTGACTAGAAGTTTGTAGATATTCTTTCAATTTCTTTGGTCTTCAAATGGGAAAAAAAAAGCACTCAAATTTTGACTTTTGAGCTTGTACATCTATTATTATTATTATTGTCATTATTATTTAGAGTAAAAGAATTCACCCAAAGGTTATACCTGCAACTTCATTTTTCGATTGCATTTATTTTGTATTTTATTACGGCATTTATATGTAATGCAGGGGAAAAATGGTCCTTGTTGTATGTAAGCTTTATTAAAACGTTAGGTGGAAAGTTAATCAAGTTATTGCTTTTGATAGGTGTTAGTTGAAATTATTGCCCATTACCATTCATTTACTTAACTTGCACAATTAATATCCCTAAAGAAACAAATCTGTTAGAATAATTAGACACTTTAATTAGAAATAAAGGGGGGAAAATATTGTACAATAACGGTTTTGTGGCATTAAAGGAAAATGGAGAAAGAAGGAAAACTATTGGTTCCATCCAAGTTACAAGCAAATGCAGTTCACTTGCTTTTGATTTTGAATCTGAGATGTTAGTTTATTTCTGCCTTGTGATGCTTATTCAATTCCACCGGCACAAACTCCATGGTAGATGGTAGCTTCTTTCTTTTTTAACCACTCATTTTAATTTAAAAAAAAAAAAGAATTTTTAAAAGGAAGAAATAAGAGGAGCTCTTTGCTTTTCTTTTCTTCCTACTTACCTAACGAAAGTTTTTGTGTTGGAATAAAAAGAAAGGTATTATCCAACTACGCTACGACGAGTCATTTTCTATTGTAATGTGTAACGTATTTTCAGGCGTTAGACGATAGCAAAATATGTATGATAAAAGGAGCTCAAATTTCAATAGTCTAGTTGATTTGCTCATCGTTCAACACCTAAAAAATTCCACCAAACCTTTTTAATCGAACTTGAATCTCACTAATTATTGCCACAGCCTGTTTAGTTACGGTGAAACTACACTATTAGACTAGAAGTAACCTGTCATTCAATCAAACTTATTATAGCCATAGCCTGTGGATATTAATGGTTTTTCTTATTTAAGTACATAATTTACCCAATGTTTTACTAACCCAGCTGGCTTCTTACGTCATCTGGTTGAACTCTTAACTAGTTTCTCCAAAACATTCTCAATTCACAGCAAGAGAACGCCGTCTGATGAAGGAGGTTGGAGCACATGGCTTCTATGTCAAAACAATTTTTCACACACATTTTATCCAAACACAAGTATCCATAATTTTCAAAAGACTCACGATAAATATGGAGAATTTATTAGAATCAGATTAGATGAAGAAAAATATGACAATCGAAGCTCTCACTTACAGACTATTCTCCAATATCTCTTTTCGGAATAACAGGCTGAAACAAGGTAGAGCAATATCAAATGCTAGCTGACATTCCATAACTTAACATGCCATAACCACAAGTTTGGTTTCCCTCGAGATTTCGTAAGATTACGTTTGCGGCTCAATTACCCCGACGGACTAAAAAGCAAGGTCTGGCCACGTTCTTCACTCGAACCAGAGTATATTTGTGTAACAAACACTAGAACTGTAACAGCATAACATAGATAAGCTAGAGATTGGATGTGTCCTAAGTTGAGTTAGATATGCATGGCATTTTTAAGAGCCTAGCAGAACACAAATTTAGAAAAGAGCTGAAGTAGCTAAGCTAGGATGTTTCCACAAAGGGTAACTTTAATTATTAGTGTTTTGTGGAAGCCTGAAGGAACCCCCTGCATAAAGCATTTGGTAGACAGGCTTAATTCTGACGGTCAAAACAATGCTCAAAAGAGTTCCCATACCACAGACAGCAGCCAAGACGAAAAAGGTGAGCCGGAAGCAATTTGGACCCAAGCAAACAGCACTAGAATCGTACGGGTGAAGTCCATGCTGCTTTGCTGCCTCGTTATCATATACATTCGCTGCAAGCATACTGGAGAAAAGCAATGCGCCTAGAGGGTTTCCTAACGACATGAAATTGTATAATAGACCAAAATGCTTCAAGCCGAAGAGCTCAGAGACGGTCGGGACCATGACAGAAACCTGAACACCAAAGCATATTCCGAGTAAGGCAACAGCTGCATATAGGGTACCATCGATAGCAGAAGCAAACAGCAGGTACGTTATGATCATGATTATTTGGGTGAATGTCATCCAAACAGTTCGAGGAATTGTCTTCAGTCTGCAAAGAATAAATTTCTGCATTAGATGATAAGGGTCACGCCTAGGAATTGGACAAGAGCCTTAAGTTGAATTTAGTCATACCATGGATTAGATAACAAGTCTAAGAATGCACTTGCCTTAGAAAGTATTCAGAAACAATGCCTCCACCAAGACGACCCAAATAGTTGCAAAAGCTGAAGAGAGACACCAGGATTGTTGTATCATGAAGACCTTGTGCGATTCCAATTTGAGCAAGATTATTCGAAACAGTAACCCCAGTGCCAATCCCTACAAAGTACACAAAGAACAAAAGCCAGAAATCAGCCTTGACTATGGCTTCGGTGAATTTGAAGTCCTCCCCTCTTTTGGGCCTTCTCTTCCTCTTCACAGCTCCTTCACCTTCGGCAAGAAGCATATCAACATCAGAAACACCATCGCCATTGTAAAAGCTTCCTTGGTTATCTGTTGATGAAGACGGCATGAGCAGCGGTTCTGTTTTTTCTGCATTGCCTTCTCCTTGGATCAGATTTTCCGAAGAACCAACATTGTGTTCAAGTGCTCCCAATCTGCTGCCTCGTGAAGGGCACAATGTCATTTTTACCGGAATCGCAAGTGGGAGCATTAAAAGCAAAATCATTACGAGGACAATAACACTGGTAACTGGAGAGCTCAAATTGAGGACATCATCTAATATGGTAGTTGTCAATAGATATACGGCAAGCACAAAACTTGCGGCCTGGATGAAAAGAAAATGGACACGCTCAGCGGTGTCTTTGCCAGAAGCAGGAGTGCAAGGTCTAACAAAATACATCATCATGAGACAAAGGACAGGAACCCCGACTGCAAGGAACAAGAGAAGCGTAGTGGAAGAATTGTGGAGCAACACACTGTAAATTTCGGTGAACACAGCCCCACTAATCCCTCCATAACCTTTGAGAATAGCGGCAACCGTCCCACGACTAAGAGGGAAGTTTCTCATGTTGGTTACAACCACAGCCGTTGACAACCAGGCAGCACTATTAGTGGCAATACAAAGGGCTATGCATAACTACAACGTCAAAGGGGAGAATTTTTTAGGCCTTGTTTTAAGAAATATGCAATTGAACTTGAACTTGGTAGACATGGAGCAAAACCTTTTTCTTGTCAAATCAAAGCTGTTTACAATCAATATAACGAGGCGAAAAGAGCCTTTACTGAGAACTCAACGATTATTGCAGTGAGTTAATTGTTTAGCAACATATATCAGCAGAATGGTTATTGAATATGTTCAAATGTAGTACAGAATTTCACTTTGGAGTTTTTCTGTCACAACTAACAAGTCCAAACTTACTAAAATAATACAGGTCTTTTTTTAGTGTTTTAACAGTTACAATCTCAATCAACAAAAACCAGTAAATCCAAGCACCTCCATCCAATAAGGTCTAGAGTTCGCATCTCCCGCCCCATTTCAGAGAAAAAGCAAAAACCCAAAATAAGCTAATTGTTTTCAAATTCAGGAAACAAAGCCCAATTTCATTGATTTTCCAAATATAAAAAAAAAATCTCATATGCAAAGATACACCTCAACAGCATCAAAATCTACACAATCAGTCATATAAACAAACTAAACCCAAAAAATGACAAAATCAGCAAATGGGGTATGCTAAAAATCCATCACAAGACCACGAAACCTATTAAAAAAAAGACACAACAAAAACTTACCAACCAGTAAGGGATTGAGTCAACAATACCGGTGACGGCAAGCCAGATAACGCCATAGCCCAAAAAGCAAGCCGAGGCGCCAATCAACAAGATAACCCAAGGAGGGAACTTGTTGCATGCGATGCCCGGAAGAAGTCCAACGCTTTCACCCATGTCATTAGCCACACCAAGCATCGTCAGCTGTCTTTGGTTGAGACCCAGAACAGATTTCAGCGAGTGAGAGTAGAGGGGAAAAGTGGACGAGTTCCCTGCCACGACCTGAACCCAAACAGCAGCTCCCAAACCCACCCATGGCGGTCTGCTCCCTCCTTTCACAGTCACCATTGATGGGCACTTCAGTTTCTGATCTCAAACAATCCAATATGATAAAAAGGAACAAAGCAAAAATGGGGGGAGTTCCCTAGAATTTTATTTTTTTTTTTGGGGCTTTTGCTGCTTAAATTTATGGGATTTACATGTGTTAGCCATAAAGTCGATTTAACCAAAGTTGAAGATGACATCCGACGAAACAATGTACAAAAGGTCTCCCATTGGCACATGTGATGTGACAACAACGGAAATTACCAGCCTTTCTACGTGTAGAAGCTGCAAATAAACATGAATTTCGTTCTGACATTTCTATATAAAGAACATCTCGTAACCATTCAACAAGCCGTACGTTTTCTAGGCACATGTTTTTGGTTGACTGCTAGATATGTATTGTAATATTCAAACCAATTAAATAATAAAAAGAACCTAAACTTTTTTATACTGTCTGTCACCTCTCACTCGTTGACAGAGCAAACCAGTAGATTTACGTTTTTTCTTTTTTTTTCATGGTTGAGGAAGGAGTCGTATTTTGTTTTCGAAATAATCTCTCTCTCCACCCTCAAGTCCCCTTTGGTTTCTTTGAGTTTGGTTTTGCTGCATCCGACTGCAGAGGAGTGTGTCCTTGCACGTGGCTGCATCACGTGAACATCAATGCGTTTGTGGACACGAGACAAGGCCACGTAGGATAATTAGATGAAAAATGCTTAAGAATATTCTCAGTGTTAAATATTTAAATGCAAGCCTCCCCTATAAATCGGTAGGTTTCTATTAGTAAATAATACTTAACACCATCACCGGTGGTGGCAAAATGGGTTGATGGATCGGGTTAATGTCGGGTTGGAGTTAATTTTTACAAAATTAAGTCGACACTAACTCGACCCGTAACACGAATGGGTTGAGAATTCTCAACCCCACACGACCCGTTTTGATACGGGTTGACAAGAACACGACCCGTGTCAACTCTTTTCTTATGCATAGTGTCAAAAAAATGACCCACGACCTGTTTGTGACCCGTAACCCGCCTTTAACCTGCCTACATTAATATATATAATATTAAATAAAATAAAATTAGAAGAGTTTTATACCACTTCAACAAAAAGATTAGTGATAAAAGGGTAAGGTTTGATCTTTTAAGAGCTTATATTATATATGAAATAATACTAATTTTTTAAAAATTAATTAATTAAATACGGGTCAGAAACGAGTCATTTTAGTGTCAGACGGGTTGACCCGAACACGACTTTTTTTTTGACGGGTCAGTTTCGGGTCGACACTAAAGTGACCCGTAGTCAAATTTTTCTACACTAACCCATAAAAAAACGTGTTAGATTCATGTCGTATCATTGTGTCGCAACTCGAATTACCGATCTTAGTCGTAACAATGGTTTAATCTCCCATTAACAAAAAAAAAAAGAAGTTTTAGGTATCAACTGCCAATTTGGGCCCCACAGGGAAAGACAAAAGAGGAGCCATCTTTTGGGTAACATAGTTTCTATAGTAAAAATTGGACCATGCTCTTCGTGGCCACCGAAAGCCGTAGAATTTGGTGCGGCAAATATGATGTCTTTATACGTAATTGAATTTTTTCCTTTTGTTTTCTTTTTTGAAAGTCAAGACAGTGTAAAGAGAGTATTTCCACGGAGGGGGCATGTCTAATTTTTTTTAAATAAAAAACCGTCCATGTCAATTAGAATATCTCTTGAAAAAATTAATATATCTTTTGGCATGCATGTTTTGGATGTTTTGAGATCATGGGCCTACCAAAATACGCATTTGGTGTGCATAATTAAAAGCAATAAAATGATGAGGATCATTCAAAACAAGTTGGACTTTTAGTTTTAAGAACTCAACTTTTTTCTTGAATCCTAAACACTTTAAACTATTTTCTATCGTAAAAATATTATTTTGCTTTCATTTTCCTTTGTAAATTGTAGTTTTCAAAATACAAATTCTTTAATGTGATGTTTTATTCTTATTTTAGATCTTTACATTTTAAACATCAATTTAAAACACTATTTAAACCATATAGATGTAAAACCACCACCAATTTAAACCTGTGTATTAAATGGGCTACAAAATTTTAAAAGTACAAAATTTATCCTCCCTAATTTATATTAAATATTTTAAATATCACATAATTAAAAATTAAATAGAAAATTTAAAAGGTTCAAATAAATATTTTAATCAAACAAATATTTTAATTATTTTTTCAAGTTATTTAATTTTAAGATTAATTTTATGTAATATTTTAATCTAATAATGTTTATTTGATAAAGGCTGGGAGTAATTTTGGCATTTTAAAAATAAAATTACTTTAGAGGATATTTTGAGTTAATTTTATAAATATATTGTGATATTTTAGGTGTTGTATAATAAAGAGGTAGATAGACAAAGCATAAAAGATATTTTGGGTTTTTTTTAACTGTGAAAGAATATAAACACAAAAAATAATGAGATTTAAATGCAATAAGAATGAAAGTCGTTAGTTTCATTTTTATCATTTACTTGTTTATTAAATAACATAATGAAAACAATCAATTTACATTTTGATAGTATTAACTAAATGTAAGAATTATAATTATATTAATGTAATTACTTAAATGTCCTTTATATAATTGAATAAATTGAATAATCATTGGCACGAGAACTTTTATAAGTAATTTGGTAATCACTTTCCAAAATCAATACTAAATGAGTGCAATAATTAATATATACATTTTCTACATTATATGAGTTCTCCTATCTCATTATTAATTTTAAGTGAACACAAGACTAGAAACTAGGGGAATCACTTCCTTCTCTTCCTCGTTCAAGCAAAGTAAAAGCGCTCTACCAATAGAAACAGTAGGCTTATTTCGGAGTGCTTTCAAAATGGTTTTATTTTAGATATGAAAATGAAAACTTTAAGTTATTTTATTGTGGTTGTTTCCGAACTTGTATTTTGTTGTATTTTTCAAAGATTGTTGTGGGCTCTCAGAGTTCCGTCTTAAAAGCTAAAACTATTAGCAAACAAGGAGTAGTACATGTCGTTTTTCATGTGTAGTTAATATGAGGCTTTATTCGCTTAATTTCAATAATTAGTTTGAGTATATTTAAAAAAAAAATGAAGTTGTATTTGGTTATGTTTCTTCATTGCTCATAACGCAACAAAGTTACGTCGATTCGGAATCAGTATATTATTTTATATAAAGTTACAACTCCCTACAATACAGGTTACGTAAAAAACACTACTACATCTCTTATACTTTTGCACAATCTGCCGGTCACACTCATTAGACTTGCTATAGCCGGTTGAAAAAAGTTAACTACGAAGTTAGCCTAACTTAACAACAACATGTGACCTACTTGCACGCAACTAACCCAAGGATTAGCAGCCAAATAAATGCCACCTATGGGCTACTGCCTCCCAACGGCCGGATAGGAGCAAAGTCATACACATATATACATATATATATGTATATATATAGGATCTTACTTAAGTCCGTCCGGGTGATTGTTTCCGCCGGCCACGTGGCACACTTTTTTAGAAGGTAAGCAGCCTTTTTTGGTGTTTAAGTTGCAAGTTGTCCATTTGTAAGACCATTAGTGTGCTAATAAAGTCACTTTCACTGGGTATAGGCCGGTGCCTTATAGGAGTGACTGAGCAATGATGTAATTGTGTGGTCCTTTCGGGGGCCATTTGGAAGCAACAGGGTCCTTTGCTAAATAGATTCAACTTTGATTTAAATTAGTGTGATTTAAATTTTACGACTTGAACTGGGCAAAGACCACTCGACCATTTGCATGTAAAAGTAACAATATGATAATGTGAACGTAAGTTTTAACGCTTAGTGTGATTTAGTTATACATTCATTTTCTTCCCTTAACCTAAAGTAGGGAACAATTTAGCACAACTTAGTTATATATTTGTTTTTCTTTATATATGCATTCCCATTGAAATAACTTTTCTTAGATGTAATCATACCTAAATTTTTTATCTTCAAATGCTTCCCAATTTGAAGATTTTCTTTCCTCTCCCATTTTCATTTACTTTTACTCATATGTTTTTCCAAATTACCTTAGACTCTAGTACTTTTTCCTGAAGCTTGAAGGGTTTTAGAGCAAGACTGTATGAAGGTGGAGAAATTCAAGAGAAGTCGTTAATTAAAAAAATTGAACCTCACAATTGCCCAAAATAAAAAAGAACTACTTCAAAGCCCCAGTCCGTTGGGAGGATTCAAATAAGGTATATGCCATAAAAACAAAATTTTGGGGGTGCACAAATATTTAGAAATTTTGCATAACAACAACCACAATCAATTTTTCATTGCGAATAAAAAAAAACTGATAGAAATTTTGAGGGTCCTAACGAGGAGTGTAGCTGATCAAAATCATAGTCGTTCAGCTAAAAATCGTAACAGTAACTGAAATCCCAATAATTATCGTACGAACTTGTAGCAACGGAGTGGATGAAAGGTCAGTATATACCATCGTCGTCGTTGAATGGGGTGGTTTGTCGTCTTGTTTGTAGTGTTCCTCATTGGTTTCCCGACAGGGTGGTTTGGGAAGTCCGAATAGCTGGGCATGATGCATTTTTGTGTAACCGGTTTTGCATTTCCTTCCATTTTTCACTTCTGTAACCGGATCTTGAACATGTGCGGGATCTGAAAACAACATGCCCTTTCAATATTTCCTTTGCCTTTTTGGGTATCTGGAGCTGTATAACGATGTTCTTCCGGTCCTCGAAGTGCGTAGTAGCAGTAATCTGGGCATTATCATCTTCGATGTCCATTGCAAAATCTCTGGGTTTGTATGTTAACTTATGTTGCCATTTTTTTCTCTTTTTTTTCCGTTGACAGTGTATGGATAAATAAATATGGCTCATAAGTATAGAAGAGGAGTATATGGTTATTCACTAGGCGCAATGCCATATGAAAAAAAAAAAAAAAAAAACTTGGTTAGGTTCATACAATTATAATTAATCTATGTAATTGCACCCATGTAAGTGAGGATTTTTAAAAATGGTTTTTTGGGAAAAAGTTTTTGGTAAATGACCCTTTTTTTTTTTTAACAGTTTTTAGCACAAAAAAAAAGGCTTTTTAGACATCAAAGCGGTTCCAGTTTTTTTTTTCATCTTGTTGAGGTTTCTTATCCTCCTACCGTCATTTCTCTTATTTAAAAAAAAAAACTGAAATAATTTACCTGAAAAAAAAACATATTTTTTTGTTAAAAAAAAAGTCAATTACTCAATTCCAAATTTTTTTTGCCCCATTCTTCAAAATCCTCCCATGTTGTATGTTAATTCCTGTGTTGCTTTTTATTCCAGATTTGTTGTTTAGTCAACACTTATTAGTCTAGGATTGAAATCTAGTTTATGAATGGGCCAAGTTGTTCTTACAGTTATGTTTAAGTTGGGTGGTAGTTTGTTGGGCTTACGTTGACGTGGCCCGCCATCAGAAATTCCTTGGGTCCACAGAAGCCTCTCCTTTTCTTTATCAGCGTCAGAAATTCTCTCCTTTTCCTAGTCACACGGCAACAAGTCATTAACCGGTTAACCAGTACAATAGGTCACTACCTTTTCCAATGCCCTTTTTCCTAATCACAGCCATTGCAATGCATCTGAAGGGCGAACCAAACGTCTGGGCGCACTTAAGTGCTGCCCCATATATATATATATATATATATATGCATATATGTATATATGTATATATATATATAGGATATCACTTCGGTACGCAGGGCCTTTTTTCCCTGGGCCACGTGGCCTGTTTTTAGTTTGTTAAACGGAGGATTGTTGGCTTAAGGGCCCTGTGAGCTGCTTTTACTTTATAAATCAGATTGTAATTGATCTTTAACTAGTTATTATTGCCAGTACATCTACTGTATGACCTAGTAAAGGTGTAATTTTACAATCACTGTACGGGCCTTTTTGTCTCAAAAGTTGTATGGCTGTTTTGTGAAAAACGGCTTCGTAATTTTCATTAGTTAGACACCACCCAACTTTAAATCTCACGTAACTTTTTTTTATATTTTAAAGAAACATTTTAATTTTAGTTTTTTCCTGATTTTGTCTCTCTTTTCCTTCGTCTTCCCTCACTCTCTCTCTTCTTTCTTTCTCTCTCTACGTAAACCAACCATTTTAGGGCGGAAAAACTGGCAGAACAAACAACTTCCTTCTCAACTCTATTTGACCCAGGAACAATGCAATTTTAGCAACTAGACATATATTCCTTCCTATATATGGCACGTTGACTGCAGGTGGTACGAAAGCAGTTCCACATATCATTATAATGTGTTCAAAATTGCAGCAGTTATGATCTTGATTGAACTAATTTCAAATATTCTTTACCATCTTCTGTTGTCGTTACTGTAAACGTATTAAATGTTAAGAAGTCGTCGCTCATTGTGCTCAGCAAAATTTACTTCTTTTTTTGTGCAAAATATAATAAACATTAGAGGAAGACATGAAATTACAAAGCCGTCGTTTAATGGGCCACTACCACCAAAGCCATCACTGAACGTCGAGGGAGCTCGAAATAGGAGACAGTGGAGAACGACATTGAGTAGAAGGATGAGTTGAGCGAGTTGGGAATATAGGAGATAAAGAAGATGATAGAGGAGCCGAAGGCGGTGAAGAAAGAGGGAGAGGAAGGGCTGTTGGGGGAGTGTCGGTTGGAGGAGATAAAGGAGATCGAGTGGCCGACGTTTGGGAAGGTATTTGGGATGACTTGTTCGTTTTGGGGTCATTGCTGGGTCGAACGTCATTTTTCTCATTGTCAATGCCGTAGAAGGGATATACACCTTAATTGGTTACCGGAAGTAATGGGTTAGCAATTATAAGAACGGCCCTTTACCGCATCACAGCCATTGATTTACATCTCAATGGCTAAAATTAGCTGGGCGAATTATCCACTCGGGCGTCCTAAAATACTGCCCTATATGTTAGTGCTGCGAGTACAGTTAAGTGCTCTAAACACTTATTAATTTTATACATTGTATAATTAGTTAAATGGCCCATAATGCTATTGTTGTGGCCAGATATGGTTTTGGCCGAATAGAGTGTGTGATGGACATATTCTATATACAGAGAAAGAGTTTGGGTCCCGAGTTCCTCTTATTCTTCTTTTCTGTTTTGCACCATGGTTGGCTGAGTTTGAGGAGGGACTGGAAGCTCCTAAACAGGAGATAACAAGCTTCTAAACCGGAGGAACACTAACCTGCTTCAAATTCGGATTGTAGAAACAAACAACAATGGCGGGAGGTAATTTGATCACGTTTCCGTTTAATGATCTTGTATGCTTATTGTTTATTATGTATAGATCGTATTTAAGTCTAACAGTTCACATCAGAGTCATTTTATGCCTGTGCCTTGTGTTTTGCTAATATGCAAAAAATAAGTTTCAAAAAATTACACAATAAATTTTTTTTGTTTTTGATTTTGGGTATATAGTTTTTGGACTTTTTGATGGAAACTAAGATTAGAAATTATTAGGATATTCAATTTCTAACAATTTTACAATTTGAACCATCAATTCTGATGTCCAAAACATGAAGAAACCGTCAAGTTTCACACCTGGTCTGAAACTAGATCAGACGCGACCCACTTTTAAGGGTAGAGGACGACCGGAAACAATAGGTTGTTTTGATCCTTCCCCTGCAAAATGACAAGTCGTTTTGGCTCCTTGGAGCTGTTTTTTGCATTAGAAAACGGCAAGTCGTTTTAGGCATAATGCCCAAAAATAACAAGTCATTTCTTTATGGCTAGAAATTAAACAAAAACTTCAAAATTAAAAAAAAAATTATGGGTTTTTTTTTTCAAATTTGACATATGAATATTTTTGGGAATTTTTTTTTAAAATTTACAGATTTTAATATTTTATCAAATTTTTGTAATATCTATAATTTTGATATTTTTATGAATTTTCATATTTTGGTATAATTTATGAAAATATTTATAATTTTGAATATTCATAATTTTTGGTATTTGTTATGAATATTATATATTTTTGTGTAAATATAATTTTGTATCTTTATGTGCATATATTATTCATTATGTATAATATGTGATTTTAACTATGCATGCAATATTAAGTTGAATAATTTACTATATTAAAATTTTATATAATTATGTGCTAGATTATGCTATTTGTATGTATAATTTTAATTTATACATAAAGAATACTAGTACATAAATTATTGATTTTTGTTCATATTCATTTATATATATTGCTTTAAGCTAGATGCAATTTACTTATAAGCAAAATTTTAAAATAAATGTCTAATGATCCATGTAATTTTATTTAATTAGAGTTTAGCCATAACAACTTTAATTATATAAAATTATATATTAAGTGATTTAGGATCATATTTAGAAAATAACATTTGTTGTAATTAATCATAATTGATATAAATTTTATCCTAAAGGAATTTTTAGTATATTTTATATGGTTAATTATGATAGAATGTCAAATTATATTTCTTAATTTACCCACGAGAATTAAAAAAAGCAATATAATTTGATAATTTTATCATAAAGTGAGGTAAATCTAATTGAATTAGAGCATTAGCCACATGCAAGTTTTATGTTACTAGATTCATAATTTTAGAACATGATTTACATTGGTAGAACAAGATATATATTTAATAGTCTCAAAAATTCTGTAATGTAAGTATGAAATTTTTATGCAGTCTTGCAACCTGCGAATTACTCTGATATTAATGTGAAATTTTCAAACTTAGAGGTTACATTAACAAAATTATAAGGATTAGATAAATTGATCCTTGTAATAAATATGATGACCTTATGATCCTTTAATAAAGGAAAGCGTGTTCTAAGGAAGGATTAGAGTCCTTTACTATTATGCTAAATTAAACAACATAAGATAAGCTAATCTCACATTCTTAATGGTGTTTTTCTACAAAATTTAATAAGTAGTGGATAGGAAACTTTGGTGAGTTAGTAATATCTACTATTGGAAAATAGTTAAGTAGGAATCTCGCCTACAACATAAAAAGTTTCCAAATAAAATTTTCACATGTTTTATAAGATTTATAAATACATGTTTATACTTGATGTTATAGTATGTGATGCCATGTAATACTGCATACTCACTAATAAGTCCAATGAAACCTATAAGAACAAATTAAGTTTGGGTGTTGTACCAACCTCTTGACCTACAGGGGGGCTTATGTATCAGTATAAAATTAGATCGCGTTATTGTTGGGGACCATGCAGACCCTGACTTCCCAAAGATCATGTGCTACCGGTACGAACACTTAGGCTATAAGTTTAATAAGACATGATCATAAATAAGCATAACCGGCACATGCATATTTTATTATACGTATTCTCAATTATTTTGCAAGACATAGTTCCTACTTGTTAAGCAAAATCTCATTCAAGAATGTTTATACTGTAGATAAGCAATATGCCAGTAATGTTTGATGGACAAAGGCACAATGTTGGACAATTAGTGTGGAGATTGGGAAATAGATATCGCCAGCATTTAATTTCATAAATAGTTTTGTTAATTATGACCTTTAAATTACATGTAAACAATATGACTTAAGTAATATGCATGTATGTTTTGGAAGAATAATATGTTCATAAGGTATGTTATAATTTTTATTGCAACAGAGTAGTTTAATTAAAATTATTTAATAAGGTTATTTAAATTAGTAATGGTAAAAAATATTCCACAAATTTAAGTAATATTAATAAGTATATGTTCATGTAGTTAAGTGATGGCCATGTAGTTATCACAAATTGTGTCCAAATTTTGACTTTCACTACTAATTCTAGTTAGCTGTTATCATTAGTTTTTTTTTTTGAGATGGGTCAGTTGTTATTATTTGAAAATCTAAGGACTAAATTACCAAAAAAAAAAAACATTAAGGTTATTGATACTATTAGTCTTTAAATTGTGAGTACTATGTCACTGCGCTTAAACTCTTTATTATAGTAAATAACTGCTTCCTAATTTTTTTTATGGTATCTGACTCTAAAATATTGGCAAATGATTTTAAGATTTATTGGAGATAATTATGTCTCAATCGCATAGTAACTAGAAATTTTACATAAAAACTTGCACTAGATACAAAATGTTATAGTTTTAAATTAACAATAGAGAAGAGAATATTTTGCATGTGATGAAACTATTTTTTGCAAAAATTTCCATTATTATGTGACTGGGACGTGATTAACCATGTGAAGTTTCATATTGTCAATTTTAGTGTTAGGCATAAAAACTGACAAAGTCATGGAGTAATTTGCTAAAATTATCAAGAAACCATAATGACATGATGCTTATAGTTTGACGAATATATTGCTAAGTACCTAAAAATTATAGATGAAAGTACTAGGCTACAAGAGACTCAATAGGTATTAGGCCTCGTTTGGAATGACTTAAAATAAGCAGCTTTTGGCTTATTTAGCCTAAACGTCATTTTTGAATGTGTTTAGCTAGACAAGCAATTTAGGCGTTTGGTTTTTACAAGCTCTTTTGAAACAAATCATTTTCGTAGTGCTCATAAAAAACTTCTTTATTTATATTTTTAACGTTTTATTTGTAAAAAAAAATTAAAATTCCATCTATATCCTTGTATTACATTCTTTTTTCTAACATTAAGAGCTTTGACTTATTTAACCAGATAAGTTCAAAAGTTTTTTTTTTTGAAATAAAAAAGAACTTTTCCATACACTATCCAAACACTAATTGAAAAAAAAAATTTTGATTTAATGTTTCTCTTATTCTCCTACCTAAGGCAATTCCAAATGAGTCCCTAGTTCGTAAAGTCCAAGTATATGTCAACGCAACTTAAGGGGTAGGAGAAAAAGGATAGCAACATAGTCGTAACATTGTTGGTTGGAAATATTAGGTGTGGAAAAAATTCCATAAGAATGAGATTAAACGAATCATTTCTTCAAGACAAAAAAGTGACATTCCAAATTCGTATTCTTTGCTCTAACACAATGATACAAACACATTTTGCTTCTTGTTTCTCTTTCATTTCTTTGTGCTTAAATTTCGCATTTAATTTTTGCCTTGTCGCATGAATTCTTGCGTTTCTTCTAGGTGTGCATGAAAATTTGATGACATGTATGAACGTTTTCTAAGGCTTTCTAAGTTATTTCTCGCTTGGAAGTCATGATAGAAAGAAGGTTTCTGGAGGTTTAGTTTTTTTGGATTTAGTTTTGGACTATGTGTGGTGCCCCTGGTTTTTTCTCCCTTGTTCTAAGGTATTTTGGTTTGTGGATTTGTGTTTTAATTATTATTTTTTGTTAAAATAAAAACAATTATTATTTTGCTACAATGCCCTCCTATATCATATAATCTACATTGAACTTGATCTCTATTATGTAAAAACTTGATGGAAGTTCTGGCAAAATTCCCTCAATTGCAAACATTTTAACGATTCACTGGTGTATGATAGTAGACAATAGAAGAGTAAAATTTGGCATCATTTGGTAATTAAAACCTTTTTTTCTGTACAAGTTGTTGATGTTCAAATTTTGTCAACAATTACCTTACAAATCACTCATAGTGTTTTCACAAAAATAAGAAAATTAATGATGTAGAAAAGTAAACAACACCAGGAATTATAGTAGTTTACTCAACGTGTGCTAGGTCCACTGTTGGTTCTTGTTTTATTATCTTCTCTTTGTGTATACAAACTTGGGAAGGCCACAAAACGGAAAAACCAAAATACTCGAAAGAGGAACACCCGATTTTTGGCCCTTTTATAGTTACAGTTTCTTGTGTAAAATAATTAAATAAGATAAACATAGACTATGCTATTAGAAAAGACAAATCTATTATAATGAACACTAGCAATGTAGATGAAAAGGCTTCTTATGAATGTTGGGAGCAATCTAATTGGCTCAGTATGATGTTCATAACATCATAAAGACTCATATTTTTGTTGGTATTAGAGGTTCCGTTGATCAACATAAGAATGTCAAGGCCATTGCTAAAAGTCATTGATGAGCAATTTGCATTATCAGATAAAGCACTTACCAGCACCCTTATAATGAAATTTTTATCCTTAAGGCTCATCGGTGTTAAAGGTGTGCATGAACACATCATGAATATGAGGGACACTACGGCTCAATTAAGGTTGATATGTCAAACTTTTCATGTACACTATATATTACACTCTTTAGCAACAATATAGACCCTTCAAAATATCTTACAACACACATAAGAATAAATGGTCAATTAATGAACTAATGACCATATGTGTTTAGGAAGAAGGAAGGCTGACGATGGAAATGAGTAAAGGTGCGTTATTGGCAACACAAGAAATAGAATAAAAAACAAGTCAAACAAAAGAAGAAAGGTAAAATACCTATTCAAGGTGGAATTAAAAAAATAATCCAAGTGTTTTTCTATAAAAGGAAGAGACACATAAAGAAGGATTACACTAAATTCCAAAATTAGCTTGAAAAGAAAAGTAATCCAATCTCTTTTGTTTGTTATGAATCTATTATGGTTGATGTTAATTATAACACATGTTGGATTAATTCTAGTTCTACAATCCATATTTTGAACACCTTGTAGAGTATGTGAAACCTAAGGATGCTAGTGAGAAGCGAACAATGCAACTATTCAGAAAACAAGATGCGTTCACATGTGGAAGCAATTGGGACATGCAATTTAATTTTAAGTAGTGGCTTCATTTTGAATTTGGAAAAGTCCTTTTATATTTCTAGTTTCTCTAGGAATTTAATTTTAGTTTCAAGGCTTGTACTTTTGGGATATTCCTTTAGTTTTTAGAGACATCTTTTAGTTTGTTTTATAAATGATCTTGTTGGGAATGGTACATTGTCTGATGGTCTTTTCTCTATTAATTTGCAAAATGATACCACTTATACTGCTATGCATGGTCTTTTCCTTTGGTTTTCAACAGCAAGGACAATCTTATCATGAATCTATTTCACCATTCACAGTACTGTGAGATCCAATAATGGTGAGGAATAAAGGAACTGCAAACAAGCCACAACATGGACAACATTCAACCAATGCTTCAACTAGCATAAGTAGAAGAAAAACAATGTGCTATATGCAAAAGACTTGGACACAACAAGGTAACATGCAATCTTTGACGTAACAGAAGAACAAACACTCCATCATGTTCCAACCAAAGTTTGAAGATCATGCAACATAATCGATTTCTTCACTCCGACCAAAATGTCAACGTCAACATCACCACACCTAATGCCTCCAAATACACGTTGTTGTATGACAGCAGACATAATCAAGGAACTTATCAATTCATCTCTCCTCTAGATGCCGACATGAGGACGCATGATGTAAGCTCTTGTTGGGATGATGAATACTTACTTCAACGCATGTAATAGGTTTATTGCCACAGCTGCAAAACTTTATGTGTAATTGTCACTTCTTCATTAATGCTATCTATTTGTAATATAGAACTATCATTTTGCTAATTGCTATAATTTCACTTCTCTTACTGTCACTTTTAATTCTGTTCATACATTCGTATTTAGTGAAATTGAACTTATAATTACTTTCATTTTCGTTATATTTCATAAAAATCTAATCATCATAATCGATTGTCATTACTTTCATTTTCCTTATATTTCATCAAAGTTGTTCAATAATAACAAAATTTCATTTCATTTCTCCATCCATCGACGCTCTTGACTAACCAAAACTAGTGCTTTTTTTTCTTTTTTTTTTAAACTCCTCATTTCACAGTCTTCACTTACTTTTCCAAACAAAACAATAAACCAAATCAATTACACCATTAGTAAAACATAGAAGATGCATTATGTAACAATTGTGTTATATATTTTCTTCTCCTAACTTCAAAACTACTTTTAAGAAAGACTAATACTTTCACTAATATTGTAATTTACAGTTAAAATATGTAATGGTACTCTTCCCTTTCATTAAAAGTTTTAGTAAACTTGAATAAACTTAACATGACCTTTCGACAAGGCTTTCTATATTTTTTTTCCAAATATGTCTTAATGTCTTAGACAATTACTTCTTTTTCTAGTAACGTTTCTGCCTCTTCTCAATGGGATATTACTATGCCCTTTTTTTTGGTGAGGCCCCTTCTATTTTTAATGCTAAAAAATACACACTTTATGTTATAATGACAATTTATAAAGTGTTTGACAGGGTAGTGAGAACCGTTTTTACTGTAACACGTGAGAGTTTTATACTATAGCGATTTTTTTATTATTATTGTATTATGTGAAAGCTTTATATTATTTATAACTGAAAAAATAATATAAACTACTTTTGTCAAACATAAAATTACTCGTTCTTAAGCAGAATTTCTCCCAAAAAAAAAAAAAAAAAAACAACAACAACAACAGCTACTTCACCAATTGAAACCGGTGTCTCCCGGTTTTACCCCACTTCCCACCCTACTCTCAAGCCCAATTTGTGAGATCTCTAGGAGGACAAGATCTTGTCAGGAGATCTTCAACAGATTTGCGGAATTAGGGGAATGAAGGCCTTCAGTACACGTGGTTGAGTATCGATTCTTATGATGTACTATAGTGGGCACATATATATACATATATACAGACTGTCCACAGTCCTCAACTCCAGACTATACTTCCTTTAAAATTAGTCATTGGATGAAAACAGACGGTCAAGATCATTCGAGGGCAAGCAATATTCCTTGAAACCGGTTTCAAAGGTCACAACCGGTCAGAAAGCTACTTTTGGACACACATTTGTACTTTTGAGGGAAAATTTAAATGGACCAATTAGAAAAAATTTTCTCCAAAATAAAATGCTGAATGATTTCATTCTTTTGACAAACAAACTATCCTTGACATTGAAACCAACTGTTCTATTTTTTTATTAAAAAAAAGCATTTATTATAAACACTTAGCTCCGTCTGTTTTTGTTCTTAATATTTTTAAAAATATTTTTAGTATAATTTTTAAAAAAAATTTATTTTTTAAAACAAAAATATTTTTACCTATTAAAAAAATACAAAATGGAACCATACATTCTTAATAAATAAAATAAATAAACCATCCATCCACTGCGAGAACACTGTATCCAAGCATTCTATCAATGATGGTAGCATTGATTATCGGCAAATTCAATGCTTTCTAGATGGTTTTTTGTTTGTTGTGGCTTTTTTTTCTTTTCTTTTTTTGGCGTGTTTCGTGTTCTATATAGGCCTTCATAATATTTGTTGCAAATGCAAAAAAATAGGTTAACTATCTTCACTTCCTAAAGAGATCCATGACTGGTACCCCAAACTAGATGGTTTGCCCTCAAAAAAAGATAATGTCAAAAAGAAGTAAAAATAAATAAATAAAGAAAGCAGGATTTGCATTCTTAAGAAGCATCATACACCTTTGGATGTAGCAGCCAGAATTTTGCAATTTTGCGGATTCCAATACAAAAAGAAGCTTATTTGTTACATGGGTTATCCGATTTGAAATTTAAATGATAAAAAAAATAATGAAGGATGAAGAAATACCATTCTCACGAACACTTTAGAAATACCATTCTTTACCTTTCTATGGATTCAGACACAAGTATGTTCTTTTTGTGTTTGGCCTTAAGATGTTGTCGATGGACAGCCGAGCTGCATAGCATGAGAGCAAGTGATGCGCCAAGTATCATCTCTGCTATATATGCCTCGATACTTTTAATAAAAGGAGTGGATTTTAAAGGCACTCGTTCTGGATAAAAGAAAAAAGCGTGTCTTTATTTAAATTCCGAGAGTTTACATTTCCTTGTTATGAATTTCAAATAAAGAAACCAAAGGAGAAAATACGTTCAAGATCGAAAAATCACTCAAAAAAGAAAAATTGAAAACAATTATGAAATGGTTTAGAGTAAATTTGTTAAACAAACAACTTAGACATATCATAAATAGAGAGCCAACTCTTTAAAATCGTTTGAAAGTCAATTTTAAAATTGACAACAAAGCTCTCTTACAACTTTCTCTTTGAGAGTGAAATCATCCCGCTTCCTAAGAAAGCTATAACGAATGTAGTATCCAATTAAGATGAACAACGTTATATCTATATGTCTTTTGAGTATTTTTTGTTCTTTATTTGTTATTTATCGTTCATTATGTTTGTTCGTTCGTTCTTTTGTTAGTTTGATTGTCAACAGTTGCCATTTTCTTAACCATCTTTTTGGATTATTATTGTAAAGTGTATTGTATTCAAGCTACAATAGCTACCTTTTTTTTTTTTTTTTAATTACTGTTCGATTTGCATTTTTTCAATACAACTATTGCTGCCTTTTTACAATGCCATAAATTTTATCACATTTCCTATGTCATGAAGTAAATAATCAACCATTTTGATGATGCTAAATTTCCTAAGACAATTAATTTTAAATGCAATAAAAGCTATGTCACATTACTATTGCCTGAATGTTGCATTCATATTCGCATTAGTTATATTGTCGTCTTACCGTACAACAACACAATTAAAAAAATAAAATCAAAATCGATTGCATTGTTCATAGCTGAAATGGCAAAAACAACCTTGTCAAAGAACCTAATTTACTTTGCTGCCCAGTGGTATATGATGGCCACCTACATTGCCTGGTTTTCTAATGCCACGTGTTTGCTATATATAAAACTAGTTGCTATAAAAAAGCTTGTAACTGATAGAAAGAATTATTTAACAGGCTGCACATACCACCTTATTATACTTATGTGATACAATTATTCAATAAATATTTGACATTTAAACTATTTATTAATATTGTTTTGTCTAGTCATATTTCTCTTTCCTAATTGCAACTATTGTAAATACTTCACCTAAATCTTTTAAGTAATTACTTCAAACAATAACAGTATTCTTAATATTTTTTTTATACAGTTTAATAAATTTTTGAAACTTAGCAAAAAAGAGGGGAAAAAAAGCTAACAATCGTTATAATGAACTTATTTCAAGACACACACACATATATACATATGCCACTAGAAAATTAAGGCACGTTCAATTAACGTGCTCTATCAGTACAAAGTTTATGTTTTTTGACTTTTTGTTTTGGTCAAAATGTTATTAAATATAGAGATTAATCAAATAGCAGCTGCAAAATAAAATGATTAGGTAAAAATAATAGTAGGCGAGTACTTGTATACATTGTACGTACGAAGGACAAACATTAAATTCTCATTCATAATTAGTATATTCTATAATATAATTATAGAGTCGATTTCTTTTTTATTACTGTATATATGCAATTTTGGAGCCACATTGTCCAAATGGCTTTTTTATGATTTAAGTTTAATATTAATTTTTTTTACCGCTTTTTTCTTATTTTTGCCCCTATTAAAATTTGGTTTTTACAATATTTAATTAAAACTTTTAAAAAGTTTCAACTATGTTCTTGAATTTTTCTTTTGAGTTTTTAGGGCATTTAGAAACCTTTGTTTAAATCCTTAGTTTGAACTAAAAATACTGCAATAATTTAAAGTTTGTAAGAAAAAATACTATAATAACCTTGGTTTGAACCAAAAATTTGTGTTTAAACCAATGTTCCCCAACAACTTATTATATTTCAATTTTAAAATACGAAATAAACAACAAATTAATCATAATATTATATGAATTTATAATTTTGTAAACTGTAAGTTTCAAAAATTTAATTAAACCCGATTAAAATAGTAATAATATTTTTAGTTAAAAATTTTGGTTTAATTCATGTCCCAATTAGAAAAATTTCTTGATTCCGTCACTATATATATGTATGTAAATTTGGAGTATCCAGACAGAGGCAGTTTGCATCACCCCAAAATAAGTTGTAATAATGCCTCTAAAAAAAAGATTTTGACAAAAGGTATGCTGTATATTAGTATTTGTTTTATATACATATGTTGTTTTTTTAAATACACACACGTTGGTTTTAATATCGTTTTTATCATTAAAATGAAAATAATATATTATGTTAATGTGTTGTATTGAATGATATAGTATATATCCATTATTTGGTGTGTGTGTGTGTATCATTAAAGTGAAAATAATGTGTTGCTTGTGTGCTGTACAGTGAAATGAGTCATAACTTTTTCATCGTAGAAAATAGTACTTTATTATATATATATATATATATATATATATATATATTAAGAACATTAATAATGTTTAAAATTGATGAAAGTAAAATATTTAGGTAGAGTATTATATGATAGTTGTGTTTTGGAGAGAGAAATATAACTAGACAAAACAAAATTGATAAATAGCCTAAATGTTAAGCATTTGTTAGATGGGTATACCATGTAAGCATAATAAGTATAATAATGTGGTACTTTCAATCTACTAAATATATATATATCTATATATATATATATATATTCATATATAGAACCGTCTCTTAAAATAATATGAGGGTGTGGTTTGCCAAGAGCCGAGGAATTGACAAACAAGAGTAAAAAAACAATAGAATAACTCTAAAATACGGGAGATAAAAAGTTAAAAAAAGAAGAGAGAGAATGAGAAAGTTATTATGGTAAGACATCTATTTTAATTTTACCGATTGGTCATGTTATTTAATTGTTGAATTAATTTTTAATGGTTTAATCTAAACTATCCACGTAAAAAATTTATAGTACAGGACACAAAACTATATGCAATCATAGATCAGACTGTTGAAAACTTTATCTAATAGTTAGAATAGCAATATCAACCTGTAGATCCAAAATACTTATGTCGTACCATAAGTTTTTTCCAAAAGAAAAAAGGATTAATTATCTAAATGATCCTAAACTCTTTAAGAGATGACAATCAAGTCCTAACTTTTTTTTTTTACTGAATCGATCTTGAACTCTTAAAAAGGGTGTAAAAAGACTAAGAAGATGTTTGGAAGGGTGGTGGGAACCATTGGTTATAACCATTTTTACTGCAGCATGTGAGAACTTTACACTATAGCAATTTTTTTTTATTATTACTGTAGCATATAAAAGCTTTACACCGTTCATAACTGAGTTTGTGGTAGAAACCATTGCTTAAACTAACAAGAAGTCCATTAAAAATTAGGCAGAAAAAACCATGCGCTATACACATGGCTACATATCAGCCTTATTTTAGTAACATAATACTAAAATTTTTATTTTTAATACAATAAAATAAAATAAAATAATTACATAACATTAAAAAAATAAATAAATAAATAACCCCGATTGTCGTCCCCTATCCTTTCCTCCTTATGTTCTCCACCACCCGCAACAACACCTTTCTTTCTCATCTGAAAATAACCCACCACCCACAACAACCACTCTCTCTCCGGCGCCTCCCCGTTGCAAACCTTCTTTCCTCATCTCTACCCTAAACCTACCATGAACCACGATGCCCATCACCTCGTGACAGATTTCCTCACCATTTTGCGTCAAATCTCAATGGTAGGCTCCATATAGCAATGGAGATGGTGGCTAGGTTCGCGAGCTTCGACAGCGCTTTCTTTCTCTCTCTCCCTCCCACATTAAAGGGTGATCTGCACATAGGCCTTTTTCTCCACCTTCCTCGTCATCTTCGACGACCTTAGCTTCTCCATCGCGCCGGTCCGGGGCAATTAGTGACGCAACATTGGTGCAAGTTGGGAGGCCGAGGAGTTTATTTGAGGCTTAAGTTTTTTTAAAAAAGATTGTCTAGTTCGACGAGAGGACCAATTTGGGCACGGGGGTCCTGGGTTCGTTGAAGGGAGAGCTCGTCACGAAGATGTTGGAAAAATAGAAATATTTATATTGGGGAATTTTAAAATTTTATGAGCAAGACGTTTACTCATGTTGTGAACAATAAATTATTACATAATTCTGTACTTGTGTCTCAGAAATAGAATCTAATTGTCAGAAATAGAAACTGGTAAATCTCAACTGACAGATTTTTAACACTATTTTTTTCAGCGGATCATAATGCTTGTGAACATAGGGCCGTTTGTTTTTATATATTTGCCTAACGTTTTAAATTTAAATCTTTAAAATCTTTTAAATGCATCTTTGTTTCTATCAAAATTTAAATCATATGAATCTTTTAGATATAAGTTTTTAGAGTTCTAACATATCTTAAACTATTTGAACTCGTATACATTTGCTACAGTAATAGTTAAAATTCTCTCTTATATATTTGATACATTTGCTACAGTAATAGTTGAAATTCTCTCTTATATATTTGAAGAAAAAATCATATTTTCTTCATGTGATATCTTATTGAGACGATTCTTCTTTCATTGTGTTCCTAATGAAAATATGAATAAATCAAGATCCATATTGTACTTCTTTAGGATCATAAACATTAAGATTTTGTTAAATTTATTAATAAATTTTAAAAAAATTTACTATCTATCCAAACATAAATTTTAATTTTACTCCATTTAAATACACATCTAAACATCAATTCTAATAGCAATTTAAATCACTAATTCAAATCACACAACTCAAATGAAAATAATCCGAACCAATACAATTCGAATCCATTTATCAAAAGAACCCATAATATAACAAGTCTCCTCTACCAGGTTTCTCCTTTCAACAACTAAAGTGTTAATTACTAAAAAATTAACAATTAATTCTTTTTCTAGAAATTTTGCTTAAGAATCTAGAGAAAGTATAGAGATCCAAGGTTTCTATTCATAGAATGTGATAGGATATTTTTATAAAATTGACAAACTTGGAAATCTTGTCTTCTAAGTTACTACTTTGCACGCCTACCATAGGAATATTTTCTTGTGCAACACACCACCCACAAGGAAATTCCTTGTGGTGTTAGCACCAACAGCACCACATGCAGTCCAAGTTTGTTTTCTCTTTCCGGAAATAGGAAACTTTTATTTCTCTATCTTCTAGAATATTTCCAATTTAATAATTCCAGTTTAAATATCAAAGAGTGGAATAGCTTCTTAATTTACATTGTGCAGAAATCTCATCTTTCATGGCTTTATTTTGGAAAATTCATAAAATTATCATTAAAAACGATCATATGCATTTCACCCAAAAAAAAAGAAAAAAATCATATGCAATAGTGTTTGAATGTGTAGAAATTGCTTTTTCTTTTGTTTTAATGAGTCTCTGCCCTTTTATCATTGCTGTTATCCGCATCCTAATTTTTGTTGCAATTGGAGCTGGCGATTGCATTGAGGTGGTTCTCTCATTTGATCTTTACTTGTTTAAGAAGTGGTGCTTGCAAATTGATTTGCTTTTATTTTCATGGTCTCATGATGCATATGGATTTCAGAATCATCTCCTCCAACCTTCATAGCCAAATTCTTACGAGTATTGGCTTGCAGAAAAATGCAGGTGCTTCCATTAACAAGAACCGTTGTGAATCAGGTAGATTCTCTCTTTATATGGTAGAATGATGTGATTGTGGTTGGAAATAGATATATGTACTAGTTTGTGTAATACATACTAAAACTACCAACAATAAACGCATAAATAAACTGTCCTGAGTTGACTTAGATATGCAAGGTATTGGTAAAGAGAGTCTAAGAAACAAAAACTTAACAAAAGAGCTCTGAAGTAGCTAGACTAGGATGTTTCAACAAAGGAAAACCTTAATGATTAGTGTTTTGTGGAAGCCTAAAGGACACCCCCCTTGCATAAAGCATTTGGTAGACGGGCTTTATTCTGATGGTCAAGACAATGCTCAAAAGAGTTCCCACACCACAGACAGCGGCCAAGACGAAAAAGGTGAGCTGGAAGCAATTTGGACCCAGGCAAGCGGCACTAGAATCGGATGGATGAAGTTTGTGCTGCTTTGCCGCCTCGTTATCATATACATACCCTGCAAGCGTACTGGAGAGAAGCAATGCGCCTAGAGGGTTTCCTATCGACATGAAATTGTAAAATAGACCAAAATGCTTCAAGCCGAAGAGCTCAGAGACGGTTGGGATCATGATAGAAACGTGTGTACGAGTAAGGCAACAGCTGCATATAGGGTGCCATTGATAGCAGAAGCAAACAACAGGTACGTAATGATCATGATTATTTGGGTGAATGTCATCCAAACAGTCCAAGGAATTGTCTTCGACCTGCAAAAGAAAATTTTCCACGTTAGATTACAGAGGTCACCTCTGGAAATTGGACAAGTGCATTAAGTTTAATCTAGTCATATCATGGATTAGATATCAAGTCTAATAGGGTGTTTGGGAGCATTGGTTAGAACTAACAGTTTGAACCAATTTTGGTTGAAAACACTGTAGCATATGAGAGCTTTACACTGTAGCACGTTTTTTATTGACACTTTAATATGTGAGAGCTTTACACTGTAGCAACCAAAAGTTTTGGTTTCTAACTCACGTTGCTAAACACTACATAAAATGTTCCACTTACACTCACTTTAGAAAGTATTCGGAAACAACGCCCCCACCAAGACGACCCAAAAAGTTGCAAAAGCTGAAGAGAGACAACAAGATTGTTGTATCATGAAGACATAGTGCAATCCCAATTTGGGCAAGATTACTAAGAATAGTAACCCCAGAACCAACCCCTACAAAGAACACCACGAATAAAAGCCTGTGTTATTGTGTGACCCAAAACCCATTCAAAGGCAAAGGCAGAAACACAGTGCCGCGGCGCTACAATCCGGGGCCGCGGCACTTGAAAGCATACACCTCACTCTATCAAGTATTGTCCTATTCATACGTTTTGCTAAGCCATTTTGTTGAGGGGTTTTCCTAACCGTATGATGTTTCAATATACCTCCTTCCTTGCACAACAAAACTATCTTGTCATTGCAAAATTCAAGTCCATTGTCAGTTCTAAACACCTTAATCCTTTTATCAGTTTGGTTCTCTATTAAAGCCTTCCAGTATTTAATTTTAGACAAAACAGTTTCCTCATCTTTAGACTTAAGTAAATAGACCCAAAATTTGTGTGAATAATCATCAATTAAAGATAGAAATTACCTGTTTCCATCATGGGTTTGGACCTTGGCTAGACCCTAGAGATCTAAATGCACATATTCAAGAATTGACTTTGCCTGGTGTGTTGAAGACTTGCATGCTAGTTTGTGTTGCTTTCCTAATATGCAATGTTCATAGAAGTCAATCTTTCCAAGATTCTCTTTTCCAAGCAAATCCTTCTTGTTAAGTTCTATGAGCCCCCTGTCACTCAAGTGACCCAACCTTCTGTGCCACAAGAAAGTTTTATCGATTGACCTCTGAACATTGGCAACCAGTCCTCTTTCAATAGTGCCATGAAGAACATACAAACTTTGTTGTTTTATTCCTTTCATCACCACCATCGAGCCTTTCAGGACCTTAAGGACTCCATTTTGTGCTTTAAATGTGTACCCTCCTTCATCTAGAGTGCCAAGAGAAATTAAGTTCCTCTTTAATTATGGCACATATCTGACTTCCTTAAGGGTGCTAACAATACCATCGTGCAGTTTTCCCCATCGTGATGGGTATTGTCCCAATTCCATTTATCTTGCAGGAACAGTTATCACCCATCACCATGTTTCCCCCATCAATTTCTTGTAGCGAATCGAACCAATCTTAATGAGGGGTCATGTGAAAGCTACACCCTGAATCCAAGATCCAGTCTTGGGTAGTCTGAAAGGAAGAGATCGTCAACACTTTAGCACTGTCATAGCCTTCATCAATCAGTGCTACATCTCCCAAAAAGTTTTCCAGAGTCTTTGGCCTTCCTTTTAGGACAAAACCTTCGGATATGCCCAAGATTGTTGCAATGAAAACCTTTACATATGCCCAAGATTGTTACAATGAAAACACTTCACATTTTTGTAGTCCTTCTTGCCCCTTGACTTTGATCTGGAATAAACTCTCCCCTTTTTCTCAAAGGAATTCCTTTTCTGCATCCTCCCTCGCACATTCAAGATCTCCTCTAGAATTTCCCTTATCAACCGATTTGTCGGAGCTTTTCAAATCAAGAATCTTCGAGCACAATGCATTTTGGACGTCTTCTACTAATATGGATGTTCTTCCATATTTTAGGGTTTCTTTGAAAGTTTTTAGAGATTTGGGTAGAGAGTTTAGGAGTATTACCGCTTTGTCTTCATCTTCTGTCTTGACCTCCAGATTTTCAAGATCAAGGACCAACTTGTTGAAGTCATCGAGGCTCTCCTCAATGGGTTTCGATTCATCCATTCTAAACCCATAGAAACTTTCTTTCAAGTAGATGCAATTTGGAAGAGATCGGGTGCAAAAAATTTCTTCTAGCTTCTGCCATATATCTGCGACTGACTTCTCATTGGACACCTTCCAAAGCACCTGGTCCGAGAGGCTGAGCACAATAGCACTGTGAGCCTTTCTTGAAACTTCTTTCTGCTTTTTGAGAAAATCTTACCTTTTTTGTCAGAAAGATCTTACGGAATCTCAATATCTAGATGCAGGGCTTTATCGAGGCCTCGGAAAATAAGGACTGCTTCCATTTTCATCTTCCATAAACCAAACTCGCTCTTGTTTGTGAGCTTCTCTATATCATACTTCTGATTTGCCATTGTTTTCTCTGGTTCTTGATCTACGGCTCTAATGCCAGACGTTGAATCAAACGGCCTGATTCAATTACACAATCATGAACTCTTTGCTTGATTCAAGAACGTTTCTTAGAGAACTCACAATAATTAGTAACTGAAATGAGAACAAAATAGACACGCTGAACACAAGGATTTTAACGTGGTTCGGATCAAGACAAATCCTACGTCCACGGGGACCAAGACAGTCACCAAAATTCACTAGTAATTGATCGGAGTACAATAGTGTTTTTCACTCTTCTTCTAAAACCTCAGTAATATCCTGCACTAAGCACATTTCTCTCAAGAAGATGAAGACTCACTATTCTTTCTCTCTCTCTCTAGCCTATATTCCCAGAGCCCCTGTTACAGCCTTTTCTATTCACTCTGTCTCTCTCTCAAGTGATTACACACGTCTTAATACTTATAAAACAGCACAGCACATATACTTATATGTATAACCGACTTTTCAACCTTGTAACGGCCAATAGGAGTTTTCCTTTGCTTTTTATCTCAACTGACTATTTAATAAACCATCACGTGACACCACAAGGATCAGGTGATTTCCTCGTATTCAAGGGATTTAAAAAGTTAAAGGTATTTTTTTAATATTTTTTAAATAATAAGGTGTCAATGTGAGATTACAGCAAATACATGGTACTAAAACGATAAAAACATAAAAAAAAAAAAAAAAGAAAACAATTTCGAGAAATCAACTTAAATTATGGGGTTGTTTTAATCTGCTAAAGTTTTCTCTTGTTCCTTAAGGTGACACATTGGGTCCCTTGAACCATATTATTTTTTCTCAACTTGTTCATGGCATACCAGCCAAATCCCAACAATATCATGAGCCTTAGTAAGGTCGAAGATCTTTGAGATCCAAATAGGCCACTTTATAGGATGCAAGAGAACATTCATACACGGATGAAGTACAAGAATTTCGAGATGTGCAATTTGTATCTAAGGAATATTTTATTGGGAATTGACCATAAAAGTTAATGTTGGGAGTACTATTGTTTTTGGCTTTAGGGTCTTTATGTAGCAAAAATGTCCTTCCATAAGGAAAAATAAAAACATAAAAATAAAAAGTTGGTCTCTATGAAATCCACAAATAAAGTCCACTTTTTGTTAAGGGTGTTGGTAAAATTGTAGAGTGAATCATGTTTTTCTCGCACGCAATGTTGAAGGCCACCAATGATACCTAAATAGTAATGTCACACATTAATAAAATGGCTATCTTCTACTATGAAATTCACAAATAAAGTCTACTTTTTATTAACTTGGTGCTTGACACCGATAATGCTCTTGATTTTTTTTTTTTTCCTTCTAGTGGAGGTTGAAGCTAACGATGACCATAATGAATCTTAATACAACTGATATTTATTATTATTATTATTATTTCGATTCTCTACAAATTAAATCTCGTCCCCCACCCTCCCAAAAAAAAAAAAAAAAAACTTTCCATATGTTATTACGAAAAACAATTAACACAAATTGTTTAGTTTTCGTACTCTGTGTCAATATTTGCTCACTTATACATAATATTACAAATAAAATTTTCAAAAATTAATTATTTGTGATACCCGTCGTACCCTCTTCGAATGGTTAGACACATTCCTCACATAATTAATTTTCTAACTGGATTTGTTTTTTCTCAGCTTGTTATTTGAGTTGAGTTTGCCCCTTATTCTGAAAATTAGTATTGTAATTTATTCGATTCACTTCTGATAGGAGTGCTTGTTATTTCATTTTCTCTCCCACCTTCATATTTTAAATTTTCTCTTCTCAATTTCGGTGGTTCTTATCGTTGATGGTCTCTGATTAGCATCAACGTGATCGACTTCTATTTGCCATTTTCTTTTCTTTTCATTTTTCCAACGTTTCTTGTTACATTGTATTCCTTGTTGTTTGGTACATATTCCTTGCATCAAAAGGTGTATTCCAAACTAACTAAACAAATTAATGAAAGATAAAGGGAGGCCAACGGTGCCGTCTCACACTCAACTACAAACAACGACATAACGTTTTTGAAACAGACACAAAACAACGACGATGTGTCATTTATTAGCAGCACACAAACATAACTAGGAAGGAAAAATAAGCGACATATGCCCATGAGTTCATCTTGTCTATAGTATTTTAGTCAGCCTATTGGACTCTGAATAACTCTTTACTGTCGAGGGCTTCGCCCAAATAGGCTTAAGGTTTATGTGGTTTCTCATAAATGCGTAATCCCTAACACATGACGTGTATGCGTTTTTGTTAATGCTTATTGAGAGTACGGCCGGTAATTTCGGACACTGCACGATGACACGATACGAAAACGACACGAGATAAACGGGTTTGGACCGCGCGTTTATTAATTGTGCCATAAATGGGTTGGTATGAATAACACAAAAATAAACAGTCTGGATTCGTACTAACACGTTAAACATGCCTTAACACGTTTAATTAAACGGGCCGTAAACGTGTTAACACGGCACGACACGACCCGCCTATTTATAACACATTTAAACTTAAAAATAAAAATATTTGAAATATTTATAGTAGGTTAGTATTAATTAGTTATTGTGTTTTTGTTAATTTTCTTTATTGGCTTTTCAAATTTTTTTAAATTTTTTTTTTATTTTTAGTTAATTGGGTCATAAACATGTCATATTCATGTTGTTATCTTGTCAATCCGTCATGGCACGTTTAATAATCCTGTTAATCGTGGCGTGCCATGTTACGTGTGTCGTGTTTGTGTTTGCATTTCTGATATGTTTATTAGTCGTGTCGTATTCGTGTTTGGACTAAACGTGTCGACACAAACATGATTATTGCCACCTCTTTGAGAGGAATGACAGGTGTGAATTCGTCATACTTTACACACTATTATTGTTTTCTAGTGTCTAACGTTCTTGTGCAGACGAAAGTTTGAACATATGGCAGTGGCTAATTCGAACACCATGAGAGGTATGTTTTCTTCTATGCATTTATACATACTACATTAAAAGATAGATTAAAGATTTTAGGTGGAATAGATTATGATAATTTGAGCTTATTATTGTTATTTTTAACATGCTCTTGCCCCTGCATCACGAGATCATCCAAGGCAGCCAGATTCAATTCTACCACCGTAAGATCTCAATGTTGTCGTCACGATCTCCTCCTATTGTCGTGATCCGTTGATATCTCCATAGTCTTCTTTGCTCCGTCACAATTGTAGGATTTGATTTTTTTTTTTTTTCTAATTTCAAATGATTTTTTATTTAAGATATTATTTTTATCTAATTATTTTAATTCTGTGACACCGGTGTATTAACATCATGGAGCTGTGGCGTGGATTGTTTTTCCTAGCGCCGATATCCTCGCCATGTTCGATTATCTTTTTTTTATTATTTTTTAGAATCATTTATGGAATTTTGGGTATAATCTGAGAACTTTTTTTTTGTCAATTCAAAGAAAATAATTTGGTGATCTACTAAATTAATTGCAGGCGCCGGTACCTAGAGCCATAGGCTGCGAGTATCTTACTGGAAATGAAACATATCTGATTACTTTCCAGCGACGAGAGACAACTAAATATATATATATATATATATATATATATATATATATATATATATATATATTGTAGAAAATAAAAGAAGTCATCTGCTGGATTTAAGAAAAAATCTTCCAAGTTTCTCTCTGACGAGAAACACCAATGACCGGATATCTTCTATTTTCTATTGAAAATAAAAAAATAATAATAATCTATAGACTATATAAAGGGATTATCATGGAAACGGACCAATTTTTTCAAACCTTTAAAAGAAAAAAAGCAAATTTACAAAAATTAGTGAATAATATTCGTTTTTTGTTTTCCAAGTTTACCCTTCCTTAAAGGGCTTTCATTTTTTTTTTTAATCCCTGAAATCCTCTCTTTATTGCCTTCTCTCTCTACTCTCTTTATCTACTCTGTGTTGAGCTCATCCTCTCTCTCTTTATCTGAGAACATTTGTGTGAACACCGCCGTCATGAGGTTCGACCTATGTCTTCTACTCTGGCGTTGATTCGACCAAGCAAAGATGGCAAATTGCCCTTCTTGCCACCCCACCTCGTGATTTTTTGGTTCAGTCGGCCTTGGCCTCACGGCGATCGCACCACGAAGAGAGAGAGAGAGGGAAAGAGAGATATGCGATGATCGACAACAAATCCTCGAGAGGGCGGGAGGCCGAGAGAAATAGAAATTTAAGGTTCAAGTGGCATTTTTGGAATTTTAATGAGGTGTTAATCAAGATTTATTCTTAATGTAGATATTCACGTATTTGGTTTTGCTGTCCCCTCATGTTAGCCTAATTTTTAATCTCCTACTTCCGCCTAAAAATTATTGCCTTCTGGTGAATGTCTTTCGACAGCATCTGGTAGATTACTAATGATAATCTTGTAGATTTTCCTTTTGACTGGCAGTGATACACATATATTATGGACCTTTAATGCATGTTAAGTTATGCAATGACCCAAATGTATGTGTCTAACATTTATAAAAACTAGATCTTTAAAAATTGCCATTTATGAAAATATGAAAATTCTTCTCTTCGAAACTCCAATATCTATGAGCATAAACCCAAAGACCAGATCTTTTGGGCCACTCTTCTTTTAGTTGCTCTTTCTCTGTAAGTTGCACTAGGGCCTCAATATAAAGAAGGTTCCGCCCAAGCTCCCAAACTATTTGAGAGATGCCATGAAAAAAGTATTGAGAAATCATCTCTCCGGTATTGTTTTTGATTTTTACCGCTTTTGTGAAACATCTTAAAAAGCATCGCTTTTAAAGAGCATAAAACATAATGAATCAAAAGCATATTAGGTTAGAGTTAGGTAAACAAATATTATCTTAGGGTTTTTTTGGTCTTTTTGGTTAAGAAAAATAATGTGAATCAAACGAAAATTAAAAAAAGTGATTGAATACAATAATGGTAGCAAAGAAGTAGTATATCACCTAATTTAAGTTTAAATTAATTTTGAGAAAATATCATTTCTGTAGCATTGTTTTTGACTTTATTACTTCTATTAAAAAGTTTGAAGCATATCACTTCTAAACAATACAAAACTTAATTGATCCCAAGTATTTTGAATCAGAGTGAAAAAAATATGTACTGTTTTAGGGTATTTTAGCTTTTTTGGTTAGGTGAAATTATATGAATTAAAGGAAAAAAAAAGTTTTGAATTCAATAATAATGGTGAAAATAAAAAAAGGTAATTTACCACTTAATTTTGTGGACCTATGCGTACGCCGGTGCTTGGGATGGACTTCAAAACTAGAGTTTGCTCCATGAATAAAAATAGTCATCATAATTCACGACAAACCGGCCGCTCTACATCACAAACACCTCCAGCTGGGCTGAAAGTCATAAATAAAGCCCGCAAATTAAGAGCATACGCTTAGCATGCATTTTCCAATTAAATAAGAGGATAAAAAAAAATTATATAAATGTACCACCAAATTTTATTTCTTTATAATTAATCTCTTAATTTTTTGAAACTATAAAAATATACTCTAAAATCCAAAAAACTCTTTTTTTTTTTTAATTTCATCCTTCATGTATTATGTAGACGTAAAAACAAGAAGAGAAGACAAAAAAAAAAAATAAACTCTTAGTTAGAATAAATTTATTTTAGAAAAATAATTTTCTTGCAAAAAATTTATGACAAATACTTAAGACGTGTAAAAACCATAAAATTTCATATATTTGTCCTCAAAATTTTATGTTTTGGTTTCAAGTTTTTATCTTTTCACAAGTAAAATATTTTACGAAAATTTGCTAAGGGTTTTTCCTTTTTTTGCTGCTTCCTTTTCACTACAAAGAATGCAAAGGATGAAATTAACATCAAATCCAAAAATAGTTTTTTTAGTTTTTAAAGAAAAAAACATATTGAAAAAGTTTTGAAACTATAAAATTTGTTCACGTAATTAACCCTTACAAAGAAAAAGAGAAAAGAAGAAAAAGAAAAAGCATGCTGTGGAGCTGCCTTATATGGACTAGTATAATTATTTGATGGCTCGCATTAATTACCTCATTACTCACATATTGATGACAAATATTTTGCACAAAGCATGTAAAAAACAACTAAGATATTTTATTGGCAATAATTAAAATATCGATATCCATAAAAATATCAATATTTAAATTTTACAAAAATATCGACGAAAATATCAATATAGTGAAAATTAATGTAAAATATAAAAGGTCATGTTAAAATACTTTATTTTTAAATATGACTTTAAAAAACTCTAAAATTGTCAATAGTACATAATTTGGATGAAACTCTCATCTAAAATATTAAGTACGTGATAAATATGAATAGCAAATAATGAGCATAATATGATAAATGATAAGTATACGATCTCAAATTGTGTGAAATAATTAAAAGTAAATATAATAAAAGTACTTTACATGCATAGTTTCATACAAGATAAGAAAACAATAGCATCATAAAGAGCTTTTAGAAGGTTCAAAAGTATTTAAAATACCTTTTTTATTTAAACAATATTGATATCAAGAAATGAAATTTAAATATTTTTTATATAATTCTAAATATGCCATGCATATCTCTTGATCCCTGTCTACTGTCTCTTCATGTTTAGTAAATTGTGAGTTAAATCCAATGCTAAGGAGTAAAATTGCTATGGAGTAAGAAATAATATCAAGTTTTCCACTTCTCCAGGTCTACTTTATTCTTATTACCTGACAAATTTGGTCATCCCTTTATGTATAACTCATCATAATTGAAATAAATTACAAACTACATGTAAAAAGTAAATAAAAGACATAAATTTTATGACATTGAAAAGTAAATTTATGAAAGACTACGTTAAAAAAGTAAAGAAAAAAGACATGAATTTTATAACATTTTAAAAGTAAATTAGAATAATAAATAGAAAGCACATATATTTTGTCAATATTTTCGTGGAAATTTCCATAAACTTTCCTGATATTTTTTTATTTGACACTACAGTTTTGCATAAATCGATATTTCCATTAAACTATCCATATCCACGGATATCTCTATGAAAATTTCTAGATATTCTGTGAAAAAGATACAACACCCTTGTTTCATATTGATACATCTAAAATACGAAAATAACGATGAAAATATCAATTTTCCAATTTATTGGTTATGCATTATATTTAACCATATTGGGATAGACTTATTTGCTTCATTATGTGAGACCTTTGAAGTATAAATACACCTTACTCATAATGTTTGAGTCAACTCATGAGACTAACATTGCGCTTGGCACATTGGTTTTGGCCATTTTAGATCTATAGGCCGGTTCGAACGGATGTTTAGTATGTATAATAAACAAATGGTTTAAAATGACGAGGATAATTTAAAACAGGCTAAACTACTTGTTGAGAATTTGATCCCTCTTAGATTCTAATCATTAGAACGATTCTCTATAGTATAAACTCATTCCATTCTTATATATATATATAAACCATAGCTTTCCTACTATTAATTTTATGATGTGATGTTTTATTCTCGTTTTGAACCTTTTATATTCTAAACATTGGTTTAAAACTACTATACAAACCATATAAGTGCAAAATTACCAATTCAAATCATAATATTCAAAACCATACAATTCTAGCTCACGTACCAAATAGAACATAAATATTTTTCTACTATTTAATTTTAGGCTTAGCTTGATAGGATCGTGAGATATTTCTTTTAGAGAAAATTACTTATTATTTCATATTTTTAAAAAATGTGTTTGTTTATTTAGTGTCACACTTAAATCCGTGTCATATTCATAGAAGTTTCAAAATATAGCAATTATGAAAATTTCCTTTTCTTTTTTTCCTACAAGTACAATATTTTTTGACATATGATGAATGAATTACTTGATAGTTTATGACATGTCGCTAATCTATTTTGTAGTTATGATTCATGTTAAGATGATTCATTTCATCAAAACAGTAATTCGAACATTGATAGAGGTATGATTTTTTCTTGTTTTACTCATACTACAATTAGAAAATCAAGCTATAAATCGATGGTGATATATATTGATCATCACTATCCTTGTTATTTATATACAGTATTGTTATAAACAAGGAAGATTCCGTCACAAGCTTAACTTAAACCCGTTCAACAATAGCTACTTTGGATCACTAATATGTTACATCTTATGTTAACTAAGTCCAAATTGAGATGTTCCATAAACAAAAAAGAACAAATTGAGATATCTTAGGTGTTCCTTTCTGTGGTGTCTGCTGTGCATGAAAGCGAAACGTTTGTGCAAGATCCAACATGGCATTCAATGTCAATTGACACCACTATCCATGGGCTGCCGGCTGCCGGCTGCTGGCTGCCGCCCAGCCCAAGCCATAGGCATATGAATACATGATGTGTATTCTTGTGTTGTGGTTTTTCATCCTTTTCATTGTCTCATTGTTTTCGTCTTTTATTTAGCTAGATATTATAAATATTATACTTCATCAAATCTAGGTAATTTATTGCACAAGCTATAGAAAATTAAAATAAGAAAATAAAAGTTGGAAGAAGAGAGTACAAAAATTTAACATGGTTAAACAATATGCCTACATTCACAAGCTAAGAACAAAGAGAAGGAATTCAGTTGTAAGAAGCATAATAAATAGGACTCCATATAAATACATATTACAAAACACATGAATGGATAAGTTAAACAAAACTAAAATGAAGATATTCCTAATATAAACATAAAGAAAAATAAAGTTAAAATTATTATTAAAGATAGTTTTCCAAATATACCCCAATCATATAGAGTTTCAATAGAGAAATCCAATCTTATAAAAAAAAATTCCTTCTTTTTTTTTGGCTTCTTTTTTTTTTTTGTTTTGTTTTCTTTCTTTTCTTTTTGTTTTTATGAGGAAATAAAGACATATGGGAATAGTTACATAGAGAAGACGATTGTCAAGGGCGCCTTAGCAAGAAAAAGGGATTAAGTGAAATTGCTAAAGAAGCACGTTTTGAGAATTGGAGGCTCGCAACCTAGAGGTTTGGAGGCACACGACCTTGAAAAAGGGAGGCACAGGGCCTGAAGAAAAGAGAAAATAGAGGCGTCAGTCATAGAGGATCAGGGACTCGTTTGAGTATGAAATATAATATCATGTTGAAATTTAAAGTAAGAAAATAATTATAGAAGAAGAGAGCTCGAAGATTTACCTACATCCATGGACTAGGAACAAAAAAAGAGAATTCACTTATAAGAAGCACAATAAATGGGGCTTCATATTAATACATTTTACAAAACATGTGAACAAGTAAGTTTCCCAAAACTAAAATGCAAGATTCCTTTTTATGAACTTTCTCTCTCCTATATTTTTCAGAAAAAATATCATAATTTTTTCATTTTATATTTAATTGAAACAATTCTTCTTTAATTGTATTTATAATATAGAGAGGAATAAATCAAAATTCATATGTCATACATATTAAAGTTTTGTCAAATTTGTTAGTAAATTAATTAATTTTTTTTTACTATTTATCCCAACATAAATTCAGATTTTAATCTCAATTCAAATTAATACTTTAACTATACATCTAAACGTCAATTCAGAAATTAATACTTTAACTATACATCTAAACGTCAATTCAAATAGCAATTTAAATCACACAATTCAAAATTATACAACTCAACTCAAAATATTCAAATCAACATAATTCAAATATTGTACCAAAAAGGCTCGAAGACATTCCTAACGTAAAAATAAATACAATAAAATCAAAATTATTCTTAAAGATACTTTTCCTAATACAAGCTTCTTTTTCTTTTACTAAGCTGCCAATTAACCAGGAAATCCAGCTGTGTTTTTTTTTTTTCTTTTTTTTTTTTTTTAACAGATTGGGGATTTGACGGTCACGTTACAACATTTACATGCATGCATCCTATCACTTTAGATGTAAATATGATTTTAATATTTTAATCCTAAAGAAAAAGTAAGAGAGCGTTGTCTTTTTTAAAGACCACTTGCACTAAAGTGATAGAATCATCCTTTCAGGAGGGAAAAAAAAAAAAAGAAAAAAAGAGAGAGAATCATGAACAACATTTTTAAAGTCATTCTATATCATATCTTATAGTATATTACTTGTGCTGTCACTTACGGAAGCATTAATGTGACTTTTTAAAAAGATGGTTTGTCGTGCAACGGTAATAATTTAATAAATTTCTACGATAAAAAAGGGACCATAATTTTTTTAGCTTAATAATTAATTATAAGTCCTGTCAATTTAGTTGGTATAGTTTTGGCAAAATTTGCTATGAACTAAATTTGTCAATCCAAAATAAATATTCTCAAGTTCAATCTCTTGAGTTTCAATTTTCAATGATAAGTATATATTCCGATCTCGTCGGGGAAAGAAAAACTCGTATATAATTGCTCTCATTTTTTAAATGGCAAAATATGAGAAAAATATTATCATAAATAGCACAGGAGATTCTTCATGACGTAAAAACTGTTGAATTTGCTTATGTTCTCAGAATGAACCCTTGACTTTAAAGCACCAAGTTTAGGTTGAGTCCATTTATTTATCCAAACTTATCTTTTAAGTGACACAGAAATGATTTTTCTAATAAGAGCTAAAACCAAATTAAGCGGGGCATGGAAGAGAGAATAAAATATCATCTTTACACTAAGCAGATGAAGCTTTAGGTTGTCCCTACAACCTTGTAACTAGCTTTTCTTTTGCAACTGTGGTTTAAATCGTTTTTTATGTTTTCAATCACTTTTGTTAAGGTCTTTTTTTCGTAAAACTTGAACCAAAAAATAATTTAAACTATAAAAAACGATTCTAATCATTCTCCTAAATAGACGCTTTGATGATCTTTATATGTCTCCTTCAATGATAATAATAATTAAAAACATACAAGATGAACTAAAATGAAAATCAAACGTAAATTGAAGTTCAGAATTTAATATGAAAAATTTGGATAAGATTTGAAACATAAAGCCGTCTTGCGTTCAAATCAAAAGTAGCACCTTACCAATTAGGTTATCATTATCAACTCATATACAAATACAACTCGAGGCAAGACTTTTGTTTGGCCGAACACTGCACTTTCAGAGATACATATAGAGTAAAAGAAAACAACTGGTTCTACCTAGCTTAGACCCAAAAAAAAAAAAGGAAGGAACAACGGAATGGATGCCCACTTTACCAGCTTTTTCCGAAGACAATTTCTTTTTTTCTATTTATTTTTGGTATATTTGTTTTTTTTTAAGGTTAATGAGACAATTGACATAATTACATTTATTGAATTAAAATATGACTCTAATTTATAAAAATTATACAAACGTCTCATAATGATATCATTAAAATTATTTATATGTAATTATATAGTATAATATATAATATCATTAAGATAATTACAATATCATCAAAGACATTTTTAAGATATTTTAAATATTGTGTTAGATTTTAATTAAATAACAATAATTTCGATAGATATTGTAATTTTTTCTTTTTTTTATTAAAATTACTGTAATATATAAGAACTTTATACCATAGCTTATTTTTTTTAATATGTGTTACACTATAACAATTAAAAGTTTTAATTTAAGTTTGAAAATATGAAACACTTCATTTACGAGAACATATTAACCGGGCAAAGTAAGTTACATAGGGTCTTTCTCGTTAGAATACCTTCGTTACTTCAAAATTAATTAAACTAGTTTTTTATAAGTTAAAGAAGGGAATCGGTGATATCTTTATACTCCGGTTCAATGGATTGAATAACTGGTGATTACTGAGATCACCGATAGGATGAAAAACAATCGTGATCCTAAACTTTCATCATCAAATAGGCCATAAACATAAAGGTTTTGAGTGTCTACTTGAAAACGTAATCCATACCAACACAAGGTTGAGGCAGACTAAGACGTTAAACCATCGCTTGCTTAATGCAAGAACAAAAACAAGAGGTTTCAGTCTCAATGCCAACTCACATGAAACGTTTGTACGCACAAACTATCAATAAAGTAAGGAAAAAATGACGAATGTAGTAAACCCTTCTTATCCTTATCCTTATCCTAGTTTGAAGAACCAAAAAGCAAAACAACATCGTCATCATCCAACAATCCACGCGGCAGGTGCATGCACATGGGCTTGTCACAACCTGAAACTATACCAACGGGCCCACTTTCTCTTTCACAAGGGACCCACCTCTAACCTACCATCTCCACCCAAGGGGATTCGAATTTTCCATATCGCGGGCAGATTTTCTTGTCAGCCAAACACCGGTTTCTGACTCAGCTACACGAATTTTCTCAGCCGCTTGCTCACCTTTCTTTTGGTTTTATTATCAATTTTGATTGGAAATGAGCACATTTTGGCTTGGTGCTTACGTGTAGAGAACTAGATCTCCACTGTACCACTTTGGCTAAAAATGTCGGGTTAGAGTCTGACACGTAATGCAGGAACCTTCTTTTCTGGCTAAGAGCCTTGGATTATGTTAACGAGACGCATCTGTGATCGTTCTTAATCACCCCGAAGGACAATCCCACCAATCACCAGCGTGTGAGACAAAGTTGATCACTCACCGATTCTTCGAAAGAAATATATTTGAGAAAATATATATATACACACATACACACTAAAGACTAGCACCGAATGGCGTCACTGTCCGGTACTCACCCTTGTTATATAGGAATTACGGTCACTCTGGTCGCTATATATGATCCCACTTCCTATCATGCCATAAACTGCTTTGGGTGTCTGTTGCCTCTTAGATGTGATGACATAGTGTATCTTACCATACTACTAGAAGGTCTTTACGAGCACAGTTAAAATTTAAAATATTTGTTTAAAAATTTTAATGTATGTAAGTTTTATATTAAAGTAATTTTTTATTTTTATTATGACTGTTGTAAGATTTATATTGTTTGTTAATTAAAATCGTGTCAACCAATGTACCAAATAGAAACTTCTTGCTCTACAACGTTCTTATTTACACTTTCAGCCGTTTTAGTTCTGCAAAGTTGTTTCACACTTCAGCCAAAAAAAAAAAAAAATCCATGACAGTTTCACTCAAAAGTTTATTTTGGCAAGAAACTATTGAAGCGTGCCGTTAATATTAGATATTGCCGGTATTAAGCGCCATATTGTATGAAGTTCATTATTACAAGGCACCCGAAGTCAATTTTGGTGGATGATAGTTTGGGCAGATGGCAGTTTTGGTAGAGGGTATTTTGGGCAGAATCGTATGTTACTTGTATCAATTTGTGGGAAAACTGATCCAATAACGCAGGGGAAGTTTTTAAATGCAACAAAATTATTTATTTTAGAACACTCTAATGCCAAGCACCATGACGAGAAGAAGTATTGCAAGTGGAGTTGCATAGTGGACAATTCTCTATCCTTTCAGCAATACTTGTTCAAAAAATCTCAAAAAAGGGGATGGGTAGTGCCTGGATTAGGTATTTTGATACTATGTAATTTGTACAATGAGACATACAAGCAGTATATATGGGATTAGCCGCTGCAATGAAATCTTTTATTCTGGTGGGAGGAGAAACTACCAAACGTCTAGTATTCCTTCACACATGGCGCCAACGAGTTTTTTTTTATAAATATATAACTCTTATATTTTATAATAACAATAAAAAATTATTACAACGTAATATTTTTATATATTATAATAAAAATAACTTTAACCATCCGTCTACATTACTACGCCAAACAAGTGCGCATAATTTGATGTTTCTTTTCTAATTAAGTATTTTTGACTCTTGTTTTGGCTACGTCGCCTCACTTCCGGACAGATAAGTGATTACTTTTTCCCAGGGACCACCATTCATACTTAAAAGACAAAACCCATAAACAAAAACAGCCCAGCCATTTACTGCCTGGCATCTTCGCACCCACACCCATCCTTTTCAAAAACCTTGTCTTTCCGCGCATTGGAACGGGTCTTTTCCGCGCATTGCTAAAGTCGAAAGCTCTCTAGAAAGATGTCATAGTTGCTATGCTTTTGGTGCCACCGATTGCAACGCAGTTAATACTAGGAATTAACACGAATTTATTATATCATACGAGAACATTAAGAAAAATTTGTCGTTGGAACTTAAACGAAACCTCGTCGTGATCGCCCTGTGACTCAAGTTCACGAGCTTTGTGCCTGTTCACAGACACGCCTAATGGTAGGTTTCATTTTGTATGACAATGGAACATACAGATATACCTATCATATATTTTAATTTTATTTTAAAACTTCATTAAATTAATTCTATATTCATCTGATGATATTACCCGATATTGCTACAGTCAGAGTACAATTTTTTTATTTTAATTTCCCTATCTTGGTACCACATCCTCCGTATTTGCGCATCTAACTTCCCATAATGAACCACCAAGGTCATTATGAATTAAAATTCCTAAATCCTTTTAATCACCACTATTTGTCCTTCATGGGAAAAAAATTTCACCCTCGTTCAGCTTGCTCAGGTGAAGGATCAAATCAACCAACCATAAATTTTTTTAGTGCAGATCTTCAAGAAAATTAGTCTGATCCAATTAAATTCAGTCATTATAATAAAATGACATGTGCCCATCACAGTCTAAAGAATTTCAGGGTCAATAGTGGAGGTCATATGCAGAGGGGTTATCCTTAAGATTGATTGTGACAAAGGGATTTATTTGATTTAAAACGCTTTCAAGTGTTTTATGTACCAACTCTTCAATTTCGTTTAAATAATTGTTCAGTTGATCAACTAGTTTAGGTTAGGTGCCCTCTCGCACAAAAGACTGGAGGCTGGTTTTAAATTTCAGAACTTTTTTTTTTATTATTATTATCAAGTCCAATACTTGTTCCTTCTGTTAATACCTTAGTCCGTCGGTATCCTCCTCGTGAACCAACCAATTCCGAAGCAAAGGAAAACAACACAAATATACCTGCAAAGAAACACAAGTAAAATAAATAAATTCAAATTAAGGAAAAAAAAAACAGATAAACGAAAAAAAAAAATACAAACCTGGTTCGCGGATCTGGTCCAGAGGCAAAGGAAATACGTAGCTCAATAGACGGAAAACGGATAACGACACGTAGAACACCTACGCACGGAAAACGGCGGAGGAGGAAAGAGAAAACGTCAAAAGAAACAACAAAAGTAACGAATTTGCAGGAAACACGAACACGGATGCTTAAGAACAGAAAGAAAATTGAAATGGAATTTGAATGCTAATTAATGCCAGATTATTGTTAAATGAGATTTAACAGATTAATCTGTTGGTTTAAGTTTAAGATAAAATGGATTGATTTTGTGGTAGATGGATTTGAGGTCCGACTAAAAGCTGGTTGAATCACCATTAAAAGTGGTAGCTCAAATGAATTTATAGATATATTTTATATACAGAGATGCTATATTCATCGTTCTGTATAGAAACTTCGGTCACCGGAGTACACAAAAAACAATGTACGTTTCCGAATCGCAAAGGTCATCGTCAGATCTCATCCGCCGGAAATCTCTGACGCCACCGTTCACTGCCGAAATCCGCCACCGCCTGTGGCTGGAGCTTTTTTGCTGCCTCCGTCGCCGGGGAAACTCGGAGAGAGAAAAAGGAGCGTAGCGTAGCTAGGGCTAGCTAGCTACCAAATAGGATACACGATCGAAGAGTTTGTCTGAATCTACATACCGAATCGCGATCAAGAATTTTCCTCTCCGGCTTTGGACATGACCGAGAGGCGGCTCGGCCTGGGCTGGAAGTCGCTGCGCCGCCGTTGCTGGTGCGATGACGGCCGTATCAACGCCGCCAAGGCTCGCTTCACCAGATCGCCTTCGACGCCGCCGATCCTCACGAGCGAGTTCGTCATCGCCGACCTCCGCGCGTTGAGACGGTTCGGGGAGTACGGCGCCGCCGACGACACGGAGTGGGAGTTTCCCAAATTCTTGTGGAGGCTGCACCGGAACGAGCCTGGATGAGTCGTCGGAGAGCACAGACACGTCCTCTTCTGGTTGCTCTGCCTCTTCACGACCTGGTTGCTATTCACGCCGACGGAAATCGACCGGTTCGGGGAGATCGGACGGTCGAGGGAGAACCGCACGGAGGAAGTGGACGGCGACGCGCTGCCGCGGACGTTGACGCGAGTGGGGGAGGCGGAACGGCGGAAGAAGGTGGCCGCCGAACGGGAGGAGAAGCTGGAGCTGGAGGAAGCGAACGCCGAGGAAGACGAAGAAGGTGACGAGGTGTACCGAGAGCTGTAGAATCTTCCCGACGGCGAGGGAGGTCGGAGTACAGGTCCGCTAGATTTTCTAGAAGTCACCGCCATTTGTGGCTCTTCTTTTCTTTGCAGTGGAAAGAGAAAGTTTACGTAAGGAGAGAGAAGAGGAAAAGAGAGAGAGAATTTTTTTTTCTTTTTTATTTTTTTGTAAGCTGGGCTTGGCTGCCCAATTCGGCAAACTTAGCTTCACTCAAGCCCTGTATTTATAGTATTTCGGGAGGAGACGGGTTGAAGAGAAACTGGTGTTTCTGGTTTTCTCGCGATATTGCCGTGAGAGAGAAACGCGTACGGGGTATTTTCTTCCCATTATTTGTAGCCATACCCTTAACTTTTCATTTATTTATGTCTTGGCCTTTTCTCTCTTTTTAAAAACGTAAGTTTATTATTAAGGGAACTTTTTATTATTATATACATATTATGATTATTGCAAATTCTCATGACTTTTTTTTTACCTCCAATTTATTTTATTTTCCTTTTCTATTATATATAACCATTATTGTTCATCTCAAAAAAATATATATAAAATCACGGTTGGTTTCTCAAAAAATTTTTAATTCAAAGATGTCTTGTTTGCCCTTTTAGACCTTTTCTGTTTACGCCAAAGCTAAAAAAACAACTGAGCAATGATTGTGTTTTTAGTAAAGAAAGATTCATCAAAATTAAGAAAAGGGCTAGGTGTAAATTGCTTTCCCCAATTTTAACCAAAATCCTAACTAAAAACATTGATTATTCCTCCTTTTCAATATGAAATACTTATCAATATTGAATAGGCAATTAATCAACGCCAATTTCTACTTTGTGATCATGCCCATGCAGCACATGGCATATAATTAATGAGATTATTTCTAGCCTTTCTTCATTCGTACATCACACCAAGTGGGTTTTTTTTTTTAATCCCTAAAACGCCAAGTTAAACGAATGTGCATCACAAAAAAAAAAAGTCCCTTGCACAAATACAACGGATGTCCCTAATTGGCTAGACGTGCATTATTTAAAAGCACAAAACACAATAATGGCATTCCCAAAACTGCATTACGGAATTGGAGGAGGACATAATTGCAAATCCAAAAAAGAAAAAATAAAAAAAATAAAAAAAGACTAGGCTCTGAAGAGGCTAACCTAACTTGAGGTTATCGGTTGGGTTAGTTTAACCGAGGGTTGAGATGTTCGGTTTGGAGGGCATCCAACGGTATTTGAGAAAGCTATGTGCTCGGTCAGTGCCTGCCCAGTTGTTTCTGCCTACTATGCCTGGACGATAAATATTTAAATTTAATAATATTTCTGGTGAGAATACAGTGGGACCTTTTTTTTTTGTTTTTTAATCCGACAGGTTTTTACGAAAACTCAAGTAACTGCCACGTACCTGTCTTTGGTTATCACACCCTTGACTCTTTTGATTCCACGTACCCCCTGTTTGGAATTCACCGTGGCTTCGGCCCCCAGTTTTTCCTACAGATTTTCATTTCTCATTTCCTTTTTCAAAGCTAAGATTATTCTAGATCAAGTCACTGATTGAAAAATCATTTTCGTCCTTGTAGTACTAGAATATGTTACCAATAAAATTATAAATTTTATTTTAAAATATAATATATTTTTAGGCTAAGTTTTATAATTTTATTAGTATCAAAGTTATAATTTTATAGGTTAAATAAAATTATTCTTACTAATGCACAAAGATTTGTAAATAATGAGCAATCTTATTTAACCATGTAAGTTTACAATCCTATTATTAATAAAACAATAGATCTTATTTTAAAAAATACACGGCATATTATACTGGACCTAATAGATTTGTGACTATTGAGGTCTTAATCTCATAAAGATTCAAAAGATTTTTCTTGCAAAATAGATCGAACAATATTTTTGACAATCAATTTTAAAAATTCACCTTCAGTTATAACCCCTATAAGAGCATGGTTGAAATTTTAAAAATGTATAGGCCCTTTGAAAGAACGATTAGTATGTAAGAACGTTACATTATAGGTTTTTATTGTAATATATGAGAGTTTTATACTATTTATAATTACAAATGATAGTTAAAACCGCTCTTAATAATATTAATTTTCTAAATAATAACAAAAAACTCATTATATTATATTATAGTTTTTAATTGAAATGACACACCTAACCTATAAAAAAAAATAGGAGTTTGTTAAACAATTTAGTGCCATATTATTGGTAGCTCATTTTCGTGAAGTTACATAAAAATAAAAGAAGATCTTATTAATTTAATAATTTTTCAAGGTTTTCAATTTATTTTCTTAAACCACTAAAAATTTTTAGATTAAATCAACTTTAAACTTTAAATTAACTTAAACAACAACAGAGTTAGCAAAATTAATCTTTTATGTCACATGCCAATTATATGTCAAATTTGGTCAAAACTTTTAACATAATGAGTTATAAACTCATTATATTACTGTTTCATATATTTAGACGAGGAATGTTACATCTCGAAAATAAAGAACATGTCGTTACAAGGCTACGGTTGAATAGAAAATTTTGTAATTATTCATATTTTTATATTTTCTTGTATAATTTAACTCCATACATTATGTCCTATTAACTTTATATTATATGGTTGCGATTAAACGATCTTATCGCACATTATTAGGATGGTCACACCATGTAACCTCCTCTAAAGTCGTGTTCTATTTACTTTTTCTGTTTCTTTTCCCGTTTCCAATCATGGGAGAGGATTGTTGTTATACTACAATTTTTATAGGCAAACGTTTGAATCATTTTTCTGTCTCTTTTTTTTAGAGAAAACAATATGCGTATTAACTGAAACAAAAAATCATTTGGCACAGGAGATACTATAATGGGAGGGATTTCCTCTAACCAAATATTGTCATCTATCATAGAGCTATATTTAGCTAGGTCATGACTTGCCATATTGGCAAAAATACATGCTTAAAAGTATGCTTTGGAAAACAGAGAGATTAAAAGAAATGTTTAAACAGAGTGAGCCAAATTCGGAGAAATCTTAATGCCGAGATTTTGAAGCTTGAAGAAGTTCGTATGAATCTAATTCAACAACAACTTTAATAGAGTCATATTTGAAATTATCGTTAAGTTATGTCTATTACTATTATTTCTTTTCTTTTTTTCTTTTTTGCAAACCACTGTAAACAATTATTTTTTTTACGTAGTGTGATATACATGTGTTGCACACGATTAAGAAGAAGTTGATAATTAAATTAACAAATATCAAAGCTGATATATTTAGTTATTTTATTATTTGAAAGAGAATTGATTACAGTTTCTACTATTTTTTCTCATCTTAATAAGTCTCAATTATCAAATATTATCCCAGAAGTTAGTATTTGTTATATTTTTAAGAAGTGCTAAATCAGAATTTTGCTTTCGGAATTAAATTGATATAAAAACTGATTTTTCAGCTTTCAATTAATTGTTCCATTAGTACCGTAGCAAATAATATTTTACCTTAGAGATTCAGAGATGAGAGCACCATTGATATATACGACATATAGCAGTATCATTTTCAAAATTACTTGGATATATTTTTCAATCGAATTAATTAAATGCATTTGTTTTTTGGGCCAAGACCTGTAAAGTCACTCCAAAATTTATTGGTCTGTGGTGCATTTTTATTTCCCAAAATTTTGAGAAATTACAATAAATAATTTGTTTTCTTTTTTTTAATAAATGGTCAATTACTGATGATGAAAAAAAAAATTAAATGATCCAATTTCATATTTAGTTAATCAATATGAGACTTATTGCATAATTTAATCAATAAATATGATATTTACTCAAATTACTAATTATTTTAGACAGCAAAGATAATATTTACTCTGATATATCAATTTATCAAGAGCTATTTTTAAGCCCCCAAAAAAATCAACAATTTTCAATTCCTTCCCTCAAAATGGGTCATTTCCCAAATCATCCTGAAAATTGCAACGGAAACCAATTTATTTATTTTTTTTCCATTTTTAAACATATTCTCGTATTTCAACACCCAATAGAAAATTAACTCCAACAGTTATGGAGAAAATCAAATCCAACATCAGATCCAACAAAACCATCATATGATACAAACACACACCAAATCAACACTCACATTTAATTAGTTTAAAATTCTTCTTTAAAAAATCACTCTTTTGTTCCCTAAAAAAAAACATTTTTTTTATTTAGGTAGATTCTTTATGTCGAAGGCTTGCATGTGAAGAGCATAATTTTCAGAGATATGGAATCAAATATTGAGGCCTCAAAACTAGTGAATGTGGCACACATACATTGAAAGGTGGAAGACACTTGGTGCTAATTTTGGATTTTTTTTCCCATGTATTGATTATTATTTCACACAAAAATCTCTCACAAAAAGTGGTCATTATTTTGAAACACTAGAAGATTTTGAAAGCTAATGTGTGTGAGCCCAAATGGGTGGCCTTGAAATTGTCGTGCAACTCAAGCTCTCATGTGTCACAACAAATAAGAAGCATCGAAAAAACGTACACACGAAATAAATAATTAAATAATTAAACAAACAAATTATATTGTAATCAAGGAAATAAGAAAACGTGTAGGCCACACAGATTTAAGGAAAATTATGTAGTTATGTGGTGCTCGGAAGGATGATAGAAATTGTTGGTTAGAATCACTTTTATTGTAACATGTGAGAGTTTTACACTATAGTAATTTTTTATTGTTACTGTAGCATCTAAGAGCCTTACACTGTTCATAACTGAGTTTGTAGTAAGAACTACGGTTCCACCACTCAACCAAACAACCGGTTATTAGTTGCTTTGACTAGTTACAATCTTTTAAAGAAATCTGTTGTCTTTTTGGTTTTTATTACTTGTGTTGTCTAAGCTGTTGAGAAAAGATGGCAACAACTAATAGGGTGTTTGATAAGTCAATTAGAATTAATTAGTTTTAATTAATTATAGTATAAAACTTTCAACAGATTCATAAAGATACAAAAAAATTTCAGAATGTAAAACTCTCGTATGTTACAGTTTTTAAACTAAAATTTTTTGTTTTTATTAATTTGCCAAACATTTTTGTATTTTCTTGGAGCTTTCTTTTTAATTTGTCTATTAATAATTTATTTTCAAAATAGTTTCTTTCTTGGTCGCCAAGAACCCATAAATACAAAGACAGCTTAAAGCATTGCTTGCCTTTTCATTTCCCAATTGCGTCTCACTTTCCTATCACTAATTTTATTTCCTTATTTGTTAAATATTTCTTGATTTATTCACGAAGCACGAAGAAAAAGGAAAGAAAAAGTAAAACGACCTTTGTCGGCAAGAAACTGGCGCTGTTATTTGTCGTTTTCAGAGTAACCATTACACATGAAATTCCATTTATGCCACCGTTACGAGAAAACTTGGAATCACCATGAGGGAGATTATTTTATTTTATTTTCTTTTTTGAGCAAAGAAAACAAAAATGTTTTTTAATCCATTTTTTAAAACCGATAATTTAGAAACTAATTTTAAGCGTTTAATAAAATTTTAAATTTTTTTAAATTAAATACTATGACAAGATAAGTTGTTTATTTTGTAACAAGTGGAGCAAATAAACTTATCACTAATTTCATCAATTAAAAATAAAAATCACACACCGCATCATCTAATACGAAAAATTCTATTCGTCAAGAAAATCAAAAAAAAAAAAAAAGTGTCCAAGCTTCTGGATTTTTGTGTGGTGGGTGTTCGTTTTTAGTAATTGTTCTAAAGTAACTTTTACTTAAATTACGGTTGAACACGTTAAAAAAAATTGATTGGTGAACTGTACATGAATTAACATTACCTAATTGATTTTTTCAAAGATAGGTCATAAAAATTCTTTTATGTATAATTGTTTTGAATTTCAGCCTATTTTCTTATAAACAATATAGGAAAATTATATAAATCAAAGTATCCCATCTTTATTTTGAAGACATTTTTTTCCATTTAGTTAAAAGATTAAAAACTGCTCTGAGTTAAAATACTAATTTCTTATGTTTTTAAAATTGTGTTTAACAAGTATGGTTAGAATTAAAAATTTTCAACAAAAAACTATAACATGAGAGAGTTTCACACTAATATAGCTCATTTTTATATATAAAAACTTTATATTGTATCAATTAAAAGTTTTACTTAAAATTAATTTTAAAAAGGCCTTTTAAATTATAGTTTCTAAGTTACTTTTAACACAATCCACCAAACCAACCTTGGCTGAGCTGTAATATCTTAAGATGATGTTTTGCTTCGTCCACCAACGTCTATTTCTTGTCCATGTCTTGATGTGATATTGATTTATATGCAAGCGAAAATGGACAAGGGCGTAGAATGGCACGTCCTAACTAAGTTAAGAAGGTTGTCAAATTTTGCTGGTTGAACTTGTTGTCCATCTTTTATTGCAGCTGCTATTGTGGTTTGGAGGATTTGCTATGTTTTTAGTGTTCTAAATAGTCTTTAACCAATCACCTTTTATCACGTTATTTAAACGTTAAATTGTGAAAAAAGTTAGTTAAAAACATTTTTAGGATAATTGAAAGAATAATTTAAACTATCAATTTGAGGGCGAAACTGTAGTATATAAAAACTTTACACTATAACTTTTTATTGTAACATATAAAGGCTTTACATAGTTTACAGTTTAAATCATTGGTTTGAACTACTCTTTCAAATATCTTATTCAAAATTTTTAAATGGTATAACATAATATGATTGATTGACACCAAAAATTAAATAGGTAACCATATAAATTCTGTTGTTATTGTGCTACATTTTATAAATTTCTTTTTTAAAAAACCATAATACCAAGATACGAAACAAATAGAGAAATTGATTCTAGTTCATACTTTCAATCTAAGAGATGGCAAATTGATTCCTCTAATCAATATTAGATACTGTTTTCCTGAAAAAGAGTAAAATTATAGTAAATACCTAGTTTCATATTGTTCTCATTTTAATAATTTCTCAGTTATATGATAATGAAAATTAGTTAGAGTTATTCCGTAAATTTGAGATTTAAAAATTATTTTTGATAGTAAATTACACATAAAATATAAGATTTACTTGATTACGAAATATAGATAATTATATTTTACTTGATTACTAAATACAAGTAAAATAATGCAATAATACCACACCCACTACAATAAAAGTGTAAAGTTTGATTCAGGTGTAAAGTTTGAATCTCTATACTCCACTTCCCAAAAAAAATACAAGTAAAGTGGCCATTTCACCAAATTTTCCAAATTAAAAAAAAAAAAAAACAGATTAGAAAAGAAAAAAGAAAGTGAGGAAAAGTTAATTGCAAATTAAACATATATTTGACAGTTTAAAACAAAATCTATTATTGGGGTAATAATTTTTATACCGTATTGTTGAATAATTTTGATAAATTGCATAGTGCATCCAAATTGACCAATATTGATAGTAATTTTGCACATGGCAGTCACTGTACTAAGCAGGTATGCTCAGCACAAAATAAAAACCTTGGATTTGTTAAAATTTGTGAGGATTTAGGTTGAAGACTTTATATGCACGCTTTTAAGAATCAACTAATTCCTAAACTGCCAAATGCCAAACTTGCAAGTCGTGGTTATCTTTCTTTTAGTAGTAATTTCATCCAATTATAATAGCAGAGATCATGCTCGGTTTAGTGGGCATGTTTTGGTCGCCACCTTTTCTTTTGTCTCTTGTGTTGTTTTTATTATTTTTTTCTCTTATTGTTTTGAAGAGAAGTGGTGAAATATTTAGGACAACACTATTGAGTATATAGATGTTGTGTTGCAGAGAGGAGGAAAAATGAGATAAATAATAAGAATGAGGGGATTAGAAGAACCATTTGTTAACAAATGAGCCATACCATTTATCCTGGGAAGTGTAACAACAACAATTAATACAAGCTTAAGAAAAGGCGTCTCTAATGTCTTCCCAATTGAGACGTCTTTAATATCTTCCAATATGAGTTCAAGGAAACATAGATGTGATATAATTTTAGGTTCAATTTTTTTTTTTTACCATGTCTCTTTTGAGAAAATTCCTCACTCTCCACTGATAGTCAGAAAGAGTAAACATAGACAAAGTTTTACCTAATTCTCTTATAGATTAACTTTCTCCCATCCTTTTGTTTAATATAATGACTGCATGAAATTATATTTTTTTTAAAAAAAGAACAAGGAAGAAGATTCCATATGCGTCCTTGTTTATTTCCGTAAGTATTAACATAAATGAAGAAAGCGTGTGGGCAAGAGAACAACCTTTCCAAATAGCCCCCAAATTAGTTGGTAGCCTCCCACAATGGACTGAGTTTCTCTCCATTCCTGACCTCTAGAAGTTTCTACCATTGAAAAGTTTCAAGACCCCAAAATTAGTTCAGAGTCGTTATAAAAGAAGACCATACCATAGTGAGCATACGAAGAAGACTAGTAGGGTCAACCATTACTCTCCCCCCCATTTTTCTTTTTAATTAATTTTCATTTCCGCCAAGTCAATTTCGTTGAAAGATTCAACGTGGTCCAAAAAAGTGAACAAAATTGTTTTCCACTTTTAAAATTGTCTGCCAAATATCCTAAAAGTCAATGTGCCGCACTGAGAATTTTTTTTCTAACTATGCTTTAAATTGTGGACGGGATTGCCCTCAATTGATTGGTTAATAAATCAAGCCCTTATCAAAAGTACGGTTGAAACAGTTGATCAAAACTAATATTAAATTAAAATATTATAGTCATTCAAAGTTTTATATCATAACTGTCTTTTACTTGTCTTGTATGAGCTTTTTACTGTAAATTCCAACCTTCGACACCAAAGGCTAATTTCAGAAGATAAGTGAATTTTGAAGATAAGTGAATAGATTAATCAAAATCTCTTATCATGTTTATACGGTCAATACTCAACCAATGTATTGTGTCTTGCCACTTGTTTACGCTCTAAGCATTCTTTAATCATATATATATCTATATATATGTTATCATGGTACATTATATGACATTAGCTTATTGAAGCGATCACATCAATTAAGCTCTTTCAAACTCTCCCTTTTCTTTGATGCCATTAATTAGAGGCTTAATAGTCAAGGGTGTTTTGAAAAGTGGGCCGGAGGGAACAGTTTATGGTTTGTACTTAAACATAGTACCAAGTACAAAAATTATATAGTGTGACAGCTACAATAATATTAGCAAAAAAGTCCAATGACTGTTCCCGGGCGTCAACCAAATCGGCTAGTCGATTTAGTACGTAAGTTAGTGTATATCCTGCAAGAAAAAGGTCAATAAAAAGAGGTACATACATATCTATAGTGGACCGTATTTAATGAGAAAGTTACGTTACCAATATAGTTTAAGAAATTTCACTATAATATGGAAACGGTACAATTACAATGATAATAGAGAATAGGAGAAGGAAGGAAAAATAAAAAATGCATAGAATAGTCTAGAAAATATGAAGCAGAAGACAATTCGAGGGTTTCTTCAATTCTTGTTAGGAATCCCATATTTATAGGGACTGATTTAACCCTTCTTCAGTTTCTCGATTCTTGAATTGATTTCAATTAAGATGACAGTTTCTATATTTGTTTTCGGTTGACTTTGCCTTTCTCTTGTTTTGGTTTGCTTTTGGGCAGCTTTCTTGTGAAGACTTGCCTTCTCAAGCTGTTGTTTAACTTGTTTAAATTTGATTTCTTAATTTTATTCTTACTTAGTAGAGAGAAAAACAATGAGTAATTTTTTTATTTTTATCTTTTTAAAAATATACTTAAAATTGTTGCGACTTTTGTTGCAATATAAACTCAAATATAGTATAAAACTTGACTTTGTAAACATCTAAGACCTTTCATAAAATTTATCAAGTAAACATTCACTTTCATAAAAATTTTTAAAATAACTTTTCAAAACGACAAAAACTTTTTCTTAAAACAGTGGAAACCTTCTATAGTAGTATTCATAGCCCAACCATCACATCTGTCTTGCCGTAACACCAAGCTCACCTACCAGTCTTACTAGTCTCTTATAATACTACCTACAGTATGAAGGAACTTATAATGAGCTTATGCTTAGTAAGTTCAAACATATCATAAAAATATTAAAACATTATTTATAAAACTTTTTTCTTTAAACCTTTGTCGTAAAAGATCTTTCTTGATACATTTATCATAAAACGTCTTTCTTTTGTAAAAATGTTTCTCATAAACACTACTCGTAAAAACATTTCTAAATAGAAATGCAAGCAATGTCATAATGCATGATTTTATTTATGCTCATTTATGAATTCTTATCATCATTCTTAGCTTATTTGAACTATGAGCTCAAGTGTACATACCAAAAGTGCTTGACCATCGAATACTAAGGTTGTAATATAATTTAACATGAATCTCCACTGGGTTGGGAGGATGATACGACATTCTCTTATCTTAAGTTATGGGTTTAGATTACCGATCTTGTAATTTAGTGAACATATTTATGACATAACTTAATGTCTGAAACAATAAACATAATAATTGCAAACATATTGCAAAATCATAACTTAAACTTTAAAACATTACGCATAACAAATGCAAACATACTTTAAACATATTCAAAGTATTTGAAAATCATTTTCTTTATGCCATAGGCAAGGTTTGAGACTTACTTAGATATTGCTTTAACGTTTCCACTTTATCTTTTTTCCTTTTACTAGTTGGTTTTGTGTCCTGTTTAAATGACGCTCGACTATTAGAAATTATCTGAGTTTATATTATCGGTTTATTTTTATACTGCTTAACGTGAATAAACTTTTATGGTCAAATTTTATGTTTTTCTTGACGATTAACATGGTATAGATCATTTTCTATTTAAGAGGGTTTGACTAATTTGGAGGGCTTGAGGTCAGTTTTAGCGGTTTTGGCAAGAATTGCGATTTTTACCCTTTATGTGTGTTTTTTTTTTTTTTTAATTCTCACATTCCTTTGAGCTTTAAAACCCATGGTTACTTACTAGCTCACAATAGTGAAGAAAACCACCTTTTCGTAGTGAAAAATTCAGTTTCAAATAGTTTTACGGTTTTTACTTGAAATACAAAATCTTGACATTTTTGTCCTTAATGTGTTCTTCTTGGAAAATTCTCAAATTCTTTTACGTTTTAAAATCTGTGTTTATCCACTTGCTCACAAAAGTGTAGAAAGCCATTTTTAGTGAAAAATCTAGTTCTACATAGTTTTACGATTTTTACTCAAAAGACAAAATCTTAACATTTTTACCCCTAGGATAAAAAATAACCATCTTATACCAAAATATCCAATTTTTCACAAGGATTAAGACTTACTAAAACTCTTTGGTTAAACTCAAACAATTTCAAAATGTTTTCTTCATTTTACCATTTTGAAATTTCCTGATTAAATCTCATAAAATTCATATGTAAATTTGTGCGAAATTTTTACAAATTATCTATGATTGATAATAGTTTCAACAAGATCCATAATTTTGACGTTTCAACTTTTTCTAAAATCATTCATTTTGATAGTGTCTTTTAACGGGTAGAACCAACATCAACGTTTTTTAGCTTGTTCTAATTGGAATTCAAGCAAACTTTCTTCTTGACGTTTTCAATAAATCTTGTATTCTAAGTGTCTCATACACTTAAATCTTTCAAAAAAAAGGCCTTTAAACACCCTTTTGTCACACAACTTTGCATAACTTGCTTTTCTAGGTTTTAATCTTATTTAAACCCTTCCAAACATTTTATCAAGCATTTACTACTTAAAATAATCATACCACAATATTTTCTTTATATACCATGACCAAAATCATTTTATCAAACACTTTAACTTCTTAAAAGTGTTTAAACTTTGTGTTTACGAGAAAGTACAGAAAGTACACAAAGTTTATCGTAACTTCTCATTTTAAGTATATAACCCTAGTTTTTATCTTTCCTTCATCATCATTATCCATATAACATACCCTATAATCATGCCACATGGTCTATTTTACATACCATAGTCCATAGAGTTTACAAACTATTCATAATTTCAAGATAAAACCCAAAACTTTCTAAAGCTAGGGTTAGAGTTTTTTACCAAGAATTTTCCTAAGCTTTTGATCCACCACTTAAGGGCGCTAAACCTTGCTAACCCTCCTTGACAAAAACCATAATAATACCCATCAAAATCCACTTAAAATCTCAAAGAAAAACATCAAAACCCATAGTAAAAGTTTAGGTTTTTACGTCTAAAAATTCCTTAATCTTCCTTTATTACCCTTAATTATTGCATATATATGCACTTAAAATTCCTTAAAAATTCTCCCCATGCATGATCTGATCGACTGGTTAAATTGCTGATATTGTAGATTCAATCTTCTAATATCTCAAATGTTTTCTTTTTCGCCTGAGGTGGGCCCTATGGGTCGTCCTTCGACTAGTGACTTAAGTTGTCGTCATGTTGACTGGCCATTCTGGTCGATACTAATTTGCATGCCTCATGTCCTGATGATACATGTAACATGAAATGTGAGGTATAAAATTTGACCTCAATGGTAATGATAAAATTAGCTTGAGTTTGATGCTAATTAGTATTGATACTTTGGCCATGGTAAGGTAAAATAATGGATTAAATAAATAAACCTTCGGGCCCTTTGTAAAAGGTTAGAGTATAGTCACTTGCAAAGAAAAACCTCTTATGCTGAACTTTTTGAGTGTATACATAATGTTTAGGAATTAAGTTTTAACACCAAAATTTCACCACAGTGTAAAATATTCACGTATTACAATATAAAACAAAATATATTACAATGTGCTTTCACATAATATAGAGTTTAATTTTTAATTTCAAGTTCCAATTCTCAATTGCTCTCATAAAGACCACAGCTTCAGTGGTAGCGCAAAAAAAAAAAAAAAAGTAATTGAAGTGCTAGTTGGTGAAAGACAGTGCAAGATAACTTCCAAATTAAAAGAGCAGTCTTTGTCCGGACAAAATGAACACTCTGTCCAAATGCGTATGAAAGAAAAATTATTCAATTGATGACTCATCATTTGATCCTGTGTGAACATCAAGGTTCGTCTATTTCAAGTATTATTTAGACTCAATAGACTTAAATTTAGATTCAAGTATTAAGAGTCTTTTAGATACGTGTTTGTTTTCCCAAAAATCTGAATCTTTTAAGTATCAAAAATTCAAGTTCTCAGAGTTCTCATTCCCCCCCTAAACTTTTGATACTTTGATATTTTTGCTACAGTATTCTCTCTCCTATACTTGAGGAAAAAAATCATAACTTCTTCATTTGATATCCAATTGAGATGATTCTTTTTTTCATTTTGTTCCTAGTGAAGAGAAGAATAAATTAAGATCCATATTGCATATTTTTTAAAATTATTAACATTAAGATTTTATTAGATTTGTTAATAAATCAAAAACTATTTTTATTACTTTTCTAAACACAAATGTCAATTTTATTCCATACTCAGATTAAGTCCTAAATACACATCCAAACACAAATTTAGATAACAATTCAAATCACTAACTTAAATTCTAACTCAAATCATACTAACTTAAATCTAATCATTAATTTGAATCCATTTACCACACGGACCGGGCCTTCCGCCTTCCGCTCCAGTTGGGCAATTTGATGTACTGCTCTCCAGTTGTCTTGTCCCCATTTGGGCTTGAAAAGAAGCACACTCAAATTGGGTCAATTCAACTTATAATGTTATTACTCGTTATTCCTCGTGATATGAAATGGTATCTTCTCTCCCACATGGTGGTGGCTAATATCGTTGCAGCAATTTGAACGTTATGAATGACAGCACTTCTCGCTATGTGAAAAGCTTCGTGGATGCTTCTTGTAATTATTTTCCAGGTCAAGGGTTAAAGTTTGTGACAGTTGCCTCATATTTTGTCCAAGTTTTGACCTCAAGTGCACAAGGATTCTGTCCCATATGTTCTAAATTTAACCTATAGAAAAGGAAAAAAAAAAAAACCAAAGCCAAGCACACGCCATGCATGGCCTTAGAAGCCAAATACACTTTTTGAGCCACTAGCAACGCGATGGAGCAGCATATAACTGATCGTAAGCGGCCGAATCACCTGTATTTTTGTCTTTTAATTATATATCTATATTTTGTTAATATTTGTAGTTGTATTTTCAAAATCTGAAATTATATATCCATTTCACTCACTTGTTTTTCTGATTTCACCCTCGACTACTGGTAGGGTTTGTTGCAAATTATACACCCTAATTCTATCGAGCACAAAAAACGTGAAGCAAAAAATAAACAAAAACACACACAAAATTTATATTGATTCATCTCAATATGAGAGTTACGTCTATTTTTAACCGTTGCAGAATAACTCACTATGATGATGAATAGGTTTATAAGTGAAAAATTGCGCACCACTCTCTCTCTAAGTTTTTTTGTAGGCTCTATTATTTTTTTAAGTTGCACAAATAAGGTCTGACATGTCTTACAGTACATAAAAGAAAAGGCCAGTTTTCTAAAAATAATTGATTCGCAACTGGGTGCCCTAGCCTCAGCTCGTCGCAACATCTAGCTCTCTGCCTTATGTACTAGAGCTTCTTTCGTCAGCGCTACCTTCTAATCCTCTACATAAGATGATAAATCGTCATGGCGTTAAATTAGACTCCATGACTTAATAGTTTTGAATAACAAAAAACACAAGTTGATTGCACACTGAATTAATTGTGTGACTATTAAAAAATGTAACTCTTTAAGGAGCTAGCCAAATTCTCGAGCTAGACCCAAGATTTTGGTTATCATTACGAGAGACAGAAAAAGATTTGGAGGTTAGAACTTTTGTGCTTCGTTTGGGAAGCATGTTAGAAAAACAAGTTCAATTTGATATAATATAAAGGTCTTACATGCTATAATGTTTAAATTCTAACTTTAAGTTTTAACTAATTTCTCAAACGAATCCTTATATAACTCAATTGACAAAAGCAACAGTATTTAACTTTTGTGGGTGGTTATGGTGGTGATAAGGATTTAATTAATTTCAATATATAATTATGCTTAAAAGCTTTTTTAAGTTTAGTAGGGTGTTTGGGAGACAGTTTAAACCATCAGTTTAGGTTTGATATTAGAGTTTTACACTGTAGCTTTTTATTGTAGCATATGAGAGCTTTACACTGTTTATAGTTCAAACTATTGACTTGAACTACTCTTCCAAACACCCTATAACAATGCCACGATCACCTTTTGTAATTATAGTTTCATATTAAAAGTCTCTATTTTGATAACATTTGTTCAAATATATGATGCAAAAGACTATTTTAATCACGAGGTTGGCCAAATCAGTCGAACTTAAAAGCATTCTAATTATCTATTAAGATTATTTAAACTAAGTTGTTTATCTTGTTATTACTATTTTTTCTCAATAAATAGCTTAACGATTGTAATTTCAATTGAGTTTCAAATTTTCTCATTTTAAGTTTTTACTTCATCTCTTAAATTCTTATTTTCTTCTTGTAATTTAGATTTATTCCTCTACATTAGTCCTAATCTTTACTCTCAATTTTATTTCTCCAATCTTGGTCCTACTTAATGTTGATGTCCAAATCGCAAATTGCAACTTGCAACCAATGGAGAAAAAAAAATATTATAAAAGGCTTAAAATATCTGGAAAATATTATAGTGGGATTGTGGGAACAGGTCTACATCATTTCATAATCATCATTTGCTCAAAATACTAATAAAGTTTGGCCAATTGTTTACTTTGGTGTCCATATTAAATAATCACCACTTTAGATTAAGCCATATAATTACTATAACTTAAGGATCAAAACCATAAGATTGATAGCACATAAAAGTCAGGCAATAAAATCTATAAGCATTATACATTATATATATTGTGTTTCAGCTTGAAAGGTAAGCACTTGGATTTTAGCTCGAGACTGGATAAGCTTCAGTCGAAAACTTTGCAAATTTTAAAATGACAAAAAAAATAATAATAATAAAGATAAAGAAAGGTTATGATCCACACCAGAGTTGTTAGAACTAAAGTTTTTATACTGAAAACTGTAGCATGTGAGAGTTTTACACTATGGCTTACTTTTGTTTTGACATTGTAGTATGCGAGAGTTTTATACTGTAACAATAAAAGTTTTGGTTTTAGCTGATTTTACCAAACATTATAGTTTGGGTAGGAAAAGAAAAAGGTGTTTGGATATCAAATACAAGGCCATTTGGAAGAACGGTTGGAACTAACAGTTTTGGTTTGAGAACTGTAGCATGTGAGAGCTTTATACTGTAGCAACTTTTTGCTTTTTATAGTAGCATGTGAGAGTTTATAGTATTTACAGTTGTAACTGATGGTTCTAACATTGTAGGATGTAAGAGCTTTACAATGTAACAACCAAAAGTTTTAGTTCTGACTGATTTTGCCAAACATCGTAGTTTGGGAAGGAAAAGAAAAAGGTGTTTCGATATCAAATACAAGACTGTTTAGAAGAACGGTTGGAATTAACAGATTTAGTTTGAGAACTGTAGTATGTGAAGCTTTATATTATAATAAATTTTTGCTTTTTATTGTAATATGTGATAGTTTTAAATTATTTACAGTTATATCTAATGGTTCCAACCGTTTTTTCAAACGGTTTTATGGTTAACAACTTCAAGAGGATGACACACTAAGAACTCGCTAAACAAAAAGATTAATATGTCATAAGAGGGCCTTTTAAAAAAAATATTACCTACCGAACGACCACCAAAATATAAGTTATAGTTGGTCAAATGTGAATGTCCATACATGTTACATGAAATTTACAGTTATAGTGTCTTTAAGTAAGCTTCTTCCAAAGAACCCTTAAAATTAGAAAAAAGAGAAAGGAAAAAGGAAAAAAGAGCCCTTCTTGTATGTGACATGGTTATTTTATCAGGCAATAGTAACACATGTCTGCCACATCTTAATTGGCAAGTAGTATTACGAGTGTGGATGCTTAATGGTGTGAAAAGAGGCAAAAGTGAAGAGGGAGTGGCCTAGTATGAGGTTATTTCTTCTAGAATTTAGACTTCTACACGAAACAGCTAGCAAAGGCAATAACAATTGACAAATCCCCCAAGCTCACCTCCGAAAATTATTATTAAAACTTGAATTCTCTGGTGATAGTAGTTTCATTAGGAATTTTAAAATGTATATTTATTGTATTTATATCTTCTATTATTGTATTTTTGCATTGTGATCTCAAGTTGATAAATATGAAAGTGCAAAGTTGAGCAAAGAGCTGGATGGATTCACAAATACATAAAAGCAGCACTGGAGTAAGAAAAATTAGTCAGAAATAGAACATATATCGGTATTGTCAAGAAAAATTAAATGAAAAAGATATATAATTTGATGGATAGAACATAATTTTAAGAGCATAAAATATAATTTTTATAAAATTTTATACACAACATTAAAGAAGAAAAAGGTTTAAGGAGCAGCTACTCACTCTAATCTGTGTATAGTTCTGCCTCATATAAGAAGGCTATTCCAAGAAAATATTTTAATCACCTTAGTGATTTTAATTTGTCACCAATTATTTCAGTCTATGCCAAAGTAGACCAATTAATATCTATAATTTTACCATAGTCCCAACCCAAAAAATGGTTCTTCAGTTATTTGTAATAGAATTAAACGAAATTCTGCCTCAAATCTTCAGAGTTCAAATCTCATTTCCTAGTAGAAAAAAAAAAGGAAAATAATTCAATCATAGGGAAAAACAAGATGGGTTTTTAAGAAAAAGAATAAATATATAATTACTCCTAATTGGAAAAAAAAAAAAAAAAAAGAGAGGAGAAGTTCAAGATATATTCATAAAAAGAATAAAAGAAATAGAATGGTAAAAGTATCAAACCTTTGTGTAACCACTGTCCACATAGAACCACAAGCCAAAAAAAAAAAGTGTTTGCCATAAACAAACGGAACCCATATCGTCAAAAACGCAAAACTCTTTTTTTTTCGTCTAAACATATATTCTTAATATATGCATGCACTAGCTAGAACTATTTTCTGATCTAATTAATAATTAAAAAAAAAACTAATTCTCAAAACATGTAGACGTATGATCAAGAAACTGCAACCCCATCTCTTTTTTATCCATTAAGCAAAACCTGCTGGGCTTGGGCTGGAAATTTCTTCTCCTCTGAAGATCATGGCTTGATGGTTTGATGATCTGGAGAAGAAGGGCTCTGATTGAATTGACTTTTGCGACCACAGCCAATTCCCAATGACCGGACGACACCCGAACCGATGAAGGGATTCTGGGTTTGTGGGGGTTCCTGTGGAGACTGCACCTGAAAGAGCCTGGGTGTGTTGTGGGAGAGCACAGGCATGTGCGGCCAACGACATGTCGTTTTGTGTCAGAGGGTGCCTTTTTTGAGGCCATGGAATTGGATTTGTTTGATATGTGAGGAATCTTGGGGATGGGAAGAGTTCTTGGAAGTCTCTCTCTCTCTCTCTCTTTCTCTCTCTCTCTCTTGGGTGTTCCAAAGTTGGTTGAGGGTTTAGGGGTTGTGGACTTTTGGGGTTAGTAGAGCTTGATTTTGGGTTGTGAATTACCTTAATGAGCCTTCTGTTTTTTGTACTTTGATTTGTTAATATATAATGGTATTGCCAGTAATATTTGGGAGGTTAACGGAAAACTGATTTCCCATGAGAAAGAAAACTGTTTTCTGTTATTATTTTTATTATTTGGTTGTCATGGTTTGTAGAGGTGTTCTAGGATCATTTTAAAGGGCAGAATTGTCTATTTGTGTCCATATCACAACGTTCCTTTACGTGCTCGTTATTAATAATGACATAGAGGTTAATAATTTGGAGAATGTCTGGCCATGTATGAAGGACAGCTTGCCAATTGCTTCAATACATTTGTGTAGCAATTAGAGGTTAGATTATTTGTTAGCCTTGTGGTCCTATGAAATTGAGATACGACACAAGGCAAGGCACTTTTTTCTTCCTTTTTTTTAATCTTTTTTGGTCAAAGTGAAAATATTAATTAGGCCGTGGGTTACTTTCTTGTAGCATTGTTTTTAGATATTTACAGTTTTTTACCTAGTGTTTCAAGTTTATTTTGAAGATGTCAAAAAGGGGCTAGGCCTAGTAGGTCAATACGAGTATAGCATGTTAAAATACAGGCACAACATGACACAATACGATTATTAAATGGGTATAATCTATCCCGTTTATTAAACGAACTGGGCTTGGTGTAACTTTTGGGCACGAATTATGTTAATGGTACGACACAATAGGGCCCGGCTTGGCACGAGCACGTTAACAGTACAATTGGGGTCTAATTATACGCACGATTAAAATATGCAATTAAAAACTAATTTTACTAATATATTTTATATTTTTATAATTTTTTTTATAAAAAGATCTAAATTTCTTATAGATTTGATTAAAAAAGAAAAAAGATAAAATAGATTCTTTATTGTTAGTAAATTGTCAATTGCCAATATATACTTATCCTTTTTGATTTATATGAAAAACTAAATAATAAAAACCGTATTGTACAATATTCTTTAATGTTGTTGTCCTCATAAAGATTTTTTTAATCAATAATGCACTTTCTTTTGTTATGATTTAGTGTTTTTATTTTTATTTTTATTTTTTTGTAAATTTAACATTAGGTAAGAGAAAGACAAATTAAGAGCTAAAAGTATAATAAAAAGCATGAACATTGATGCAGGCATGAGGACAGCCCAAGCACTTTACAAGCACTGCCCATTAATAAATGGGCCAAGGGCTAAGCTTGACACCACCAAAATTGACAGGGTTGGGTCTAACATGACACGATAAATAAATAGGCAGGCTCAAGCATGATACCAAGCCCGCTTGGGCTTAAATTAAATGGCTGAGCTGGGCTACGCTGGGCCAGCCCATTTGATATATCTAGTTTATTCAAATACTAAACTTTTGATTTTTAATCTTGTTGAATGTATACCTTCATATTAAACTTAATACAAAAATTTATGCCTTTTTCTTGATTAATTTTCTCTTTTGAATTAAGAAATCACTTAAAATACTCTCAAACTGAAAAACAAGATAACTTTAAAAACTTGAAAGAACCTTATATTACGGCTTTTTACTTCAAAAATGTTTAAATTACTTTTAAAAATAGGTGTTTTGTATGTTTTTGTTTTCTTCTTATTTTTTGAAAGTTTTATATTTTTCTTTACTTAAAGATAATTTGGTCAAAATTAACTATTGACTAAGATAAGCTATAGATTTGTTTATAAATTTAATTTAAAAGTATGTATTTAGTGTGATAAAAAAATCTAAAGTATAATTTTTTAATTCACTTAAAATAGAGGCTATAAGAAGATAAATATTTTTTTTGGTTAACTACTTTCTTGGAACCTTCAAATTGTCTATTCACAAACTAAACAAATCTTCATAAAGAACAAGGTAAGATAATGATAATAAAATTGCAGGTAGCACATAGAAATTTTCACAAAGAATGTTACGCGTTAATTAATACTTAATGGACACATATATATGAATTGTCGTGAGTTTCAAGCACGCTTGAAAGCGGAAATCTTTTATTGGTCATCAATGTTGGTAAATCTACAAGTACCGATATTATATTTTTCTTACCTTTGCCAAAAGTATTCTTGTTTTTATACATTGTCAAAAAGGAAAAAAAAAAACTTATTCCCTTTTTCATATTATATACTAAACATCTATTTAATAGAGCTGTTAAAATCAATTGGTTAGAAAAAAAATAACTATAAATTACAATTTATAGTTTAAACTTACATTTAACAAGTTCGTAAAAATGTTGATTTGAAGAAAAAAATTTAAACTACAACTTATAATTTAAACAACGAATAGACTAAATAATAGTTTTAGTTTGAATTTAAAAAACGTTTAAAGGTCACTTTCTAGATAATAATTTCTACCACTAAAAGAGGGGGAGGGCAAATAAGCAAAAAAAAAAAGAACAAAAGAATGGAGACATAACTATTATTGATGGGACATCCGACCCATGCAAATCGTGACGGTAACAAGTTTGGTGTAATTATGAAGAATAACGCTCCTCCACACACCGAAGAAAAGGAAAAATTGCTTGCGTTTTGCAGGAAGTGTTAATAATCTTTATAAAGGGGATGGAGAAACCAAAACTATCTAGAGTTCTAAAGCTTCACAAAACAGGAACCACTTCATAGCACTTTGAGTTTTGTTTTACCTGTATCCATACAATGGGTCGGACCTCTATAATAGGGGAAGCTCTCCTCCAACACCTGTAACTCCATATACAAGACTCGAATCTGAGATCTTATTTAAAAGAGAATGGACTCCATACCATCCAATCCACATATTATTGGTTTTAAAGATTGTTTTTAATATAAGAAAAAAGTGAGTGTTTAGTCGTGTTTTTAAAAATTGACCATGTAAGGCTTATAAAATAAAAAAAGACAAATGAGTGTAGATAGTTTTCTCGTAATTTTCTCAACAAAATATGAGAACAATTTTTCTATTAATTTTGTTCCCCGACAAAATTGGAAACAAATTCTCGAACGTTTTCAAAACGAGTTTCTTGAACATTTCCAAAACGACCGCTTCAAGAAGCATTAGAAACATTTTATATGGTGTTTGATAATATAAGTTAGAACCAATATTTTAGATTGTTACAATATAAACTTTCACATGTTATATTGTTTTTAATTAAAATTGGTTCAAACTATTAGTTTTAACTAATGCTTTCAAACACCCTATTCGAGATGATACCAAACGACCTAAAGTCATAGACTTGACATGTGTTTAAAACGTTATTTAGAACTAACTGATTATGCTTTCAGCAGTAAAACAATAAAAAGTTACAATATAAGCTTTCACATACTACAGTTTTTAAACTTAAAATTTTAGTTCTATCTAACTTGGAAAATGAACAGTTAGATTTATCTTTGTTAATTTCTAAATATTTTCTCCCTAACTTGTTTAACATAACAATTATAAAAAAGGAAATAAAAAGTAAAATTTATTTAAGGGAGATTCTTATAAATTCTATTTTTAAGACATTTTTTTATAAATACTGTATATATTTATTTATAGTATAATTTAATATGTAATATAAATAATAATATGATATAATTTTTTCTAACTATAGAATAAATAAACACAACAACATATCATGTAAGTTACGCTTTATTTAACCTAAGGCAGCTGAAATAGGTGGACCTGAATCGAAGCAGTTGCAAAAGTCGGTTGGGTAGGACAAAGGAAGGTTCACCATTTGCATAATTGAACCCAAAAAAAATTTTTTTAAAAAAAGGCAGACATTTTACCCCCTTATCTCCTAAACGTCATAAAAATTTGGACACGTAATTAGGTCGGCATGAGCAGAAGAAACAAGTACATTAGAATCTACATGATTTGGGGACAAAGACATCCCACCAAAACCCTTTGTCACATTTTGGTGACGTGACACTAGAAAATTAGATTGTCACACAAGTTTGAAAATTTGGTCACGGAAGTAATAGAGCCACAAAATTGTGGTCACTTTTTTTTTTCGACATATGATAATTTGTCCTGTTGCTTAGCGTGGCTTGTGGTTTATTTATTCTACTTTCTTTATCCTTCACTCAACAATGATAATTATTGCTTGGATAAATCTTTACCTCTTTTTTTAATGAGGAATTTGAATATTTCAATTTTGGGGCTAAGATTCTTCCACTTTCCAAACATTTGCTGATTTTAGTCAAAGATTGGAAATTCAAGATGGGATTCAATTAATTGGTTGATTGTTAGAAGAAAGGTAGAATAGGAGTCCATAATTTTATGATTTTTAAGTTATTTTTACTTTAACTTGAATTATTGATTTGCATCCTAATTTACTACTATGTCTTACTTTTCTTCTTTTTGTAACACTTTAAGCACTTCACTGGCCTGCTGTTGCAAAATGAGGGGAAAAAAGATGATGAAATGGATCGAAGATACCGTCTGCAAAAGTTTTGACTTTGGATGATATAGAGCTAAAATAAGTAACCCTTTTCTTGGTTTTGCTCAAATAGGCACGTAATTTACACTCATGACCAAAAATGATTATTTTGTAGAAAAGCAGGTATATTTCTTAGTTGGCATTGAACTTTGAAGGAGTTTTTAAACATGGAATTCCAAAAGCAACTCTCGGAATTAAGCTTTTGTCTTGTGAAATTTGAGAGCATAGAAAAACTCTGCGAGAATGTTTAGAAATTAAGTTCCAACATTAAAATTTTAGCTATTATAGTGTAAAGCTATCACATGTTACATTGTAAAATAAAAGTGTACTACCATATAAAGCTCTCACCTGTTACAAAGTCTGTTTAGTAGTGTTTTCAAAATAGGTGAAATTAGTTTTGTTTTGAAAAATAAATTTTTTTAAAAATAAAAGTGTACTACCACATAAAGCTCTCACATGTTACAGAGTCTATTTAGTAGTGTTTTCAAAATATGTGAAATTAGTTTTGTTTTGAAAAATAATTTTTTTAAAAAATTATACTGAAACTGTTTTTGAAATTTTTATCTCAAAAAGCATGCAAAAACATTTTTAAATACTCTCAAAATAATACTAAACGAGGCTATAGTATTTTGTTTCCAATCTTACGTTTCAACTACGTTATCAAATACATTAATAGGGTGTTTGGAAAGATGGTGGGAACTAGTGGTAGGAACCACTTTTACTGTAGCATGTGAAAGTTTTACACTGTAGCATATTTTTTTTATTGTTACTGTAACATATGAGAGCTTTACACTGTTTATAACTAAAATTGTAGTAAAAACTGAGTGGTTCTCACTACTGTCAAACACCCCTAAACATCCTTCAAGCAAATGTAACTTGATGGGCTAGATTTTTGTCCTTGGGATCATAATGGGCCAAATTTTCCACAGGGCAATCATAGCTTGCCCAAAAAAAAAGTAACATAACATAGAAAAAAACAAAAAAACTAGAATAAGAATTTAAATAATTCCCGTTTGAATCTTGAGCTAAATGTTTAATAGCACTTAAAAAATAATTTTATTTTTTATTATTCTTTTGTAACACTTACCCGTCAATAACTATTACAAATATGGTTATCACAAATCATTGAAATATAAAATTACTGGTAATTACTAGAATAATCTAATCCTAGAGTAGAAAATTGATTTAGCACTCCTCATCAAATACTTTTCTAGTGCAGTAAACTGAAATATAAACCCTTGAATCATTCGTACTCTCTCTCCACTACCAATGTGCAATTTCATTATGAAGAAACAATCTAATTTGAGCATTTCTCTCCTTAAGCAAGGTTAAGGTAAAAGGGTTCAAATATTGTGAACTATTTTGCTACAGTGTTTTTATCACAAAAATTTAAACTTCGGCAGCCAAACAGGATGCAATTTCAATAATTGTTGATCCAGCCAATACCACAAGATAAAGAGGGGACTGGGGCCTAAAGCACGTCCAATTGGTATTTTAATTCCGAGGTTTGAAAAGACATCACTGCCTTGTATTTTAATAAATCAAAGCTCATTACCATCTCACAATTCAAGTTCATACTAAATATGGAGCAATCCAGCAAATTATCTATGAGACTGCCATTAAGATATTTTTCTTCCTAATGGGCACAAGTAGAACTCGGCCCTTCTAGCAAAAAGAGCTAAGAGAAACATTTGTTATAAGCTTGTCAGCTGAAATTTTACACAATCAAAACCTAAATATGATAACTCGCATCATGTACAGACCTGATTGTGTATTTTTTTGCTCAAAATATACACAACGAAGAAAGAACTTTCAGCCAGCAAAACATGATTGGAGTCGAAGATGTCCATCTATGCAGCCTTGTTTGGGTCCTCTCCTGAAGCTCTGGCATTGAACTGTTTCGTATACACACGGTGTCTCCGCTCCCTTGCGTAGATAACCCAGAAGATCAATGACAGCATTACAGCGGAAGAGACCAAAACTAACCCGATGTAGATCCATTGGCTATGTCGTCGCAGGCCGGGACAGTAGGTTTTGCTGATGCCTGTGAATGTTTGCCTCACGAAAGCACAGTTTTGTAGATCAACCAAGAAGGGACCGTACCGGTACAGACCATAGCTCACGTTTACTGCAGCCTCCATTTGCCCATAGATGGTGGGAGTTAGCCGTCCTGGTGTGGCACAAAAACCGGATGCAGAGACCTTGCAGACATAATTCTTCCAGGCCTATTTAAAACCGTAATGGAAATTCTATAAGTATCGACATCCACCAAGTCAAGAAACGAACGTAAAATGTGATTATAAATCTAGAAAAAATTGTCCAAAAAGTTTCCTGCCCTTTTCCAATCTCGACTGATAAAAAAAATTTGCAAAAACAATTGCTAGATCCCAAAAAACAAAAAGAAAAAATGAGATGTTCTGGATACTAGAAGGAATATTAAATTTGACAACTGCTTGAATCAATGATGTAGGACCAAGTTAGAAGAGCAGAACGAAGTACATACATAGAATCAGGAAAAGAAAATAGAAGGCTCTAGAAAAAGAACAACTCGAGGGAGAATACTAGTAAACATATTCGTTCATCAATGATTCTCTCAATTGAATTACAAACTACCAAATTTACAAGCAAAGCAAATAACGAATGAGGAAACAAAATTAAAATGAAATAAGGAAACTTAATAATGAGAAACTATATTAATAACACAAGTCCCTAATGAAATAAAATTAAATATTAAAACTAATTAATATCCAATGAGATCTCATCTAAAGTTTTAACTTCTTATTTCTCATTACCTGAGTAGCATTGTCCAGCTGTACTTCACCTGCTTTGCATTGACGAATACTGAGATCACGATTGAACGGGTTGCAAAGAAGGGGCATCAGTGGACCAGACTGGTTGAAATATACGGGCGAATTGGGTGGCATATCAAGATTTGTGACATTGTTGATGACTCTATCAACCACATCAACAAGTTGGTAGGTGACATCTCTGGTCCGTAACAACGTCTCTTGGGCTGTAGCATTGTCCACACATGGGAGAATATCATCTAAGGCTGTGTGGGCAGTCGGGTTCTGAACCCATTCGTCCATCGCAACACATGTATCTGCAACCACACTAACCCACGTAGGACAAAAGATTAGAGATGGCATTTGGACAACTGACTTCCGAAGCATGAAAAATACTTGGATTGAGACATAATGCTCCATTCAAACTATATAACGTCTACATAACTAATAAAGTGTGCATAGTAACAGGTTAGCGATCAAAGTCAGCCTAGCCAAAGGCTATTATACAGTTAGTGCTGCACTACACATTTCCAACATAGATATTTGGTTTTACACTAACCTTCAGCAACCTTCAATACTTCATGGCCACAGCACTCAAACCGATCAACTTGTAATTCATGATGTAATATTGCTATGGCGATGCATAGTGACCTACTGGCATTAAATGTGATACTTCAATTACATTCCAAGTTCTTAAAATGCAGCAGTTTCTATGGATCTAGCGTACTTCTCCCAAGTAGTTTGCTTATGTAAAATCACGAACTTTAATCACAATGTGCCAACAACAACATTTATAATCTTCTAAAGTGACAAGCAATTACAACCCACAAGAAATTTGTTTCTGAAAATCTAAGGATTATAGGTCCCAAGCATCACAACAATCAAATATGGGAGATAATCAACAGTCAGTGAAGAGATAATCTGTGAGAGGTGCAACACGAAGGCGTTCTAGTAATACCATTTACGGAAACAGCTCATCACTCAAATGAATCAAATCTATTTAAGAACTCCTAATGGAATAAAACAGAACAAGGATTAAGGATCCATAAAAAAGGATAAAATTAATTCTCCAAAATTGAAGTTCTGTTTTCCATTCTAGTCCTCATCCTAAACCCCAAAAAAAAAAAAAAAAAAAAAAAAATCTCCACCTTGCCAAAGTGCTGCTTTAAAATCTAAAACTGAAACATAAGTTTAAGGTTTTTGGTTTTGTTTTGTTGAAAAAAGAAAAAAAAAAAATTAACAATGAGAGTGGATAATGGATTCTTGTTTAACTGGAAAATGTCCCCTCGCTGATCATTTCAACTGAAATGTGCATGGATTTTAGAAGACCATTACCAAGCTAATAACAATTTGGAATCTAAGATCTGAAGCACATGTTGAAATAAAATTACGAAGTAAAACCATCAAGCCTCAACCAAACAAAGTCTATGAATTTGAAACTAGCGAAACTGTCATAATGCATAACCAAACATAGCTTACTTGTGAAGGAGAAGAAATACACCACACAAGATGAATGTACCCGCCACAAGGATCCACCCAACAATCACCAAGCTGCAATTATTAAACATTGTGCTGACTTGATATTAGATAACTAAGACATAACCGTGAGGATCCCCTGTCACTATGATTTCCTATGAAGTCCAAAAGAATAGGAGGAATTTACAACTAAAAAGTGTCACTTACGTGTATACAAGAGCTCGCAACCCAAAAACCGAACACACTGCAACAAATAGTAGCAATAAGGTCAATATGTAGTGAAAATCTAATAGGTAAACTTTCCTACTTAAAATACAAAAAACCACGAGACTTACAAAATCCAAGAAACGCTAAAAAGAGCATGACAGCAGCAACAATAATAAGAGCCAATCTCCTATTCATGACGAAAGAAAAATGTTACATGAAAAAATTAAAAATAAGCTTATTAATTTAGGTTTGCAGTGCAAGGAAAATTTAACTTACATGTTATTCAGGCCATTATGTATATCCTTTGAATTATCTTCGGTTGTTTTAGAAAGAGTGGTCGCAGAAGAATTGATCTTTGTTTGAATTTGGTCGATCTTACTCTGGACGTCTTCCGGCAGAAACACTGCATCAATTCCAATCCGTTTGGCTGCAGCGAGATAATCTGACACATTCCTGAGGTTTTCGACAGTTAAGTCTGCCTGATGTACTACATAATTTAGCGTGTCCGTCGTGCTGTCATGAAGCTTCCCCTGACCGGTATACAACACTAATGCACCCCACACTGAAATTTCAGAGCCAAAAAAAAAAAAAAAAAAATTTGAGGGAATTGCAAATCAGAAGCCTAAACAAGCTAGAAGTATATGTGAGCAAAAGCGTGTGAAATGTTTTTGAATCAATAGGGAAACGGAAACTTACATTGCAGCAATGGTGAAGAGGATGAGAAGGATCAGGGAGAGAGCGTAGGCTGTCCGAGAGTAGCCATAAGGCTCCCTGGGACAACAACAGTAGCAGAGACAGATGAGGGACAAGCAAAGTCCAAACACCACGAACCATATTGCCGCAATGACAAATAAGGGAACGGCGGTAAAACCAACTGACTGCATTAGAAAACAATAAACCACATAAAAAAAAAAGGAACAAGATAAAACATAATATATCAGACTGAGTAAAGAAGTTACAAGAGTAAACATCACACAGAAGGTGTGTGTGTAAAAAACAAACAAACAAACAAACAAACAAGGCACAAGTTATAATATGTTAGCAAAGAACCAGAAAAAACCTCTAATAATGCACACACAAAGGAAAAGAAAAGAAAAAAAAAAACTTAAAGCCTTATAAATTCAGACTCCCCAAAAATATCTGAATTAACTGAGCTATCACCCCATTGCTGTTTCTGATTTCTGATATCTTATAATTTATGACCATTAGCAGCTCACTTTGGCTAATAAACTACAAGGTGAATCAACCGACAATTCATTTCCTTTGGTCCATTTTTTATTCAAGGAAAAAAAAATCAAATTCGCAAAAATTCGGACTAACAAGAAAAGTGTACTCAAAACAAAAGGAAAAAGAAAAAAAAAAAAAGGTCACAAAAACTACAAATTCACAACACAAAAAAAAATCATTAAACCAAAAAAAAAAAAAAACAAAGAACAAAACTCAAGCTCGTGAAAAAGAAAAAATAATTAAAAAAAAAAGAACAGAACCCAGATAACACAGTCACTCATTACTCATTTCAAACCCAACAAACCCAGCAAAACACAAAAGAACACAAACCCAGCAACCAAAACAACAACAACAAGAAGGACCCAGATGAAAAAAATAAATTTATGATGAAAAGAAAAATCTAGAAATGAAGGAGTGACTCACAGCCCAGTAGTGGCTATTGCTGATATTCCAACCACCATTGTAGCGGGTAAACCCATCAAGTGGGTCCCTCCTCCGAGTCCTCCCCTCAGCCAATATCAGAGACGAGTTGTCCACTGTCTCTTCCGCAACAGACCTTCTTGTCGTTTGCCATCTTACAATATCACCATCAAACCCACCACCTTGCTTTCCATCTTCACAAAACACAGAAAAGAAAAAAAAAATCATATTTACTTCAAAAACGACAATGAAAAATCAAACCCAAAAAAAAAAAGTAACAACAATAATAAAGACTTACCGGATTTACGTAGAACGGTGTGGAGATGGTGAGAGCTTTCAGAAAGTGAAGCATTAAGGAAGAGGAAAATGGCGACGAGAAGAATGAATCTCGATGACATAATGGGATTCTGGTTTTGGGCTTTCGGAGTGGTATTTAGCTCCTCCTTTTTGCCTTTTTTTTTTCTTTTTTTTTTTTTTTGGGGCTGAGAGGGAAGACGCTGTGTAGGTGGTGGTGCAGTGTGGGGGGAGAGAGAAGGTTTGTCTGTGAATAATGTGCTGTTTACATTTAAATAATATTTTATTATTGTCGTTTTCTTCTTTTTTTTTTTTTTTTTTTGGGCAAGAGAGATATTTGGATGACATTTACGGTTTGGAAAGAAGGTGACCAATATTGTAGGCCCCTCTCTATACTATACTTTTTCAGTACTTTTTTTATGACGATAATGCCCTTTCGTCTTTTTTTGCCCTTTTTGGGTGAGCTTTTTTTTCTTTTCTTTTCTTTTTTTATTTTTTTTGCTGAGTTTTCTTTTGTGTTAAGTTATTATGCATCCTTTTGTGCTTTTGTGTAGGGGAAGATCCATTGCTTTATTTGTTGGGGGAATATATTTGAGTTGAGAAGAATGATATCTTGAAGAAAACTCCATTTATTCTCAAGCCTCTTTTGATTTTTTTTGGGCAGATTGCAAAATATATAAATAAAAAACAACAAAGAAGGAAAAATACAAGCGCGTAAAAAATGTTTAAATTTGCCAAACTTTTTTTTACGGAAAATAATTTGCCAAACTTAAGTATATTAATTTTGGTAGAAAATTTGACTTTCTTATGGGTAAAGGGATGCTGCCATGACAGGCATGCTCAAAATCCTGAATGGCCTATTAGAACAATTCAATAACTCAAATATTAATATTTTAAATTTTTTTCCCTTAACATTTTAATATTCTTAGGCAAATAATATTGGTCCAGAAAGCATCAATTTTCATTTGGAGGAAAACACAAATTAAAAAAAATTCTTTCTCATATTACCTTGGAAAAATTGTGCTACAAAATATTATTAACAAAAAAAGTCTTTTCAATACCAATAGAATATTTATCCAAAAATGTTTTTTTTTTTTTTTTTTGTTCACCTGCAGAATAGTTAAGGGTACGTTTGTTTCGTGGTTCGAATCATTTTGCTACAGTATTTTCTCTCATAAAAATTTAAATCTTCATTCAAATACTTGAACCAAATGGGCTCTAAAAGAGACTGATGGCTCTTTATATTCGACTTTTACTCGCTTCTCACAATAATTAAAGGCTACTTCGAAAAATTTTACACCCATCCTTCTACACGCGTAAAGGACATGTACAAACCTTCAGTTAATAAGAACAAGAGAGAGAGACAAGTAGTTTATAAAAAGGCATGTGCGTCGTTGTATTAGTGAAACTGGTTTGTATTGAGAGTTATGAGTTGTATCGCAAGATCGGTCACATTTGAATTTAACTTCATTAGAACGAATTCTTTTTCTTAAAAAAAAGATGTTATATATAAAATAAGTATTGTGGTGTTGATAATAGGAGCTCTTTTTTCTTGGTTCTTTGTCCTTCATTATTTTTGTATCATTTAAAGATTAGGTTAACAGCTAGAGGGTTATGAAAATGATAGGCAAATTGAAAATGTTATTGCAACATTTTGCAATTTAGATATAAAAGGGAAGTGGATGTACCAACATTTATCCATCTAATAGTTACATCATTGGGGACTTTGTGAATAACCGGCCATTTGTGCTTGTTAGCTAATGAAATGATGCTACTCTTACTTTTTAGCCTATGAAAGGTATGGTATCACCTTAAGAGGATAATTAATGATTCTATTTTCTAATGTTTTAGATATTTCCCAAATTCTACTTCAAGAAAACTATAACTATCCGTAGGAATACTTCCTTTCCCGTCACTATGATTTCAAATAGTACTAGATGTAGAGTTTTTTTTTTCTTTTTTAACATAAACAAACTACTGAATTTAAAATTTACGAATATATTTTAATTAAGTTGGCATCTGTTAGTAATTTCAATATTACACTTAATTCATGTTCAATTATTATAACAACAAATTAAAAATACAAAAATAATAATATGAGTTCTGTATAGGCCCTCCTAACAATAAAAAAAAAAAAAAACACTCCACCTGCAAAAATCAATAAAAATTTAATAAAACGAAAAATAATATATGATCCCATCCCAACCTTCAACCAGTCAATTAGTGGTATCTGAAACTTTAATTTAAAAGGGTATGTTAAAAGTAAATTGGCGTGTGAGTAAAACCACTCGTTATTGATAATTCATTCCTATATCCAAGTTAATGGGCATATTGGTCAATACATAAACAAAAAATACGTTTTTTATAGTAGTACTAAGGATGAGAATAGACCCTTTTTAAAGGGTGTTTTAGTAAAAGGACGTATTAAAAGTATCCTTTCCTTGATTTTTTTGGGAAAAAAAAAAAAAAAAGAAGAAGAAAAGAAAGCCGCGTCTTTCTCTTTCTCTACCTGACCGAGCATTTGGGATGTCGTGGCGAGCTGAAGAATCTGTCAGGCGGCTCTACCTATTTTTATACAACTTCCCTCTCTCCAAAACAGGCCCCAATTGTCCATCGTTCTGAAAGCCGACAGACACGACAATTGCGTTTGTGATCTTCCCAAGAATCATCCATTTGATGGTTCCATTTCACGTGTCCCTCGTCGATTGCTTAGCTTAGACAATAAGGGCCTATTTGATAAAAAGACTCAAATTAATAATTTAATTTAAATTATATGATTTAATAATGTGTTTAGTTAAATATAATTTTTATTATAAATTTAATTATTAACAGTATAAAACTCTTATATATATAGTTAAAAAAAATTATTATAGTATAAAATTCTCACATATTATAATAAAAACAGTTCTTATTAATAGTTCCCACCACTAGCCAAACACCTTATAAATTAGGATTTAAATTAGTGATTTAAATTGTTATCCAAATTGATTTTTAAATATGCATTTAAGTTTTAATCTGAGTATGAAATAAAATTAAAATTATATTTAGAGAGGTGGTGGAAATAGTTTTTGATTTGTTAACAAATCTAATAAAATCTTAATCTTAATGATCCTAAAAAATATGCAATATAGATGTTAATTTATTCCTCATTCACTAGGAACACAATGAAAAAAGATTCATCTCAATTAGATATCAAATGAAGAAGTTATGATTTTTTTCTCAAATATAAGAGAGAGAATTTCAGTTTTTACTATAACAAAGATATCTGAGTAGCAAGAGTTTAGGGGAGTCATAACTCTGAAAACTTGGATTCTTATACTTATTTGATTCGAATTTTAAGGGAAACAAGCACGTATCAAAAGATTCTTGATATTCAAATTTAAATTTTAGTTCATTAAGTTCAAAGAATACCTAAAATAAACATGCCTTAAATTTTCTATTAGTCAAACTTCTTTCGCAATATAACATATACTTTTCCTTTGTAAATATTGGGTTTCACCCGGTCCCCTTTCAAGGACAAATATAGAACATCATTACACAAACATACATTCTTTTAAATACTACGATTGCGTGTGTTTTCGGCCTTATTGTTCTTTTTTTGGTTGATTAGTCATTAATTGGTGATTAAGCATTTTCAATATAGAAGTATGGACACCTAGATTGTTTGTATCTGAATTCTAAACCAGCTAACTTGTTATGTTAGAACAGATAGTCTTATTAATTATACATATGTTGTAGTTGATCAATTAGAAATTGACAAGTAAGACAAAGAGCACATTATCAAAGAGAAGAAGAAGAGCACATTATCGACGAGGAGGAGGAGGATTGTTTTGGCTCAACTTTGAAAGTGTTTTTTTTAAAGAAATATTAATATTGGTACCATAAAATTATCCAATTCGCTGTAGAGGTATGACCTTAGAACAGATACTCTAGTAGGAGCGGAGTTTTAGACGACATTTAACGACAAGATGATGGTTAGTCAAATTGTCATTTTATCGAACGTCATAGTATATAGTCGACCTTCAACGATGGTTTTAAAGCATAATCGAAAGTCTACTTGTGCGGGCAAGGGTGCGAGTTTGTCTACATTATAAGATGATTTTTAAGTAAAACCATCATCTAATGTTCCGTGTAGACGATGGTTTCTCTGAGAAATTGTCGTCTAATGTCTTTTAGCATAAAAAAAGTATTGTTTTAAATTTCCTATAGTGGCCTTTAATATCCCTTTATTTATCTATTATTGGCCTTACAATTCATTGATCTCAGTTACCACATTTCATACTTGCAAAGTAAATATTTATAAAAGCTAAAATATTCAAAACAAATATAAATAAAACAAAAAAATAACAAATACAAAATTATAAGAGTAGTTCAATTAACTTAGACACTAACCATCATTATTTAAGCAATGAAATGATTCAAATGAAAATACAACAAAGTAAAATACAACACAACATGAGGGAATGCAATACAATATAGTACAATACAATACAATATGAAATAAAATAGTCCAATAAAATACAATAAAACTTGATTAAGTCTTTTTCTTACCTTTATTAGTATATCAACACATGTTCATTCAACATCTAAACAGAGTAACTGTGAATCGTCATCGTAAAAAACATCAACCTTGTTCACCGATGGCAATCATTTGGTAAGAGGTGGAATATCGTTGCATTCATCATTATCCTCATCACCATCAGGAATAGCTCTTGGCTTTATCAACACAACTAATGACAACTCCAAATTCTTGGAATCGATTATATAGAAAACTTGTGACACCCGTTATTCTCCTAACGGGTATTAAGGTAATTAAATTAATTTTTAGTGTATAAAAAAATTGCTTCATTTAAATTTATTTTATAATATTTATTTTTATCTATTTTTAAATTTTTTAAAATTCTCCTATATTTATTTAGTATGTTTACTAAAAAGCCTTAGAACTTCTAATAAATCTCAAAAATGTCATATTGGCATTATGTGTGTTAAAGTCTCTAGATGAGACATAAGGATATCTTTTCCAACTACTCTTGACCCTCATTTTCTTTATTTCCTCCGTGACATGTTTCAACATGTCTCCTCCATAATTGTTTCTATCACTTCTCTTCAAAGACTTCATCTTTTCTTCCTTTCTCTTCCACGGTTCCCACACTCTTCTTCTCATTTCTTTGTTGAAGCAAAATACTTAGAGAACTTCTTCAAGGCAGCCATAAAAATCAGCCACCATCACCTCCATTTGAGCAAGAATTTCAGTCATACCGAAGTAAAGGAACCTGTTTTGAAGCCATTTCAAGCTTCCAACTAATCATAATCCGAGGTTAGAATCTTATGAACAAATTTAGTCTTTCATTTATAAATTTTCTTTTATACTAAAGGATTATTCAAATTTGCGTTCTTAAACCTAAGTATATGTTTGTTGCTATTTTAGGGCATATGTATAAAGTCTAAGTGTATATGCCCTAGACAGAAAATTTATAGTGTATACTTTGTAATACCTCTATGGGCAGTGGCTATTTCTTGAAATTCTGGGATTAAATTAAAATGAATTTTATGAATTGGTTTGCATATTTGAAAAGTAGCATCCTAAGCTTTCTAATGAGCTATCATAAACCTAAATCGGAGTTGTATTTTATTTTCTAAGAAATTATTCAATTTTTGGATTAGAAACTAGTAAACCTGCCAGTTTGTTATGGTATACCAGCTGCTAACCTGAACCAAGAACCCATCTTTGCTCACCAACTAATTCTTTAATGTCTTGCAACCTTTCCAATATTATCCTAAATGATTGATGAATCTTATTAGGGACTAAAACATATAGATTACTTGTTCACATTTTATATTGTGTTAAGACAAAAATTGTTTACTGTGGTATTCAAAAGAGATTTACATAAAAGCTTTAATGGCATACTAGTAAGATAGGTTTACACATGATTTATTTATGAATGTAGTTGTATGTTGTGCTTTAGTTTTAATTGTCCTTATGCACGCCTTAGGATCAAGGGAGTATGGAGCTAACGTTAATTGATTCCAGGATTAAAAGATTGTTGATAAGCTTGAAAGGTAGGGATTCTATTACTCATCTTTTGTGAGGTTTTTATAGAATTAAAATTGATTGTTTTGCCGCAATATATATATATATATATATCTCTATATTGAACTGATATTATATGAGTATCACATATAAAACTATGACATGGACTCGTCTTGTATTGTACGGCGAGGAACATAATGAATTGACACATGTTATAAATTGAGAAGCATGGTTAGGAAAATTGACTCTATTATTAATGATTTAATATAGAGAAATTGTGAGACATGAAGAGGGCGGCGGTTACGTCCTTGGGCATGAATACCCTAAAAGGTAAAATAGGGGGAAGGTGATGACACTTCCTTAGGTTGAAAGTCCCAAAACACACTGTACAGGAATCGATTTGGTGAGGACGCGGGGCTTGATGTCCCCTCACCGGAACACCCTTGGAATGTTTATAGGGTGATCAAGTACGCCCAATTGGGTTTCGATGAGTTGAGTGATACTCTATTTAACATGGATACGTAAGAACAATGATGATTGGTAATATTTGTATAAATGTGTAATTATGAAACTTGGTAATGATTAACTATGGTATCCATAAGATGTGATTATAATAAACCCCATAATCTGGAATATGATGTAATCTACTAACCATGCAGGTTTTAATGTGGTAATGATAAAAACCTAAAGGTGAGTAATGGTTTTCTCTACTCAGCATAGTGTCGCTCATTCCCTTATATTTTTATCTTTTCAGGATTCATTAAGTGTGAGGTGGCTATGAGAAAAATAGTTGAGGAAGTGATGTAGCTATATTACATTGGGACTGCTTCAATTGTTGAGAATGTTCTTCATGATAATGTAAGCATAAATTGTTACTTTCTGTGACCGTATTACAATGCGTTGAGGGTTAAAATGATGATGACGACAGCTTATAATATTAAATTTAAGGTGCTACATTAAACTGTGGATTATTTGTCGATTATATTTTTATTTTTGATATTGAGAGTTTTTATTTAAGCCCCGGGTAACTTTATTTTTAAGGTTTTACTTTTATTTTTTTATTTTTATTTTATCTCATTAAAAACTGTTAACCCCCATATAGGGGCGTTACAAAACTTGTTTTGCTTGCGATTCCATGATGAACAAATTATTTTGTTAGCCTAATCTTCAAAAGTCTGGCACTATAAAGTTATTATCAACCCACTTGCACTTAAAGTGTCACTTGTAGTTTGCAATAGTTAAGTTCCCATTTGTCCTCAACATAATCATAGTAAAGTCATTGTACCATACATGGGATTCTTGCCTTCCGTGGGAAAATATGTATAGAATCAACACAAAAACATACACCACTATTAGGGACTAGATGCTTCTTTTCTTTTTCACAAATGTAAAAGGGATAATCATTATATCTCAAAACTGTCAACAAGGGTCCTCTGGCCTACTTAAACAAGTCTTACGAGACACCTTTGTTTTTGAGACTTGCGAGTCATGGTATATATATGTGCTTATATCTACTATCCAAAAGCGCGTTTGTGTTCATCTTGTATGCACTTCTTATTTCTTCATTTTTTGGAATTTGCATCTTTGATTAATTTCATATGGACCTCTATGAATGATTTAACTACACTGGTCTTGTGTAAAATGTAAAGACATACGTGCTCTCATTCCTCGCGAGAAATCAACGATAGAGTACCAAAAGACATTGCCTTAGGTTTAATGTTAATCTTTCTTGACAAGCCAATTGCTTCGACATTACACAAGTACTCCGAGCAAAATTCCACAACTTCTTTGGTATGTAATTTTCCACAATGCAACCATCCAACCTATTTTAGTTCTTGACATAACCCTTTAAAATCTTCATGTATAGTTTGAACGGGTACATTCATCTCAAGTGTACCGGTCCACCAAGCCTACGTTTGCATATTAAATGTACTGTTAAATAAATCATAATGTCAAAAAACAGAGAATACTTCTAAAAATGCACAAGGTATTCTCCAACTCTGCCCATATTGTATCTAGTTTTTGTTGGATTTATCACCTTTAAGCATAAAGAGTTGAAGAGGAAACAAGACTTACATAAATCACGTCTTTTAACTGAAGCAGAAGTAGACATTTGCCTTCTTCTTGCTTTTTCCTCGTGTGACATCAGCAGGGTAAAGACTCACGGGCAATGTATACTTATATGCCATGTGCATTATTTTGTTTTGTTTTTATTTGTTTTTAGAGTGTTCAGAATAAGTTAAAATAATGAACTTGAAATTTAAATATTATAGCGTGTAAAAGTTTTTATATTGTAGTATATTTTTATTTTATAGTATTATAACATATAAAAATTTTATATTATGACAGTTAAAAATTTAGAGTAGGAATTTAGATCCCAAACACTTTATTTTTTTTTTTTTTGTTTATTTGCTTGTTTTTCTAATGCGTTCATGTCTTCCTGGGATTTAGGAGTTCATACCTTCACGGTTTATTTGTCACTTCTTTTTTTCTTTCTTTCTTTCTTTAATTAATAAATATTAAAATCAAAAAATGGGAGGAACAACCAGCTTACTTAGGAAACAAAATGCGTCATTGATCTAGATACACCAATAGTGTTAAAAACCCTGCTCATGAAACTTAAAATCAAAGACTTCGACTATAACAAGGGGGAGTTTTAACATGGGCCAACAAAACGACATGAAAACCTATTATTTGTTAACGTCGGCCAGGAACAAGTACGTAGATTTCATGATGTCGGTTCTTATGTTTCCACTTGGGAGTAGAACATTGAAGTGATTCGAGAAAGCCAGAATTTTTCTTTTGAGTCACTTGTTTAAACTTTCATAACGAACTACTTGATTCTCAACAAGAGTTTGGGAAATCTAAAACTAATACCTCAATATTGAAAGTGAGTATAACAACCAAACCAAACAAAACCTATAATTGCTTCAAAGTCAAAAGATGTTAACACTACTTTACATGACAAATACTTACAATTACCACATTGTCATACCAACTATTGGATTCATCTGCTGACTATATGTATAGGAATAAATATATGAATAGTTCTTTATTTTTTCACTCTCTAAAATTTGTTCTTGTAGTCATTTTTGTCCTACGGTCAGTCGTTGAACTTAAAATATGTCTTATAAATAGTTTGGACTCGTGAAAAGTCCCTCAACTTCTTCTTTCTCTATAAATAATTCATATATCAAAAGTTGTACTAAATTTAGTCCCTAAAATAAAAAAGGGGCAAAATGAGTTGTGATATTAAATAAATTGAAAATATAAAAATTTGAAAAATTATTAAAATTTTGTCTTTAAGCCAAAAAATGTATCAAATTTAGTCTTTATATGATTAAAAAGATATAAAAAAATATCAAAAATATATTAAAAAAAATGCGCCAAGATGAGTTCTTAGGCAAATAATCTAACTTTGATCCCAGTTTTGGCTCAATTCCTACCTCAAACTTGGTAGCAATTTTAAAAACAAAAAAAATTTACCTGGTGTAAAAAAATTGAAAAAAATATTAATTTTACTTAAAAATTGAGAACAATTCAAAAAAATGAAAAAAAAATTTGCCCAATGTGACTCCCCCTTAAAAAAACTCGCGTTTGTCAATAAAAAAGACAAAAATTATTCTGAAAGAAGATTTATAATATGGCCTTTATGGACAAATACTTTTTAGTTTGGGGCTTAAATATAACCCAGTTTTCAACTCGAGGATTATTTTTAGGCAGAGAAAAAAGTTTAGAAAATTTTTATAAGTAAATTTTGACAATTTCTATTTTTTGAGTTCATAAATATTGACAATATGGACTAATTCTAAACATAAAAAAGAATTAGATATTCGTAGAATTATTCTTACAAAAAAAAAAAAAGCTTGAAATAAAGCTTGATTATTTCATGGGTAAGGATATGCAATAATTCTATTACTATAGCTTCATGGACTAATTCTAAACATAAAAGAGAATTTAGATATTCATAGATGTATTCTTACAAAAAAACTTTAACTATTTCATCGGCAAGGATATGCAATAATTCTATTATTATAGCCTTTGCTATTATGAGGACCAAGTACTTTCTACACAAAAACAAGGTCATGTTATGACAAATTAGTAAAAAAAAAACAATAATAATGTTAATTAAAATCACATCATAAGTTCCACAACTATAGTCAAACGTCATAGCATATTAGCATGTGTTAATTGCCCCTAAACAAGTAATGCCAGCTAAAAGAGTAGAGAACCTCCTCATATACAAGTTCTTTTTTTTTACTTTCAAATTAAATGTTTTTGTTTTCAAAGTCATATACTTTCAAATTAAGTCTTTAATTTCCACATTTTTATTTTCATTTGCACAAAGTAAGTGATTTGCTGTATTTTCCAACACCTTTGAGTTGAAACAAGAAAAAAATATTTAATAGATCACTATTGCCGATTTGTGTTTCAAGTACTAGTCGGAAAATGATGGTAAGGTTAACAAATTTTTATTTAAAGATCTTAATATTGAATATATGGATATATGACTGGTAAAATAATCTAACCATAGTCATGAATAATAACCCACATATTGCTCAATTTAATAATTAAAAGCCCTTTTTTCTGCTGTTGAAGTTGGCAGATTTTTAGCCTCAGTTTGACGTCTTGGTTGGAACAATTGAATAAACAGTGTAAGGCTCTCTCCAGCTACTGAAAAAAGCAAAAAGTTACTATAATATAAAAATATCATATGCTACAGTTTTCAAACCAACATTTTTAGCAACAACTACTCATCTAAACACCCTATTATAATCAAAATTTATATGCAATATGTCTGTATATTGATTAATGAGTAATCATGTAATATTCAAAAGCCAAAGAATAAGTCTCTTTTTCCTTTTGAATTAAGTATTGCTTCCTCATTCAGGCGCACTACATATGAAAGCACGTGTGCAAGTGACGCTAGATTTGCAATGCACTTGCGTGGAAGTGTGACAAATCTTTGAAATCCTTCAGCCCACTTTTTCCACAGCAACCAATTTAACAACTTATAAATTAATTAACAACTTAAATAATACCACCAAAAACAGTGCTTAACGTCTTGTGGAGTGTTTTATATCAAAATTCTTTACCTAATAATACGCGTAAGCCCACAGTTTGATAAAGAGATCAGAGATACCAACTAGGAGAGGTACATATATTATGTGAAAAAAAAAAAGTATTGGGGCATAAATCGACTTTACATGCAATATAAATAAGGCAATTTTTTTTTTTTACGAGAAGATATCTACGAATGAGTATTTATATTTCAATCATCAAATCTATAAAAAAAAATAAATAAATCAAATCTAGTGATTTCAAAACCCACACTACTGGCGAGGAGGATTCTCAACGAAAAAATCCCTCATAAATAAATATTGGAAAGAGAAATTTTATATGTGCGTCTGAAAAAGGTACACTGGTGCAGACTAATCATTGTCCAGTTATTTGGAAACTGACTTTATTGTAGATTTGTGCGCAATTGCAAGCTTTTTCTATGTGGTGGTTGATTCTAATAGAATATTGTTATTTTCTTTTTGCCCAAGGGAAAATTTTTGGTCTTTTTGTATTTTGTATATATTTGTAAATGTCACAAGTTCACATGCCACAACTAGGGGTTGCTATGATTCTTTAATTTTCTTTGTGAAAGTGTTTAGATTTTTGTTTTTTTAATTCTGTTTCTGTTGGTGCTTTAGATGCGTCACCCAGGTGATATTTCTGGCATCAGCGCAAGTGTAAGTGTGGCAAATAAACTAGTTTAAGAACTATTCAGACAATGGGCAAGTCTTTTTGCAGACTACATAATTGACATGATCAAGATGCCTTATTGGGCAACTTCAATATTGGATTGTTCTTTCTTGATTTTTCTTTTTCTTTAATGGTCTCTCAAAAAATTGTTGCAAGTATAGGGGTTATAAAAGAAAATTACCAAATTTTCTTTGCTGGTAAAATGTCTTAATGTGTTAGAGTTTACTGGATAAGAGTGTACAATTGTTACACAAGTGAAATTTTAACTATAAAAGGAAGAATGGGTGATACATGCGTTTCAATAAGTAAAAAAGGATATAATGTTTTGGAGGGTAGCTTGATAATCTACTCTTAAGATTCTTTCTAATTGAGCTTAATCAAAAAGAAAATATTAGGCCAATGAGAACACAAGGGAGAAAAAGCAAATCCCATTATGCTAGCACTAAGAGGAATAAAAAAGAAAAAAAAAAGTTTTGATGTTCAATCAACTGAAATATATAGTAGGGGCCTTATTGGTAATAAAGCACAAATGATGCTTGGTCATATTGTGGTGTGATCTCCCTTCTTTAGTTAGTCTAGATGCTCCATTAGTGACAACATTTTCCTTTCTCATATCTAAAGTTTTACTTTTTTTATTTGCTATAAAGGCTCTCAAGAATTTGTATATATAATATGTTCCATATTAACGAATGTTTATAAGTGAAAAGCTTCTTTTTACCCACTCTGGTGCTTTTCGGTTGAGTTTGATAGATGCTTCTTCAGTTATTGGAATGCCATAGCAAAATGCTTTTATTTTGTAATTTTATGTATGTAAGGGGGTTAATTTTCCTTCCTTTTTAGGATTTCTTGAATTTTTTGCAGTTGCTACCTACTCCTCCCTCTCCTCGCCCTCCCTCCAACAATAAAATTTACTTGGGAACGTCCACTTTAGAAGTAGGTTATTGAGATTACTTCTTGGAATGTTTTTTTTCTCTGATTAATTAAATAATCGTTGTAAATGTTAGAAATATACAAAGATAAACAACAAACAAGTGCAATATAAAATAAATAGAAACAGTAGAAGGAATATTATTATGAAATTAAGAATAAAACATTACAATAGAATTCTCAACCTTCAAACCGAATTGGAACAAAATGATAGTCGAGACACGTGTAACTCACGTTTTTCTTAAAACAGATTCGTCATTTCTAGTTGTGCACGAGGATTTGAGGATTCGATGAACGTCTGTCTCCCAAGATACAATGACAACAGACGATGGTCATGCGCACTCGAACATCGCCTCTGGCGAACTTGAACAACGTCTTCCTCTATCACCATAAACTTCTTGGAATGTTTTTTTCTCATCAGTTAATTAAATAACCGTTGTTATAAATGTATAAACAACATATTTTTAAAAACCAATTACAAAAATATAAAAATACAAATCCTCCACACGCGCCTCTCTTTCCCCTGTTATTTTTCTTATTTTTTAACAATGATTTTTTAAAAAAAAAACCATTGTTATAAACAATACCCTGCCGCCTTCTAAAATGCTTTTTGTAGTAATGATAATATATATACAACCTATAAATAAGATTAACTAAGAAATAAAACACATTAATTACAAAGATATACCTTTTCAAAAAAAAATACAAATATAGGCAATTAAACAAACCTATAGAGCCTATTCCTGGACATGTCCCGACAACACAATGGGTCGGTTAGAGATTGATCATAGACCGAAGTAGTGTGAAGCAAGTTCGAGGGAGTTACTTCGTGACCCCTGAGGGGATATTTTGAAAAAAGAGCCAAAATAAAATTTTTAATTGAATAAATGACATTTTTTTTCCACAAAAAACATGTTTTTTTGTGCATTAAAACTGTTCTAGTTTTTTTCAGAAAGATAAGAAAAAAAGCTGTAGCAAAAAGAGGAATCTCAACAGAGTGAAAAAAAAAGAAGTAGTTTTCATGCCCAAAAAGATTGTTTTTTGTTGCCTAAAAAGCTTGTTTTTTGGTACAAAAAAAATCGTTTGCCCAAAAAGACTTTTTCTTAAAGTCAGTTTTTAAAATCCTCTCGTGGGGGCGTCAATGAGACATGAACTACACGAAGTTCACCCCCACAGAATTTTGTCATGCATAAAGTGAAAATCAAGGGCAATATGCTATATGTTGAGTATGTGTGAGTGTGAGAGGGGAGGGGCACCGAAGTAGAGCATAGGTGCATGGCTCCAATGTTGTCGCAATTAGAGAGTGGAATGCCAAGTTTTATGAGGAGGGAGTAGACCTACGTGAGCTCGGAAACAATAGAAGCAACAAATGGATTCTTAAATTTAGTGGGAAAGCAAACCACATTATGTTGAGTTTTGCGGCTCCACAAGATCTAAACTAGGAAAGTGGTAAGTGGGCACCTCAACCCCGAGAAAGAACAATATAACCCCTAATTGATGGGGAAGGTCGCGTGCTGTGTGGAGTGAGTTGATGGGGTGCGTTGTTTGTCGATGATGGTGATGGAGACTTGAGGGCAATGGTGGTTTGAGAGCAAAGGATCCAACGTCGGCTTGGGTTGTGGAAAGTTTGTGAGAAGCGGCGGCATCGGTTGCGGAGAGAGGCGATAATGGGTGGCGGCTAGGGTTTCTTGGCCAAGAAATGTATATTCTTGACACCATTAGGAAGATAGGTTATTGAGATTAATTGTTGTTATGTTTTTCTCATTGAACATGAATAAAACATTACAACATATCGTCAAGATTGATGGAAGTTAGCTTACATCCAATGAACAAGAAAGCATACTAAATACGAATAAATACAATTGAGGAAATGAAATGAAAATTATGTCTTGATATGAAGAAAAGTTAATATTTTCATATATTTGTACCTTTATTAGTAGTTTGATTTATTAAACTAGGAAAAGTTATTATTCATTGATTTAATAGACTTTGATAAGTTACTCCATTCTTTACTTATAATACATATTCACGCAAGAGCACATTTATGATGTTCCTTTATTAGTAAATCTTCCCCCTTTTGTACTTTGTGGATGTAAAAACATGGTCAAACGAGATTAACCTTTATGCTCTTCTATTGAATTTTCTTTGTGATATTATGGCATCAGAGCGATTCATACTCCAACGAGTCACTCATCTTCCATGACCAATACTTATCTTTCCTATCCATGAGCTTTGGTGTCCCACACCTCTTTTTTTTTTTTGGAATATTTTCTTTACTAGCCAACAAATAACACGCTAATATCTCTATCTTTATTGCTCAAACGAGCATCATTAATCTCTTGACAATTATCGTCCCTTCACCATTACGGCCTTTTTAAGGCTCCAAATTCATGCGCATCCCTTCCTTGTGTTCTTACGTCTTCCACGATTGTCATCCATATGCAACTATCTCCTTCCATCTTTATTTTTTAAGAAAAGACGACAAAGAAACAAAGAAAAAAGATCCTTACAAGATTAAAACATCCCATCACAGCTTCATCTAACTGAAGCATATTAGGAAAAAAATATTTTTTATATTATCTTTGTTAACAGTTTGAATTATCAAACTAGGAAAAGTTAGTATTTGTTTTCATTATCGAATTAGGAAATCTATTAGTTTGATAGGGTTAAGAAACTTATCCAATTTTACAATTGAAATGCGTATTTATATGAAGTTTATTCATTGTGTTGCTTACCAGTAAATCTTCTCTATTTTCTTAGTCGGTAAATATAAATATGTCCAAATTACGCTAAACCTTTGCATTCTCTTTTCTTTCATTTTCTTCTTTGATATTTATTATTTGACGCCTCGAATAATCTTGGGCCTTGAGCGGCGGCTATCTACAGCAAGTTTGCTATACAAAAATAGGGGTGCACAAAAATCGCTCCGCAACTGCCGACCGTCCGCGCCTGCGCTCGGTCTGTCCAAAAAAAAGGACTCTACGGGTTCAACCCGCCCGCCTATATATGTTGGCAGGCGGGTACGGTTTTGAATTTTAGGGGGTAATTCTTTAAAAAAAAAAAAAAAAAACCTAATCTAAACCTCCCCACTCCTCACTCCTTAAAAAGAAAAGAACACTTGACTTTGTTCATCATTTCATTTGTAGTATCCTGTTATTTTCGAACCCAATGAATAGGTTTTATGGAAGAACAAGAATTCTTGATTTTGTTCATCACTTCATCTGTAGTTGATGTTTTTTATTGCAATGAATGATTATGTTTCTTAATTTGTTGTGAATATGGTCATTGTCTATAGGTGTCAAACTTGATTGTTGTTGGGAATGCTTCATACATTATCATCTTATATTTTTTACAAATTTTCTTCACTTTTTTTTAATAAAAAGAGCTTAAAAAATTATATTGTACATTAGTGTACACCCAACCTGCCCCACCCGCCTGCACCGCCCGCCCCTAAACCAAAACCGTCCGCCATTCCACAGGCGGTTTGTGGGTTGGTTACTCGCCAACCCGCCATTTAAAAAAACTGACCTACACCTGCCATAAAACCATCAAACCGCCCGTTATTCACCCCATACAAAAGTCCTGATTCCACATCAAGCTAAAATTTTATGCATTTTAACATTTTCTCTATATATAGGTCAGTGGATCTAGGCCATTTACATAAAGAGTCAAATAATACTAGCGCCGACTCAAACAAACAATCATCAAAACAAGATAAAGAGCTCATTTTTTATAACGATTATTAATGTAAGTGGCACAACTAATGTTGAAGATTTTTGGTTCAGCAAGTAGATAAGATATAAAAGCCATAATCAATCCATTGTTCTTTAATCTTATCATCAAAAGAAAATAAACTCAAATACACATCATAGTCAAACGAAGCATTATTAAGAACTTTTGTGGTCACAATTTTAGTTTCCAGTGGAGTTGAATAATATATTGAAACATTTAAAGATATGTATGACAATGCAGTCCAAATAATTATGATTGTTTAGTGAGATTTTTTCTTCTTGATCAAAAGCACTTTGTCGTTTATCCACTGAAATTGAACTTACTATCCAGCACATTCTTTTAATATTTATTCTCATTTAGTGGCTAAATTTAGTTGCATACTACCATTTATTTTAACCTCAAAACTGCCTTTTCGACCCCCAAAAAGATGGATGGGGTGGTTGTGGGCTTAACCTGACTAAGAGAGAGGCCAAAGATTCAAGCTTCCTCTCCACCCAGAAGGGCACGCTTAATGATTGCAAAAAAAGAAAATAGAAAAACTTCGAACCCGCTCCATATACTTTGGACGACAGCAAAGTTTCAGACATAAATCTCACATTACAAAGCTTTTATAGGGTCTTTACAAGGGTAGTAGAAACCAGTAGTGAGAACCACTTTTACTGTAGCATGTGAGAGTTTTATACTATAGCATATTTTTTTATTATTACTGTAGCATGTGAGAGCTTAACACTGTTTATAACTGAAATTGTGGTGGAAACTGGGTGGTTCCCACCACTACCAAACACCCATTTAATGTTCACTTTAAGCCAAAAATAAATAAATAAATAAAAAGTTCAATCCCTCTATAATCTATATCTATATCTGTATTAAAAGTGAAAGTTTTCTTGTAAAACCAATCAAAAAATGGTCAAATTATTTTATCCTTCTGTGGTTTTTTCTTTTAACTTTTTTTTTTTACTCACCCATGAAATTTTGTGTTATCTTATTTTACTAGAAACACCAAAATATTATTCTTTCAATGCCTGATCTTTATAAATACTTTAATTTTCCAATATATATTCTGATGTGATTTTCTCTATAGTCTGCCTCCATTATTTTTTTTACTGTACAATATAAAAGAGTTCAATTTTCTTTTTATTGTTCATTGATTTTCTTTATTTATTTTATCCTCAGTGTTCTCTTTTTCTTTGGTGCTAAAGTCTTCCCTTTTCTTTTTTTGCCCATTTTTATCCTTTTTCTTCTCCTTTTTCTAGCTAATATATGTACTCCGTGTTTCGTTCATAGGTTTAGCATAATTTGGCCTATTTTGGACCGAGCTAGTAGCTTGAATCCATGTTTGATGCTTCATTTATTTCGGATTAAATGAACGGCTAGGGTTGATTTGAACTCTCCAACTCTGAGTTTTGCTCCCCCTCGTTTCCACAATTTGAATCAACATTGCACAGTAAAATTAACTCTACGGTTCAGATTTCCTCAATTGGTATTGTTCTCCGATTCTATCTTTTTTGACCGTTGCTCTCTCTTCTAATAGTATACCCCTAATTTACTCCTTGTTTGTTGTTCTTATTTGTATGGTGTTTGATTACTTCTGGTATTATTAATCATGTTATTACAAGTTTTTTATCCTTATCAACTTGCCGTTATTAGTGTTATATGCTTATTCCAAATTATATATATATACATAAATTTTTTGTAAAAAAATCTCATACTTTACATTTTTTTCATTCAATTTTCCTTTTATTTTTTTCCTTCTTTTAACATTTATAATTATTCTTAATTACTTTTATTTATTATTTTTACATTTTGGCAGTGCAAACTTCTTGTATTTCACAAATCCACGTTCTTTTATTATTATTATTTTTCTTTTTTAAAGTCTAATTTTTTCTTTACTTATTTTATGTTATTTTTTTACATGTCAAACTTTTGGTTATCCAAATGCAAATTTAGTTCAAATTATAGTTCTTAGCACTCTATTAAACACAAATTTAGTTTAGATTTCTTGTTTCGATTGAAAAACAAATTGATCATCGAAATACTAATCCGGATTACTGTTTGAACCACCCAGTTGAACTTTTTTGTTTAAATAAAAAAAGTTCAAACTAACACAATTCGAATTAGCTAAAAAAATGGAGCCATAGTGTTTTAAACTGCATATCATTTAAATTCTTTTTTCTTCTAATTTTTCTATGTGGAATAATTTTTTTCAATCTTGTCCCTACTAGAGTATATTCTTTCCTTGTAAATATGGCCTTCATAAATAATTTTGTTTTCCAATTATTTCTTCTCAAATAAAGCTTCGATTAGTTTCTCCATGTGCGTTGTAGTCATTTTTTTTTCCTCTTATAAATATGCTTTATTTATTTATACAAGTATGCAATTTGATCAAAACACATGGTTTTCCTCAGACGTACTACGTCTCCTTTTTTTTTTTTTTTTAATCTCACATTTTAAAGTATGTGTAGTTACTATGTTTCTCTTATACACTCCATTTAATTAATTTACCAAATATCCATGTGCTTCTAATCAACATCACAACAACAGCAATACAACACAACAATGCCAAAGTGAACCTTAATGCTCTCACATTAAAATGAAATTTCTCTAGATTCTCTCAATTTGCACGCCCTAGTAATATGTCATTCCACCAGTCCTCTTGCTATTTTACTCCAATTTTATGGAGGTCGAAAGTAGGTTGCCATTTGGGCCCAAAAGAAACACTTGTCAGAAACACCTTGAGGATTATAAAGCAATCACATCTGTTTTGGGGATAAGCAATTCTTGTTGGCCCAAAATGTGTTTTCTCGTGAGTGACTTTGAGAAATGCCCCACTAGGAGCTGACCTTTAGATTCATGCCACAACAAATATTGGAGATTTTGAGTTATGCTCCTCCAACGAACTGGTCAAAGATCGAGATTGTTGTGTTTACAAAAAAAAAAAAAATCTAAAAGATTACCACCAGTAACCTACCAGATGCAGCCGAAAGGTAGATGCAGCCGAAAGGTAGATGCCAATTAAAATCTAGGATTAAATTCATGGATATCACTGAAGTCTATTCTCTCCCTCTAAATTAGCCTTGTGATCAATTTTATCTTATAAATACTCCCTGGACCTAAAAAAAAAAGTCTCTTAAATAACCCCTCTATTAAATTTGGATGGAAAAGTTAACTTTATCTTGGAAAAAGTTAACTTTACCTCATAAATAGTCCCGAACTATCTTTTCTCTCCATAAATAGTCCCTATGCAAAAACTTGTATTATATTTAGTCACTAAAGTAAAAAAAAAAAAAAAAAAAAACATATGCTAAAATTAGTTATATTGCTAAATAAATATATAGAATATATATAATGTACAAAATTGTATCAAATGTGTAGTCCTTAAACCAAAAAAAAAAAAGTGATTCTACTTGCATCTACTAATTATATGAATAACTCTAAGCAAAAATATTATTTTTATTTCTTATTATGATGGATAAGACAATGTTCGAAAATAATCCTGACATACATTTTGGTATCTTAGGGAAGTTTTGTTCCTTAATTTGGTTTTAAAAATTTTCAAAACGAGTGGTCAACGTACATACAAGTGTTGTCTTAGTTGAATTTTAAATGTATTGGGTATAAGTTTTTTTGTTTAATTTTTGTAAAAAAAATCAATTTGTTCGTAATTTTGACTTTTCATTTGATATTTACTAAAAAAAATTTTTTAAAAAAAACAAAATAAAAAAATTGATAGATTAGTAGGAATATAAATTGGTTAAAATATGTATAATACAAAAGATATTTATAAATTTATAAATCTATTAGATGTGATATAAAAATAATTTGGAGATATTTATTAATATGGTAAGTAAAATATGCTCATTTCAAAAAACCATCAAAGTTATATATTTAAATAAGTAGATAAAAAATATTAAATATGTGTAGCAAAGAAATAAATTTGGCATTTTTTTTTTAGTTTAGGGACTATAAATTTGATACAATTTTGCATATTTAATAATAATTTTGTAGATTATTTTTCATAATCTAACGTTTTAGGGACCATTTGTAGTAGCGTCCATTTGTGGTATACTATTAGTGGTGATCAATCTTATGGTTAAAAAAAGATTGTAGTAAAATGAACAGTCATAAAATAAGGTGTATCAAATCTTAATGTAGGAATTTACACACATAATATATATATATATATATATATATATATATTATTTTAAATTCACAAGTTTTTTTGGTATGTCTGTACAATATACATAGATGTATATATTTTGAAATAAGTTTGAGCCGATCAAATGGTCAGTAAAGTACATTACTCGTGTAAGATCTTACTAAATAAGGACCTTATTTTGAGTCTTTCTTTAGTGGAGACACATACTAACATAACACATTGCTCACCATTGAATAGATCTTTCAACCATGAAAGGTAGATCGCAAATTAGTAGGATTTTTTTGATTTTTTTTTTATTTTTTGATTTTTTCCCCTAGGGAAATTGCCTTAGGAGATGGTTCCATCCAACCCACCATGAAAACTCACTACCACTCATTAGTTGTGCAAAAACTTATTTGTTTTTTTTAGCAAGAATCTTAATTTGGAGGAGTTGTTGACATTTGAGTGTCACAAAAATCCAGAAGCACCATGGTTAGGAAAAGTAAGAAGAATGAAGATGATAATGAAAAACAAAAGAACAAAAAAAAAAAAAAAAAAGAAGAGGAGGAGGAGGAGGAGGGATGTTTGAAGTAAATCACTGTCTGACTTAGAAGGCAAAACGTTCTGCTGAAGAATTAGAGTTTGGTTTTTTTCTTGAGGAAACATATAAAGTGTTGGGAAAGGGTCATCTTTCTACTTCCCAATAAAATTTGATAAATATCTCAAAAGGCTTGGATTTTAATCCCTTCTCAAGCACAAACAAGGGACTACTAAAAATGAGCTTCAATATCTGGTTTTTGTTCTATTTACAGGCAATGAACTACCTCAGTTTGCACTTCTATGGCAGAAGATCTTGACAAGGGGAAGGGGAGGAGTCTGGTTTGGGAGGCCAGATTGCACACCCTTAATGGCGCTTGATTCACTCTAGCAGGAGTAGATCTCCACTTGATTCACTTCGGTGGCGGAGGGGTAGATCTCTCACTCTTGGCAGCATAGTTTAATGTAGAGGTGTCAAAGAGACTGGGCGTCCCCACAATAGCATGGGCACGGGTTGGCATGACACACCTGATGGGTCAAGGTTAGGCCTAACATCCTAGGCCCGTAGGGCCAACACAAACTTGGCATGTGAAGGGCCTAGGCCAGCCTAGTCGTGCGACGAGTCTGGCTCGGCCCAGGCATGCCAAAGGCCCTTCAAGCTTGACCCTTTAGGTTTTCAGGAAAATACCTCTATTTTGAGCACCTTGAGGTTTTAACCTCTAACTTTTATAAAAAAAAATAAGAGCCTATCAACCATCCAACTAGACAGTTATTTGTGTGATTTTTGATATTTAACTATATTTATCATGTCTATAAAACACATCCCAAATTTAAATATAAACTTGCCTAAATCACACATTGAAAAAAAGAGAGAAGAGTTTCTATTTTTCAACTCTATATAATATTTAGAAATATTTTTTTACATGTAGTAGTCTCATAATTTTATACATTAATTTTTTTATTAAAAATTATTTAAAAAAAAACAAAAAATTTAGAAATTAAAAAAATTAAATATTACATGGCCAGAGCCTGAGCCTGGGCCTGAGCCTGGGCTTGGTCCTAGGCTTGAGCTCGGCCTGAGGTTTTCCCCTCAACAAAATTAAAATCATACTTAGCACTTTTAATTCCAACAAAATAGTAATTCAAACATAAAAATAAATTCTAACTAATTCTAACAAAACCCAAAAAAAAAAAAAAGATTCTCACTCTCCCTTGGTGCTCTCTTATTTTCTTGAAAAGATCCAAAAAAAAAAAAAATATTACACGCTATCCCAACTACATATATAAGTTTAAAACTACTAGTTCAAACCATAAAGTTTAAAATCTGCGTAGACACAACCCAACTTTTATATGTTTTAATTGTTTTTTTGAAACAGGAAAGACATTTCATTAATCTTAAAGCATCAGTACAAATAACCATAAATTATATAAGATAATACCCTCAACCTTAACTAGTTCCATCAGTAAAATCTAGTGAACCTCAAAGAGAAAAACTTGCATCAAGACCTGATGATGGAAAACTTTCTTGGTATACTGATAATAGAGTATATGTAAGGCTTGTTTTGACAAGATCTCTACGTTTGTGTAACGCCCCTATATAGGGGTTAACAGTTTTTAATGAGATAAAATAAAAATAAATAATAAAAGTAAAACCTTAAAAATAAAATTTGCCCGGGACTTAAATGAAAACTCTCAACTCAAAAATAAAAATATAAACGATAAATAAACCACAGTTTTAATGTAGCACCTTAAATTTAATAATATAAACTGTTGTCATCATCATTTTAACCCTCATCACATTGTAATACAGTCACAGAAAGTAACAATTGATGCTTACATTATCATGAAGAACATTCTCAACAATTGAAGCAGTCCCAATGTAAAATAGCTACATCACTTCCTCAACTATATTTCTCGTAGCCACCTCACACTTAGTGAGTCCTGAAAAGATATAAACATAAGGGAATGAGCAACACTATGCTCAGTAGAGAAAGCCATTACCCACCTTTAGGTTTTTATCATTACCACATTAAAATCTGCATGGTTAGTAAGTCACATCATATTTCAGATTATGAGGTTTATTATGATCACATCTTATGGATACCGTAGTTAATCAGTACCAAGTGTCATAATTACACATTTATACAAATATTACCAATCATCATTGTTCCTAGGTATCCATGTTAAATTGAGTATCACTCAACTCATCGAGACCCAAATGGGCGCACTTGATCACCCTATAAACATTCCAAGGGTGTTCCGGTGAGGGGACATCAAGCCCCGAGTCCTCACCAAATCGATTCCTGTACAGTGTGTTCTGGGACTTTCAACCCAAGGAAGCGTCATCACCTTCCCCCTATTTTACCTTTTTGGGTATTCATGCCCAAGGACGTAACCGCCGCCCTCTTCATGTCTCACCATTTCTCTATATTAAATCATTATTAATAGAGTCAGTTTTCCTAACCATGCTTCTCAATTTATAACATATGTCAATTCATTATGTTCCTCGTCGTACAATACAAGACGAGTCCATGTCATAGTTTCATATGTGATACTCATATAATATCAGTTCAACATAGATATATATATATTGCGGCAAAACAATCAATTTTAATTCTATAAAAACCTCACAAAAATGAGTAATAGAATCCCTACCTTTCAAGCTTATCAACAATCTTTTAATCCTGGAATCAGTTAACGTTAGCTCCATACTCCCTTGATCCTAAGGCGTGCATAAGGACAATTAAAACTAAAGCACAACATACAACTACATTCATAAATAAATCATGTGTAAACCTATCTTACTAGTATGCCATTAAAGCTTTTATATAAATCTCTTTCGAATACCACAGTAAACAATTTTTGTCTTAACACAATATAAAATGTGAACAAGTAATCTATATGTTTTAGTCCCTAATAAGATTCATCAATCACTTAGGATAATATTGGAAAGGTTGCAAGACATTAAAGAATTAGGTGGTGAGCAAAGATGGGTTCTTGGTTCAGGTTAGCAGCTGGTATACCATAACAAACTGGCAGATTTACTAGTTTCCAATACAAAAATTAAATAATTCTTAGAAAATAAAATACAACTCCGATTTAGGTTTATGATAGCTCGTTAGAAAGCCTAGGATGCTACTTTTCAAATATGCAAACCAATTCATAAAATTCATTTTAATTTAATCTTAGAATTTCAAGAAATAACCACTGCCCATAGAGGTATTACAAAGTTTAACAATATAAATTTTCTGTCTAGGGCATATACACTTAGACTTCATACATATGCTCCAAAATAGCAACAAACATATACTTAGGTTTAAGAACGCAAATTTGAATAATCCTTTAGTATAAAAGAAAATTTATAAATGAAAGACTAAATTTGTTCATAAGATTCTAACCTCGGATTATGGTTAGTTGGAAGCTTGAAATGGCTTCAAAACAGGTTCCTTTACTTCGGTATGACTGAAATTCTTGCTCAAATGGAGGTGATGGTGGCTGATTTTTATGGCTGCCTTGAAGAAGTTCTCTAAGTATTTTGCTTCAGCAAAGAAATGAGAAGAAGAGTGTGGGAACCGTGGAAGAGAAAGGAAGAAAAGATGAAGTCTTTGAAGAGAAGTGATAGAAACAATTATAGAGGAGACATGTTGAAGCATGTCACGGAGGAAATAAAGAAAATGAGGGTCAAGAGTAGTTGGAAAAGATATCCTTATGTCTCATCTAAAGACTTTAACACACATAATGCCAATATGACATTTTTGAGATTTATTAGAAGTTCTAAGGCTTTTTAGTAATCATACTAAATAAATATAGGAGAATTTTAGAAAACTTAAAAATAGATAAAAATAAATATTATAAAATAAATTTAAATGAAGCAAATTTTTTTTTTATACATTAAAAATTAATTTAATTACCTCAATACCCGTTAGGAGAATAACGGGTGTCACAGTTTGATAGATATGTCTGGTCAATTAAGAGTGCATAGCATGTAGCACAGAGGCTACCAAACACCTCGTATAGATTAATGTCCAACAAAAAACAACTAAAGTCGAAAGATAGAAAGACCACCTTCATTATTACAAGGTGAAAAAATCACCGGACTTATTTCACAAACACAGACATAAAACAAGCGATATAAAACCCAACAAATGATTGAAAACTGGGTGTCGTGTCAGTGGCCATCGATGGAAGCTTGCCCGCTGCTGGTGATCAGTGTCTCCCTCCTCCACTTGGGCAGACCGACGCGTCTTCCCTTTGCCAAAAGCCCCCTGCCCAGGGAAGAGCCTCCCTCACCTCGGCGTCGTCTCTTCCCCCATCTGCCAGATTTGAGCCAACCTAGCCTCCTCCATCGTGCACACCGTTGAAAAACCACGAGATTCGTAAATCCCTACCTTCCTTCCTCCTATATATCTTGTCCTAATCGCCATGAAGTCAAACTTTCCGACCTCGGCGTCGTTAGCCAAGCCTTGCCGACGTAGATCCCAATGTTCCTTGCCGATTTCCACCTCCAGTCGACCTTGACCACCAAATCCTCGTCGTTTCCCCCCATTTCAAACGGAACTGAAAAACAGCTCACCCCTCTCTAAGAGCTAAAGATCGGCGGCCGCCTGAGAGCAACACCGAGCATCAACCCTGAGGAGGAGAGGGGGTGGCGGCACTGGACTTTGGAGAAGAAACCCTAGGAGACCTTACTCGATAGAGTATTGATTAGATGTTGGCAGACACTTATTGTTGTTATTGCTAATTATTATTAACGTTCAAGATTTTTTGCTTTTTTTTATTTGTTGTTTTTAGATGCTAATAACATTAAAGTTTAAGTATGAAACTAGTCAATGTTTGTATGGGCAAAAAAGTTCAAGCATGAAACATGGGATTAATTGTTGATCAAAGTCAGAAGCATGAAACTAACTGCTGCATCCTCGACATAAAGAGATGCGTATAGTTCAATAGAATTTTTTTTTCATTTTAATTAATATGCACTTTAATCCTGCTAATTTTTAAAAGCATTACATATAATTGCATTACAGTTTCACGCAATTGTGTCATAAATATTTACTCAGTCATGCATCTTGGAGCAATACTATTTAGCGTCGCATAGAAATAACTCTTCCTTAAAGCCCATCCTTGTATCTCTAGTGAAGCGCTGGCTCCAGTGGAGCCTCAAAGCAATTTTGTTTCCGTAAGTGTCACGTATATATGTGCAGCTGAGAAATGGAAATCACTACTTAGTAGTATATATTCCATCAATATCTGGACATTAATTTTCTTTGAAATAGTCAAACTTGCATAATGTAGTTGCCATTTCTGACCCCCAGTGAAAACATCAAACTAGATATTGATCCTAACACGGAAGGGAAGAAAATAGACAAGTAATAGATTTAACATACACATGAAAGACTAATGAAATTTCTGGTAGCTTTGCCCTCTCTCACAAACACAACTTTTAGACTTTCTTTGATATAAATGTTAATGTTAATATTATATTTATCATTAAAAAGTATAAAAGTAAATATTTGATGTGTTATTTTATTTTATGTTTTAATATATAATATCATTTAAAATGTTATATTTATTTTTTGTCATAATTATTAAACTTTAAAACTTTTAAAAGTAAATTTTTAATATTAAAATAATAAAAAAATAAAAAAGTTGTAGTTATTATACCAGTCAATAAAAATAAAATACCAAATTTGTTATTGTATTGAAGAGTGTATTTCTAGACTCAATATTAAATTTGTCTTTGAAATATCAATATAGCATTGCGTGGAATTAGAGTTTTTAGAAAGTTCCTCTTTGAGGTACAACTGACAACTGATCTCATTTTCTTGCAACCAAACTCAGCAGTCCGCCCACCAGTTTCCACCCACACAATATCTAGAAAAAAAAAAAAAAAAAATTCAGCCTTCGGAAGCCATCAGCCCACCCTGAGAAGTGAGAGAGGGGGGAAAGGAACTAAGAACCAGGAAGCTTCACGAGGGTATTGTGAAAGGTCTGGAGGAGGTGGATTCATCTAACTGAAAGCCAAATGAAAATGCTCTGAGATTCCAACAACATATTTCTTGGGCTACTTCTCTTAGCTTTATTTTATCCTTTTTTGAGTTCCTTTGTGCGAAGAACACCATGGCAGCAGAAGTGGTGGGTGGAGCTTTTCTCTCTGCTTCTCTTCAGGTTTTGCTTGATAGGTTGGCTTCTCGAGAGGTCGTTGACTTCATTCGGGGGAAGAACCTTAACGAGGGGATGCTCAAGAAGCTGAAGATTAAGCTTTTATCGGCTAATGCAGTGCTAAATGATACCGAGGAGATGCGAATGAAGAATCCGGCTGCGAAAGATTGGCTTGATGAGCTCAAGGAAGCAATTTTTGATGCAGAAGACTTGATGGCCGAGATCAACAACGAAGCTTTGCGGTGCAAACTAGAAGAGGAAGGCACTAGTGAGGTACTAAAACTTACCACAACTTCATTCATTGCATTTGGAAAAGCAATAGATTCCAAGATGGCAGAGATCCTTGATAGATTAGAATTTGTTTTGGCACAAAAACATCTTCTGGGATTGGAAAATGCTGCACAAAATAGACCATTACGGAGATTACCGGCAACTTCATTGGTAGAATTATCTGGTGTTTATGGTAGGGATGTTGAAAAAGAAGATATTATCAGATTGTTGCTCTCGGATGATATTAGTAGTGATAAGGTGTCAGTGATTCCAATCGTGGGTATGGGCGGGATTGGAAAGACCACTCTTGCTCAAGTTGCTTACAACGATGATAGAGTGATAGAACATTTTGACCTTAGAGTATGGGTTTTTGTATCGATTGAATTTGATGTTTTCGCAATAACAAAAACCATTTTTGAGGCAGTCACCTGTCAAACATGTAACATCCAAGACCTAAACAAGCTTCAAGTTGAATTGATAAAGGCTTTGAGAGGGAAAAAGTTCCTTTTTGTTCATGATGATGTGTGGAACAGTAATTACGATTACTGGAATGTCTTAAAGTGTCCGTTTGAATTTGGAGCACTTGGGAGCAAAATTATTGTGACCACTCGCAATGAAAGAGTTGCATCGATGATGGGCACCGTTCCAACTCATCATCTGCGTGCAATATCTGATGAAGATTGTTGGAGGTTATTTGCAAAGCATGCTTTCAACAATCTGGGCCTAGGTGCACATCTAGGTCTAGAAGAAATTGGTAGAAAAATTGTTAAAAAGTGCAAAGGCCTTCCTTTAGCAGCAAAGTCCATCGGTAGTCTTCTGCGATGTGAACTGAGTTATGAGAAGTGGGAGAGAATACTTAAGAGCGAAATATGGGAGTTGTCCAATGAAGAGAATGACATACTTCCAGCTCTGTGGTTGAGTTACCACCATCTTCCATCACATCTAAAGCGATGTTTTGCTTATTGCTCAATATTTCCCAAGGATTATGAATTTTCAAAAGCAGAAGTAATTTCCTTGTGGATGGCAGAAGATCTTTTGCAACCTCAAAACAAGAACAGGCTTGAAGAAGTCGGGGAGGAGTATTTTGAGCTTCTGGTATCAAGGTCACTCTTTCAAAAGTCATGTTCTAGCCAATTTCTTTTCACCATGCATGACCTAGTGAATGATCTGGCTACATTTGTATCAGGTAAATTTTGCTTGAGATTGGATGACAATGACTTGCCTGACGTTATCAATAAGACTCGATATTTGTCATATACAAATGGAATGATTTACAACCTCAACAGATTCAAGGTTTTATCTGAAGCCAAGTGCTTGCGGACATTCTTGCCATTGGGATGGGGAAACGTCAAAGAAGAACTCCCACATGTGAACTTGGTATTGAACCAACTTTTTTCTGTAGTACGATTCTTAAGGTCGCTCTCTCTATCTGTGCATCCTATCACAGAGTTGCCAGAGTCGATAGGAAATTTGAAGCATCTAAGGTATTTGGACTTGTCTGAGACGGAAATTAAAGAGCTACCTAATTCATTATGCACTCTGTACAATTTGCAGACGCTATTATTGTCATATTGCAGAAATCTTACTCGGTTGCCGGCCAACATGGGAAGCCTAATTAAATTGCGCCATCTTGACATTGCAAGTACGCCTCTAGAAGAGATGCCATTAAATATGTGTCGCATGAAAGATTTGCAAGCCTTGACTGATTTTGTTTTAGGAAAAAATAGCGGGTCAAGAATCAAAGAGTTAAGGGAGCTTCAATATCTGCATGGAAGCCTTAGTATTTCAGGTCTACAAAATGTTGTTGATGTTGAGGATGTTTCAGAGGCCAATTTGAAAGAGAAGAAATACCTAAGTGAGCTGGTTTTGAAATGGTATGGCGGTGCAAATGATTCACAGAAAGAAAGAGAAGTACTAGAACGACTCCAACCTCACACATACCTAAGCAACTTATCTGTCGTGTGTTATGAAGGTACAAGATTCCCAAGTTGGATGGGAGACAGTTCATTTTCTAATATGACGTCAATATGTCTAAGAGATTGCAGAAACTGTAGCTTTTTGCCACCATTTGGGCAGCTACCCTCTCTCAAAGAGCTTGAAATCAGCGGATTTGATGGGGTGGTGACAGTAGGCTCTGAGTTTTACTCTAATGATTTCTCCGTTACAAGGTCGTTCGAATCCTTGGAAATTTTACGCTTTGAAGACATGTCAGAGTGGAAGGAGTGGTCATTAATCAGAGGTAATGAAGAAGGTTGCGTTTTCCCTCGACTTAAGGAACTTCATTTGCGATATTGTCCAAAGCTAATTGGTGATGTTCCTGATTGCCTTCCGTCCTTGTCTGTACTTCGGATATGGCAATGTGCACAACTGAAGGCTTTACTGCCAAATCCAAGGGCTCAACAGATGGATATTGCATTTCCATCTCTTCTTACAATGGAAATAAAAGATTGTCCAGATGTAGAGTCATTCCCAAAAGGAGGATTGCACCCAAATCTAAACACCATTACCATTTCCAATTGCAAGAGACTTGTCACCAATCGCTTGCAATGGGATATGCAAAGATTCACTTCATTCCGATCTTTACATATCAGTGACATAAGTGAAGATGTGTTGGATTCATTTCCGGAAGAGGGGCTCCTTCCGACCAGTCTTACTTCTCTATCAATTTCCGATGTTCCAAATCTTAGAATTCTTAACAGCAACGGCTTTCCGACAGCTCACTTCTCTTGAAAAGTTGTCGATTTCTTGCTGCGCAAAACTTGAGTCCTTGCCAGAAGGACTGCCCATTTCTCTCTCTCATTTGTGGATTTATAACTGTCCTTTGCTAAATGATCGGTGTGAAAGAGAGAGAGGAGAGGATTGGCACAAAATTTCTCACATTGATTTTGTTCATATGGATTGGGAATTGGTGTAGATAGAAGTTGTATACATGTGTTTTCTTTATATATTCACCGGTGTAAAATATAGCAAACACCACTGCATATACGTATCATCCAGGAAGGTGTGGATTTGATACATCCTAAGTAGCATACAATCAGCTACATCTAAAATGAGCAGGGAACGCATAAAAATCTTGGTAAGCATGTATATCAATGTAATGCTTTGCATTCTTTCCTTGTCATGTTTTGCTTCATCCCTTGTCATTATAAATAATAGTGCATATCTGCTTTGAAGATGTGAATTTTTATTTTTGTATGATGTTCACGGTGAAATTTTGCCAACTCTTTCTAAAAAAAAACCTCATGATGGATTATTCTCATTCGTGAAAATGAAATTAAATGCAAAAAAAAAAAAAAAAATGGACACATATAATTTAGAGTCGTTCACCCTCGGTTGAGAGCTATATTCACCTGATTTTAATTAACACAATTGTATAAGTATACAGGGTCAACGAGTAATAAAGAGTGAGTACAATATCGTTGCTATAAAGATTGTCTTTGTAGTGGTTAATTACTGAAATTCTTAACTCTAAATATTATTTGAAGGGTTATTTACCTTTTTATATCATATGTTTTAAGTTTTTCAAAAAACTATACATTTGATTTTTGATCTTATCGAATATGTATCTTTCCATTAGATTTAATACATAAATTTATACTTTTCATGATCAAACCTCAATTTTCGACCTAACAATTGCCAAAAGAGCCTTGGATAGGAAAACAAAAAAAGGTAAAAAGCTTTATAATAAAAATAAAACTAAGGGTTTTGGCTTAAAAATATTTAAAATAGTCTAAAAAAGTTTTTGGGTTTTTCTTTTTTGTTTTGTTCTTCTTATTTTGGAAAACTTAAGGTTTTTTTTTACTTAAGAATAATTTGGTAATTGTAAAAGTCAATATAATTATTAACCGAGATAATGTATAAATTTATATAATAAATCTAATTTAAAGGTATATTTTTTATAAGATTAAAAATTAAAGGTAAACCTTCCATTTTTGAATATATGTAAAACAGAAGATATAAAAAATAAATAAATATGCCTTGTTTGAATAACCCATTAAAATAGAAATAGAAGGGCTAATTTACGTAAATCAAAAAATTAAAATTAACAATGAAGAGAATGCAATTATGACTGTTGTTGCTTTCTTGGCAAAGAAAGAGAAGACAACATGGGAGTGGCAGACCGCTTGATAGCCGGCTTTTAGTCATAGAATCGCAATTTTATGGCCTTCCTATTATTCGTTTGAAGTGGTTTTTTATTTATTTATGTATTTATTTTTTTTTACAAAGGAAGAAAGAAAAGACATTAGAAAAAGTTGTCGAACGATACTTGAATGTGCTCATTATCCATGCCGTTGCTTGATGTCAGTCTGCATCAATCGTGTAATATGCTTAGACCAATGGTTTCCATAAATTTATAGGATGTGTTCGTTTGAGGACAGTTCAAAATGTGTAGCAGCTTATGTTGTTCGAAGAAGAAAACTTGTTTCCCTCTTACTTGGTTATAAACAAACACACACAAGGGGGAAAAAGAGATGTTCTGGCACATGGAACTCCCACAGTCCACTAGGAGTAAACATAGATCAACGACCAATAATAATTTTGGGTCCAAAACCTAGCACTAGGAAATATCTATACAATATATAAAAACGTGAATATAATTTCTTTTGTTTGTGCTCCTGCTTAGTTTTTGGGTTTTACTTTTCCAAAAGATTAATCCATAGTATAAGTCGTTTTTAATGTATTTTTTCTAAATAGTTTTTCCTTGCTTGTTCCCACTAAAATATATCTTTTCAGATGTGTCCTTAATTTTTTTTTCTTGTGTAATTGTTATTATTTTAAAATCGACATTTATAAGGATGTTTTATGTGTGTTGCATATCAACAAACAAGATATTAATAGTTAAATAAATTAGAAGAAATAAAAACACCATAATCAAAACTTAATATCGGATAAAACCTACAATATTACTCCCCAATTGCATTGCACCTGGGTTCAACCAGTAAAAAATAAAAGACCAAGATCGGAACAATGTAACATTGTTGTAATAATTGAAAATGGACATCTAGCTTTTAATGAAACGCAGGTATTAGAACATATTGCCATAAATAAGTGATGACATAAGGTTGATTTCATTATAGTATATAGCAGACACAACTAATTTGACCAACAAAAAAAATTCAAACATTGTAACGGTTATATTCTCTGTTCAGCAATTATAACATGCAGGACAATATCACACCAACCATAAACATAACGTCATTAAGAAATACAAATACAGCAATAAGCTAGTAAAACTAAAATCAATTCAGGATGATCTGGAATTGATATGAAGAAATAACTCAAAATTAATACCTCGTTCCAAGCCCTTCTAGAATTTTCTCGCCGTTAAATCCTAGAACAATGCAGAATGTATTGTTGTTAGTAAAAAATAAATAAATAAATACAAATGTCAACCTAGATAAAATTGTAGTGACCGAAAATCCCATAGATAAAAATCTATCAAAAAAACATTATATACATTTACGAATGGAAGCAGAGCCAAAATGAAAGCAACAAAGACTACTCTCTCTAAAAAACTAAAATTGAAAACGCACCAGAAAAATCTTGAATCAGTCTACAATATCATCAGTGAAGAAACTATATTGGTCACTCCATTCGGCATTGGAGGCTCTCGCTACTTCTTCATCGTCGTTGTAAAAGAAACTCAATTGACGGCCATATAATTCTACATTACTTGAAGTTCTGACCAAACCTTTCACATGGTCCAACAAGCCAGTCTCGCCAAGCTTGTACGACACATAATGGCTGCCCCGAACTCGATATCTGAAAACGACTGATGGTATATGCTTCACCTTCCAATAATCTGACCCTCCTTCAGGTTGCAAAGAAAGTACGAATCCATCGGACATGTCATAACATTCAAGAAGTTGGAGATTTTTTAGGTGTTGGATGTCGAATGACAAGTCATTTTGGCCTGTTCCGAGTCTCAGCTCTTCTACAAGAGGCAATGCTCCTTTCTCTATCCTAATCCTCTTCAAGTTCTGCAACTCTGTCAGAACAAGTTGCTTTAGTCTTTGAAAACTAACACCCTTAAAATGAAGCTCTTCGCCATCATAAGCTCGATGAAGCCAGAGAAACTTTAAGTTTGGCAAACACTGAAGGGCTTCCAAGGGATCACAATTAGATAATCGTGAGAAACTTAAACCCAATACAGTCAACCTTTGTAGCAACAAAATCCAATCTGGCAAGCTTCTCTAGTCGGCCTTTCAAGATGAGACGTCTAAGCAGAGGTGGTGGAGATGAAATGGATTCCAAATCGAAAGTTTCTTGATCGGTGGACAAGTATAAGCTTAGAGATTCAAGGAGAGTCATCTTCTCAATGACGGAGCAGAGAGTTTGCACCATGTCTGTTGTCAGTTTTGAAATGCTTAACCATCTCAATTGTCTCAACTTCTCGAACTCCTCTATGACGCCAAGGGAACTACGGTATGCTTCCACAGTCATTAGAGTTTGTAAGTTCTCCAAACACCCAATCCCTTCTTTTATCTGCACTCCGTGGACTGAATCCAAGCTAACTTTGTTGTTATGAGCGCTGGCTAAAAGGTGTCGCAGTTTCCGAAGCTTTTGGATGTGGATTGGTAGCTCATGCAGCAGTGTATTTCTAACATCTAATGTTTGTAGATTGAGTAGTCGGCCCACGGACTTTGGAAGCTTCTTCACTGTTGTATTCCTTAAGCTCAAGTATTTCAAGAGGGATAAGTTTCCCACTTCATTAGGGAGATCATCAAGAGGAGCATTTTCAAAGTCCAACAGCTCCAAAAGCTTGAATTTTTCAAACAAATTTACCACGAAAGACTTTCTCATAGTTATTCTATTGACATCAAAAAGAAAAACAGAGCAAATATGAGGATGCTCTGTCGTTATAGCCAAGGTATTTATCGCATCACCATAGATTGACACGCGGCGAACATCATCAGCAACTAATAATCTAGAGGTTGTTTCGTTGAAATCTTGAAAAATTCTGTACCTTTTAGCCCTTGATGATATTAAAAGATGCAAGAAACCATGGACTCTGCACATTCTTTCGGTGCCATCAGAAACTTGGACCAAGTTTCTGTTGATGAGATCATTCAGGTATGTTTCTGCAACTTGTTCCAATGTCTTGCCCATTTCTTCTTTGACAAATCCTTCAGCGACCCACAACTTAACTAATTTTGCATCAGAAATTAGATAGTCCTTGGGAAAGATGCCGAAGTACAATAAGCAAAGTTTGATATGAGAAGGAAGACAATCATAATTATGATAGAAAATTCTTGAAACTTCTTCAATATCAGAGGGACTCTCCCGAATATTGTTATCGAGATTCTGCAGTTGTACTTGCCACTGAGACTCTATCTCTGTAAACCTCAGGTTATCTCTTTTAGGCAGTTGTATAAGCCACTGAGACGCCCTCTCTGTATGTCTTTTTGTTGACATGAGATCACCTATGGCCCAAATAACAAGTGGCAATCCGTGGCATCTCTTGACAATTTCAAGAGACAACTCCTCCATCGTAGGGGACCGGGTCCAAACGAATGCAGATTTCAAAAATAGTACTTGAGCTCTTTCTTCAGACAAAGGTTGGAGGCTTTGAGCAATATCACAAGAGGCAGTAATCAAATTGTCACGTGTTGTGATGATTATCCTACTACCTCTGTTGTTATCGGGACAGAATTCTTTCAAAAAATGGAAAAAATCCGTTTGCCAAACGCCATCGAAAACAATCACATACCTCTTGGCGAGCAAATATTGGTAGAAGAGATGCACTTCACCTTCAAGAGGGTAGTTCTCATCTGGGCAGATCATCCCCACTAAACGGCTCAATACATCGTTTAAGTTATAGGATTGAGACATATTGATCCAAGCATGGCACTTAAAGTGTTGTTGAACCTCTTCACTTTGGTAGGCAATACTAGCAAGAGTGGTCTTACCAATTCCAGCTATACCAGCCACTGAAATCACCAGGCGTCTGGATGGTTCTCCAACCAGCAATTTTACAAGTCCTTCCTTTTGGGACTTAATTCCCACAAGTTCATTTTCTTTAAAGAAACGGGGAACATCCAACAAACCGACACCTATGCTTCTGTCTCCTTGCGGATATTTCTCCAACTTGGAGTAGCGTAGTTTCATTTGTTTTACTCTGTCCGAAATTCTTCTGACCCTATCCTCCACGTCTTTTTGCGAATTTTTTGCCAACTGATCACTTCTTGGGATGAAGAAGCTGTTAAAAACGCCGCGCTTTTGATGGCGCTCTCCAGCCTGACTAAGGTATGCATCGAACACGAATTGCACGCGTCGCAACACGTCTGTTATTTCCTCAAACGGAAGATTTTTAGCTGCCTGCCTTGGTTCATAGAAAGAAGAATTAATGGTTGTCCGGAGGATCTCTAGCTGGACTTTGAGACTCTCAACTCCAGCATCCGCTCCAGCTCTAAACAACTTTTCTTCACCAATTAGGATTTCGAGAAAATCGACAGCGTGATAAATGATATGACCAACTTCCCTTTCCATGCCTCGCCGGTGCTCAGCTTCTCAAATCAGCGTGCGATTTTGGCTATCTGATTTCTCTGATGACAAGATTTTCAGATCTGTGATGCAAAAAATAGAGTAATCCTATTTAAAGAAGGAAAAAAAGGACGAAAAGAGTTAGGTAATGAGCACCTTCCAAGACGGTGCTAGGGGGCCGGGCACTTTGCAATTTTCTACACGACATTTTCTTCAAGTCAACAACAAAGAAAAAATACCAAAAGTTTCCTTAGGCTTTCGCTGGTTTTTTTTCTATTCGTGCTTTTAGTCAATATAATAAGAAAAATAAAAGATATTTTTAAAAAAATTTAAATAGGTCAATATAGGTTTAAATTTTTTAAATAAATAATGAGAATGTTTTATTGAAATTATAATGTAATATAAACACTTTAGTACAAGTTTTTATAGCATATTTCAGAAGTCTTTTTTTTGAGAAATAATATCTTATGACTTTAACATAAAATACTAATATAAAATCACAAAGCTTTTGGGCTTTGAAAATTAAAACAGCTTTTAAAAAGCCCCTCAAATAGGCCCAAATACTATGTTATATGCTTATTATATGATCCTTAAACTTAGTATATATTGAGCACATGTAAGTTGATCTTTTTTTTTTTAGGGAAAGTAGGTATACCTTTTTTGGGGTAAGCAAGTGTATATTTAGTTTGTTGAATGTTTTGGTGTGTGAGTCTTTTTGACCTATTATTATCTTACTAGTTGAACGTGCTAAACTAACGAGGAGTAATTTTGTACATTAGAGTATCTCTAATGTAATATTAAATTAATGTGTCAATAGTAAATTTAACATTTGAGTGTAAAAAACACTCTAATACAATATTATTTTTAGTGTCAAATTTGCTATTAATATATGTTAATAGATTGACTTTGATTTCAACAATCTTACTTTTTAATTTTCTAATATTAAAAGTTTAATTTTACAAGTTTAAAGGTTTAATAATTATGACACAAAAAGAACATATGACATTTCAAATAGCATTATGTATTAGAGCACAAAATAATATAACACATCAAACATGTTATTTTTACACTTTTTGATAGTACATGTAATATTAGCATTGGCATTTGCATTAAAAATGGTCTTATATTATTGTGTTAAGTTTTGATTGCTATGTTAAGTGGCAGAGCTAGGTGAGGCCCAGGTGATAAGAAACCCTAATTTGCCCCATGCCCTTAGTCACATGGTCCCTTAAAGAATTTTCTTGAAAACTCAACAAGAACAAATTGTGAGAACAAATAATAAAAATAGAAATAAAACAAAAAAAATTAAACATAAACACACATGTAACACCCTGAAATTAATTAAGCATGATTAGTGTATAAAATGATAAATTAGTGTGCCGTGGTGTAATTCAAACTGAATTTAACTATTTTGTAATATTTTTCAAATTAGTGTTATTTCTAAATTATTTTTAATTACTCTTAATTGTTTTATTTGTTTGTTATTTTAAAGTTTTAAACAAAACAAATTGTCAAATGTCAGATACGTCCTTTTTGCAAAACTGTGGATGGCACATGGTTTTCCCTCTACAAAGCCTCTCTCCCTCTCTATTTATCCCTCTCCCTCACTCTTTCCCTCTCACTCTCTCAACCCACTCTCTGTTTTGAATCCAGGCTTTGATTCTTAGCTGGTTTGGAGGTCAAGCAACACGATTGAGCTTCCGCAAACTCATTTTAAACTCCACTTCGAGGTAAATTCTTTTATTTTCAAAATTTCAAACTTTGCTTCAATTTTCTAAATTTCTTTAAAATGTTGTAATTTAGGTTTTATGAGCTTAGAAAACCTTTAACCTAAGTTAGTATAGTACAACCCAACTTGAATCTAAGCTAGATTGAACAAAATCAAGATAGAATCAAGTTTGTCTATTTTTATCAATTTTTCTCATTTTTGGATTTCCTTGAAAATCCTTGAGCAAATCTTGTTTAAATGCGTTTAAAAGTGTTTTACTATGTTTTTCTATCATCTATAAATGTTTTATTTGCCTGGGAATTGAGGAAACAGGTTGGAATGAAGATTTGAGCTCGGGAAGGCCAAAGTTCAAATCTGGAAATTTTCAATTTTTTTTAGTTCGGTAGGCCGGATTCATGTTAGACTCATCCCTTCAGTAGGCCAAACTTGGAAACAGTTCGGCCGGCCGGTCCTGGTTTGCTGGTAGGCCAAACTAAACAGTTCGACAGGCCAGACCAAGGAATCTGACAGGCCGACCGGGCTTTACAAAAATTTGTCATTTTTTGTTTGTTTTTGCTGTTTTAGTTCGGCAGCCCAGTATGATTTTACAGACATAGATGACACACTAGTGTTAGACATGTATGCCTTAAGGAGTAAAAATGTAATACATTTTTGGAGACATTTTTATCAATAAAGAATTTATTCATTTATATATACCAAATCTTGTTCTCTTTACATTCATATTTGTTGAATGTATGTTAAACAAACAGTAGTCTGAACTGTCGGTCTAAACCTTTAAGAATTGGGCATATGATGGACTGATTATGCAGAAGACACAATTCTTAAGGTGACGGTCTAAAACATATGATCTGCAATCGAGGGAACAAAGTTGGGCGCTTTATTCATGCAAAGATTGTTATGTTGTCTATATCCCTATTGGGATATGGTTTGTCTTGACCATCGGAGTTGGACTCCGTGAATAGAAACATTGGCACGTTGTCATAGGTGATGATGTGTTGGATCGGGACACAAAGTGAATTGATTTGAATTAATAATTCTATCTTGGCAAATCGATTCACTTTAGACAATCATTTGTATTGTATCTTAATCCCGAGATGGATAGTGGACCTGTTGTCTCGACTTGTGTCTTTTGATGTACCAAGGGTGACTCCCACATCTCAATAGTGGTATGCATGCCGGTACGTTGGAAGCATGACTCTTGATAGCGTAGACTTGTTATTCATTGATATGGAATCCATAGCTCCTCTTTAGGAGTAATGATATCCTCTTATATGCGTTATCTTGTAATTGAAAAACTGGAGCGCTCAACCATTTGGATACATAGGTGTAACCGAATGGTATACTATCTTTGGATGGTAAGTTTTCTAGTGGTGAGATAATGAAACGTAAGATAAAAATAATCAGGATGGTAAGACAAAACTTGTCCTTAAGCTGATTATGGATTATCATATGGAGATACGATACACTTTGATATGTCATGGAGACTTAGCTATATGGGCTTTATAATTCTATAAAGTTTTGAGAGTGCAGCTCTAAGCTTTTAGTAGAGTAGCGTTGGAGTTGATAATTGTGAAATATATATCTGGGATATTGGGTTTCATAATTATTGTGAGCTTGAACTTTATAGGTCCATTTTGGTCCCCTTTGCTAGCTCACAAAATTCTGTAATGATACGGCGTGCTTTTTTCAATAATTAGTGACTTATGTCGGATTTATCATATTGGTTTAAAATTTGGAAGAATCAAATAATTCATGTCTGTTTGTTGGTTAAATTAATTTTGTAATAAAATTAATTTAAGATAAACTTGTTGAATTATCGAGATCGGATAATTCTTGTCTGTTTATCGGTTAATTTAATTGGATAAATTAAATCAAGATAAACTTGTAGAATTATTGTGAATTGATTTATTTTTTTAGAGATTATCTTGATAAAGTTGTTTTGATCAGATAACTTCTTTATTGGGTTATTTGAATTAAAACTGAGACTTTATCCTATAGAATCTCAGGTGGAAAATAAAAGATTCGCGGAGATCTTTTTCAGTAGTTCGGCCTGCCGATTAGCGAGAGATAAGATTACGCTTTTTCACGCGGATCTTATCAGATATTGATCCAAACTTGATTCTGTTTCAAATTTTTGAGACCTAATCTGATAAGGACTGACCCTAGGACCAATCGCTATATAAAGGGAGTAAGTCTCATGAGTTACTCAAATCAATAGAGAGATTAAGAGTGATACTCTGTTACTGAGCATTCGCAAACTGTCTGAGAGCTTTTGTTCATAAATCACGAACACTTTCTTTGGGTTCTCTCAATTGGTTGGAAGGAGAGTCACCGGTGGAAGAGCTATACGTGTGAGCCCACACTCACTCCGGTTGTGGATAGAGAATAGCAAAGAAGACCAGTTGGTTGAGGCTCTTCTGGAACGTTACTTCTCTTCACAGGTTGCGGAGGTTCTTCGATACACAAAGGTTAGTAAGATCTGTTTAATTTATACATATAGCATGTCAAACTTGTGCTTTGAAAAAATACTCTGATGTTAAATTTTTTTAAAAAAATTCTGTTGCGCACCTCATATTGTTTTTTCCAACAATTGGTATTAGAGCCATGGTTTTTATATAAATTTACGAGTTTGTGATCATGTTGTATACATAAATTTTGTGATCTTAATCTCTTATTTGCTTGAATTTAATTTTATAGAGAGATGGCACTCTAAGTTTCTGTATAATTATATGTTGTCATGGATTATGTGGTAAATGTTCATTAATTAATTATGGTTGATTAAATGGTTATTTAATTATTTATTAATTGATTAATTAATACCAGTTATGGTTCCTTTGAGGTTAAAATTTGTATCTAAGTTTTTCATGTAATTAGATGGCGGACTATCATCTCTGTCTAGGAATTATTGTTTAATTTTAAATTTGTAAAATTTTGTAATTAAATAATTATTCGGAGAAGACGAATCAAGAAGATGGATGGTAGCGCACCCAGGTGTTTCTTGAGTCTCTAACTTTATGTTTTTGAATTGTTGAAAATAAAATTGATGAATTGCATTAAAATTGTATTTTCTGGAATGTGAGATTTCTACTCGGTCGGCATGCCGAACCCTTAGTTCGGTAGGCCGATGGTCACAGATCGACAGGCTGGACGTATGGTTCAATAGGCCGTCAGTGGGGCAAAAATCGGCTGGCTCTACCAGCAGGCCGAACTTTCATGAGTCGGCGAGCCGATCTTACTGGTCGGTAGGTCGATGGAACATGACCGGTAGGCCGATCACCTAGATCGGCCTGCCAACCGAGTGCTGGAAAATTTTCAAAAAAGGTGCAATTTTTTCGGTGTAGTTTTAGTTTTATTTTTTGCATGATTCTAAGAAACGCTAAATTTGGATATGACCAGAAATATGAAGTATTCAATTCAAACGGGATTGAAGACTTGAAGATGGACATTGCATGAAGAAGGACACAACTTGAGGATTCAAGGATGAAGAATCGATAATATGTCTCGATTATTCTCTTGTAATCTTAGTTTTCTATTCTCTAGGGTGGAGCCATAATATTACGGTTATTATTATTATTTTGCTTGTAGCTTTGCTTGTCTGCATTATATTATGATGTGCCATGTATATTGATAACATGTCATATAGAATTGGAAGTGCCGCTCATATTAAAATTTTTCATGCATATTCTTAAAATAAAACCTTGATTTCAAAAGATTGAGTGGGAGAAGGTTTTCGAAGAGAGGACCTAAGGCCTACATCGTTGGTCCATAGGCAGAACATGGTGGTCCCGACTCCTGGGAAAGGATTTCTATCATGTACTAGATTGGATCTCCGAGAGGATAAGGTATTTTAGTATGATTTATGGTTGCACACCCCTAGGTGGTGATTATAAATCATGGATAAAATATTGAAACGATAGTTATACACTCACGTTAATTTTATTATTAACCTCCCTTAGGAGCTCTGTTAATAAAATTAATGGCCAAAGAAATGATTATTAATATATGTTGGATCATACGGGTCCTGGATGGCATATATTAATCAGGAGGGGATCCGTGTTCCTGATTGAATCTAGCATGACTCCTCTAGGAGCTTGTTAAATTCTGAGTTGGGAATTATCATTGTAAGGTTATGATATTTTCAAGGTTTTGACATAGAAACACTTTTGTATGCTTTTACATGATTGTGTTATCTTACTAAATTATGATATGTTTGCTTATATTTGGTATATGATTCTTTGTTGTAGATTAAAAATGTCTAAAAACGCTTTATCATCGATACTTGACAAAAACCAATTAACCAGTGATAATTACAATGATTGGAAACGGAACCTGGATTTTGAGAAACTGAAATATGTACTGACAACACCTTGTCCTTCCGAGCCTACGGGAGACTCATCTAATGAGCAATTCCAAGCGTATGACCGCTGGAAAGATGCTAATGATCAGGCCCACTGCTATGTTATGACTAGCATAAATAATGTGCTGCAGGCTCAACCTCAGGATTATGAAACTGCAAAGCAGATCTTGGATAATGTTGAGGATATGTTTGGAGGCTAGGCCATAACAAAGCGGCAAGGGTCGCTTTGGAAACTCCAGCATAGGCTCCAGCTCTAAACAACTTTTGTTCATCGATTAGGAAATTGAAAAAATCGACAGCGTGATAAATGATACCTCTAACTTCCCCTTCCATGTCTCGCCGGTGCTCGGCTTCTCAAATCAGCGTGCGATTTTGGCTATCTGATTTCTCTGATAACAAGATTTTCATATCTGTGATGCAAAAAATAGAGTAATCCTATTTAAGGGAGGAAAAAAAGGGCGAAAATAGTTAGGTAATGAACACCTTCCAAGACGGTGCTAGGGGGCCGGGCACTTTGCAATTTTCTACACGACATTTTCTTCAAGTCAACAACAAAGAAAAAATACCAAAAGTTTCCTTAGGCTTTCGCTGGTTTTTTTTCTATTCGTGCTTTTAGTCAATATAATAAGAAAAATAAAATATATTTTTTAAAAAACTTAAATAGTTCAAAATAGGCTTAAATTTTTTAATAAATAATGAGAATGTATATTGAAATTATAATGTAATATTAATACTTTAGTACAAGTTTTAAAGTATATTTTAAAAGTCTTTTTTTAGTAAGTAATATTTTATAGTTTTGATATAAAATACTATTGTAGAACCACAAAGTTTTTGGGCTTTGAAAGCCGAAGACAGCTTTTAAAAAGCCCCTCAAATAGACACAAATACTATCTTATATGCTTATTTAAACTGAGTATATATTGAGCATATGTAAGTGGATTTTTTTTTGGGGGGAAAGTATATATATCTTTTCTGGGGCAGGCAAGTGTATATTTAGTTTGTTGAATGTTTTGGTATGTGGGTCTTTTTGACGTATCATTATCTTACAAGTTGAATCTCACATGCTAAATTAATGGGGAGTAATTTTGTACACTAGAGTAGTAAATTCATGTGTCAATGATAAATTTGACATTTGAGTGTAAAAAAAACAATATAATACAATGTCATTTTTAGTACCAAATTGGTTATTAATATATGTTAACATATTGACTTTGATTTCTATTGGTTAATATATTAACTTTTTTGCTTAAACAAACACAACAATCTCACATTTTAATTTTTCTTATATTAAAAATTTAGTTTTACAAGTTTAAAGCTTTAATAATTATGCCACAAAAATAAAATATGACATTTCAAATAGTATTATGTGTTGGAGAACAACATAATATAACACATCAAATATGTTATTTTTACACTTTTTAATGGTAAATGTAACATTGACATTGGCATTTACATTAAAAATAGTCTTATATTATTGTGTTAAGTTTTTATTGATATGTTAAGAGGCGGAGCTAGGTGAGGCTCGGTTGATAAGATGCCCTAGAGGCCGTTTAAAGAATTTGCCCCATGCCCTTAGTCACATGGTCCTTTAAAGAATTTTCCAAAAACTCAACAAGAACAAATTGTCAGAACAAATAAAAAAAATAGAAATAAAACAAAAAAAAAAAATTAAACACAAAACACACATGAGAAGAAATTATGTTAATTGGAGTAAATTAAAGGAGAGAAAATATTTCAAAATTATCCCTAACAGGAACAAATAAGAAAGAATGCATTTAGTATACAATAATAATTGAAAGAATGTCGCCAAAAAACTTTTAAAAGAAGACACATTTCAAGAACAAAAAGTTGTTGCAACAAGCCAATTAGGGAGAAATTATTTTAATAGGAAAAATATACGAACCTACACCAAAACGGCAAACAATTATAATCCCTCCATTTTAAGTTCAAGAAAAAGTAATAATAAAATTCAAATTCAAATTCAAATCTTAAGAGCATAATATTTTATACCAATAAAAGGCCTAGAATAACTATATTTTATAGAGGTATCAATTAAGGATTTTATACTTTAATTGAATAATTAATTGTATTAATTAATTATGTATTATTGATTATTTTAATTATCATCCATAAGTATTATACTCTTGCATATACAACTTATATACAATATTTAAAGTCACATGGATAATAATAAAATTTTAATAATATTCATAAAATATTTAAAATACATTTATACAAATATAATGAAAAATTCCCTTTATTTATTTATTTATAAATATATCCTTTGCAAAACTTGACATGCTTTTTTAAAGAATAAATGCTTGTATCTTCCTCGTACTTCATATACGCATCACTTTCATTTCTTGATTCAACTACCAACCTCAAAGGCCATTGCCTCTTCCTTATCCAATGCGTAGACTTACGACGTCTTCTTGAGTTTCAAAGGTGAAGACACCCGCAAGACCTTCATTGGCCACCTCTACACCGCATCAACCGATGCAAAAGTCAATGCCTTCATTGACAACAATGAGCTTCCGAGATATGAGAGCATTATAGAGCAGCTCGCTCGAGCGATTCAACAGTATAGAATCTCCATGGCGTTTTGTTGAGGAATTATGTGAAGATCATGTATTGTAGGCAAACTCTTTGTGACACATGTTATTCTCCTAACGGGTACTAATGTAATAAAATTAGTTTTTAGTGTGCCAATCAAAAATTTGTTTCAGTTAAAATCTATTTCACAATATTTATTTCTATCTATTTTTAAATTTTCTAAAATTCTCCTATACTTATTTAGTCTGTTTACTGAAAAGCCTTGGAACTTCTAATAAATTTTGAAAATGTCATTTTGGCATTACGTGGGCTAAAGTCTCCAGAGGAGAAATGAGGATATCTTTCCCAAATACTCTTGACCCTCATTTTCTTTATTTCCTCTGTGACATGCTCCAACAAGTCTCCTCCATACTTGCTTCTATCACGTCTCTTCAAAGACTTCATCTTTTCTTCCTTTTTCTTCCATGGTTCCCACACTTTTCTTCTCATTTCTTTGCTGAAAGGAAATACTTAGAGAACTTCTTCAAGGCAGCCATAAAAATCAGCCACCATCACCTCTATTTGAGCAAGAATTTCAACCAAACCGAAGTCAAGGAACCTATTTTGAAGCTATTTCAAGCTTTTAACTAGCTATAGTCTGAGGTTAGAATCTTATGAACAAATTTAGTCTTTCATTTATAATTTTTTTTATACTCAAGGATTATTCAAATTTACGTTCTTAAACCTGAGTATATGTTTTGTTGCTATTTTGGAGCATATGTATAAAGTCTAAGCGCATATGGCGTAGACAGAAAATTTATATGGTTAAACTTTGTAATACCTCTATGGGCAGTGGCTCTTTCTTGAAATTCTGGGATTAAACAAAAATAAATTTTGTAAATTGGTTTGAATATTTAAAAAATAGACATCCTAAGCTTTCTAACGAGCTATCATAAGCCTAAATCAGAGTTGTATTTTATTTTCTATGAATTTCTCAATTTTTGGATTAGAAACTAGTAAACCTATCAGTGGCAATATACCGCATGTTTACGTTAAGTAAACCACCTGTTAACCCATGTGATGATCATAGATAGTGAGCCTATCCTTTTTGCAAAAGTATACTGCTAGTTTGCCATGATATACCGGCAGCTAACCTAAACCAAGAATCCATCTTTGCTCACCACCTAATTCCTTAATGTCTTGCAACCTTTCCGATATTATCCTAAGTGATTGATGAATCTTATTAGGGACTAAAACATATAGATTACTTGTATACATTTTATATTGTGTTAAGACAAAAATTGTTTACTGTGGTATTCAAAAGAGATTTGCATAAAAGCTTTATTGGCACATTAGTAAGATGGATTTACACATGATTTATTTATGAATGTGGTTGTATGTTGTGCCTTAGTTTTAACTGTCCTTATACACGCCTTAGGATCAATGGAGTATGGGGCTAACGTTAATTGAGTTCGGGATTAAAAGATTGTTGATAAGCTTGGAAGGTAAGGATTCTATTACTAATCTTTTGTGAAGTTTTTATGGAATTAAAATTGATTGTTTTACTGCAAGATATATATATATCTATGTTGAACTGCTATTATATGAGTATTACATATGAAACTATGACATGGACTCGTCTTGTATTGTACGACGTGAAATATAATGATTTGACACATATTATAAATTGAGAAGCATGGTTAGAAAAACTGACTTTATAAATAATAATTGAATATAGAGAAATGGTGAGACGTGAAGAGGACGGCAGTTATGTCCTTGGGCACGAATACCCTAAAAGGTAAAATAAGGGGAAGGTGATGACGCTTCCTTGGGTCGAAAGTCCCAGAACACACTGTACAGGAATCGACTTGGTGAGGACTCGGGGCTTGATGTCCCCTCACCAGAACACCCTTGGAATGTTTAGAGGGTGATCAAGCATGCCCATTTAGGTTTTGATGAGTTGAGTGATACTCTATTGAACGTGAATACCTAGAAATAATGATGAACTATAATACTTGTATATATGTATATGTATGAAACTCGGTAATGATTAACTATGATATCCACAGAATATGATTAAAATAAATCTCATAATCTGGATAATGGTGAGTATTAACTAATCATGCAGGTTTTAATGTGGTAATGATAAAACCTAAAGGTGAGTAATGATTTTCCTTACTGAGCATATTGTTGCTCATTCCCTTATATTTTCATTTTTTCAGGACTCACTAAGTGTGAGGTGGTTACGAGAAAAATAGTTGAGGAAGGTATGTAGTTATATTACGTTGGGACTGCTTCAATTGCTAAGAATGCCTTTATGATAATGTAAGCATCAATTGTTACTTTCTGTGACTGTATTAAAATGCGTTGAGGGTTGAAATGATGATGATGACAATTTATATTATTAAATTTAAGGTGCTACATTAAACTGTGGTTTAATTGTTGTTTATATTTTTATTTTTGATTTGAGAGTTTTCATTTAAGCCTCGGGTAACTTTATTTTTGAGGTTTTACTTTTATTTTTTATTTTTATTTTAATTCATTAAAAACTGTTAACCTCCATATAAGGGCGTTATAGAATTTTTGGTTTCAGAGCCTAGGTTAGATTAACCTAAGGAGTGTAGCACCATTTTAAAAATTTGTTTTCAAGATGGTTTTGAAGCTGAATTTTAAATGTCATCATCAAAATTAACCTTCAGGTTGATTTATACAGTCCAAGAGAATGTAACATAGAGTTACCATGAATGAAAGTATTAATGGTTATGTGGGTACAATAATTATATGGAATGAAATTATGCGTAGATTGGTTTAAGGTAGATTTGTATAGTTAAAAGGATCTATGAGCCTTTTGGCTTGTAAGAAGTGATGGGAAACACAAGGCTTGAGTTGTTGATTTCAAGGTTTGGCATGGTTGTGCCAAATTCTCCATAATTGATTCAAACCTATATAGTGATTGTGTGTGGACTCGATAGAATACGTAGATGTCAATAACCTTTCTTGAAAGTTTAAATTGCTTGAGCAATATGAGATAAGTTAGGAATCCATGGTATTGAATCTTGGGGGAGATAAACGTTAAACTTTTGGTCTGTTGAAACTGTGTAAAAGCAAGAATGCATGAATTTCAAGGTTAGAATATTTTGTTGCGTACATTGTATTTAAGTGTATTAATGTATCTTTATGAATAAATGCAATGTGAAAATGATCAATAAGAGTTTCCTTAGTTAAATCATAATACTTGAGGTACCTATAATAATTTTGGATAATTACGATGAAAGGTTTAACTTCTAGATGTTTAGATGTGAATCTTTTGGTTACCTGAGGTTTTGTTATATGAGGAAATTAAATATTGTATAAGTGGAATTGTGGGGATTGTAGATGTTCTTAAGTAGTGACATCAAAGGTCTTTGTTCATTGATATGGTCTATGTTGAAAGACGTAAATCGTATTGATTTCAAGGTTAGTCATATTCTAAACCCTTGGTAGTAATGATGATGAATCCATTGACAGATGTTGAGTATTAAGGATAACATATGAGTTTATGCATTGTTCAGTAAGGCTTTGATTAAGACAAATTATTTGAGTTACTAGAGGATTATGTTGTTATGGAATGATTTTAAATACCATTCAGGAAGATCCCTGATTGTCATTAAATTAGACTTGTTGTTTATAGTTATTTTTTTTAGTGGACTTTGAAATGGGCTTAAGATCTGTACAAATTGGTTTTCAATTTTATGTTGTTATTTAACTCATTCTAAATGTGTTAAGGCCCAAAAACAACTTGACCCATTTCAACTTAGAACATTTGGGCCTAGTTCAAATCCTAAATCAGTTTGATTCACACTGTCTCTCCCACGTGGCCTCTATACGTGTCATCTACAGTAGTTTAATCATTGTTTACATGTACGTCTACTGTGTAGAGGAGCTTGTTTCTCTGAGCTTACTCTCTCTTTTAATTTGTTATTTTCTCTCTAAATCGCAAATCCTCTTCTTTCTCTCTAAAAGAAGAAGGAATTCTAGGATTTTGCAACTTACTATCTTAATTTTTCCTTTCTATTTACTCTTCTTTCATCTCATCATGGACCCAAAGTACCAACACTTAAGAAAGTATTTCCCATCACTCTCCCAAAAGATTCTCAGAAAGAAATATAAGGCTAGAATCACTCGGTTGTGGATTCTTATGTGTTTTGGCATCCCTTGTGATGTGAGAATGTTGTTAGATGGGAAGATCCGTCTGAGTGACTTCAGTCAAGATGTCGGTTTACCAAGAACAGGTACCAGTCGTAGTGCAATGAAAAGAAGAGCTCGTGCCATCGCGGTCACTTGTAACAAATGTGAAAGACAAAATTGTAACAGTGAATGTACTTCACCTGGTTATATGTCTACGAATAGAGAGGATAAAATAAGGTTTTGCAAGGATGGACTTTCAAAGGAGAACTTGGATAGCATCTGTCCTCCTCTTCATGGTCACCCTAGTGGATATGTTCAATGAGCTATTTTTAAACTCTGGCCTAAATTTCATGCAGAAAGACAACGCCTTAAGAATATGGTATTTCTAGATCCTGTTTGCTAAGCCATAAGAAAACTGGATGGGGAATAAGTCATCGCTTTATAAAGGTTGTTTAGTCTTTGCTTATTTGAAACTATTTCAGTTGGTGTTCAACAGTTTATGTCTTTCTTTTACTCAGATATTTGCCTTTATGTTTGAAATAATTGTGATTATTAGATTGATACATGTAGAACCCGAAGTCTAAGTAGAGCAGACATAAAGCAATCACTTATAGAAACCAAATATGTCTATCTCCTAGTCCGCCAAGAAATAAAGAATGTCTGTGTCTTCTGTGGTTTCAGCCCTGGGAAAGATAAAGTTTATCTAGCAGCCGCAAAATACTTAGGGCAAGTCCTAACACATAGAAAGATTAACTTGACTTATGGGGGTGGTAGTTTAGGATTAATGGAAAATGTGGCAACAACAGCTAAGTCTGGTAGTGTCAAAGTCCTGGGGATTATTCCTCGACTCTTAGCTGAAGAGAACCTTTGTGGGAAAACAATAGGTAGAGAGAAAAGAGTTTTGGACACCCCTGAACGTCATAAAATCATGATTAATAATTCCGATGCTTTTATAGCATTACCTGGTGGTCTAGGTACCCTTGAGGAAATATTTGTAGTTGCTAGTAGGCAATTATTGGGCTTTCATTCTAAACCCTTGGGACTTTTGAATGTAAATGGTTTTTATGATGGTCTTTTAAAATTCTTAGATTACGCTGTGGAAGAAAACTTCATCATAGGATCGGGGAGACAAATCTTTGTTACTGCTTCAACAGCTGAGGAATTGCTAGATAAGATGCAAATCATCCATCCGGAGTCCAACACTGCAACATCTAAGCTTAAATGGGAGAAGGAAGGCCGGGAACGACCATTTGATTTGAATCTTAGTCTGTAATCCTTTGGTTTACCCATGGTGTATATGTTCGTATTTCATGTGTCATGAATAACCATTTTTCCCACACTTTATGTTTCTTGTGGTATGTCGTTGTTAAAACTTTTAGATTCATTAAGCCTAATGCCGAGATGGTTGGATACGGACTACTTGATGCTCTCAAAACGCATCCTACTTAAGGTCCGATCTTTTGTTTATCGATGTTTTTGTATTCTCTAAGCAATGCATGATATGGATAGCTGAATATACGGAGTGCCTCGTACTCTCGAAATATATCTGTATCATGTTTGTAATGTGTAGCATCCTATAAATGTTATGTGGAAGTACCAAAGTCAGTTATGGGGATAATTTGTTAAAAAAAATGAGTATATTATTTGGGTTGAATGTTTGTATGATGAGACTTAGAAAATGCACTTTTTTTAACGATAAAATCAAGCATTTTGCATTAATATTTCTCATAAAACTCCATAATTATAGCAATTCAGTGATAAACAGTGTTTTAATGTCTTAGTATGCAAATGTGTTTAAAAATGTGTTTTTAGTATGTTTTTATGTTCAATAATATTTTTAGAAATTTTTGGAGTCGTTTCGGTGTGTTAAATAAGTGTTTAAATAATTAAAAACTGTAAAAATAATGTTGTGTGATTTTATTTTAAGTCTTAATGTGTTTGATAGTGTGTTTTAAGTTTGTAAATATGTCCTATTATCTTTTTAGTGATTTCTAAAAATATCTCCAAGTCATAAAAATCATATATGTGCTAAACAAAAAAAAAACTGAAAATTTTAGAAGTTTTTGATTAATTTTGTGTGTTTTAATGTAAAATAAATATTTTTAATGTTAATGTAAATATTTTGTTTGTAAAATAATTAATTTTAGTATGTCTGTGAATTTTAGATTTGATATTTGGAGGAAAAACGGAGCATAACGATGAAAAAACAGACAAAATTAGACATCAAATGCATAAAAAAATAATTAAAAATACAAATTTGAATTTAATGAGACACGTGGCAAATTTTTGACCGTTTGATTATCTGCCCAAACGATCTCAGTCATCCAGAGTAGCGACGCGTGTCAATGCGTCATCCATTGCGTTAGTCGAGTCTCAGTAGTGGAATCCACGTGGTGAGATATGATTGGCGCGTGCTTTACACGGCAGACAAAGCTGCAGGCGAGTCAGAGAGCATCTCGGGCTGTGTCTGCTCGCGTGCGGTCGTTTCTACTGTAGCCATTATTTCGTCCGTTCGATGCGATTACCAAGACTGATCTGACGGTCTCTGTTTGAGGGCCACTAGCCCCACCTGGGCCCATTTTTGCACCCGTCTGGGAGCCCTTGGATCGCGCCTTCAATGGCCCAGATCGTGCCTGTTTCCGTGCTGTCAACCGTCGAGAAGCAGGGGATTTCAAACGAATTCTCACATTCTGATAAGCAGTCTCAGCGAGAAGAAAGAGGAGGAAATTGGTTTTTCAACGCTTGAATAGTAAAAATAATTGAAGAATAGTAACTCTTTCATGCCTATAAATACCAAGCTATCCTTCGGGTCTCAGCATCCCCTCTTGCAGTATGAGAATGCTGCTGTAATAGTTATAGTTTAGTTTTTATTTTAGTTTTCAGTCTAGTTTCTTGTAAAATATTTTCTAGTTTATGTTGTAAAAATTATGTTCAACAATATCAATAGTACTTTATTAATTATATATTTCTAAATTTCTTTTTAGCTGAGGGGAGAGAGGAAAATTCTGGCAAAATTATCTTAAACATTTTTTTGTTTTTTTTTTTAGTTTTCTAAGCAGTTGTAATGCCAAAATATTTTCTTAGAAAACTTACGATTTCAATATTTTCTTAGCTAGAACTCTGCTAAAATTATGGTTTTGATTTATCAACGACATAGACTGGCATGGATAATGCTTGGGAGGACCTTGATTACTCGTAGACAGAGAATGGCTTGGTACATGCTTAACTTACTATCTTGGTTATTATTTTAGTTAAGTTATGTTGAAATGCTACTTATTTATTAAGTTGTGTTTTTTTCTACATTATAGACATGGAATGGCACGGTAAATACTTGGTAACTCTTGATTTATTGTCGATATATGATGACATAGTGTATACTTAAACCAACTAATAAATAAAAAGAGAAACTAAAATATATTTATAATGCCCCTGTATAGGGGTTAACAGTTTTTAATGAATTAAAATAAAATTCAGAAATAAAAGTAAAACCATAAAAATAAAGTTGCCCGGGGCTTAAATGAAAACTCTCAAAATAAAAAAAAATATAAAGGACAATTAAACCACAGTTTAATGTAGCACTTTAAATTTAATAATATAAATTGTCGTCATCATCATTTCAACCATCAACGTATTTCAATACAGTCATAGAAAGTAACAATTGATGCTTACATTATCATGAAGAACATTCTTAGCATTTGAAGCAGTCCCAACGTAATATAACTGCATCGCTTCCTCAACTATTTTTCTCATAGCCATCTCACACTTAGTAAGTCCTGAAAAGATGAAAATATAAGGGAATGAGCGACAAAATACTTAGTAGGGAAAACAATTACTCACCTTTAGGTTTTTATCATTACCACATGAAAACCTGCATGGTTAGTTAATACTCATCATTATCCATATTATGAGATTTATTATAATCATATTCTGTGGATACCATAGTTAATCATTACCGAGTTTCATACATATACATATATATAAATGTTACAGTTCATCATTATTCCTAGGTACCCACATTCAATAGAGTATCACTCAACTCATCGAAACCCAAATGGGCGCGCTTGATCACCCTCTAAACATTCCAATGGTGTTCCAGTGAGGGGACATCAAGCCCCGAGTCCTCACCAAGTCGATTCCTGTATAGTGTGTTTTGGGACTTTCAACCCAAGGAAGCGTCATCACCTTCCCCTTATTTTAACTTTTAGGGTATTCGTGCCTAAGGACGTAACCGTCGCCCTTTTCACATCTTACTATTCCTCTATATTCAATTTTATTTATAGAGTCAATTTTCCTAACCATGTTTCTTCATTTATAACATGTGTCAATTCATTATGTTCCTCGCCGTACAACACAAGATAAGTCCATGTCATAGTTTCATATGTGACACTCATATCATAGCAGTTCAACATAGATATATATATCTTGCGTAAAACAATCAATTTTAATTCCATAAAAACCTCACAAAAGATGAGTAATAGAATCCCTACCTTTCAAGCTTATCACCAATCTTTTAATCCCGAAATCAATTAACGTTAGCTCCACACTCCCTTGATCCTAAGGCGTGCATAAGAACAATTTAAAACTAAAGCACAACATACAACCACATTCATAAATAAATCATGTGTAAATCCATCTTACTTGTGTGCCATTTAAGCTTTTATGCAAATTTCTTTTGAATACCACAGTAAACAATCTTTGTCTTAACACGATATAAAATATATATAAGTAATTTATATGTTTTAGTCCCTAATAAGATTCGTCAATCACTTAGGATAATATTGGAAAGGTTGCAAGACATTAAGGAATTAGGTGGTAAGCAAAGATGGTTTCTTAGTTCAGGTTAGCAGCTGGTATACCATGACAAACTGGCAATATACTTTTGCAAAAAGGATATGTTCACTATCTACAATCATCACATGAGTTAACAGATGGTTTGCTTAACATAAACGAGCGGTATATTGTCATTGGTAGGTTTATTAGTTTCTAATCTGAAAATTGAAAAAAATTCATAGAAAATAAAATACAACTCCAATTTAGGCTTATGATAGCTCGTTAGAAATCTTAGGATGTCTACTTTTTAAATATTCAAACCAATTTATAAAATCCATTTTTATTTAATCCTTAAATTTCAAGAAAGAGCCACTGCCTATAGAGGTATTACAAAATTTAACAATATAAATTTTCTGTGTACGGCATATACACTTAGACTTTATACATATGTTCTAAAATAGCAACAAAACATATACTCAGGTTTAAGAATGTAAATTTGAATAATCCTTGAGTATAAAAAAAATTATAAATGAAAGACTAAATTTGTTCATACGATTCTAACCTTAGATTATTGCCAGTTAGAAGCTTGAAATGGCTTCAAAATAGGTTCCTTGACTTCGGTATAGTTGAAATTCTTGCTTAAATGGAGGTGATGGTGGTTGAATTTTATGGCTGCTTTAAAGAAGTTCTCTAAGTGTTTTGCTTCAGCAAAGAAATGAGAAGAAGAGTGCGGGAACCATGGAAGAAAAAGGAAGAAAAGATGAAGTCTTTGAAGAGAAGTGATAGAAGCAATTATGGAGGAGATATGTTAGAGCATGTCACGAAGGAAATAAAGAAAATGAGGGTCAAGAGTAGTTGGGAAAAATATCCTCATGTCTCCTATGGAGACTTTAGTGCACATAATGCCAAAATGATATTTTTGAAATTTATTAGAAGTTTCAAGGCTTTTCAGTAAACATACTAAATAAGTATAGGAGAATTTTAGAAAATTTTAAAATAGATAGAAATAAATATTGTGAAATGGATTTTAAATGAAACAAATTTTTGATTGGCACACTAAAAATTAATTTAATTACCTTAATACCCGTTAGGAGAATATCAAGTGTCAAAATATTTAAAATAATTGTTAGAACAGAACCTTTAACCCTCAGTCCTGTTATTATTGTTGTTTTACCTCTTTAAATTGTAGTTATTATTGTTGTTACTCTGCTTAAGTTATTATTTGCATTTCTTCTTATTAAAGTTTCAAATTATCAAAATTTAAAGATGAAAAATGTTGTAAAAAAATGTGTAAATATTGTAAATATACTCTGTGAATAATAAATATTAATCCTCAAATTTTTCAGCTTAAATAAAAAGAAAAAGTTAATATAATATATTTATAGGAACTGAATAAATCCTTCCCTATGGGTTCGACCTCGGATTCACCGAGTAAATATTACTTGAGACAACCTTATACTTGGGGTTATTTTAGAATGCGTAAATAGACATGAGATCAAGTTTTGATGCCGTTGTCAGGTAACGGTATTGTTTTCAGTGCAGTATAATATTGTATAATATATTTTCTTTTTCTTTTTCTTTTATATATTACTAACTTTTCTTTTCTTTTGTTAATATCTTCTGTTTTGCAGGTATTAAGTATTGTTCACGTAGAAATCTACATGCATTTTCTGTAAGTTACTATTTGTAGTAGTTACTATTCACATCACTATTTTAATATTAAAAAAATCAAAAATCATAAAAAAAAAATTATTTTCTCTCATTTCTTCTGTAAAATATTTATTTTGCTAGTTTTAGGTTTTTGTCTTAGAAATAAAACTTCATAAAATTTTAGATTAGGTTTTCCATAATACTTAATAAATAAATTGTGTTTTTGTGAAAAGTATTTTTTGAGAAAGTTTTGTTTGGGGACTGGTACTGGTTCAGAATTCTTTCCCATAACCGGTTCACTTTTGGAGATTCTCCCAACACCAGTCATTCCTAGAACGTTGTTCTGTCAAGGAGATTGGTTCTTAAGGAGCCTTAGCACCACCAATCTTTCCTAGATACATTTTTGAAAAATATAATTCGCAAACTTCACAAAATCAATAAGACAGATATTTTTCATTCACTACTCTACTCTCTATGAGTAGAGAAAAGCTTAGTATTTGTCTATAAAATTTTGTAAATATTTAAATAATTTGAATGCCAGTTTGGTTTCGTGAGTCTAATAGTCGTAGGTTAGTTAGGAAAAGTTTAGAACCACCTTTTGTCTCTGTTGTGTCTTCAAATTCACCAAAAATGATTGATGATGAAAGTTTTCATAATGAAATTATTGTTAATCAACAAATCATCAATCCTGTTGTTCGCTCAATGAGAGATTATTTGCAACCACCCCGTGAATCCACTCCATCATGTTTGGTTTTTCCTCTCAATGCTCATCACTTTAGGTTTAAACCTGGGATGATCAACTTGCTTCCTAATTTTCATGGCTTAGAATCTGAAAATCTATATCTGTACCTTAGAGAGTTTGAAGATGTTTGTGCTACCTTCACTGACCAGGAAGTTTCAAATGAAATTGTTAAGCTTAAGCTTTTTCCTTTTTCTTTAAAAGACAAAGCTAAAACTTGGCTTACTTCTTTAAAACCTAGGTCAATAGGTACATGGCAAGAAATGCAAACCGAGTTTCTAAAAAAATTCTTTCCAACACATAAGACTAATGCTTTGAAAAAACAAATTCAAATTTTTTCCCAAAATGCAAAAGAAGTTTATTTCCAATGCTAGGAACGATTTAAAGATTTGTTGAATTCTTGCCCACATCATGGTTTTGAAAAATGGCGTTACATTATTTTTTTTTATGAAGGCTTAACTCCTGAAACCCGTCAATTTGTTGAAACAATGTGTAATGGAGAATCCCTTGATAAAGAACCTAATAAAGCGTTAGATTTTCTTGATAATTTGGCTAATAACTCTCAATACTGGCAACATAATAATTTTGAAGGCTCAATTAGATCTAATATTGCTAATGCTCAAAAAGGTGTCCATCAACTTAGTCAAGAAAATGATCTAAGTGTTCGAATTGCATGTTTGGCTAAAAAGATTGAAGCCATGGAACGAAGGAATGTCCAAGAACCCAAAATTGAAATTTTGTGTAGTGCTTGCCAAACTCTAGAACAATCAACTTATGAATGCCCAATTTTTAAGGAAGAGTCCCATGAATAGGTGAATTACACAAATCAATTGGACCCACCTAGAAAGCCATTTCCATCCCCACATTCTGACACATATAATTCACAATGGAAAAACCATCACAATTTCAGTTGGAGAAATGATCAACCACAACAGCAATATCAACCACCACCACCACCACCACTTCCACCACAAAATTCTCAAGGCCGTCCACCATTTTCGTCAATTTCTTAGAATTTTCAAAGGCCTCCACAACATTTTTCTGAAAATCTCCAATCTCGAGTCAAAACTCTGGAAGACACTTTGCAAACTTTCATTCAAGCTAAAAAATCATTCATTCAAAAACAGGAAGTTCATAACACTCGCACTTCTCAAGACATTCATGAAATTAAAGAATCCATTTCTAAACTCACTTCTTCCCTTCACATTCAAGAAAAAGGCAAATTTCCTGCTCAACTTGTATATTATCCATCTGCAAATGAAATTGCCTCTTCTAGTTCCCAGTCACAACAAGAAACTGTTAATTTTGTTACAACTCTTCGAAGTGGAAAAACTGTTGATAAGACTAATCTTTTAAAAGATCAAAAAGTTAATTCAACTTTGAAAAGTGGTGATAAAATTAATAGTGATGAGGAAAATTCTGAAAAAGAAAAGAGTGTTTCAAGAGAGAAATTTGTTCCAAAGATTCCATTTCCTCAAGCTTTGCTTTCAAAAGAGAAGTTTGACAAAAATGCTGAAATTTTTGAACTGCTCAAACAAGTCAAAATTAACATTCTACTTTTAGATACAATCAAACAAGTCCCATCTTATACTAAATTTTTGAAAGATTGTTGTACAATTAAAAGAAAGCATAATGTGACTAAAACTGTATTTTTAGCTGAGAATGTTAGTTCCATCATTCAACATGATTCATCATTAAAATACAAAGATCCTGGTTGTCCCACATTTTCTTGCATTATCGGAAATACTCAAATTGAACATGCTTTGTTAGACCTTGGTGCTAGTGTCAACCTCTTACCTTATTTTGTTTATCAGCAATTAGGTTTAGGTGAACTAAAGCCAACTTCTGTCACACTTCAACTAGCTGATTGATCTGGAAAAATTTCAAGAGGTGTTGTTGAGGATGTGTTAGTCCAAATTGATAAATTTTACTACCCAATAGATTTCATTATTTTGGATACACAACCTGTCATAAATTCAAATGTTCAAATTCCTGTCATTTCAGGTCGTCCATTTCTTGCAACTTCTAATGCTTTGATTAATTGTAGAAATGGAATACTAAAATTATCTTTTGGGAATATGACTTTAGAATTCAATGTTTTTAACATGGCACAATCGCCCTCTAGAAAGTGTGAAGTAAACTTTGTTGAGAACAGTACTTCTGGAACGTTTGTTGATCCTTTGGCTGATTTGGCTAATTCTTTTGATTCAAATGTTCCACCCAAAGTTGATAACCATCCTATAAATGTTTTTGACCAATCTCTTGAAGCTAAAAATTCAAGTTTTGAAGCTGAATGTGAAAATGAAGTTTTTGAAGAACCCGAGGATGAGGTGATGGGTGACACTATGGATGACCTCATGTATAATCTCATGGATGAAGAAGAATTTCAGCAAAGATTCTTTGCAGCTGCTAGCAACTTAACTTTTTGGGAAGGTTTAGAGCAACTCTTCCAACAGTCATCAACATTGACGATTCTGACTCCGATCCTGAAACTGAAATCATAGTTATAGATTAATGTTTGTATTGTATTTATGTTTTTGTATTTGTTTGTTGTATCTTTATTTTCTTTGTTTTTCCTAAAAATCAGAAAAATAATTTCAAAAATTCATTAAAATGGCAGAAATTATGGAGGTTATAATCAGCAAGATTAGTTGGTATTTTTGTATCAACAGCCTCTAGAAACGCATTTTAATGAAATGATTTTCAATGAATTTTTTTGAATTTTAGATCTTTGTAAAAAAAAAATAAATTAATTGAAAAACTCAAAAACACAAAAATATTTTCATTTTTGAGTAATCTGTTAGGTTACTTTTCTTTAGTCCATTTTAGTTTAGCCCATTATTCTCGCATGCGTCTGTACAGTCTTCCCCTTGTCTAAATAGAAATCCACCCCTTGTCTATAAAATCTGTTATTGTGCATCTAAGCTCAAAAATCTTTGTTCTTTCTCTTTCTAAATTCTTGTTCTCTCTCTCTCGAATTCTCTTTGTCTTCTTGCTAAAATTCCAAGAAATTCTTCAAAACTCTTTCAAAGTTCTTCAATCTTTCAAACACTTTTTCCAGAAAATCTTCAATCTGCTTTTATTCTGCTTCCATAGAAATCTTTACAATTCTCTCTCAAACTCTCTCTTAAAGCTTTCAATTCACTCTCAAGAATCTCAATTCCTCAATCATGGATCCAAAATATGAGCACTTAAAGAAATATTTCCCTTCACTTTCTCAAAGAGAAATCAGAAAGAAGTACAAAACTAGAGTCACTCGTCTTTGGGTACTTTCACATTTTAAGCTTCCTACTGATATTAAGATGTACATAGAAAGTCTTGTTCATTCAAGTGATGTAAATAATGTAGGTTTGCCTGGTATGGGTACAAGTCTATGTGCTAGAAAAAGAAGAGCTCGTCGTATGGAGTCAAAATGTCATAAATGTTCTCGTCAAACTTGTTCTGGAAAATGTCCCTCACCTGGTTTCGTATCTAAAAATAGGGAAGATAAAATTTAGTTCTGTAAAAATGGTCTTAGGAATGAAAACGTAGAAGATCTCCGAGTTTCTCTTGAGTCCCATCCAAGTGGATATGTTTGGGGGGCTATGAAACAACTCTGGCCTCAATTTCATGTAGAAAAAGAACGTCTTAAGAATCTAACGCTAAAAGACCTAACTGTTCAGTTTGCGAGAATGTTAGATGGAAAACAGACTCAAGATCCTTCTACTTTAGAACAAGGTCTGTAAAGTATTTTTCTTTGTTTCTTTGTGTGTTTGTCTTAAAAAAAATCATCATAAAAAAAATGAAAAAAAAATTTGTTGAAAATTTATTCGAGATATGATCATGGTTTTATTGAAAAATCATCAAAACGGCTAAGTAACGGAACTTCTGGAAACGCGTTTTGATGAACAAAAGTTTTCTTCAACTCATTCTCGAATAAAATTTCATCAACAAAAAGATTTTTATTTTTGTGTGATTTATACAGTTGTTGTTTAATAATTGTGATTGTACTGTTTATCTTATAATAATAATATCTTGACTTTTCTTCTTTTGTCAGATGCATAATTTTCTTCGATAGGTATCTTGTGTGTCGTGTAAGATAAGCTTTGCTTCAAATTTTAAATTTAGTCCCATTTGCAAAAGTTGTACAGTAAAGTCTCGTTTGTCAAAAGGAAAATAGTATTGTCGGGTACAAGTTATCAAAAAAATTCTACAGGTGTGTCACATTTATCTGTCCTTGTCTGTCATCATAGCTATCTTTATTTAATTTTACCCAACGTTCTCTTTAGGTGTCTATAAAATCCTTTTAGTTTTTAAGTTCTTCTTAGAGTGAATTTGTAAGATAGAATCAGTAAAAAAAAAAAAGTCTTAGTCTTAGTAATTATCATGGATTCCTCGTCCCAGTCATCTTTAAAGTTCAACAATATCTGTGTGTTTTGCAGTTCTAAATCAAGAAAAGGTATTGATTACATAGAAGCTGCATTTCATTTAGGCTATGTCTTGGTTAAGAAAAAGATAAATCTTGTCTATGGAGGAGGTAGTCTAGGTTTAATGGGTACTGTTGCTGCTGGAAGACGTTCTTGAGGTACTGGAGCTTTAGGTATTATTCCAGGTGTCCTCGCTCAAATTCGTTTATGTGGTCCTACCATTGGTCTTGAAAAAATAGTCGCAGGTATGCCTCAGCGAATAAGAGACATGGAGTTTGCTTCTGATGCTTTCATTTCTTTACCTGGAGATTAGGAACTCTAGAAGAACTTTTTGCCATGGCTAGTTGGAAATTGTTAGGACTACACTTTAAACCTATTGGTTTGTTAAATATAAATGGTTATTTTGATAGTTTGCTTAGTTTCTTAGATCATGCTGTGGAACAAAAGTTTTTTGAGGAGTCAGGAAGAAAGATTTTTATCTCTGCCCATACTGTAGAGGAATTGCTCAAAAAAATGCACATCATTGATCCTGAAACGGACACTGTAACAACAAAGTTCTACAGAAAACGCAAACGAGATTGGGATCTTTCTCTCTAAACTCTACCTCTTTTAGTTTTACTTATAGCATTATTGTTTTTGTCTTTGTTTATGCGTTTGTCTTTGAATAACCGCTCTTGTAAGTATATGTTGTTACTCTTCTTACTTAATCTTGTTAAACATTGGGAACAGTGTTCAATTTAGGTTGAGGGGAGAAGGTTGTGTCAATTTTTTTTCTTTTGTGATTGAATCTAGGACTAGTTTTAAAAACCAAGCGAAAAAAAAAAACCTTGAAAATAAAAAAGTGTGTTGTTTATAAGACTTTAAGATTCATGTGTTCATAGGTCGAGATGGCTGAGTGAAGGTTTTGTCTTGAAACGCGTCTCGATAATGGTCCGAAAATGAAGTCTTTTGTGTTTGTAAATTCTCATCTCTACATCTTTCTTTTGTAGCATGCAAGTTTGAAGATGGCTGAGGTAAGGAGTATTTAATATTCTTGAAATGCATCTTCACCTTGGTAGAAATAGCTGAGTAATAGAGTGACTAGCATTCACTAACTTCCCTTTCCATGTCTCGCCGGTGCTCGGCTTCTCAAATCAGCGTGCGATTTTGGCTATCTGATTTCTCTGATGACAAGAGTTTCAGATCTGTGATGCAAAAAAATAGAGTAATCCTATTCAAGGGAGGGGAAAAAAAAAAAAAGACGAAAAGAGTTGGGTAATGAACACCTTCCTAGAAGGTGAGAGGGGGCCGGGCACTTGCAATTTTCTAAACGACATTTTCTTCACGTCAACAACAAAGTAAAAATACCAAAAGTTTCCTTGAGCTTTCGTTGGTTTTTTCCTAGTAGATGGCCTCTTGCTGCGGTTTTTATTCGTGCTTCTAGTCAATATAATAAGAAAAATAAAAGATATTTTTAAAAAAATTTAAATAGGTCAATATAGGTTTAAATTTTTTAAATAAATAATGAGAATGTTTTATTGAAATTATAATGTAATATAAACACTTTAGTACAAGTTTTTATAGCATATTTCAGAAGTCTTTTTTTTGAGAAATAATATCTTATGACTTTAACATAAAATACTAATATAAAATCACAAAGCTTTTGGGCTTTGAAAATTAAAACAGCTTTTAAAAAGCCCCTCAAATAGGCCCAAATACTATGTTATGTGCTTATTATATGATCCTTAAACTTAGTCTATATCGAGCACATGTAAGTAGATCTTTTTTTTTTCTTAGGGAAAGTAGGTATACCTTTTTGGGGGTAAGCAAGTGTATATTTAGTTTGTTGAATGTTTTGGTATGCGAGTCTTTTTGACCTATTATTATCTTACTAGTTGAACATGCTAAATTAACGAGGAGTAATTTTGTACATTAGAGTATCTTTAATGTAATATTAAATTAATGTGTCAATGGTAAATTTTACATTTGAGTGCAAAAAACACTCTAATACAATATCTTTTTAGTGTCAAATTTGCTATTAATATATGTTAATAGATTGACTTTGATTTCAACAATCTTACTTTTTAATTTTCTAATATTAAAAGTTTAATTTTACAAGTTTAAAGGTTTAATAATTATGACACAAAAAGAACATATGACATTTCAAATAGCATTATGTATTAGAGCACAAAATAATATAACACATCAAACATGTTATTTTTACACTTTTTGATAGTACATGTAATATTAGCATTGACATTTGCATTTGCATTAAAAATGGTCTTATATTATTGTGTTAAGTTTTGATTGCTATGTTAAGTGGCAGAGCTAGGTGAGGCCCAGGTGATAAGAAACCCTAATTTGCCCCATGCCCTTAGTCACATGGTCCCTTAAAGAATTTTCTTGAAAACTCAACAAGAACAAATTGTGAGAACAAATAATAAAAATAGAAATAAAACAAAAAAAATTAAACACAAACACACATGTAACACCATGAAATTAATTAAGCATGATTAGTGTATAAAATGGTAAATTAGTATACCGTGGTGTAATTCAAACTGAATTTAACTATTTTGTAATATTTTTCAAATTAGTGTTATTTCTAAATTATTTTTAATTACTCTTAATTGTTTTATTTGTTTGTTATTTTAAATTTTTAAACAAAACAAATCGTCAAATGCCAGATACGTCCTTTTTACAAAACTGTGGATGGCACATGGTTTTCCCTCTGCAAAGCCTCTCTCCCTCTCTATTTATCCCTCTCCCTCACTCATTCCCTCTCACTCTCTCAGCCCACTCTCTGTCTCTCTTCTCCCACGCTCTCTCTTTCCCTCTTTCTGCCTTTGCGTTTTCTCTCTCTCTCCTTTCTCTTTGATTCAAAAATTTTGAATCCAAGCTTTGATTCTTAGCTGGTTTGGAGGTCAAGCAACACGATTGAGCTTCCGCAAACTCATTTTAAACTCCACTTCGAGGTAAATTCTTTTATTTTCAAAATTTCAAACTTTGCTTCAATTTTCTAAATTTCTTTAAAATGTTGTAATTTAGGTTTTATGAGCTTAGAAAACCTTTAACCTAAGTTAGTATAGTACAACCCAACTTGAATCTAAGCTAGATTGAACAAAATCAAGATAGAATCAAGTTTGTCTATTTTTATCAATTTTTCTCATTTTTGGATTTCCTTGAAAATCCTTGAGCAAATCTTGTTTAAATGCGTTTAAAAGTGTTTTACTATGTTTTTCTATCATCTATGAATGTTTTCTTTGCCTGGGAACTGAGGAAACAGGTTGGAATGAAGATTTGAGCTCGGGGAGGCCAAAGTTCAAATCTGGAAATTTCCAAATTTTTTTAGTTGGTAGGCCGAATTTATGAATCCGGTAAGTTGGACTCATCCCTTCAGTAGACCAAACCTGGAAACAGTTCGGCAGGCCAGTCCTGGTTTGCCGGTAGGCCAAACTAAATAGTTCGGCAGGCCAGACCAAGGAGTCTGACAGGCCGACCAGGCTTTACAAAAATTTGTCATTTTTCATTCGTTTTTGTTGTTTTAAACCCAGATTGAGATTTTAACCTTATAGTATGATTTTACAGACATAGATGACACACTAATGTTAGACATGTATGCCCTAGGAATAAAAATGTAATACATTTTTGGAGACATTTTTATCAATAAAGAATTTATTCATTTAGATATACCAAATCTTGTCCTCTTTATGTTCATATTTGTTGAATGTATGTTAAGCAAACAGTAGTCTGAAACTGTCAGTGTAAACCTTTAAGAATTGGGCATATGATGGACTGATTATGCGGAAGACACGATTCTTAAAGTGACGGTCTAAATCATAGGATCTGCAATCAAGGGAATAAAGTTAGGCACTTTATTCATGCAAAGATTGTTATGTTGTCTATATCCCTATAGGGAGATGGTTTGTCTTGACCATCGGAGTTGGACTCCGTGAATAGAAATATTGGCACGTTGTCATAGGTGATGATGTGTTGGATCGGGACACAAAGTGAATTGATTTGGATTAATAATTCTATCTTAGCAAATCGATTCACTTTAGACAATCATTTGTATTGTATCTTAATCCCGAGATGGATAGTGGACCCGTTGTCTCGACTTGTGTCTTTTGATGTACCAAAGGGTGACTCCCACATCTCAATAGTGGTATGCATGCCGGTATGTTGGAGGCATGACTCTTGATAGTATAGACTTGTTATTCATAGATATGGAATCCATAGCACCTTTTTAGGAGTAATAATATCCTCTTATATGCGTTATCCTATAATTGAAAAACTGGAGCGCTTAACCATTTGGATATATAGGTGTAACCAAATGGTATACTATTTTTGGATGGTAAGTTTTCTAATGGTGAGATAATGGAACGTAAGATAAAAATAATCGGGAAGGTAAGATAGAACTTGTCCTTAAGCTGATTATGGATTATCATATGGGGATACGATACACTTTTTGATATGTCATGGAGACTTAGCTATATGGGCTTCGTAATTCTATAAAGTTTGAGAGTGCAGCTCCAAGCTTTTAGTAGAGTAGCGTTGGAGTTGATAATTGTGAAATGTATATCTGGGATATTGGGTTTCATAATTATCGTGAGCTCAAACTTTATAGGTCCGTTTTGGTCCCCTTTGCTAGCTCACAAAATCCTGTAACGATACGGCGTGCTTTTTTCAATAATTGGTGACCTATGTTGAATTTATCAGATTGGTTTAAAATTTGAAAGAATCAAATAATTCATGTCTGTTTATTGGTTGAATTAATTTTGTAATAAAATTAATTTAAGATAAACTTATTGAATTATCGGGATCGGATAATTCTTGTCTGTTTATCGGTTAATTTAATTGGATAAATTAAATCAAGATAAACTTGTAGAATTATTATGAATTGATTTATTTTCTTAGAGATTATCTTGATAAAGTTGTTTTGATCAGATAACTTCTCTATTGGGTTATTTGAATTAAAACTGAAACTTTATCCTATAGAATCTCGGGTGGAAGATAAAAGATTCGCAGAGATCTTTTTCGATAGTTCGGCCTGTCGAAGGACGTGTTCGGCTTGCCGATTAGCGAGAGATAAGATTATGCTTTTTCACGCGGATCTTATCAGATATTGATCCGAACTTGATTCTGTTTTGAGTTTTTTAAACCTAATCTGATAAGGACTGACCCCAGGACCAATCACTATATAAAGGTAGTAAGTCTCATGAGTTACTCAGATCAATAGAGAGATTAAGAGTGATACTCTATTAGTGAGCATTTGAAAACTCCTTGAGAGCGTTTGTTCACGAATCACAAACACTTGCTTTGGGTTCTCTCAATTGGTTGGAAGGAGAGTCACTGGTGGAAGAGCTGTACGTGTGAGCCCACACTCACTCTGGTTGTGGATAGAGAATAGCAAAGAAGACCAGTTGGTTGAGGCTCTTCTGGAACGTTACTTCTCTTCACAGGTTGCAGAGGTTCTTCGATACATAAAGGTTAGTAAGATCTGTTTAATTTATACATATAGCATGTCAAACTTGTGTTTTGGAAAAATAATCTGATGTTAAATTTTTTTAAAAAAAATTCTGCTGCGCACCTTACATTGTTTTTTCCAATAATTGGTATCAGAGCCATGGTTTTTATATAAATTTACGAGTTTGTGATCATGTTGTATGCGTAAATTTTGTGATCTTAATCTCTCATATGCTTGAATTTAATTTTATAGAGAGTTGGCACTCTAGGTTTCTATATAATTATATGTTGTCATGGATTATGCGGTAAATGTTCATTAATTAATTATGGTTGATTAAAGGGTTATTTAATTATTTATTAATTAACTAATTTACACCAGTTATGGTTCCTTAAAGGTTAGAATGTGTATCTAAGTTTTTCATGTAATTAGATGACGGACTATCATCTCCATCTAGGAATTATTGTTTAATTTTAAATTTGTAAAATTTTGTAATTAAATAATTATTCAGAGAAGACGAATCTAGAAGATGGATGATGGCGCACCCAGGTGTTTCTTGAGTCTCTAATTTTATGTTTTTGAATTGTTGAAAATAAAATTGATGAATTGCATTAAAATTGTATTTTTTGGAATGGGAGATTTCTGCTCGGTAGGCATGCCGAACCCTTAGTTCGGCAGGCCGATGGTCACAGATCGACAGGCCAGACGTGTGGTTTAGCAGGCCGTCAGTGGGGCAAAAATCGGCTGGCTCTGCCAGCAGGCTGAACTTTCATGGGTCGGCAGGCCGATCAGGCCGATGGAACATGACCGGCAAGCCAATCACCTAGATCAGCCTGCCGACCGAGTGCTGGAAAATTTCTAAAAAAGGTGCAATTTTTTCGATGCAGTTTTAGTTTTATTTTTGGGACGATTCTAAGAAACATTAAATTTGGATATGACCGAAAATATGAAGTATTCAATTCATACGGGATTGAAGACTTGAAGATGGACATTGCATGAAGAAGGATACAACTTGAGGATTCAAGGATGAAGAATCGATAATATGTATCGATTATTCTCTTGTAATCTTAGTTTTCTATTCTCTAGGGTGGAGCCATAATATTACGGTTATTATTATTATTTTGCTTGTAGCTTTGCTTGATTGCTTTGCTTGTCTGCATTATAATATAATTTGCCTTATATATTGATAACATGTCATATAGAATAGGGAGTGCCACTCATATTAAAATTGTTCATGCATATTCTTAAAATAAAACCTTGATTTCAAAAGATTGAGTGGGAGAAGGTTTTCAAAGAGAGGACCTAAGGCCTCCATCGTTGGTCCATAGGCAGAACATGGTGGTCTCGACCCTTTGGAAAAGATTTCTATCATGTACCAGATTTGATCTCAGAGAGGATAAGGTATTTTAGTATGATTTATGGTTGTACACCCCTAGGTGGTGATTATAAATTATGGATAAAATATTGAAACGATGGTTATACACTCACGTTAATTTTATTATTAACCTCCCTTAGGAGCTCTGTTAATAAAATTAATGGCCAAAGAAACGATTATTAATATATGTTGGATCATACGGGTCCTAGATGGCATATATTAATCAGGAGGGGATCCGTGTTCCTGATTGAATTTGGCATGACTCCCCTAGGAGCTTGTTAAATTCTGAGTTGGGAATTATCGTTGTAAGGTTGTGATATTTTTAAGGTTTTGAAACAAAAACACATTTGTATGCTTTTACATGATTGTGTTATCTTACTAAATTATGATATGTTTGCTTATATTTGGTATATGATTCTTTATTGTAGATTAAAAATGTCTAAAAACGCTTTATCATCGATACTTGACAAAAACCAATTAACCGGTGAGAATTACAATGATTGGGAACGAAACCTGGATATCGTCATGTCCTTTGAGAAATTGAAATATGTACTGACAGCACCTTGTCCTCCCGAGCCTACGGGAGACTCATCTAATGAGCAATTCCAAGCGTATGACCACTGGAAAGATGCTAATGATCAGGCCCGCTGCTATGTTATGGCTAGCATAAATAATGTGTTGTAGGCTCAACCTCAGGATTATGAGACTGCAAAGCAGATCTTGGATAATGTTAAGGATATGTTTGGAGGCCAGGCCATAACAAAGTGGCAAGGGGCGCTTTGGAAACTCTTAAACTATAGACAGAGGCTGGGGACATCTGTAAAGGAGCACATGATGTTGGTCATGGGTTACCTCGCTGAGGCTCAAACCAATGGAGTCGACATCGATGCTGAAACTCAGATGACTATGGTCTTTGAGACTTTGTCTAAGGAATTTATTCTGTTTAGAGCTATATTTAATTTAAGCAATAGACGGGATATGACCTTAACAGAACTTGTTGAGGGTGAGCTCGGCGCCATCACCGAGGACACTAACTTTGGTGGTCGGCTAATAAGCTCGGCAGATTACCGGAAAGCTTGTTATTGGCCCCCGATGCTTTATACCTCTTTCCAAGGTGCCTCTCAGGCATTCAAGGCTGCGCCCTAGGAAGGCTGCCACCTCGGAATATACAGTAGCTCGGGTCGGACCAACTTTACTTGCAAGCAGGCTACTACTCGCCATTATAGGCCAACACAAGGCAGATACTTTGTCGTCCGATAGAGTCCAATCCGTTGGGCGATGGGCACGACACTTGTCACCTACTGTCTGACACACCTTGATGTGACACCCGGGTAGTGGATAAAACCCACCTTACACCCAATCCAAGTGGTGGCCTATAAATAGGATGCATTTATGGCATTCTAGACAGAGACTTCTTCTACACACCTAACTAGCTGCCGACCTCTGCCAAGCAATACCTGCCTTGAGCATCAAAGAGCCCTTGTCTGTTGACTAACCCTTCTATCTTCTCCAAAGTGTCCCTCTTGCAGGTGTGTATGCCTAGGCAGAGGCGAATCCAAGGAGAGGTCAAATCGTATGCAGCTGCATGTGGGTGTTGATCCGACGCCGGATCATAGTAAGCATCAACATTTTGGCGCTAGAATGAGGGCGCCTACGCCTTCATCCAAACTTCAGCTACATTACCTCTGATGCCCGAGATGATAACTCGAGGAAACGCCAAAGATGACACAACCCGCCAGGAGGGGTCGGACGACGCAAGAAATAGGCAACCGAACATCGGTAGGCCTAGGGGCCATCCCCGGACCGCAAGGTCCCGGTCCTGGGGGCAAGGAAGCATAGCCAGGGCTAAGCCGATGGATGCCCCCGGTCGCCCAGGACCCGATCCGGGAACTTACAGACGCAGTCCGGATCTTGACTCAACAGCTCACGCAGCAGGCTCAGCGCCAAGCTACACCAGCTCTACCTCCCCTGGCCCAGGTTGACCAGGCTGGAGGTCGGGTAGAGCGAAGTGCAGCCGACCTCAAAGAAGCCCATTTCGAGCAGTCTGGAGGATCCTCCCGTGGAATCTCAGCCAACAATAGGTTGGTCTAGGAAGGTCGTCTTCGACGCCAAGCAGCTCGTGCCCCCTTGCCGTAAGGTTCTCGAGCCTCGATATTCGACCGGCTCGAGTCTCAAGGGACAAACTGAAACCGCCAGTCAGGAGCTGGGGGCCGTGTTGAGGGCAGAGTACCCTATAGGGTTGAACTGCCCGAAGACACTAACAGTCGCCAGTTCTGGGCACTGTAGCGCCAAATCGACGAGATCTAGAATTGCAGATTTGGCCTAGATGAGACAGGAGCTCAGGACCCACCTTTCCCAGATGGCATAATGCGGGCCCCTATGCCACCAAAGTTCAAGGTACCGCAGATTAAGTCCTACGACGGGACCACAGATGCTGATGAGCATGTCGAACTCTTCCGGGGGCACATGCTACTACAGAACGCCAGCGACGAGACGATGTGTAAAGCTTTTTCACTCACTCTTACGGGCCCTGCTCGGCAGTGGTTCCGACGACTCAAACCTGGCTCAATTTCTTCCTTTTGACAGCTGACCGACGCCTTCTCCTCGACATTTTCTACGACCAAAACACGAAGGAAAGAAATAACATACCTGTATGCTGTTAAGCAGGGAGACGACAGCGTCAGGGATTACATTAACCGGTTTACCTGGGCAGCTCTTGAGGTCAAGCACGTCGAAGACGAGACCCTTAAACACATTTTTGTAGGGGGTCTCCAAGACGAAAAGCTGACCTGGTCCCTGGCCTTTGAGCAGCCGAGCACGTTTTCTCAAATGCTCGGATATGCTCAGAGACACACAGACGCTGCCAAATATATGAAAAGCCGTCGGGAATAGGCTGGCCTGAGCGAAACGAAGAAGGATAAGAAGCAGAAGAAAGCGCCAAAATAGAGCAGCACCGAGCATAGTAAGAAGCAAAAGAAAGAGAAATTCGAGAAGCCAAAGGGGCCGACCAGTAAGTTTCAAAGCTACACGCCATTAGTGGCGACCATCGACGAGGTGCTCGCCCAGGTTAGTGGCAAAAATTTGCTAACACCACCACCCAAGCTCCGAGGGAGCAAGGTGAAGCAAAATCAGTCAAAGTTTTACGAGTTTCATAAGGATGTGGGGCACAGTACTCGGGAATGCATCCAACTAAAGGACCAAATAGAAAGACTGGTCTAAGAAGGTCATTTGCAGGAATTTATGGAGCGGGTTATAACCCTAAGGTCCACCTCGGGAAGGAATGATTCGTTGGGCCGAGATGTACAAAACCGACCTAGGACCGACGGTGGGAACGCCTCGGATCCCCCGAATATTGTTCACACGATATTCGACGGGCCTGTTACCGGGGACACGTCGAGTGGGTGGCGATTGTACGTCAGAGAAGCTCGACGGATCGAGCGGGGTGAATTCATCCGAGCACATCAACAAGGTATGTCGTCAAGAAGACACCTTAATCACGTTCACCGAGGAGGAAGCAGATCGATTGATGCACCCCCACAACGATGCCCTGGTATGCGAACTGCCCATCGCCAACAACATAGTATGGCGTGTCCTAATCAACAACGACAGTTCAGCCGACATCCTCTTTAAGCAAGCTGTTGCCAAACTAAGGATAAGCAACGCCCCTCTTGTCCCGGTTCAGACCCCACTCTATGGCTTTGCGGGGGAGTGTGTCTGAGCTATTGGGAAGGTCACTTTGCCCTTGACTTTTGGAGAAGGAACAACTCGAGTCACTCGGGTTGTTGACTTTTTAGTTGTCGACAAACCCTCCCAGTATAATATCATCATCGACCGACCAACGCTGAACGCTTTGAAGGCCATAGTGTCTATATATCACCTGGCCATGAAGTTCCCAATAGATGGCAGTGTCGGGGTGATTCGTTCATCCTAGGTGGATTCCCGAGCTTGTTACGCTAGTGCCATCAGAGCAGCCTCAGCCCTACACGAAGGCGTCTTGGCCATCTATTCGGTAGACAAGACGGATCTCCCAACCGACCCAACACCAAAGAGGCTGGCAGACTTGGACCCCAGATTGCCTGAAGAAGAGGTAAGAGCCACCCCAGTCAAACACTTGGTGCCGTTCTCTCTAGATCCCAAAAGGCCTGAACGCACAGTCCAACTCAGATCATAGCTGCGACCTGAGATCCTTACCGACCTAGAAAGGGTCCTTACCGAATATCGAGATGTTTTTACGTGGTCCCATGAAGACATGCCTGGTATTGACCCGAGCATTATTAGCCATCGGCTCAACGTCTAACTTGGTCATAGGCCGGTGATATAAAAGAGAAGGGCCTTTAACCTAGAGAGGTACGCTGCAATTAACGATGAAATCCAGAAACTCCTCAAGGCTGGATTCATCAGAGAAGTTAAATACCCGAAATGGTTAGCAAATGTCATCCTCATCAAGAAGGCGAACGACAAATGGCGGGTCTGCATTGACTATACCGATCTCAACAAGGCCTGCCTGAAAGATTGCTTTCCACTTCCTCGAATAGATCAGCTCGTCGATGCCACTGCCAGTCACGAGCTTCTTAGCTTTATGGACGCATACTCCGGGTACAATCAAATAAGGATGGCCGAGGAAGACCAAGTCAAAACTGCCTTTGTTATCGACCAAGGCTTGTATAACTACGTCGTGATGCCTTTCGGCCTGAAGAACGCCGGAGCTACATACCAACGCCTCGTCAATAGGATGTTTGCTCGGTTGATCGGGAAAACTATGGAGGTCTACGTGGACGACATGCTAGTAAAATCTGTCCGAGCAAAAGACCACATGGCTGACATCTGAGCTAGCTTCGACATTCTCCGGGAATATGGGATGAAACTCAACCTGATGAAATGTGCGTTCGGCGTCAGCTCGGGCAAATTCCTTGAGTTTTTGGTCAATCAACGAGGAATCGAGGTCAACCTGGTGAAGGCCCAAGCGATTATCGACATGCATTCTCCTCGGACAATGAAAGACGTACAACGGCTCACTGGCATGGTGGCAGCCCTGTCAAGGTTTGTTTCCCGGGCTACCGACAAGTGCCACCCATTTTTTAAGGCACTTAAGGGGAGGTTTGAGTGGAGCAGGGAGTGTGAAGAAGCTTTTCAAAGCCTGAAGACTTACTTGGCTACGCCCTCGCTCCTGTCCAAACCTCTACCTGGTGAAGCTTTAACCGCCTATTTAGCCGTGTCAGAGAAAGCTGTCAGCTTAGTCTTGGTCCGAGACGATGACGGGGTCCAAAGGCCCGTTTACTATACCAGCCATGCATTCCAAGGTGCCGAGGAGCGGTACCCGCCATTGGAGAAGCTAGCTTTTGCCTTAATTACATCAGTTCGAAAGTTACGACCGTACTACCAAGGCCATACTATCAAAGTCCCGACCAAGTTTCCTCTTCTACAGGTTTTCCAAAGTCTGAAGATATCAGGCCGTATGGCCAAGTGGTCGGTAGAACTCAGCCAGTACGATGTGCATTTCGTGCCGAGAACGGCCATAAAAGCTCAAGTCCTAGCGGATTTCATTGCCGAATTCACGGACGCCGGACGGGCGACTCCACTTGTTGAGAAGTCACCCATTGAAGAGCCCGATACACCCAGCTACAGTGAGGATGATCTTTTTTTGGAACCAGACTGGAAACTGCACGTCGATGGATCTTCTTGTGTCGACGGATCATGCGCCGGGCTGGTTAAGACCAGCCCAGACGGTTATAAGGTCATCTATGCCCTCCGGTTCAACTTCAAGGCCTCTAACAATGTGGCAGAATACGATGCTCTATTGGCCAGACTTTAAATCACCTGAGATCTCGAGGTCAACCGCATCACCATCCACAGTGACTCAATGCTGGTGGTACAGTAGGTCATTGGAGGATTTTAGGCCCGAGCAGACTCCATGGCTGTGTATTTGCAAGAGGTGAAACAACTGCTCGGATAATTTAAGTCTTATTCTTTTAAGCAGATCCCCCGATCGGAGAACGTGGAAGCCGACGCCCTTGCCAGATTAGCCTCTGGCTTGGGCGGAAGTGATTTAACGTCGGTCCCCATTAAAAGACTGTCCGAGCCGAGCATCGTTAAGGAAGTCATAAGCATAGTCAAAGAGTTGAGAACTACCTGGATGGACCTGATCATCCGATACCTGACCACAGTCGAATTGCCCGACTACCGAGACGAAGCACGTCGGGTACATAATGGCTCGGCCCAGTATTCGATGATCAGTGGTAAATTATACCGACGAGGCTACACTACACCATGCTTGAGATGCTTGGATCCCAAGGAGGCCGAACACCTAATAAGAGAGATCCACGAAGGCCTATGCGGCAACCACTCCGGAGGACGTTCTTTGGCCCAAAAGTGCCTCTGACAGGGATACTACTTGCCCACCATGCAGCAAGACTGCGGGAATTTTGCTCGAAAATGCCTCAAATGCCAACAATTTGCTAGAATTCTCGGCTCCCACGTCGAGCCGCTCAATCCAATGACCTCGACATAGCCATTCGCAAAGTGGGCCATTGACTTGATCGGACCCCTCCCGCTGGCCTGATCGTAATTCAGGTACTGCATTGTGGCCATAGATTATCTTACAAAGTGGATTAAGGTTGAACCCTGTACCAACATGATCAAAGCCAAGTGCACCAACTTTGTGTGGAAGAACATCATTTGCCGGTTCAAAATCCCACACACTATTGTGACCGATAACGCCAAATAGTTTGAATCTTCGGGTCTACGGTCGTCTATGCGAGAGGCTCGGCATTAAGAAGGTCTTCTCCTCCCTGAGCTATCCGTAGAGTAATGGCCAGGTCGAGGCCATGAACAAGACAATCAAAGACAACCTGAAGAAAAAATTCGAGGGGCTTAAGGGTGCATGGATTGACGAACTCCCCTAAGTGCTCTAAGCATACCAAACAACTGCCCGAACAGCGACCGGTGAAACACCGTTCTCCCTCGTGTACGGGGCAGAGGCTGTCATTTCGGCCGAAGTAGGGTTGCTGAGCTTTAGAATTGAACAATACAAGGAGTCTTTGAACGCGGAGCTGATGATGACCGGGCTTGACCTACTCGAAGAAAAAAGAAACCAAGCAGCGATTCGTAACGCAGCTCAGAACCAGGTGGTAGCTCGGTATTACAACAAAAGGGTCCAGCCTAGAAGCTTTAAGGTTGGCGACTTGGTACTGAAGAAGGTCACGGTTCAACAGCCTGGCCTCGGGTCTTTCGGTCCAAAGTGGGAAGGTCTGTTTAGGGTCGAAGACATCATACGACCAGGCACGTACAGATTATCTGACATTGAAGGGAATCAGCTCGGACATCCTTGGAATGCCGAGCTCCTAAAAAGATTTTTTTGTTAAAATTCAGAGCTAGAAACTCCCTTTTTTGACTTCTGGCCGGAATTCTTTTGTAATTAGACCTGCCGAATAGGGCTAGAAAAATCCATGTACATATCACATTAATGGAATACAACTTTCCTATATCATTCCACCTGAGCAATGTGTTTAAAGGAAATGTAGATCCAAAATGCCGCAACTCTAGCTCGGAGGACAAGACAATAACTCCTGGCAAGGGAGAGTCATCCTTATTAAACCGGGCTGGGGGGCTGGTCGGTATACCAACCATAGGTCTGTCGCCGTACAGATAACCCGTTAAGTTGCTTGGCACAGTGCCGTGCCTGATGAGTCCTACACTTGTAAAGCTTCTTTAAAACTTAAACAAGTCTAGGGGGGCAACAGGGTAAGGGTAGTCATACACCGTATGTGCTCTACCCGAACGAGATTAGAAACCTAAATCTGCTCAGATTAACCAAGGAGACAAGGATTACTACTCGGATTAACTGAGAATAGAGGTGCTATTCACCTCTACTCGGACACTCGACAGCCGAGCCGAGATTAGAAATCTAAACCTGCTCAGACTAATCAAGCAAACAAGGTAAACTACTTGTGCTAACTTGATGGCTATCGAGATGGCTGATTCCCAGCCTGGGATCCTCCCCGAGGAGCATTTAACTTAGAAAATAATGGTTACTTGACACTAAATAACAGTAACCGGATGTCCCTCACATTGAGGAGCATCTAAAGCTAAGACTACTAACTCGACGACACTCGCACTTGAAAAATAATGTGGAAAATAATGTAAGGCAAAAATACATACAACAATCCAAGAAGAGCAAAACGGGAAAAGTCTTTATTTATCGGGGAGGTACAAAGAACCGGGCACCTCCTGAACCTAGACACAAAAAAAAAAAAACAACAACAAACAAAAGCTCAGGTCAGTCAGCCTGGGTCTCGCCCCCAGCCGCGTCCTCGGCTCTGCCTCCGACCATGCTCTGCCCATCCCCGTCGTCATCACCATCTACCACGACAACCTCGTCCTCATCGCCCCGCTGATGCTCGGTATCGCCTTGGTCGGGCTCAACGATAACCGACCAATCGAAGCCCACCGCCTTGGGGTGCTTATCGATCAAGTGCTGCGGAGGTCTATCATGCTGTAGTAATAGAGATCGGCGTGCTCCGGGGATGTCTTGAACTCTTCGACCCACTGGCCAGGCGACCTGCGAGCTCATCCATTAAGTGCTGGTGCTGAGTCTGGAGGGACGTCAGCTGTCACTTTAGCCGTGTAGCCTCATCCTTTGCCTCCCTGGCCTGCCTCAACGCCTCCTTGGCCTCTGCCTTGGCCTTGGCCTCCCGGGCTTCCTCTTGGGCCTGAGAGAGAGCCTCTCTGGCTTGGTCGAGCTCAATGTTTTTGGCATCGAACGCCTTGTCGGCCTCCATCTTCTTGAGGAAGGTCTTCTTGTGCATCTCCTTCTCCTTATGAATGTCTTTCATCCCGGAGGAGTACACCATATGCAGAACAACACTCACCTGCAAGAATCAAGGCGTTAGTCCTCGACAGCACGATAAAAGAGAAATCTGAACGATCGGTCAGGTCGAATACTTACAGAGGCGGCTGCTCGGAAGGCTGTATTATAGAGACTCTGGAAGTCCTCCCCCCCGGATATTCATGAAGAAGTCATCCTGAGGAAGCGCGTCCCCGAGGCTTTTGAGAACGATGCCACGGTAATTCAGACGCCTTCTCTGTAAATCCTCAGACGACCCTCTGGCGGCCTCATCGGCTGGGGTGACCACCTGCGCGTCCCGGGACATCTACAGCGAAGGTGGCTGTACTTGGACTGATGTGAAGACCTACCCGGTGTGGGGTGGAAGCTTGGGCCTCGGCGTCCACTTACGCTTCCTCCCGGTGTCAACAGCCTTACAGAGGCGTTAGTCCTCGACAGCACGATAAAAGAGAAATCTGAACGATCGGTCAGGTCGAATACTTACAGAGGCGGCTGCTCGGAAGGCTGTATTATAGAGACTCTGGAAGTCCTCCCCCCCGGATATTCATGAAGAAGTCATCCTGAGGAAGCGCGTCCCCGAGGCTTTTGAGAACGATGCCACGGTAATTTAGACGCCTTCTCTGTAAATCCTCAGACGACCCTCTGGCGGCCTCATTGGCTGGGGTGACCACCTGCGCGTCCCGGGACATCTGCAGCGAAGGTGGCTGTACATGGACTGATGTGGAGACCTGCCCGGTGTGGGGTGGAAGCTCGGGCCTCGGCGTCCGCTTACGCTTCCTCCCGGTGTCAACAGCCTTACCCTTCTGCTTTCTCAAGCTTGCCATTAGAGCCCGTCTATCAGCATGGGAGCTTGGCGCCGACATCTCTACACAAGAAAACCTGAAGTCAAAGCGAGGTCGGGAAAAAGAAAAAGAGGACATTAAAAATAAAATCTAGGGCTGACCTCCGATCCGGAGCTGGCGAGACGGGTATAGGAGCCTAATCACGTCCTTGAGGTCCTCGTCGGCTACGGGTGGCCCCGCATCGAAGGAGCCACTGGACGAGTCCTCGAAACTGGACGAAGAAGGCTCCCTCGTCGGCCACCCGGACCGGGAAGTGCTTGGTCCCAGAACGTCTGCGGCGCCAGGCCGAGCAATTGTAACCTGCCCGGCACCCCGGGCAGGACGGACAGCTTGGGGATTTATTCTGCTGGATTCCCTGAACCAGCCGTAACCGGATAAAGTGTCCTTCCTCATAAGGAAAGACTGTTGTCTGGTCGACTCCGGCTTTTCGAACAGTTCGTCAACCGCCCTGATGACGCAGCTTGGAGCCCAAGGGCGCTTGGTCTGCACATGCCTCTACTCGAACGACCTCGGCACTTGTTGATTCTCAGGGACGGTCTCACCGGCTCAGGCTAGAAAATTTCCCCCGACGTAGAACCACTCGTATTTCCATAATTTATCCGAGTCGGGGTTTCCCAGGATGAAATCCTTCCAGAAGCCGGTGACGTAGTACCAACCGGACTGTCGAGGAAGCTTCTTCATCTTGTACACTTGCTTGAAAGCCTCCAGTGGCATCTCGGTGCTCTGATGGTACTTCCATAAAATGTACATCCTGATCAGTGACCTATAGCTTTTTGGGTTCAGTTGGGCCGGGCACACGTTGAAATTGTTGAGTGCCCGACGGAGGAAGGGGTGAAACGGCAGACGCAGCCTAGCCCTGAAGAACTCGGCATAGAGCGTAATGCATCCCTCCGGCGCGTCTAAGGGTGAATCTCCCTCACCGGGGACGGTGAGAATCACGTCATCCGGGATGCCATACTCGGCGCGTAGGTTCTCCAACCGTAACTCCGTGATGGCGCTTGTGTAGCCCGCCGCTGAGGTTTGCCCGGGCCGGGTTACCCGATATGCCGTCACTCCTCGGACGCGGGTGACCTAGACCTCCTGCTCCATCTCCGGCTGCTCCGCCTTTGCTTCCTCGTTGCATAACCGTGATAACTCCCGTAACTTGGACCGGGGCCCCAACATTCCGGTTGGATGTGCTCGGAGCATCCTCGCGCGTTTGGAGCTCGGCCCTCTCCCTTGAAAAAACTCAGGACGAGCCCACGGTAGCCGACCCGACATAAGGGTCTTGCTCCCTGGATGGCCTAATTAGCCTTCGCCCATCCAGCATGTTCAAAAACTCCTGCTCGGGTACCGTCTGGGAGTCGACCCTTAGGATTTGCTCGAGCCGGCCGACCCTGTCCCGTCCTGGAGACTCTCCCTCAGCGTCAGACTGGGTGGTAGATGAACTACTACTCTCCACGCTACTCTCCGACCAGGAGACCTCTACATTCTAGGAGTCGGACAGATCACTCATTTTCACTTAACAGAAATTACTTGCTAGGGTTCTCAGAAGCTCGGGAAGATACAATCCTCGGCTATATAACTGGGGCTCGGCAGCTAAAACTCTTCGGGTGTAAAATTTTTGAAAATGAAGTGCAAATTACAGAGAGGGTGGCCCTATTTATAGCCATTTCAGGCGGGAAACTTGGGCGCAAAAAACCAGGACGCGCGATCATTACACCTGTCAGGCGGCGTAGACGGCCACGACACGACACGCATCCCCCGTCTAATCCATGCGTCTTTTCACCTCACCCTCCTTTGAAGTTTCGTTTGGCCTTCCTCCTTTGAGCCGACCTCACCCACTCGGCATAGTCCACCCGGCCGGATACCGACCAGGTAAACTTGGGGGCTAATGTTGAGGGTGAGCTCGGCGCCACCGCCGAGGACACTAACTTCGGTGGTCGGCTAACAAGCTCGACAAAACCACCGAAAAGCTTGCTATCGGCCCCCGATGCTTTATACTTCTTTTCGAGGTGCCTCTCAGGCATCCAAGGCTGCGCCCTAAGAAGGCTGCCACCTCAGAATACACAGTAGCTCGGGTCGGACCAACCTTACTCGCAAGCAGGCTGCTACTCGCCATTATAGGCCAACACAAGGCAGATACTTTGTCGTCTGATAGAGTCCAATCCGTTGGGCGATGGGCGCGACACTTGTCACCTACTGCCTGACACACCTCGATGTGACACCCAGGTTGTGGGCAAAACCCACCTTACACCCGATCCAAGTGGTGGCCTATAAATAGGATGCATTTATGGCATTCTAGAGAGAGACTTCTTCTACACACCTAACTAGCTACCGACCTCTGCCGAGCAATACCTGCCTTGAGCATCGGAGAGCCCTTGTCTGTTGACTAACCCTTCTATCTTCTCTGAAGCGTCCCTCCTCTTGCAGGTGTGCACGCCCGGGCAGAGGCGAATCCAAGGAGAGGTCAGACCATGCGCAGCCGCACGTGGGTGTTGATCCGACGCCGGACCACAGTAAGCATCAACAGAACTAATGAAACAGTTACAGGAGTTTGCATTGCTGATCAAGGAATCTCCTGCAGGTGGTGAGGCCAACATGGTATCTGCTTCTGGTTCCAATCCTAATTCTAGGAATTGAAAGAAGCAACGGGCCAAGAACGGGAAGTCTTCTATTTCTGCTACTACCAAGAGCAAGAAGAAGAAGAAGAAGAACCCAAAGAAGCTTAAGTGATTCTTTTGTGGAAAGGTCGGGCATATTAAGAAGCATTGTAAGAACTTCCTTTCCAAAAGAGGTAGGTGTGATCTTCTATATTTAGAAACTTTTTTGGTTGAGGAATCCAGTGACATTTGGGTCATAGATTCTGGTGCAACTAATTATGTTTGTGTTTCTCTGTAGGGGTTCAAAGAAACGAGAAGTCTGCTGCATGAAGACTTCTTAAATATGATTAATCACAATTTAATGTCCTTTTACCATATGTGATTTAAACATCTAATATAATTTTTTGTATAATCAAAGATGCTGTGGCTACTTTTTAATTATTCAAAAATTAAATACATATATCACAAGACATTTATTCTTAAATTTTTGCTCATAAAATAAATTGCAATTACCTTAAGCAACAAATAAATATGAACAAAGAACCATAATTTATGTACTAATTTTTATTATGTATAGATTAAAAATTATACATTCAAAAATATAATTTAGCACATTATTGCACAAAATTAAATGTACTAAATTATTTAACTTAATATTGCATGCATAATTTTAAATCACAAATTATACATAATGAACACTATATGCACATAAATTTACAAAATTATATCCACACAAATACTGTATAATATTCATAACAAACACAAAAAATTATGAATATTCAAAATTATGAATTTTTCATAAATTATTCCATAATATGAAAAATTTCATAAAAATATCAAAATTGTGGATATAATGAAAATTTCATAAAAATTATAAAAACTGAAAATTTTATGAAATTTTCCCCAAAAATATCATTTTATAAAATCTAGAAAAAATCAATTTTTTTTTTAATTTTTGGGTTTTTTTTTTAAATCCAAAAACGGCGTCGTTTGGAGAGCCCCCCCCCCCCCCCCCCGCGTAAACGACACGTCGTTTAACTTGGAGGCAGCCTGTCAACATACCAAACGACATGTCGTTTTAGTCATTAAGGTCCAAAACGACTTGTCGTTTTTTTGGACTAAAACGAGCCCCTCAACGCCTGAAACGACATGTCGTTTTTGGCTGACCCAAGCCAAACGACATGTCGTTTTTCTCGTCTTTAACCTTGAATCTGGGTCTTCTTCACCCGAACGACCCGGTTTCAACCCGGTTGGAGACCTGGCTGTAATTCTCCCATCCGGACACCAATTTTGACGTTTCAAATTACAGAATTCATAGAAATCTAATGTCTAAATGATTTCTAATCTTAATTTCAATTAAGAAATGCTAAAAAACAAAACCCAAAAATAAAAAAAATTTCAACCCGTGACTCACAGAAAACACGAAATTTTTTTTTTTTAACCAAAGCTTAACACAGTTCGCATGCAAGGCAGATGTCAAATTTGCTCTGATACCAAATGTAAAACATAAACTGATTCTAACATGCCAAAACAACAAGCATATCAAAATCAAAACGGAAGCGTGTAGATTTGTACCTCCTGCCATTGCCTCTGTACTGTGTAATTCAAGCTTTTCTAGTTGTAAGTGTGGTTGCCTCCTCCTTAGTTTGCACACGCCTACAATTAGTGACATGGATTGAAGAACCAGAATCAATCCACCATGTGTTATGTTTAACATCAACCATATTAGATTCATAACAAACAAGTGAGAATTGAGTACCTTTTTTGTCAAGCCATCTCTAATATTTAGGACAATCCTTCTTTATGTGCCCCTTTTTTTTGCAAAAGAAGCACCTGGATTCCTTCTTGATATCAGCTTGAGCGGGCAGTTTGCCTTTTCCCTTATTCTTGGCTTGGCCCTTATTCTTCCTTTGAGTTGCCAGATGCACACTCTCTCCTGCTTCCATAACAAGCCTTCCTTCTTCCTGAACACACATGGTCATCAATTCATTGATGGACCACTTATCCTTATGTGTGTTGTAGGATATTTTGAAAGGTCCATATTGATGTGGAAGAGTGTTGAAGATGTAGTGCACAAGGAAGGTTTCAGACATCTCAACCTCAAGTGTCTTCAGCTGAGCCGCTATATCCCTCATTTGCATGATGTGCTCACGCACACCATGAATTCTAGTAAGCTTCATGGATGAAAATTTTATTATCAAGGTGCTAGCCAAGGCTTTGTCTGATGTAGCAAACTGCTCATCAATTGCCTTCATCAGAGCTCGCATTTTGTCATATTGCTCCAATGAACCACGTATGCCAGCCGAGATCTTCGTCTTTATGAACATTACGCAGAGCCGATTAGATCGCTCCCACTTTTCATAAAGGTCAACGTCATCTGGCTGGCTGGTCTCCATAATGGCAGGTGGTTCATCCTTACGGATAGCCAAGTCAATGTCTATGACACCTAAATGAAGAAGAATTCTCTCCTTCCATACCTTATAGTTGTCTCCCTTAAGTTCGGGAATGTCACATTGGAAATCAGAGTAACTCATAGTTTGCATAGCTGCATAATAAAACATACATGCTTATGTTACTAAATTGAGGCTACAATACTTTATGACATGTTTACCAATGTAAATCATGCATTAAAATATGAATCAAATGACATAAAAATTGCATGTGGGCTAAATTTTTAATTCAAACAGATTCATATATCCTTATGATGACACTATCAAATTATATGCCCTTTTCTTAATTCTTGTGGGTAAATTAAGAAAGATAATTTGATACATCATCCTAACTAATCATATTAAATATAATAAAAATTCCTGTGGGATAAAATTTATCATATTACATATGATTAATCACAATTTAATGTCTTTTTACCATATGTGATTTAAACATCTAATATAATTTTTTGCATAATCAAAGATGTTGTGGCTACTCTTTAATTATTCAAAAATTAAATACATATATCACAAGACATTTATTCTTAAATTTTTGCTCATAAAATAAATTGCAATTACCTTAAGCAACAAATAAATATGAACAAAGAACCATAATTTATGTACTAATTTTCATTATGTATAGATTAAAAATTATACATTCAAAAATATAATTTAGCACATTATTGCACAAAATTAAATGTACTAAATTATTTAACTTAATATTACATGCATAATTTTAAATCACAAATTATACATAATGAACACTATATGCACATAAATTTATAAAATTATATCCACACAAATACTGTATAATATTCATAACAAACACAAAAAATTATGAATATTCAAAATTATGAATTTTTCATAAATTATTCCATAATATGAAAAATTTCATAAAAATATCAAAATTGTGGATATAATGAAAATGTCATAAAAATTATAAAAACTGAAAATTTTATGAAATTTTCCCCAAAAATATCATTTTATAAAATCTAGAAAAAATCAAAAAAAAAAATTTTTTAATCCAAAAATGGCATCGTTTGGAGAGCCGCCCCCCCCCCCCCCCCCGCGCGTCCGCGCGTAAATGACACGTCATTTAACTTGGAGGCAGCCTGTCAACATATCAAACGACATGTCGTTTTAGTCATGAAGGTCCAAAACGACTTGTCGTTTTTTTGGACTGAAACGAGCCCCTCAACGCCTGAAACGACATGTCATTTTTGGTTGACCCAAGCCAAACAACATGTCATTTTTCTCGTCTTTAATCTTGAATCCGGGTCTTCTTCACCCGAACGACCCGGTTTCAACCCGGTTGGAGACCCGGCTGTAATTCTCCCATCCGGACATCAATTTTGACGTTTCAAATTGCAGAATTCATAAAAATCTAATGTCTAAATAATTTCTAATCTTAGTTTCAATTAAGAAATTCTAAAAAACAAAACCCAAAAATCAAAAAAAATTTCAACCCGTGACTCACAGAAGACACGGAAATTTTTTTTTTTTTTAACCAAAGCTTAACACAGTTCACATGCAAGGCAGATGTCAAATTTGCTCTGATACCAAATGTAAAACATAAATTGATTCTAACATGCCAAAACAACAAGCATATCAAAATCCAGTGACATTTGGGTCATAGATTCCAATGCAACTAATTATGTTTGTGTTTCTCTGCAGGGGTTCAAAGAAACGAGAAGTCTGCTGCATGAAGACTTCACGCTTCGGATGGGCGATGGATTCTTGGTCTCAGCGGAAGCAGTGTGAGACATCCATATTTAATTTGATAATTATAGGAATTTATTTTTGCAAGATTGTTTTGATGTTCCTAAATTTAAAAGGAATTTAATTTCTGTATATTGTTTATTTAAAGACTCCTACGTGGTATCTTTTAATGAAAAAGTGGTGATTTGTAAAAATAAATCGTTTATCTATTCTGGATGGATGCAAAATAATCTATATTTTATCAAACCTAAGATGGACTTATTGCTTAATGCTGAGATGAATGATAATAACTTTAAAAGACTTAAAACTTCTCACTCTAATAAGACTTATCTTTGGCATTTGCAGCTTGCTCACATTAACCCGAATAGGATTCAAAGGTTGGTAAGGGATGGACCTTTAAGTCACTTAAAGGTGGAATCTATACCTCAATGTGAATCTTGTTTGGAGGGTAAAATGACCAAAAGACCATACGGGTCTAAAGGTAATAGGGCCGAAGGGGTTCTAGAACTTGTGCATAATGATGTTTGTAGACCGAAGAACATCCAGGCACGAGGAGGGTATGAGTACTTCATCACTTTTATTAACGATTACTCAAGATATGGGTATGTGTGCCTGATGCACCACAAAAGCAAAACTTTTGACAAGTTTAGGAAGTTTCGAGCTGAAGTGGAAAAGCAATTGGGTAGACCCATAAAGGCACTTCGATCCGATTAAGGTGGGGAATACCTTTCTAATGAATTCTTGGGACACTTGTTAGAGAATGGGATTTTATCCCATTTGACTACGCCGGGCACTTCGTAGCAGAATGGCATAGCGGAGAGAAGAAATAGGACTTTATTGGACATTGTTAGGTCCATGATGAGCTATTCATCATTATCTTTATCCTTTTGGGGATATGCACTACAAACTGCATGTTATCTTTTGAACAATGTGCTTTCAAAATCGGTCCCTAAAACTCCTCACGAGTTGTGGACAAGAAGGAAGGCATCCTTAAATCATATTCACATATGGGGATGTCCGGCTCATGTCCTGTTTAAGGATCCGAATAAGTTGGAAGCACGTTCAGAAGTTTGCATGTTTGTAGGATATCCAAAAGGGACTAAAGGGGGTTATTTTTATAACCCAAAGGAAAATAACGTTGTGGTTTCAACTAATGCAACTTTCCATGAGGAGAGTTACATGGACGAATTTAAACCTCGAAGCAAAGTGGTGCTTGAGGAGTTAAGGAGTGATCAAATCACTCTAGAGGTTCCAAGCGAAACCATTCCGATCAGTGTAGAAAAACCAAACAAACTTAAACAATAATCTCAGGGGCTTCGGTGTAGTGGGAGGATCGGGCGTCAACCTAAAAGGTATATGTTCAATGGGGAGGTTTTCTTGGCTGAACCAGATGAATATGACAGGGATCCTTATACTTACGCAAAGGCCATGGAGGATGTTGATTCAACACTCTAGACAGAGGCCATGAACATAGAGATGAAGTCTATGGAGACTAATCAAGTTTGGAGCTTATGAATCTTCTTGAAGGGGTAAAACCCATAGGGTGTAAGTGGATCTACAAGAGGAAAAGAGGAGTATATGGAAAAGTCGAAAACTTTCAGGCTAGATTGGTAGCTAAAGGTTATACACAAAAGGAAGGAATCGATTATGAGGAAACCTTTTCGCCTGTAGCCATGCTTAAGTCCATTCGGATTCTCTTATCCATAGCTGCTGCTCTTGACTATGAGATTTGGCAATGGATGTCAAGACAGCTTTTCTAAATGGCTATCTTGATGAGTCCATTTATATGGAGCAACTAGACGGGTTCAAGGTCAAGGGTCAAGAGGGTAAGGTTTGTAAGCTGCTAAAGTCAATTTATGGACTTAAGCAGGCTTCTCGTTCTTAGAACATAAGATTTGATCAGGTGATCAAAACTTATGGGTTCTCACAAAATGTGGATGAACCATATGTTTACAAACACATTAAAGATGAGAAGGTGGTTTTTCTATCGCTCTATGTAGATGACATTCTGCTAATTGGCAATGACGTTGGGGCGTTGTCATCGGTCAAATTATGGTTAACCAAGCAGTTTGACATGAAGAACTTGGGTGAGGCTAATTTTGTTCTTGGTATCCAGATCTTTCGGGATAGGAAGAACAAAATGATAGCTTTGTCTCAAGCCGGCTACATAGATAAAATTCTCAAGAGATTTACAATGCAGGATTCCAAGAAAGGTGGGCAACCATCTAGGTCTGGAATTACTCTTTCTAAGAAAGACTCTCCAAAGTCTTATGAAAAAAGAGAATACATGAAGAAGGTGCCTTATGCTTCGGTAGTGGGTAGTCTCATGTATGCCATGCTTTGCACACAACCGGATATAAGTTATGCGGTCGGGATTGTAAGTCGATTTCAGGCGGATCTAGGACCGAACCATTGGGTCGCGGTAAAGCATATTTTCAAGTACCTAAGAAGGACTTGAGGGTATATGCTTGTGTATTTGGGTGAGGACTTGAGTCCTCTAGGATACATTGACTCAGATTTTCAATCCTATCTAGATTCTAGGAAATCGACTTCGGGTTTTGTGTTTACTCTGGGAGGCGGTGCCATTAGTTGGAGAACTGCTAAGCAAGATTGCACTTCGGATTCAACGATGGAGGCCAAGTATGTGGCAGCTAGTGATGCTTCAAAAGAAGCAGTGTGGCTCCGCAAGTTCCTTGGGGATCTTGAGGTAGTTCCTGGTATGGGTAAGGCGCTATCACTGTACTGTGATAACAGTGCGGTGGTAGCTAATGCCAAGGAACCAAGATTTCATAAGAAGAGTAAGCACATTGATCGAAAGTATCATGTGATAAAGGACTTTGTTGAGGGCGGGCATGTCACGGTGTGTAAGATCGCGTCAGAGGACAATTTAGCTGATCCATTTACCAAGCCACTTACCAGGAGAGTCTTCGAGAGGCATGTGGAAGCTATAGGGATGCGAGATTTGTTATATTTACTCACTTAGTGCAATTGGGAGATTGTTAGACATGTATGCCCTAAGGAGTAAAAATGTAATATGTTTTTGGAGACATTTTTATCAATAAAGAATTTATTCATTTATATATACCAAATCTTGTCCTCTTTACGTTCATATTTGTTGAATGTATGTTAAGCAAACAATAGTCTGAGACTATCGGTCTAAACCTTTAAGAATTGGGCATATGATGGACTGATTATGCGGAAGACACGATTCTTAAGGTGACAGTCTAAAACATATGATCTGCAATCGAGAGAATAAAGTTGGGCACTTTATTCATGCAAAGATTGTTATGTTGTCTATATCCCTATTGGGAGATGGTTTGTCTTGACCATCGGAGTTGGACTCCGTGAATAGAAACATTGGCACGTTGTCATAGGTGACGATGTGTTGGATTGGGACACAAAGTGAATTGATTTGGATTAATAATTCTATCTTGGCAAATCGATTCACTTTAGACAATCATTTGTATTGTATCTTAATCCTGAGATGGATAGTGGGCCCATTGTCTCGACTTGTGTCTTTTGATGTACCAAAGGGTGACTCCCACATCTCAATAGTGGTATGCATGCCGGTACTTTGGAGGCATGACTCTTGATAGCGTAGACTTGTTATTCATAGATATGGAATCCATAGCTCCTTTTTAGGAGTAATGATATCCTCTTATATACGTTATCCTGTAATTGGAAAACTGGAGCGCTCAACCATTTGGATACATACGTATAATCGAATGGTATACTATCTTTGGATGGTAAGTTTTCTAATGGTGAGATAATGGAACGTAAGGTAAAAATAATTGGGAAGGTAAGACAGAACTTGTCCTTAAGCTGATTATGGATTATCATATGGAGATATGATACACTTTGATATGTCATGGAGACTTAGCTATACGGGCTTTGTAATTCTATAAAGTTCGAGAGTGGAGTTGATAATTGTGAAATGTATATCTGGGATATTGGGTTTCATAATTATCGTGAGCTTGAACTTTATAGGTCCATTTTGGTCCCCTTTGCTAGCTCACAAAATCCTATAACGATACGGCGTGCTTTTTTCAATAATTGGTGACTTATGTCGAATTTATCAGATTGGTTTAAAATTTGAAAGAATCAAATAATTCATGTCTGTTTATTGGTTGAATTAATTTTGTAATAAAATTAATTTAAGATAAACTTGTTGAATTATTAGGATCAGATAATTCTTGTCTGTTTATCGGTTGATTTAATTGGATAAATTAAATCAAGATAAACTTGTAGAATTATTGTGAATTGATTTATTTTCTTAGAGATTATCTTGATAAAGTTTTTTTGATCAGATAACTTCTCTATTGGGTTATTTGAATTAAAACTGAGACTTTATCCTATAGAATCTCGGGTGGAAAATAAAAGAGTCGCGGAGATCTTTTTCGGTAGTTCGTTTGAGCGATTCAACGGTTTAGAATCTAAACTAAGCCTATGTTGTATATTTTTATACATGAATTTAAAAATGTGCTTGGATTAGTATAATGTATTTTTGAAATGATGATTTTGATGAGACAAAATTTATAGAAACTTAATTGAGGACAAATATGAGAGCGATAATTACGTTCAAATACGAAGTATTTTTAGGGAAAAAAATCCTAACAGGACAATGATAAAAAAACAACAAGCTTAGAGGTTACATTTGAAAAAAAAAATGAGCAATGTTTTTTTTTGCAAGAAATTATTGTGTATAATAGGGATAAATAAGTAGAAAGAAGTATTTGCTCATGTATATATTTCGTAATAAAACAAATGTGACTGTAAAAAAACATACACACAATAGCTGGGAATTTTTAATTAAAAAAGTAGAGTTTTTTGGTGTAGCAAAATAATTTTTTTTCAAAATAAATAGTAAATTATTTAGCGATACGAGAAAACAATAATTAAAAATGTTGCAGGTAAAATAGTAAATTAGTTATTAAATTGTTAATGATGAGTTTAGTTAATTAGTAAAAAGAAATGAATATTTTTTTGTTAAAAACAATTTTGATATAAATTATTTAGGGGTTAAATAAGAGATGTTATTTGAAAAGCTTGAAGGAAAAAATATGTTTAACTAAATACACAACGTAAAGAAAAAACATTGAAGGAGGGCAATTAAGAAAAATATACCAACCTACACCAAAACAGAGAACAATTAGAATCCCTTGACTTTAAGTTCAAGAAAAAGTAATAATAAAATTCAAATTGAAATCTTAAGAGCATAACATTTTACACCAATAAAAGTCCTAGAATAACTATATTTTATAGAGGTATCAATTAAAGATTTCATTTTTTAATTGAATAATTAATTGTAATAATTAATTATATATTACTGATTATTCTAATTATCATCCTTAAATATTATCCTCTTGTATATACGACTTATATAAAATATTTAAAGTACTTACATAGATAATTATGAAATTTTAATGATATTTATAAAATATTTAAAATATATGTATACAAATATAATAAAAAAATTCACTTTATTTATTTATAAATATATCCTTTGTAAAAAGGAACAAATACTTGTGTCTTCCCTGTACTTCATATATGCATCACCTCCATTTTTGGATTCAACTACCAACCTCAAACGCCATGGCCTCTTCCTCATCCAATGCATGGACTTACAATGTCTTCTTGAGTTTTAGAGGCAAAGGCACCCCACAAGAACTTCAGTGGCCACCTCTAAACCGTATCAATGGATGCAGGAGTCAACACCTTCATCGACGACAATGAGCTTCCAAGATGTGAGAGTATTATAGAGCAGCTCGCTCGAGCGATTCAATGGTCTAGAATCTCTGTGGTTGTTTTCTTGAGGAATTATGCGAAGATCATGTATTGTAGGCAAACTCTTTGAGAAATGGTGTTTTTTTTTTATTTTCTAGGTGTTTGAAAAATGTGGTTAGAATTGAAACTTTTGAACTGAAAACTGTAGCTTGTGAGAGCTTTATGCTATAGCTTATTTTTTCTAATCACTGTAATATGTGAGAGCTTTACACTATAACAACCAAAAGTTTTGGTTAAAACTGATTTTAACAAACATCTTGGTCGATCCCTTGGACTTTAGGAAACAAACTAGTTCTTTTGCTAAGGCCCTAGTGAAGCACAAATAGCTTACTTTGATGGAGGGTGGTGTTATGTCACCCAAAATTATTCTTTAAACACGGACGCATATAGTATAGACAAGGTTGTTGTATTCACAGGGAGGTAAAAAATTTACAACTCGAGAGATTGATAAAAATAAACATTCGAAAAGGCAAAGGGTTTTTCAAAACAAAGTTTAAAATAAAATAAATATTTTTGTGATTTTTTATTTAAAATTTAAAGCATCAAATAAATAAGCTAAGTTTTCGATAATCACTCATATGTTTTGTAACCTGCTTGAAAATTAACTTTAAACAATAATTATCTTAAGCATTTGGTTTATTATATCTTTTTCCATTAATAGCAAACACATTTACTATTTCTATAAATCAACCTAAAGCAACAATATAACAAGTTATAATGCAGTAAGGGTTTTTCTATAAAAAGTAGCAAACTAATCGTCTTTCACTAACGGTTTAGTGCACTAACTATGAAAATTATATCTGTTGTCACTACAATTATAATTAACATAATTTTAAGATACAAAAGATAATAACAAATCAAAATTAATATATTTTAATGGAATAAATTTTTGAATTAATTCCAGCAGAATCTTGTCTTATTAAATTGTTTAAGAATAAACTATAATATCCTCTGTCAACAATAAATCAAGCTTTGTCAAGTATTTACTGTACTTATTCATATCTATAATGCAGCAAAAACTAAACTTAATATTAATTATACAATACAATTAAATTACATAAAGAAAACATAACTAAATTTATGTAAAAATTAAACAGCATAACAACATTAACAATAGTTTCTAAAAACATGAAAAATATAATTTATTCCATAAAAATATAACTATTACAATATAAATATAGAGTTAAAAATTATATTAAAATACTATATATATACTCATCAGATTTTTTATATTAAATTTATATATTATTTTAATATTAAAAGTCAAGTCGAATGATTGTCTTAATAGCATCTCCTCTAGAAAAATGAGACTGCTCAGCTTGAAAAAGAAAGAAAAAGGTCGCAGCTTAGAGTTGCTGAGGGGTGTAGAGCAACGGGGAGTGCTCCCATTTATAGCCTAAAATGGGGCATTATTAAATATTTTTTGTTATATTTTTTTACAACTTGTGTTCCGAGTTGTGTTTTTTTATTATTAACTTTTATTGTTTCGGATGAGACTTGTGTGACCTGCCCAAGTTGTTATTTTTTATTATTTTTTCCTTTCTTTTCTTTTTCTTTTTTTTTTTCTTTCTTTTTCTTTCGTTTTTCTGCCTCCATGTCTGACTTCTTCTTTCTTTTTATTTTTTTTTTCTTTTCTTGTCTTGTCTTCAAGTTTCAACAACTATAAGTTGGTTTTTTCCCCTTTTTTTTTTTTTAATTACTGACATCATGTTGGTGCATGCGCTGATAAATATACTATTTACATTTGTTATTCGTTTTTTCCTTTTTTGCACTGTTTTGTATTTTTTTTAAATTTTAAATCTAAAATTAAAAAAAAGACTAATATTAATTATTTTATAAACGTAATACTTACAACGATTTTAAAAATATTATTTTACAATTTAAATACACAAAACACACTAAAAATAAATAAAACTTCAAAAATTAATAAACCTTAACAAATATATTATTTAATACTTCGAGAATATTTTTAGACATTATTAGAAATATAGTAGAATATATTTACAAAATCAAAAATTATTTGCAAACATTTCGAAACTCAAAATAAAATCACATGACATTATTTTTATTATTTTAATTATTTACTAACTAAACACATATTGAACGCACCTAAGTGACTCTAAAAATTACAAAAATATTTTTAAACATAAAAATACCCTAAAAATATATTTTTAAACATATTTACACAATAAGACTAAAATACTAATTAACAAAAACTGCTATTAATTAAAAAATTTAATGAAAAATAAAAATATAAATAAATGATTTTATACTTTTACATTCTCGTCAGGCAGCTTTTACTGAGGCCTCAAATCTGTCTAGGTGGAATCTGAGAAACAAGCTGACGGGTAATTAGTTATGGATTTATTTATATATGTATTTTATTTTTGCTTCAATTTCCTTTCCGTTACCAATATGGATACAATATTGCCCTTTGCCCCTAAGATCCGTACTATAAACATAGGAATAGCATCAACCGAATTTGGTGTTGTACATTTCAAACCTAGATCTCCTGTCTGGATTGATTGCCCAACTTTCTGTCCAACTAATAGTTGATTGATACCTCACACATATTATAAGCCACTAATAGTGAAAACCGTTCTCCATTACACTTATATGTCTTTTCTTTCTCCTACTTTCTGCCATTATTTCTCTCTCTTATTTTACTTAATTTCTTGTCCTTTTTTTTTTTTTTTGTAGAAGTTACACATGCAAAAATTTTTTTGGGAAGAAAATTACAAGAAGACCCCATACGTCAGATCTGAATTTTGCAGTGCAAAATAAACATGATTAACTTTTGCAAAATAAGCCCACCCTTACTAAATTATTGCAAAACTCAAAACTTGAAAATCCAAAACAAAACACAATGTAAAAAAAAAGGACGTCGGATCTTCGCCAACGACGCATGGGGGTGTCGGCGGCGGCCTTAGATGGCCACGGTTGGTGGCGACTCACCCTATGTTAACCAGATCCATCTGTTGCAGCGGAGATGGAGGTCCGACCACCGTGGTCAGATCGAGACGGTGGGCACCTAATGAGCACAGATCTCACGAACTGTCGCACCAGAAATCGCAATTCCTTCGTCGCAACGGAGGTCATGAGCTATTAGGTCGCACCAGTCACGATCACCTTAGGTCGCTCATCACGATTTCGTCTGGACGCAGCCACAACCCTTAGTCACGAATCAAGCATTGAGTGGCCGCCCCCCTTCCGCCAGTAGTCTTCACGACACCTTCTCCCAACCGTCGATCGCGATGAAGACTTTGGATTGAAGTCTTTACAGGCAACCGTCGAAGTTTCGTCGTGAGAAGAGGGTCGCCTGGGTCGATGCCTCCGGCTGTCAATCCGCAGCCGTTAAGCCCCCCACCCCCTCCACGTCCTCCTTCCCTGCTGCCGACGTCCATCCGTTGCAGAGCCTCCCAATGGAGTTGTGAAAATTGTGGTGGTCGGTGTCACGAGTCTCCCGAACACAATGGTCGCCGTCGATGAGCCCCCCCTCATCCGCTGCCGATGTCGAGCCCTCCTTCGCCGGATGAATCAACCACCAGCAGAGGAACATTTTTTTCTTATTTTTTGGAGTTTTTTATTTGTTATTTTCAAAAGTTTTATCTGAATTTTGAAAAAAAAAAGTTTTATTTGAAAATTAAAAAATGGTAGGGTGAGGTTATGCTTATTTTTGTTCAGTGAGACTTAGATCTTGAGCCATTGCACTTTAGTCCAATGGTTAAAAAATAAGTCTTATCAATAAAAATTTTGAGTGGATGTTATCATAATATTTTTTATTTTTTTTATGTCATATATATATATATTTTTTTTTTTCTTTCGCTGTGGTTTTTCTTGGGCACTTGTACCTTTTGTCTTTTTTTCTTTTTCTTTTATGATAGTTCACTAATTTTTGCTTTTGACATTTTTTTTTTCTCGGGAGAATTTGTGGTAGGATATGCTTTATACGCACTATCTATAGTGCTTGTTATGGACAGATGAAAACTTAACGTTGTTGATGTCCAATGTATACCAAGTGCAAATGGATCTGGTTTTACATAATATATATATTTTTTCAAAGAAATGTTGTAAGGTAGAGACAAAAAAAAAGAAAAAAGAAAAAGAAACGCTGTGTATAACCTTCCTCAGTTTTCCCAAAGATCCATCAGAAATGACGAAACGAAAAATTGTGGCAAACTCTGATTATTAAGCCCCAATTACAACCATCTTCTTCCTGTGTTCATTATGCCCACATTCGAGCTCAAGTTTGGTGTTGGTGTTTGCATTTTCTTATTGCATATTGAAAAAAACCCACCAAAAAATATAAATAAATTTTAATTTCCCCAAAATCTCACCTAACTTGAACCAGGCATATACAACCCATAAGATAGTTTGATTTTCCCCAAACCCCGACAACCATTGAGCTTATAAAGCCTTCGTAAGCTCTTTTTTGGCTTAATGGTTTATTATTATTATTATTATTATTATTATTATTATTATTATTTCTCAGATTATTCGCCACAATTCCTTGTTTTTGTGCCTTTCATTGGACGTTGTGAGTTTGTCGGCGAGGGCGGACGTCGCCAATGCGTGGTTTGGACGATGATCTTCTACGGTTTTATTTTTGCTTTCATTTACTTTTTTACCCTTAAAGAAAATGCTATTAACGTTTTTTTACTTTTGAAAGAGCAATCACATGCTTCGTATACCATTAAACCTAATATGCAATCTCCATCGTCTAATCAGAAGTCAATGGTTAATAATAAGTACCATCGACAGTGCGCATTAAACGTGTCCTATCACAACTTTTCCCTTTTTTCTCTCTTTTTTCACCGTATTTTCCCAACCTTTTCTCTCCATTAAGTATCTCTCAATCTATAAAAAATGGAGAACATTATTGATTGATGCAGACCCTAATTCAGACATTTTTTTTTCTACCTTTTTGATCGATGCTACCCAAAATACGCTTCCTCAAAATCCAGTAAGAGATGCAGAACAAAATTATAAGGTTTTAAAAAACATACGAAATAGTGAACAACTTTTATCTTTCTTGTTATAAGGGACGGCTTTAATCCTTGTGTTGTCGTCCGCTGTGTGATATGAATGTCAATGTCAATATCAATACTATAATTTGTATAAAAATTGTGAAATTACATATTTTTATAATTTGTATAAATACATCATACCACTCCAATTTTGGTATCTATTTCTTGTCATTAGAAGTGAACTTCTAGTTTTTAAAATAAATTTGAATCAACGATGTTGCAATTATTAGATGAAAAACTTGACATATGACCAAGTAGAAGCTAGACAACAAAATCTAGTTTATGTTGTACTTAATGCTGAATTTGACACTAAGTATAGCATGCAATATGAAATTTAGCACCAAGGAAAGCACTGCATTGAATAGTGCTTTTCTTATTCAAATGCCAGAATTTGGGATTGACATATCACTACGTTGAACATGCCTTTAGAAGTAGTTGCCCTCATCAGGACTATATTCAACTTTCAAGTGATGTAGCTGCTTAATGTGGAGGCCTGCCACTTGCTCTAGAGGCTTTAGGTTCCTTCCTCTTTGGCAGGAGCATACCAGAGTGGATAAATGCATTAGAGAAATTGATAAGGATTCCTCGTGACAAAATTCAAGAAAAACTAAAATTAAGTTACGACGCTTTAGCTGATGAGACAATACAAGATATATTCCTTGATATATCTTGTTTCTTCATTGCTATGGATAAAAACTACGTTATGCAAATCTTTGATGGATGTGGTTTTTATGCAAAACTTGGAATTAATGTCCTACTTCAACGATGCCTTGTGACTATAAGTGAGGAAAACAAGCTTATGATGCATCACGCTTTGCTTCGAGATATGGAACAGATATTGTTGGAAAAAAATCTGCCGAAAATCTCGGGAAAAGGAGTCGATTGTGGCATCACGAAGATGTATTTGATGTGTTGACCAAAGAGACAGTAAGAACTTCTTCAATCATTATTGGTTACCTGCAATGGAAAGAGCACATTCAACTCGTTTTGTTATGTACGCACCTAGGTGATGAAAAAGAGGCATGCATCATGATCTTGTATTTAGTTTATTTCCTTTATTTGATAGGTCATTTTTTCATGTTACATTATTTTTACCTGAAAAATAAGGGATATAATTATACTGACTATGAATCATCAGTTTCTGCTGCAACTAGTTTCTTCTTTAAACCTCCATGTTGTCAAACAGGGGACTGAAAAAATTGGACTCAGTCTAAAACCGGAAAGGCATGGTAAAGTTAGTTTCAATACATAAGCATTTGCAAATATGCAAAGACTGAGATTTCTCCAAATTTATCACGTACAACTCATTGGAAGCTGCAGGTACCTTTCTAAAGAGCTAAGATGGCTTTGTTGGCACGGGTTCCCTTTGAAGTCCATACCAACAGATTTTTATCTAGAAAATGTAGTTGCTCTAAACTTGAAATATAGCAATCTGAAACAAGTTTGGAAAGATTCTAAGGTATGATGAAAAAACAATTTTTTTGGTTCTTTAACTGATATTTACCGTTCAAGTTCATGTTTGTCTGTGCATCCTGATTTCTGACACCTGCATGCATGTATGCGTATGACTGTTCGTATGTAACTTACAAATGCATGTATGTATTGCTCGAGGTGACCAGTTCATGATCTATTTTTTTAAAACTTTTTTACTATGGTCATCAACGGTTGCTCAAGGAGTTGAAGATCCTAAATCTTAACCATTCCCACTTCTTAACAAGGACTCCAAACTTTTCAAAACTCCCTAACCTTAGCAAATTAATCCTCAAAGATTGTCGGAGTTTATATGAGGTTCACCATTCAATAGGACACCTTAGAGAACTTGTTTTGGTAAATTTAAAGGTCTGCAAAATTCTAAAGGACCTTCTGAAAAATTTCCACAAGTTAAGATCACCTGAAACTCTTGTTCTTTCTGGGTGTTTACAGTTTGATAACTTGGATGAAGATTTAGGGGAAATGCTGTCACTGACAACTCTAAATGCAGACAACACCAATATAAGAAATGTGCCGTTCACCACAGTACGGTTGAGGAATCTCAAAAATTTATCATTATGTGGCTTGAAAGCATCACCTTCTGAGCCATTTTCTTCGTTCATATGGTCTTGTTTTTTGGGGAAAAAGAGTCCAAATCCAACGAGTTTGTTGCGTCCTTCCTTGCAAGACTTGTCCGTCCTAACAACATTATGTGTCATGGATTGCAATTTGAACGATGATGCAATTCCAAAGGACATTGGGACAAGCTTACCATAGATAGTGACTGAAACTACAGAATAATAATTTTATTAGCTCACCATCAAGCCTCAGCAGCCTTACCAATCTGAAAAGCCTTTGGTTAAATAATTGTAAAACGCTTCAATCAATTCCAAATTTACCATCAAGCTTGAAGGCTTTTTATGCAACAAACCGTACTTCATTGGAAAGCCTACCCAACATATCGAAAATGTCAAATATGCAGATCTTCTCTCTTGCAAATTGTCATAAACTTGTTGATAACCCAAGCATACTAAAGTCGACAATAGACATTGATATGAAAAGGTGCAAGCTTATCTTTCTTCCTCACTATCTGTTTCCTGCCACAACAACTATACACCCACTTTGTGAAACATGTATCTGTTTTTGTCTTTGCTTATATAGCATGCTTCACATTGTACAGGAAAGCAAAGTATCTGGAGGATTTTTGCTCTCCCTGGTGATAATATTCCTGAATGGTTCACCCACATCGGAAAGGGTGCTTCTGTATGTATTGAAGTGCCCCAATTGGATGGTTGTAAAGTGGAAGGGTTTGCTGCGTGTATTGTATATTCATCCTTTTTAAGCAGCATGGTATCTATTAATCTTCCAACCATTTCAATTATCAATTATACAAAGAGTGGAAAATCTACTGTAGTGGAGGAGCAGGGGGAGTTGCCCCTTTGTTGGCAAACAAAAGAAAGATGGTAAACCACTGTAGTGATAAACCTGACTCCATGCCCTTTTTAAGAAAAGATCAACACGATTTTTTTACTTAAAAAATTTCAGGTGTTTTGATTAAAGTATTGATCTAACAAATTTTAACCAAGTTTATAAAAAAGGAAGAAAATCGAATTACTCTATTGCACGGTAGAGATTCTCTACGCCTAGTAGAGACCTTTAATTTTCAACTTTACCATCGGTAGAATGCTTCTGCTAGATGGTAGAGATTATTAAAAAAATTTAATTACACGATGTACCAATTTAGAACAAAATATTTTTAACCTTAATAGTTGAAGTTTTAATTAAAAATTTATGACAGTTCAATTTTGGATTTTTAGTTTACTTATTGTATGTTTTATTTGATTCTGGATGAAATTGGGCCTTGAGGTTCACTTAGTTTGTTTGTTGTGTGTTTTAAACTTGGATGACACAATAAAACATGACAAGACCAACAGTTTTAATTATTTATTATTTTTATCCCATAGCTAATATTTTTTTGCCCAAAACTTTTAAGCAGGTCAAGTAGAAAAACAATAGCAAGAATTAAACAATCAGAAGCGATTCGTTGACTTGTTGAAGAAAGGCGCCGATGTCAAGATGCAATCTGTAGGGATATGAAAGCCACAGACAAGGGAGAGGAGAATTCTACAAATGGAGGAGAAAAAAAATCCACTAACGAAGGAGAGAAAAATTCCATAAACAAGAGAGTTTCATGGATAACTGAGAGGAGAATTCCATTAACAAAGAAAGGGAATTCTACAAATAAAAGAGAGGAGGCAACATGAGAAATAGAGCCGGTAGCACAACTTATTGTCATTTCGGTATGATATTATCTTAAAATGTAGTTTTAATATATATTTTTTAAGTTATCGGATATGTCTTTTATTTTAGCACCCCATATAAGCTAATAGAATTCTTAGGAAACTGTGTTTGGCTATAGCGCCCAACAATCTTTAACGAAAAAGCTACAATCATAAGTGAAAATGCAATGGAAAAAAAAGAATAGTAAAAAAGCTGAAATAAAAACAAAAGCCTACCCCATTATTTAATCACTTATGTCTTTAGCATTACGAGAAAACTAATTTGGTGATGCACATCTATCAAAGTTTATGATGATGAAGATGTAAAGGACTACAAATGGTTCTTGGGTGGACGATATTGCAAACGTAATAATTATGTTGTCAAAATAAGTACTTAGATTTTGTATAGTTGGAAACATAAACCTTAATTCTATGCCTTTCAAGGGCATTAAGAAAGGGCAAAGTTCAGAAGAAATACAGGTTTAATCTTTTATAGATATAGAGCAGTTTTCTTTCCCAAATATACACACACACACACACACACACAAAAATGTGAAAAAAATTACAGTTTTTTTTTTCCTATCTTTTTTGTGAAAAAAATTATACAGTTTTTTTTTTCCTATCTTTTTCTCTTTTTTTGTGTCTTTTCTCCCTCTAGCATACTCGTTTTTTGTCAAATAAAATACATTGTTTTTTGAGCTATAACCAATTACATTTTAGGACTTTTTAAAAGAATAACACTAATTATTTTTTATAACTATTTGTTATAGTGAAGACTATTTCCAAAAACAACCTTTAAACTGTGAAAAAATCCGTCAAATTTGAAATTGTACGACTTTGTTTCAATGGCACGAATGCCTCCTCTGTCATCTTTCGTTTGTCTTTTATCATTATTTATTTTTGTTTCATTTTGTTTGTAGACCAAAGATATTGAATTGTTTTGACTAATTTTAGCAGAAGAGGAGCACTTTTCATGCAAAACTAGCATAAGATATAGATTCAAGTGTTATTGTGATAAAATAAGAAAGAACCCCAACATGCATGAGTTAGAGTTTTTGAGAGACCCAATTTGATCATCTTCTTGACGTTCCTGGCCACCACCAACATTCAAGCGAACTCTTGTTGTACTTTATTTTGCGACCAATAGAAGTCAATAAGAATGAAGAAATATGGTTTATGGTACAAAGAATGCAGATGCGATTCTCAATGGAGGCCTTTGCGATAATAACAGGGCTAAATCTTGCACTTTTATAAGATAGTAAGTAGCATGCACTTTAAAGATGGCATTTGAAAAAAAAAACACCATCTTTGGTGATTTGGGGATCGTAGAAATTTTATTGCTGATATTTCATGGTGGTTGGGAAAATGATCGCCGTATATTGCTAATATTTCATGGTAGTTGGGAAAATGATCGTCGTGTAAAGATGAATAAATTTGGCCAGATTACATTTAGTAGGGGTTGGTGCCAAAAAAATTAGGTTTAATGGCTCTTTCTAATCGACTGTCGTCGAAAGTGGGGCTTGGCACTAATCAAATAGGTTAAATAGCGCTTTTTAATCAACTGCCATCTAAAGTCATCGTCCAATCCTCATAAAACGCGCAAATCCTAATAGGAAAAGCTTTAAATGCGGTTCCTAATTGATGCCACATAAAGCTACAACAAAATGAATTATATATTTGATTGTTATTTTCATTTGAGTTTGATTAGGACTTGTAGCTTAAGCTTATTTGAATTAGAATTGACCAGCCTAATAAGTGTGTCTATATATATGACTACTCAGTTTTAAAAATTATTATGATTAAAAATTTGGAGCTATTTTAGAATTTAAGCCTTGTAAACGTGTTTTGGCTTGTATTAGTTCTATTGATCCATGCTCCTGCTTTGTTATTTTGTTATTTTTGGGAGGAGGAGAGAGGCGTGAGAGATGTCTTCTAAAATATTTTTCTTGACAGAATAAGTGCGATGGTTGCAGAAATTGTATTTTTTGTCTGATAACATTGTCAAACTAATATATATTGTCATGACTAGTGGCGGAGCCAAAAAATTTTGCCAGTGGGGCTATAAAAAATGCGGATAATTTTTATTTCATACAAATATAGGTATGTGTTTTGGTTACTATTTTGAACTTGTTTTTATCATTACTTAGCAAATGTTCATCCCTTTTTTTCTATTCTTTTTTTAATTTCTATTCTTTAGTTTGCAACAATTAATCCTTTCGTAGATGACTCAATTTAGTAAAGAAGGTAATCTTAAAAAAAGGCTACTTGGTCAAGATGAGGCACAACATGGTAAGACAAATAATGTAAGAGGTACGACAAAAATGAAAAGCCTCGTACATAACAGAAGCAAAGGAATAAAGGAGAAGGTATATTATAACAAGAAAAAACAAACGATTGGAAAACATGCAAAAAATTTACAAAGCTATTTTGATATATTAGCACGTAGCTTGGTTCTTATTAATATCAAAAATTGGCATGAAGTTAAAAATAGTACCAAAGATAAAATTTGGGAACTTGTTGAGGTAAATCATTTTTTTCAAAGATTTGTTTGTTTAATGTTCATGCTTTATTAATTTTTTTATTTTGTTTATTTGTAGAATACTTTTGACCTGGGAGAGGGTAGTAGAGAGCATCACCTGCAAGAGATTGGAAGAAAATAAAGCAACTTTAGAGGTGAACTAAATAAAAAGTATATTAAACCTAATTTATTAGCTGGAAACTACGATGCGCTTAGACATCCTCCTGCTACTTATCGTGAGGTTGCTGAACATTGGATAGAATTTGTGAGATTTAGAACATCAAAAGACTTTTTGGTTAGTTTATTTAATAATCTTCACACTTTCACGTTGTATTTACACATTTGCTTATGAGTAAAATATAAATTCATGAAATTATAGAAACTAAGTGCAAAGCAGGTAGAAAGAGCTAAACAAGTAGAATGTCCTCATCGCTTAGCTAGCAAAGGATGCGCAGAACTAGAAGCTGAAATTGTTAGTCCTTAATATTATATGGATTTTATTCTAGTCTATCAAATTACTTGTATTTCATATATCTTTTTCAATGCAACAAGCCAAAACTGGTCAAACAAATGATATTGATCGATCAGTCTTATGGATGCGAGCATGTGAAAACAAAAAAGGAGAAATTATAGATGAGGATAGTAAATATTATACAGATAAAATAGTACATGAATGTTTAGTTTCACTGGTTTACCCAAGTTGATCTTATAGAAAAATTATAATATATTAAAGAATGAATTGAGTGAACTACATCAACAAGGATTGTTGCCAGTGCAAGCATCTAATGATATCCTAAATCAAGCTCTCGAAAAACTCGAACATTCTAGTCATGTACAAGGAGTTTGAAAGGGTTTAGCTTTAAAGGCATACTTTAAAAACAAACGCAGGGGAAAAATTTTAAGAGAATAAGAAACAGAATTGCTAAAAGAACAATGAGCAATGCTTCAGTTACAACAGCCACAAATAAACAACCAAATGAAGTTGAACCAAGAACTTCTCAATCAAATTGCAGAGCTTTGAGCTAGATTTGAAGAAAAAGATAGTGTTCAGCACAATAGTCCTTTTACAAAGTCTCAAATTCCACATGTTGGAGAGATTTTAAGCCTAAACTCTGAAAATGAAGAAGATGATGATCGATAAACTACTTCAAGTATCATATCTCCAATTTTACACAATGGCGAGGCTTCAATCCTATACTATTAAAATAAAGAAGATGGTGATCAACATGCTCCTTTTAAAATAATATCTCTAATGTCACATATTGGCAAGGCTTCAAACTCGAGCCGCCTTTAAAACAGATTTTTAAAGGTTGGTAACAAAGGTCTACTTTGCTATTAAGTCGTATTGACAACATAGTAGTCATTTTAGCCGATTAAGTTGTTTATTCCCATTTCATGTTGCAGGAAAAAAAATTAAAATTAGCTATTGGGTCAATTAACAATATAGTCGCTATTGGTAGTTTTATAGATATTGGTGGATCATCTCCTATGATATATGGAGTACCTTTAAGGGAAAAAAATTTTCATGTCTCTGTTGACTTTCTCCTGCAAGAGAATGCCCTTATACCCATTCTTATATACGTGGGAGAAACAATTGAAACTCTTAAGGAGGCAATTAGGGCACATGTGGCATGGCCCAAAGAGTTAGTTGTACTCGTATATATATCTTTTTTGTCTCAAAAAACTGTAGTTAACATCTTATTGTAGTTAATATCTTATTGTCAGAAAACTGTAGTTAATATCTTATTGTAGTTAATAACTGCCTTACAATTAACCTCCAAATTGTTGCTTTATGTACAGGAACGGAAACAATCAAATTGTAAGGCAATTATTAACTATAATAAGATATTAACAATAGTTTTTGGAGACAAAAAAGATATGTATACCAACACAACTAACTCCTTGGGCCATGCTATATGTGCCCCAATTGCCTCTTAATAGTTTCAATTGTTTTACCCACATATACAAGAATGGTATAAGGGCATCCTCTTGTAGGGTAGAGTCAACAGAGACAAGAAATTTTTTTTCCTCTAAAGGTACTCCATGTATCATAGGAGATGATCCACTAATATCTATAACACTACCACTAGCGACTATATTGTCAATTGACCCAACAGCTAATTTGCTTTTTTTTTTTTTTTTTTGTAACATGAAATGGGAACAAATAACATAATTGGCTTAAACAACTACTATATTGTCAATACGACTTAATAGCAAAGTAGACATTTGTTACCAACCTTTAAAAGTCCGTTTTGAGGGCTCCAGTTTGAAACCTTGCCAATATGTGAAATTGGAGATATCATTTTAAAACGAGCATGTTGATCACCATCTTCTTCATTTTGACAGTATAGGATTGAAGCCTCGGGTTATGCAAAATTGAAGACACTGTATTGGAAGTAGTTTGCCTATCATCATCTTCTTCATTTTTAGAGTTTAGGCCCAAAGTCTCTCCAACATGTGGAATTAGAGACTTTGAAAAAATACCTTTGTGTTGAACACCATCTTTTTCCTCAAATCTAGCTCGAAGCTCTACAATTTGGTTGAAAAGTTTTTGGTTCAACTTCATTTGATTTTTATTTGACCGTTATAACTGAAGCATTGCTTGTTGTTCTTATAGCAATTATGCTTCTTGTTCTCTTAAACTTTTTCCCCTGCTCTTGTTTTTAAAGTTAGACCTTTTCCAACTTGTCGTACAAGACCAGAATGTTCAGGTTTTCCAAGAGCTTGAGTTAGAATATCATTAGATGCTTGCACCGACGACAATCCTTGTTGACATAGTTCACTCAATTCATTTTGTAATATATTAAAACATATTATAATTTTTCTACCAGATAAACTTAGGTAAACTAATAAAACTAAACATTCACGTACTATTTATCTGCATCATATTTACTATCCTCATCTATAATTTCTCCTTTTTTGTTTTCACGTACTCTCATCCACAACACTGATCAATCAATATCATTTGTTTGACCAGATTCGGCTTGCTGTATCAAAAAAGATATATGAAATACAAGTAATTGGATAGACTAGAATAAAATCTATATAATATTAAGGACTAAAAATTTCAGCTTCTAGTTCTGCGTATCCTTTGTGAGCTAAGCAATAAGGATATTCTACTTGTTTAGCTCTTTCTGCTTGCTTGGCACTTAGTTCCTATAATTTCACAAATTTATATTTCTCTCATAAACAAATGTGTAAATACAACATGAAAGTGTGAAGATTATTAAACTAACTAACTAAAAACTCTTTCGATGTTCAAGATCTCACAAATTTTATCCAATGTTCGACAACCTCAGATAAGCAGCAGGACGTTGTCTAAGCGCATCACAGTTTCCAGCTATCAAATTAGGTTTAATATACTTTTTATTTAGTTTGCCTTTAAAGTTGCTCTATTTTCTTCCAATCTCTTGGAGGTGTATGCTCTCTATTATCCTTTCCTAGGTCAAAAGTCTTCTACAAATAAACCACATAAACAAAATAAAAGAATTTAATAAAGTATGACAATTAAACAAATAAATCTTTGAAAATAAAATGATTTACCTCAACAAGTTTTCAAATTTTATCTTTGGTATTATCTTTAACTTCATGTCAATTTTTGATATTAATAGGAACCATGCCATGAGCTAATATACCAAAATAGCTCTATAAATGTTTTGTTTGTTTTCCAATCACTTGTTTTTTCTTGTTATAATGCTTCTGTTACGTATCTATTACATATAAGGCTTTCCATTTTTATCGTACCTCTTATATTATTTGTCTTACCATGTCATGCCTTATCTTGAATGATGAAGAAAAAAGCTGCCACACCATAATCAAAATATGGCTGATTAAAGGCATGACTCTAATGGTGAAACAAAGAGTTTAGACGACAAACACAGCCAAATAAAAGCACTTTTTGCTTTTGATATTATGCCTGGTTTTATTTTGGCTATGCCTTTTTTTTTCAATAAGAAAGAAATTTTACTGATAACAAATGGGAACAACAGGGGAACAACAAAGGAGAAGTCCACTTAAAAGAAAATCAAAACAATCATTGTAACTAAATCCCATCCCCTCAATAAATCAGAAAAAGAAAATATATTGAAGCCTTTAACTAAAGAAATCCATTAAAGATTCTGTTATTCCTTTCAAGCCACAAAGCCCAATGACAGAAAGGATAGCTACAATCCATCTTTTCTTCCACATGAGAAAACACACCAATTTAAATCAAAACACAAAGGAACATAGCTAGCCAAAATTAAAACAATAAGACACCAAAACTAGACAAAAGCAGAATTCAACAAATCAAAATAAAGAGACAATTGGTCAGAGAAACATCAAAACGTACCCGATAAAGAAACACAAACAAAACTGGCAACAGAGGGGGCAACGATCACCAGCAAAGGGAGCGACGACCGACGACAGAGGGAGAAGGAACATTTGAGGGGATGAAGGGGGGGAGATAAATGGGCTTTAGGGTTTGAGGAGATCGTGCACCCTTCCAGCAATTTCCTTTTTGATCGATGTAATCCCACGCTTGTCCTTTTTTTAATTTTTTAATTTTTTAATTTTTTTTTTTGCTCTGCCCACCTTAACCTCCGAATACATTAAGGGTTCGTTTGGTTCAAGTATTTAAGTAGAGTATTTGAATAAAAATTTAAATTTTTGTGAGAAAAAATACTATAGCAAAATAATTCGAACTGTGATTCAAATATCCAACCAAACAGACCTTAAGAGTTTGATCGCCAGAAAGTTAGTTTTGAAGGAATAATTAACTTTTCAAATAAAAAAACATATAATAAGGGTTTTTTATACGTTATAAAGCTTATTTCATTTTTTGTGAGAACGTATACTTCATAAGGAAAAAATTCATTCTTTTAAAATAACAAAAATTAAAAAAAAACACACATAAATATAGATACAACTGAATTCATAAGGAAAAAAATTTCTTTTCCTTAACACAAGTTTACAAAACTAAAATGAAAATATAGTACAAGTTTAAATATAGAAACAACCAAATTAAAATGTTTGAATATTCTAAAACTGAAATCATAAAAAAGTTTCCTAAGTAAGAGGTATTGTTGGCTTTGTATGGTTTATCCAAGTTCCTTCACAATCATCATGCAAATAAGAATCTATGGAATCATCTTTGTCATCGATTTGTTAACGATGATGATCTATTATATTGTCGCATTCATCATCATCTTTAGATGTTTGATTAAAGACTTGTTGTGGTAAAGTGACAACAATTGACCATCTTACATCTCTCGGATCTTGAATATAGAAAACTGGCTTTGCTTGGGAACCCAAAATAAAAGAGTTAGATTTGTAACCTTTTCTATTTTTATCAACCAAGGTAATTCCATCTTTATCTATCTTTACATCATAGTTATTTTCAACCCAATCACACTTGAACACTGCGATATGAAAAGTATGGTAATCAAGTTCCCATATTTCTTGGATTACTCCATAATATGACATGTCACCATATACAGGGTTTTGGTCCTTCGTACTTGAGAATTGAGTAGTTTTTACAACTATGCTAACACCACTATTTTGCATAGAATGTACATCGTCAAGTAATTTCATGTTAAAACTACACTCATTTATGACATATGCTTTATGTTTAATAACAATCATACTAGGTGTGTGTGCTATCCATTTCATTGAATTTTATACCTTATGTTGGCTTTGTGCTAATTGATTTTCAATTTTGTCACGTAACTAGTAAATGAAGGTACGATGATGCTCATCATATATCCACTTTTGACTTTTGTAGGATTTTTATCTTACAGCCGCGTCATATGTTCCCTAAAAAGAAATATGATTACAAACTCGCATTAAAGGATTTCATGAAATTATTTAATGATATTGATGTTAATATAAAAAAATAAGAAAAAAAAAGCTACTTACTCTATGTAAGGAATAATTTCACTTGTATTTTGCAGAACAACATTATGGGCTTGACTCCATTCAGGCCGATCTACTTTAATAATATCTCCTTGTCCAAGTAAAGCCTTTCCTCCTTCATTGGGATCACGTCGAGACTTAAGGATTCCAATTGCTTTAGTTCTTAACAAATATTCTGAGCAAAACTCTATAGGCTCTTCTGCAATATAACTTTTAAGGATGCTACTATCAGGTCGATTACGATTTCAGACATAACCCTTTAAAATTTTCATGTATCATTTAAAAGGATACATCCAAAGCAAATAAATTGGTCCACATATTTTAACTTCATGTACAAGATGCACAGTCAAATGAATCATGATGTAAAAGAATGATGGTGGAAAAATTTTCTCAAGTAAACATAAAGTTTCAATAATCTCACATTGTAACTGTTCCAATTTGGAGACATCCACAACTTTGTCACATAAAGCATTAAAGAAAATGCATATTTTGGTTATGGCATATCTAACTTTTTCAGAATCAATTGATTGGATGGCGATCGATAGGAATTGTTGCATCAAGGCGTGACAACCATTAGACTTCAATCCTACTAATTTTAAATCCTCCATAGATACAAGATTTCAAATTTTTGATGAGTATCCTTGCCTAAAAAGCGTCTATATCCCAAATAAACTATTTTTTTCCCATGTTTCAGTCAGTGTTAACTTGTTTTCTCCCCACAATGTGGACTTGCAAAATATCCTTTCACAAAACAACCTGACAAGTTCCCATATGCAGGAAAGCCACTGATTGTCCATAACAAAACTCCTCTTAAGGTAAAATACTCATTTTTGTAAGCATCATAAGTATGTTCTTCCCCTTTCCAGAGTTTTTGCAAATCTTCTATCAATGGTGCAAGATACACGTCAATATCATTCCTAGGCTACTTAAGTCCAGATATTAGTAGTGTAAGCATCATACACTACAAGAAAAATTACACTTAACGACATATTATTTACGACATATAGTTTTTAAATGTCGTTGAAAAATACATACAACGACATCTCTAATAAACATGTCGTTAATAACATTTGAAACAATAATTAACGACACCTATATAGATGTCGTATTAAAAGTCTCTTTTTAATGACAATAATTTAGTGTCGTTAAATTATTTAACGACAAGTAGTAGATGTCGTCAAAGCCTTAGAGATCCCACGACACCCCTTATAGACGACATCTTGACCAATGTCGTCTATAAGGGGTGTCGTAGAATCTTCAAGGCTTTGACGACATCTCTTACTTGTCGTTAAATAATTTAACGACACTAAACTATTGCCGTTAAAAGGAGACTTTTAATACGACATCTATATAGATGTCGTTAATTATTGTTTTAAATGTCGTTAATGACATCGTTGTTGAAGATGTCGTTGTATATACTTTTCAACGACATTCAAAAACTACATGTCGTAAATAATATGTCGTTAAATGTAGTTTTGCTTGTAGTGATAAACTTTCTTTTCATGCACAATGAAGGGGGAAGGTTGTAAATCACAAGCATTACTAGCCAACAACTATATCGACTACTAAGAGAACTATGTGAATTAATATCATCTATAGAAAGACCTAATCATTTGTTTTTTGCATGCCATACTAAATTTTAGCATGTACTTGATTATGGAATAATCTCTTAAAACGTGAAATTGGTGGAATGTAATATAATACCTTTGGTGAATTCCTTCAAGGTACTCATCCTTTGAATTTTTCTTCTTTGTCCATGTTAATTTCTTACAAACTGGGCAAATTGATTCATTCTTGTATTCATTCCTGTATAGCATACAATCGTTTGGACAAGCGTGTATCTTTTGATAATCTATTCCTAATGCACTTAATCTCTTCTTTGCTTCATATTCAGATGAAACCATTTCATTACATTCTGGCAACATATCTTTTAACAAACTAAGTAATTCGGAGAAACTTTTGTTACTCCAACCTCTGCTTTCTTTTAAATTATATAATCAAACCAATGCAGATAACTTAGTAAACTTTTTACAACCTTCATAGAGAGGTTTCTCAGCATCTATTAATAATTCCTCAAACTTTTGAGGATTATTAACATACTGTTCTTTAGCATCTTGTACCATTTCCATAAGGCGATCATTGTAATTTCTCAAATATTATAAATATGATCTTTTTCTTAGAGTATTCACATTACACTTTGATTCTTCACCATAACATACCCATTTTTGATAACTTTGGTCTATCCCATTAAAAAACAAGTAACCCCTCACAGCATCTATAGTCATCCTCTTTAAATTTCTGTATTATAAACATGGACATCTTATGAGATCATCACCTTCTACGCGATCCAAACTAAACTTTAAAATCTATTCAACCCCTAACTTGTATTCATTAGACATTCAATTAGCCGACATCCAACTTTATCCATTATAAAATCCTGTAAAAAAGAAAGAGAGGGAGAGAGAGAATCAACTAAATTAAAGATAGGAAAAAAAAAAACAATAATACTCAAATTTATGTTTTTGAATGGTGCTCAAATTTATTGATAATCACTTGAATATCTCAAATAATCTTATCAATAGCAACTTAAAACTCTATTAAAAAAATGTAAAACTCATGATACAAAAACAACGCAAATTCTAAAATTCCAAAGTCTAGATAAATTGTTAGAATTAATATTCTCTTACAATACTAATAATAAGCCTCATGTGTTAAAAGTACATCAAATTATTTCACGAGTAAAAAATTTAATTATATTAAGATTGTTCATACATTACCGAACATTTTTTTCAATGCAAAAATTGCTTAAGACTTACAATTTGTAGACTTGAAGTATATAGTAGTGTACAACTTGCTTTCACGTTATCTACAGAAATAATAATAAAGTAAGAATCAGTAAACAATAAGTTACCAAACACTTTTTTCAATGGAAAAATTGCCTAAGGCTTGCAATATGTAGACTTGATGTATATAATGCACAACTTACGCCTTTAATGTTATCTACATAAATAAAATATAATAAGAGTCAATAAACAATAAGACATTTATGGGTTAGGGGAAAAAGAATTGCATTGATAAAATAAATTCTAAAATAGCTTCAAATTTTTAATCATAATAATTCTTAAAAGTGAGTAGTCATATATATAGACACACTTATTAGGCTGGTCAATTCTAATCCAAATAAAGCTTAAGCTACAAGTGCTAATCAACTCAAACTAAAATAACAATCAAACATATAATTAATTTTGTAGTGGCTTTATATGGAGGTCTGGGAACCACATTTAAAGCTTTGCCTATTAGGATTTGTGCGTTTTATGAGGATTGGATAATGACTTTAGACAACAGTTGACTAAAAAGCACCATTAAACCTCTTTTTTTAGCGTCAAACCCCACTTTAAATGGCAGTCAATTAGAAAAAAAACATTAAACCTTTTTTTTTTGTCGTCAACCCCTACTAAATGTAATCCCTTCAAATTTATTTATCTTTATATGACGGTCATTTTTTCAACCGCCATGAAATATCAGCAATACATGGCAGTTATTTTCCCAAATCATCATAAAATATCAACAATAAAATTCTCGCCATCCCCAAATCACCAAAGATGACTTTTTTTTTTTTTCAAATGTCATCTTTAAAGTGCATTTTATTTACTATCTTGTAGTAGTGTTTCTTTTTTAAACTTTTATGGTTCATTAAACAAACAATTAAACTAATCATCATAATAATGTTTGTTTAAACATGCAGAGATGGATATATGAGAAGTGCCCTCCTTTGCACAGAATTTCGCCACTAGGCGGTGGGGTGACGTTTTCCCACGTATGCTCTGTTGGAGTACTAATATATGGGGTGAAAAAGATTCCCCATCTTACAGGACCATCAAAAAACTATTAAATACTTATTTTATTTACTCATGTAGATCAAATTTTCCACATTAATAGATATTTTTATTGTTGGAACGTTTCAGATCATACGAAGCCATTTATTGCCAACGAAGGAGAAGAAGAATGTTCTATACATATATATATAGATATATATATATATATATGTATTATGTCACCATACTTGGTAACAAGGATGATCGATTATTGATCCATTAGTGGAAAAAATAAGGTCTGGAGCGATGATTAACAGTCATGCAACTTCAAAAAAAAAAACGCCCAATTTGTAACAACCGCACCGTCATCATCGGCTATACCCCCTACGCTACCTCCCGCATCCGAAAGAGATGAGTCAACACGTGTTCTGAGGTGAAGACTTACTTTGTTGAGAAATTTCCTTGGCTTGGTGAGAAAATTGCTCAGTTTGTTGAAAATATTGCTCAGGTGGAAGCTCGATTTGGTGAGAAGATTGATAACCTCTCTATAGAGGTATATAACATGCAGCAAACTATTGTTGGTCATCAACAAGCAATAACAAAGGATGTAGTGGACTACACCACACTAATATACCCGCCAATGTAGCGATGACAGAGGTGACAGATCAAGACCACGCCTTTTCTTATGAGCTTGGAGACCCAGTTGATGAGATGAGTAATGAAGCGGGTCAAAAAGAGTATTACATGACCCCTCTCCCATTAAATACCTTGGACAACAATTCGAGTTAGATAAAAGCGATGTGTTTGAGGAAGTAACATCAAAAGTAGACGGTTGGCTGTTGAGGGAAAAAACACTCTTTATACTTGCAATCTCCCTACATAGATCCAAGGGAGCGCACGAAGTACTGTCGCAATTCTAGGCTCCCGTATGAGCCTCTGCGTGCAATCTCGGATACCAAAAAAAATATCTTTCGATGAATTCTTGAGCAAGCCATATGACATTGTTCTGATTCAGTATGGTATAATGGACATGATCAGCTCTTTTTCAAACAAATCTATAACAAGGTATGTGAACAACTTTAGTTTTTAGAAAACTACTTTCTTTTGTATTTTGAGTTAAAAATTAGTAGTATATTTCTCAATTCTTGATACAACATATTTATAAGGCCTTTTCGGTCTAAGGAAGAGGCAAAATAAGTATAATGATATATTTCGATCAAGAAAGATGTCTTGCTGGATGAGACGTTCACCCAGTATATCAGACGTGCTTACACTGAAAATGGTAACAATGATCTTTTCCCATATAACTCCGATTTGCAGGCATAATAGAACGATCACTCACCAAAGTTAGGCAAATCATAGAAAAACATGAAAGCATTATACGTGCCTCTTTATATTAGTGAAAACTTTGATAGATATCCATCACCAGATTAGTTTTCTTGTAACGCTAATGACATTAATGATTAAGGAATGGAGTAGGCTTTTGTTTGTATTTGCAACTTTTTCACTATTCTTTTTTTTTTTTTTTTCATTGTATTTCACTTATGGTTGCAGCTCTTTCGTTCAAGATTGTTGGGTACTATAACCAAACACAGTTTCATAGGAATTCTATTAGCTTATATAGGGCGCTAGGACAAATTACATATCCAGTAACCTAAAAGAATATATATAATATCAAACCAATATTACTGTAGGTTGAACTACTGGCTTTTTTTCGTGTTGCCTCCTCTTCTTCATTTGTAGAATTCTCCTCTTCTTTTTTGGAATTCTCCTGTCTCTCTTCTATGGACCCTCCTCTCTCTATTTTGTGGAGTTTTCCTCCCCCTCGTCCGTGGAACCCTCCTCTCTCTCGCTTGTGGAATTCTCCTCTCCTTCATTAGTAGAACTCTCTTCTCCTTCAATCGTAGAATTCTCATCGTCCATGGCTTTTATATTCCGACGGTTTTCGTCTGAATACCACCGCCTTTCTTTGACGAGTCGACTCGTTTCTGATTGTTTAGTTCATGCCATTCTTTTTCTACTTGACCTGCTTTAAACTTTTGAGCAAAAAAATATTAGAAAAGAAAAATAATTAAAACTACTAGATTTGTCATGCTTCGTTGTGTCAAAGTTTAAAAGATACAACAAACCAATTAAGTGAACATCGAGGTAAAATTACATCCAAATGCAAATGAAACACACAATAAGTAAATTAAAATTCCAAAATTAAACTATCATAAATTTTTAATTAAAATTAATAATTAAGGTTAAAAACATTTTTTTTAATTATTAGGTAATAAAATTTTCAAATAATCTACACTGTCAAGTAGAGGCATTCTACCAATGGTAGAGTTGAAAATTATAGGTCTTCTAATGTGAGTAGAGTAACTAATTAAGTTTCATTCATTTTTTTTTTTTTTTTTTGTAACTTGGTAAACTTTGTTAGATAAAAACATCTAATTAAAGTTTGCATGTGAGTATTCTATTTTGTTCTTTCTTCCACTAGAAAATCTGTAACTAAATTAGTTTCTCATTTGATGTGGTTTATATAAATCTTTAACGTATCTTCATTAGACATTCTATAATACTTCATTATTTAGTAAAATTTGTAGATATCATAGATGTTTAAAGATGGTATCCAAGATTCTTCCAGATCCTAACGTCAGGCAGCCTCGATGCATACATAAGCCATATGGTCAGAGGATAAGCTAACCCACGATGAGGAAATAAATTTGTTATTAAGAATGAAAGACAAATCCGGAAACAAAAAAAGCAGAAGTAAAGGCCAGCATGCATCTTCAATTAAATGTCAAGAAACCTTCTAATAAGTATAGCAATTTATTCCAGGAATTGATCAACTACCTTATATTTCTTTTCTTTTTTTTTCCTCAAACAGAAACACTTTAAACATATTTAAATGTATTTGACTATTCATTACAATTAAAACGTAAAAAATCCTTAGTTTTAACAATTAAAAAAAAAAACTGATCAACCAAAACAGATTTGCAACGAAAAATCTTCCAAATATAAATAAAAACAACTATTGGTCAAAAGTGTATATAAAAACTGAATCAAAGATTCTCTAAAAATCATATTACACAAGTTTAATTTCAGAAATAAGCAAGCATAGATATAATATAACAACGTTTACAAGTATTGTAATAATATTACAAATGAGAATAATCTAAAAAAAAAACAAAAAAAAACAAAGAAGTTCAATCAGAGCAAAAAAAAAAAAAAGAAAAATCAGGTTCGTTATAGGTTAGAGCAAGTTCTTTGTCATTCACTGAGAAATCTACTTGTTGGTGAGGTCTGCTTCTTTCAAAAAACTACCAAAAACTTTTGACTAATTAGCTAATTTAAATTCAAAAATAATATACAAGATAAAGACAAAACACAAAAGGTATTGACGCAATTGATTATCAGCTTAACATTAATTTATAAACGCAACCTAGTTTTTATCGATTATTTTTTTTCCAAAAAAAAAAAAGAAAAAACAAGAGAAAGAGAGAGAGAAAGAAAGAAAGAAACTGGGCAATCTTTTTAATGATCGATGAAGAACACTTTATTCTAAAAATAAGATGGTTACAAAGCAATTTATATAAATTCCTATTTTAACTATTTGATATTATTTTAAATAAAACTTGAGTATTTTATTTACAATATTTTGAGTGAAACATCATATGATCCAATATTTGTTGAAGTTTTTAATTATGGCACAGAGATTTCATACATAGAGGACATATTTATAATAGAGACATTATATGACAATTGGTTGTATAAATGGGCCGAAGCTATTTACGAATAATTAGCATCTCATATTATATATATATCTACATAATCTAATAGTTTAACTTTGGTTTTTAATCATGGCTTAAACCAAAATTAATAATATTTAATTGGTTAACAGCTTAATCAAATTAATCCAATTCAATATTAATTATTGAAACTTTAATTTTATAGCTTCAATTGGTCTTCGTGCTAACTCCATATATTCTCTAGATTAGAACAATGGAATCTTTTCAACATATTATAGTTTCCCAAGATTGTATAGAAAACGCCCAAACAGATTGTCACGCCCCGGAGTACGGGAGGTGATGTGGCAGATTATTTAAATTAATTAAGAGGGAATTTAATTAAAATCAAGAGTTTAAGGGTTAAATTAAACGATAAAAAATGCGAAAGTTTCAAAACAACATTTGGTAAAAGAATTCATACACATTAAACAATTGAAATCATTAAACGAGTAATAAAACAATAGAGCCGCGAGTATGGGTCCCACAGACCCACAACTTGTGCACATACATAGTACTGACAATATAATAATACAATTACAGTCCAAGCACAATGAAAGTTAAAAAAAACATTCCATGCCTTGTTTAATTTATACAATTAGTCTAATAGATCCTTTTACTGCTCCTGAGTTCGGTCCGTTGAATCCTCTCCGAACCTAAATGGGAAACCACCTAGAAATGGGGGAAAATTTAAAAACAAAGAAAATGTGAGCGAAAGGCTTAGTAGGACAGTATTTTATTAAATTATTTAATTAAAGGAAAATCTCATTATTGAAGGAATTATTTAAAAGAAACATTGAATAAATAAATAAATTTAAATAAAACCGTTCTTACCCAAAACAGTTTACTCCGACAACCAGAAATATCATTTTCTTTTCTTAGGCAAACCATAAGAATATCACCACCGTAGTGGCCCAACTGGGTTTCGGGACCTGCCCCCAAGGTCGATCGCTACACGACCTGATCTCTGATATGGCATCATGTCTATGTGTTTATTTTCATCATCATTCAAAACCAATTTATCGAGTATTGTCATTTACATTCATTATGAAGTTCATTTCAGTTCACGGTATATTAAAATATAACCAATAAATTCATTTTCAAACAACCGTTGAAAACATTTTAATAGAAATCCTTTTCAAAGCTAACTCATTTTGAAACTAGGCTACCAAGGAATAGGGTAGAAGTCCTACTTCGATACTCGTACTGGTGCCCCACACCATAATCCCGGTCCGCTATACGTTAGCTTCGTGGAACCACGAATGATCCATGATACACACTAAGTCGATCAATATCTAGTTCGAGACATTCTATGTTACTAAATCATTTTATGATGTCCTAGTGTGCTATTTGTATCTTTAAAATCATTTTACAAGGTTGGAATTTAAATCGGGGTTCAAAACAGTAAAAACGGGTGAAGAATCACAAAATTTTCCATGTCCGGCCGGCCTGTCGGACTCCCCGCTTTGGCCGACCGAACTGTGTAGTTCGGCCTACCGGAAACCAGGTCCGGTCGGCCGAACATTTCCCAGGTTCAGCTTGACGAACGGTGCAGTCCGGCCTACCAATCCTTTGAATCCAGCCTGCCGAACACGTAGTTTGGCCTGCCGAATTGGGAAAACCCAGAAATTCCAGCCACGGGTTTTTCGATCCCCCAAAATCCAAATCTTGATTTTAACCTATTTTTTTCAAATCTCAGGCATGGAAAATAATCATAGATGATAGAAAAACATACTAGAACACTTTTGAACTCATTTAAACAAGATTCAAACACAAAAATCTCAAAAATCCAAAAATGGGGAAAAATGAGAAAAAATGAAAAATCTTGAATCTAATCTGTTTTTCTTCAATCCAAGCTTAGATTCTAGTTGTTCTAAGTTCATTTAACTCAAATCAAAGGTTTTCTAAGCTCAAACGAACTTAAATTTCAAAAATGCACAAAATTGAAAATTTTGGAAAAAGTTTAGAAATTTCAAAACTAACCTCGAATCGAAGCTTTAAATCCACGTTTTTGGTTGCCAAATCTCGTCCCCGAGCTTCCTATTTGCTAACCCGAAGCTTAGACCCGAATTTGGCTTCAAAATCTTGACGAAATTTGACTGGGAAAGAGAGAAACCGAGAGAGAATGAGAAAGAGAGTTCACGGGTGAGAGGAGAGAGAGAGTGAGAGTTGAGAGAGTAAAAAGAGAGGAAGGGAAGAGAAAATAAATAGAGGGAAACGGTGGGCGGTTTGCGAAAACCAAATGCCACCTACGGTTTTGTAAAACGGAATATTTTTAACATTTTACAAATTGTTGTGCTTTAAAACTCAAAACATCATTTTAAAACAATAAGAAATCATTTGAATTTATCAAATTAACAAAACAACCAAAAATTCAAAATTCAACCAAATAATCAAATTAATATTGAAACATTAATTATGGCACACTAATTCATCACTTATATTACAATAACATTAAATATATTCTTAGGCGTTACTCAGATAGTCTGGATTGGTTATGGGTGTGGCATCTACCGGTAAAGTTAAGTATAGTCGGGGGCAAGGTTTCATACGATGCAAATATCTTACGTAACATTTTATTTATGTGAGTACGATATTGAATATTGGCTGCACATGAAACATTTTATTTTAACTTTGAAAATAAATACTACGTAGTAATTATTTGTTTTAGTTATTAAAAGAAGTTCTTATGATACGTGTGGAAAATTTTTACTTTAAGTGTTAAAATAAATATAAATAATTTTTTTTTTCCTGACCAGTAGTCTCGTCCTCTTGGTGCGGTCCACCCCACGGAGAGGACAGGGCCGTAGCCCGGTCGGGATGTATAGCATTGCTCAAATATAAATCAATTTTTATTCTAAAATTAATCTTGGTTGTACAAATGTTAAATATGATTGGAGAACATACATCGTGTAGTTAAAAGCTAACATGTGGTGGGAAACTGTTATGCCTGCCTAAGGCCCATGTGTACTTGGCGTGCGCTGACTGCATAGAGGAATAGATGAAATTGTTCTATCGTAACGTAGCAGTATAAATATGCCCCTAACAACGTCATTAGAGCAAGATTTTGATTTTTTTTTTCCTTCTTTTTGGCCTCAATCACTAAGGTTCCTGGCTCCCACCTTTCGAGAATAGGGAGGCATAGTCAAGGGAAGAGGTTTAATTACAAGAGAAGAATGTCCCTTTAATTAACCTATGATATGGACTACTTGTTGAAAAAATTTGTTTGGTGACACAGAGGAATATTAAAACTTTTATTTAATTACCTAGTCTCTAACTTCGATTTAAATTAACTATTCAAATGTCAAATATGAATAATTAATTATTTAAAATTTGAATTATCAATTTGAATAATTATCTTTTTAGAATTGATTAAATCATTAATTCAGCCAAAAATTAGCCAGTCTATGCCCACAGCCCTAATGGACTGCGCTCAGCAAACTATGTGCATTCCAACAGGCCTTGATGGCCTGTTTTGCATGTCGATAACTCTATAGAATTAGAATTATTTTATACTTTATTGTATAAATTTTTGCTATGTTCTAGGAATTTTAATTAAATTTGATTGAATTTTACTTTGTTTTTATCATACTTTATGTTTATTTTTGTTAATTTGATTTTTGTTTTTAATTTAATTTAATCTAGTTTAATTTTGTAGGGTTTCTTTTTATTTTAATTTACCTTATAGTTATTTATTTATTTTCCTCATTTGTATAAGAAAATTAGGTCTGGGCAAACATAGAAATTTGGCGCTAAATCAGGGTCAAAAGCAGCAAAAATTCAAATCTTAAACGTTCTCAGATTTCTGCCACACGCAAGAAACGGATGCAACGCCTATGCGTGAATCACTGCTGCCGGATTAGCTTCAGGAAGCCTCAGATTCGTGAGTGCAATACACAGTGTACAACAGCGCGTCCCAGTAGACTAGTCTTAGTGGTCCACCAATCTCCACGAGCCACATGTCTTTCCGTATCAGCGCCCACTCTAGCCATGCGCGATGTGCTCCTGTGTGACTCCCACTGTAGCAAACCAAATTCTGCCACCTGGCCACCACAGATCGCTAGTAGGCACTCGCCACGTCTCCGGACGCGTAAAAGCCCTGATTTTGGCTAATCCTTCCTTCTGTTGGCGTGCTAATTAGGAGTAAAATAGTGGCAACCCCAATTTTGAAGGGAGAGCTGGTATTGAAGACCCTTATTAGAGCTGATTGAGGAGAGAGTTAATTCCAACATAAGAGAGGAGGAAAAAGAAAAAAAAAATTGTTAGTTTAGGATTACATTTTTATGATTTAGTTTTAGTTTTAGGTTTAGATTATTATTTTCAATTAAACACCTTCAAAGAGAGTATTTTGGAGCTATAAAGAGAAGGAAGAAGAAGGCCGAGGAAAAAAGAATTTGGAGTTTGTGACAACTCTATTTTGGTGATTTCTTTCATAATTTTTATTTTCTAAATCTTTGTATATTCGTAAGATGCTTGAATATAGGTGTTATTTATTTTCACTTTTATATATGGTTTGGTTATTGGTGTTCTAGGGATTTCAATGTAGCCTAGTTCATGTTGCTTTGATTTTTTATTTATTCACAGTATATGTCATTGTCTAAATTATATTGGATAATTTTTCTATGTGGTGTTAATGTTTCTAGTTGACCGATAATTAATTAGTCAATTAGGAAGTCGTGAATTGCTACCAGGATAGGGGTTTGCATGCTAGGCCAATCGTAGAGTAATATGATCTTAGCAAGATAAAAATATACCCACTATGATTATGTAATCATTAATGAAATCTTAAAAACTAAGAAATTCTAATTAATTAATAGACATAGGAATATACTTTACTAATTAATGGAGGATAAATCAAAATGACTATCGGGAGGGGCTTTTGAAGAGTTTAGGAGATTTCGGCTTTTATTGAACTAGACAACATAATTAAGATGACTAATGGATATTTAGTGACATGACTAGCTGAAATTGAATCCGTAGAACATTTTATTTCATTAGATTCATTTAGTTGTTAAATTAGTTTATTTTTATGTTAAATCGATTGTTCAAATCATCTTAGAGTTAATATAAATTTGTTGATTAACTAAAATTAAACATAATCTCCATGTGAGCGATATTTTATTTATCATTATATTACCTATTTATGCGATATTATGTACCTGCAATTTCCACACAACACATGTATTTCTATAATATCAATGGGAAACCGCATTTGCCCGATTTGTCAAACAAATTAATGAGCTAGCATCGATAACATATATGATTAAGCTTTAATAACAATAGACAAGTTTATTCCCGTCTAATTTTCTATTTGATTAACCTCATAGCATCCTACTATAGATCCAAAGTTGCACTTTTGATAATATAATATATTACGAGACTCAAAAATAGTCTTGTTCATAATCGTTTATGAAATGTGTATTCCCATAAGTTATCCATAATCAAATCAAAATTTCTACATTTGGCGTTTTAAAAAAATACAAGCTACATCCAAATTAAGATGACACAAATTAAAGAGGGTTGTCAAAAGTTAATTAATTTATATTAAATAAAATATTTTTAATTCAATTCCACTTTGGGTCATTCGATATATGACCAACACTAAATTTAATAAACTAATGTGTCTACCATAGAGTCTACCCGCTCCGACGATCAAGATAAAGCATCTCCCTAAATAGACATTGTTGATGGTCGTTTTTATATCTCTCTCCCTTCTAAAAGCTCATCCTTTGACGTAAATGGGCTTGATATGTGGACGCAAACCATGCTCGAGGAACTCTTGTCAGTTGTGATTTGGTGGGCTAAGCAAATGAACTTGTTTATTTTAGCCCGATATGATTTTAATGCCACTTGGAGAAATCAATCCAAGAGATCCATATTTTATTATTCTTACAAATTAGCTATGAGAAAAACCAAGTCTAAAAGCCCATAAATTGGCCAAAAAAATCCCAAAAAAGTCCTTTAAATGCTGAAGAAAAACCACAAAAGCTTATCAAAATTCGTGTCAGAGCGACCCTAAAGCCAACTTGGAGACGCCTCCAAGAACTGCTATATGCACGGCTCTGGTGGTGTTCTAGCTTAATGTCAGATTCCAAATCATTTAGCCAAAAACAGCAAAAACTTGCTACTAGCTAGAAAAAAAGGGACAAGCTTGAATATTCTGGAGATAGAATTTTCAACCTAGTTAAACTAACTCCAAAGCTAGAAACTTAGAAAAAAAGATTTGATAAACAAAAAGCATAGATTTTGTCCCTAATTTACACTATTTTTAGAAAGACAAAAAGGCATGCTTAGAAAGTCACATGATGAGTTTGCTCCAATGGAAAGTCTTGTTTTAAACCTGAGCATGGTATAGAACACGCTTTATGGAGTAATCATTAAAAGCCTCCCCATCTTCTCCAAATTGTACTTAACTCCTCAACACATTCCACATGCCATATCGGAATGATCTCTCCACTAACCAAAACCGTGGAATTTTTTTCTCCTCTCTCTATGTCTTTGAGTTTGTGCCCATCAAACTCAGAAGACACCTATGAGCTTTACGTCCGTTGACCTCTATTGCTTTAGAAGTTCCTCCTAGATCATCTCCAAGAAATTTCCAAAGCGCGCTTTAAGGTATTTGCCTTACAAAAATGAGGACTTTTGGAAGACTATCCTTTGAAACTAAAGGACACTTTATCAACTTTCCCCTTTAAAAACTCCAAGCCATTAGGACTTCACCCCTGCAACGCTCCACCAACTTTATTCCCTTGGAGTAGCTTTGCTTCATGAAGCCTAACCTTTTAGAGCAAATTACTCTCTTCATTAACTTTTGCTTACTTCCACCGTATTTCGCTTGCGTATTATTTCATTCATTTCCTTGTGGCTATGTTTTGGTGAGAATAGCAACAAAGTAGGCCCTAAAGTTGTCCTCCTTCGGATCATTTTAGATCTAATCGCCTGCACCATTCCGTTAGAGGTCCCACCAACTTCTTCTATAAGTATTTAGAAGACCTCTGTTCTCGTTGGAATCACTGCTAATGAATAAAAGATGTGCACATGTGCACTTCCACCTGATGCTAACAGACGTAAATCCCCATTAGAATCTTAGCATAAATAAAGTATCCAGTTTTATCTATAGACTATAGACTATATATTTAAAGCATTAGTCTCAAAATCATATCTATTCGTATATAAACCCTATGTATACCGAATTAGTCCTAGTAATTATGGATCACATGTTTTCTTAATATACAATTATTAAGATAAAAGTAATATGAGGATCATTATTGACATATGAAATAATCACATTATTTTTATTAATCCAAAAATGTCATAAATACAAATAAATTATTTGTTTCTTAGTGCAATAATTCTAACATTATTTACTAAGCTTTTGTCATACAGCTCTAGCAATTCAACATGCAAGTTAGATGAAATAGGACGGCATTATCCAAACCGTTAATGTAATGAGTCATTAATAAATGCACTATATATAATGAGATTATGTAAAACTAGGATATTATGTGATATAAACAACTAATAATTTTCGTTAAACATAGCAAGTTCAAATCACTTTGATCGATAGTCATATATAGGATGACCTTAATCCTGAGTTATTAGTAGGTTTCTATTTATGAAATTATGTCTTTTGATTTACTTAGTACGGATTCGAGAATCTAATTTTATCTCTTGTATTTTATAGGTATAGTGAAGTGAGTAGCTGGAAATGTTAATTGTAAAAGACAAAATCAATTCCTTATGTAAAAAGAAGAAGATAAATAATTCTCTTAAGTGCTAATTCAGGTCTTGAACAATATGAGCGCTCAATTGATGATAAAGTTCTTGAATTTATTATTTATTAGAGAAGCAATGTCACTTAAGGACAAGTTATTTATCCTAAAGTATGAATTATTTATAGAGGATTAAGTTTTATGTAATGACTATATAAAACAGACGACTCTAAAATATTTGCATCTATAATTTTAAGAGTATAGTTTTAAGTTTTTAGTAGAGTAATATTAGAATTAATAATAAATTAATATATTAATTAAAGAGTTTAGTTAATATATTGGTTTTATTGGAGCTTGAAATTATGAGTACATTAGTCCCTACACCATCTTTGTAAACACTGTTTGAATAAGTAGAATTATTAGTTTAATTAATTAATTTAAAATTATAGAATTCTAACATTAAACATCACTCAAAATAAATTAATTATGAATTAATTTATAGTTACTAAATAGTATGACTATTTAATAATAAAAAATGATAATTAAATTTGGAAGACACATAGTGGGTCCCACCCACTGCGTGTGGCACACACAAACATTGAAAAATTCCCCATGTAGTCTAAAACTTATTCTCCAAATTTCCATAGTTAGAATTTTTAATTTTTGATAAATGTGATTTAATTCAAAACTAGAAAATTAAATTTGGAAATAAATTAGATTGAGTAACAAGTAGTATTTCTTCCCCTATTGCTTTGTGATTGGCATAACAAGTACATAAAATCTCTTTGTGTGTGGTGCCACATGCAATATAAGGAAAGGGAACTTGTTTATTTTATTTTGATTAAATACATAATATTTAAAATTTAGGGTAAATTGCACTGATTCCTCTTGTGTTTTACCAAAATTACAAAGACACTCCCTAGACCAAAACTAACCACACTTACACCATTTGATTGTTCAAAAAAATTACAAAGAGATACTATGAGGGTTGACTGTTAATTTTATTTAAAATACAAAAAATGCCCCTCCCTCCGTTAAACGAGTTTTTAGTTATTTATACAACTTGAAATGACGATTTTACTTTTCTTTAACATTAAAAATGAGCTTAAATAATTTTTATACACTTGCAACTATAAATTTCGCTCTAATGAAAGAAAATTGTTTTTTTATATATTTTCTTTCTCTTTTTTAAGATAACAATTATATCCAAAATAAGATAAAATACAAAGATTAAAATTACATAGTCCAAAAAAAGTCCACATCCAAACATACATAGCATTCAAATCCACATTGTCAATTACACAAAATAATCACAACCACACAAACTAATTAAAAGCACAATTCAATCTCAACAAAACTAAAACAAGTTAATTAGATCAAAACCAAAACTAATTAATTCTCATAAGCAATAATTTAATTATAAAAATGGTTTTTTTTCCATAAAACTAAAAATTATAAAAAAAATGATATTTTTAGGGATAAAATGAAAAAATATAAAAATTAAGAAATGTATTAAGAAGAAAAATAAAAAAAAATTCTCACCCTCTATTAGTGCTCTATTTTTTTATAAGTGATTAAAAAATTAGAATAAAATTATATATAAAAAAAGTAAAAATGGATATATTTTTAAAAATTAAAAAACAAGTATAAATTTTAAAAATCTAAAAATGAAACTTAAAATGTAAAAAAAAAAAAAAAATCTCTCTCCCTCTCCCTTTCCCTCTCTCTCATTCTCTCTCTCTCCCTCGATCTTGGTCTATGGGGCACGGGGATAGGGGAATGATAGGGATGGGGGCGACGGGGTGGCGAGGCTTGATGGGGTGGCTGGGCTCAATGGGAAGGGAGCAACACAACCATAGGGAGGGCAGAAGAAGGAGGATCGGAGGAGAAAGGGGCGAGGGTGGACAGTGGGCTAGTGGATAGAGAGGAGGGAAGGTTGGTGAAAGGCAATGACGGTGAGTAAGGTGCGACAGCGGAGACGGGTGTTGGGAGTTACGACTATGGCTGTGGGAGGCAGGGAGGGAGGACGGGGGGAAAGTCATGAGGGCAGCTCGACGGTTGTTGTGGAAGGGAGGGAAGGATGATTAGGGATAGGTCATGAGGGGTGGGGGCTTGATGGCTACGATGGCGCGATGAGGCAGTTGAGTAGAGCAGAAGGAGGGAAGGAGGGAGATATGATGGAGGGAGGTTGTGAGGGTTAGGGAGGGGAATTTAGGGCTTTTTTGTCTAATTATGTTTTAGGATTTTTTTCCCAAATGAATGGTTAAGATTTAATTTTAAAGATCAATGGTTGAGATTAAAATGGGGCATTTTGGTTATTTTAAACAAAAACTCAATGAAGTTATGTTTAAGGGATGTAAATGTGATTAGTTTTGGTTCAAAAGGTGTCACCATAATTTGGATAGAGTACAATATGTGTCAGTGTAATTTATCCTAAAATTTAAATAGAGAAAGCTTTCACAATTAATTAGATCTCTCATTCACTACAAATAGATTCCTCCTCTACGCATTCAATACATAATTGAGAGTATTAATTAGACTACAAAAATTCTACTAGATAGTCTAGCAATAGGAGTGTAGAGAGAGAAATAGAGAAGAAAAAGTGCTTTTCATACCAAGACCCACTTTACTCATGTGTTGAGATTAGTGGGTAATAAAAGTGTTAAGTTTTTGTTAAAACATGCTACAGAGTATATTGATTTAATACTAAATAAACACATATATATGCTTACCGATTGAAATGGTTAGAACGAAATTCTTTTACCAGAGATCACAATTCTCTATATGAAACCAAAGCCTTTCTCGCCTAGTCTTTAGCATCCATCGGACAAACGTGTGGGCATAAAAGGGAATTAGTTTTTTTAATGGTCTTAATTTTATACATCCTGCGCCTTTACTATGCATATTTTCTCTAAAGTCATTTTAGAAAACCAATAATATTGTCGGTAATTAGTTTTTTCCAATGACATCCTAGTTTGTAGAGACATAGCCCGGCGTTGCTAAAAATTCCTTTTGTTGCAATGTTTCAACAAATTTCATTTTTTATTAGACTTTGTTATCTGATCTTTCTAATTTTTTTTATTATTTTTTTCTTCTATTAATGTGTTTGTGGTCATTGAGATGATGCATTGTTCCGAAATTACATGGTCTCGACTAAAATGTTCAAACTACAATGGTTCCAAAGATTTTTTTTTCTCATTTTTGTTGTTGTTTTGATGTGTTTTGGCCGAGAATTATTTGTTGTGTTCTGGTGGTGGTGATGTGGATAAGCCTTTTCTCGTGGTGGTTTTGCTCATGTCTTTGAGTTTGCAAACCAGGCGTTTGGGATCATGTGGGTAGCGCTCGATCTCACAGTGACTTAGTAGTGCAACAGGAGGCTGGCTCACAATGGATGGGTGGCGGGCATTCCCTTCTTTGATGGTGGTCTGCACAAGGGAAAGGAAGAAACCAAGTTTTTTGGATTCTTTTTCTTTTTCTTTTAATTTTTCTGTTAAGTATTTAACACCTAACTAAAAAATACAGCAAAATTGAAATAAAATAATAAATTAAGGATGAAAATGAGACTTTTAAAATGTAACGGACTAAAATAATTAAACTAAAGGAAAATCTTCATGGACCATTTATAAGATTAACCATTTTTCTTCCTAATAAAGTTGATTTTTTAAAAGGTGAATTAGCTCATATTTAAAACTTTATTTTTAATTAACTTTATGTTTTATTCATTTTCTTAGATTTTTTTTAAACTTTAGGGTTGATTCAAGCACTAGATCTTTAGGTAAAATTAAGTATAGTTTTACCGTTAAATTATACCTGTAACCATTTATTTTCTTAGATTTTTCTTCCTAAAACATATTTGTAACTTATAAACCATGTTTGTAAAATAATTCTATAATTCATGCCAAAATATTTGAATATATAGCGTTTATCACAAGGCTTTATGTAATTAGACCTGTACTTATAAAGGTCAGTGACAAATTTTAGCGCCCAGCCGTAGGCTGAAAAACCACGCGGGAAAACAGTACTTCTGCGCCATATAAATATATATTTAAACCTTTACACGAGTGCAGCAATTTGACTAGTCAAAAAAGCTGTCTAGAGTATTGTTCAATCTAGGAAGGAGGAAAATAGTCGTTTTTATATTTGTACGGATGGGAAAACCCAAGTGGATCTCCTCCTCTAATGAGGCTTTTCTTTGACTGGTTGACCTCCACGTGTTATGAACGTAGGGGTGTAATTTTAGAGGTTTTTCAACGTTTAAAATATTAATTACTTTATCATTATGTTTTAATTTATTTAATAATAAAGATCTTAATGAGTTAATAATTAGTACACAACCAATGCAAACATCAATAATAAAGCTTATAACATGAAAAATTAAATAAGAACACATCTGCAGAAGTAATCTAGTAGATATCAACATGAACATGTGGAAAAAACAAATAAAAGGAAGTATATTAAAAAATGATTATATTGTAGAGATTAAGTTAACAAAAATAAAGTAAGCAGAAAAACGCATATCAAAATTACGGCAACAGAAAAACGCATATTAAAAAATGACGATTGAAAGGTTGGCCTAAAACATTTCAAAAGTAGACATATTTTCGGGAAGAAAAGATTGTTGTAGTGTGCCAATTAGAAGGACTCAAAACTATATTTTAATACGTGGGTACAAACAAGAGAGAAAAAGCATTTCAAAAAAATATAAAAAATAAATTTGTAAATAAACATGGGCACATTTAAGAGAAGTTATTTCAATGGGACAAAATAACATAACAATGAGGAAGCAAAAGAAAAGAAGGAGAAAAAAATCCTCAACAAAAAAAAGAAACTTGTTAGATAACAGGGATAAATTTGAAGAAAGAAGTATTATATTGGTGTATTTGCAAACAGGTGAAATGAGGTAGCAGGAAAAAAAATTTCTAATTTGAAACAAAGCACACGGAATTGTAAAAAACAAAAGAAACAAAATATAGACAAGACATAAGAATGTAAAAGGAAAAAAAAAGGCACAATGTCAAAAAAAAAAAAATGACAAGCCAAAAAGGTGAAAAGAATGAAACGGTCAAAAAGGGTCAAATAGGAGGAGGAGGGTACGAAATGTTTAGTTCAATTGTGTTGGGAATTTTTTTCTTATAAAAAACAATTATTAGAAGAAAAATGATGTTTGAAAAAATTTTTGAAAAAAATATTTCATTAAAGTAATTAGGATAACAAAAATACTTATAAAGATTAGGTTCAAAAAAGTATTTAAGGGGAGATATATATCAAAGTTATAATTTTATGTTAAGGATACCAACACCTGGCTGGTTGTGTCGAGATACCATTGTCGTCTTCGGGTCTCTCCATGAGTCGGCTCTGGATTAATCGGATAAACCACATGAGAGTTGAGAGGCCTTTTATATAAATGGTTCTTGTCTCATGTGGTAGGCTTCAGAAACCGAGAGGTGTGGATCACCATCATAAAAAAAATTTATGTGAGGGATAAATTAAAAGGAGAAAGTATTTTAATAGTATATTTCAAAGCATGAAAAAATTAGATTGCAGGAAAAAAACAAAAGAAGAAAAAGAAATCAATAGACATAAAATTACAAGAATTAAAAAAACCTAGAAAAGAGGAAAAAAAAAAAAAGAAAGCGGACAACAAAAACAATGGAAAGGAAAAAGAGGAAAAAAACATTAAAAGGAAAAAAAAAAAAAAGGGAAAGAAGAAACGGTTAGAAAAAAAAACTGCACGAAACTCCGTTAACGAATTGGAGGAAGGGAAAGAAACGCTGCCAACGGCTTTTATATATATAAAGATTTCCAGGGAAACCCATGTACTTGTACTCTTCGGCTACTAAAGATTGCTTAAGAAATAGGAAAAAAAAATAATAATAAAAAATAAAAACCGAGATTTTACTTTTATTTTATTTTTTAAAGAAGTACTCGTTTCGGAATATAGTTATTTATTCATGTTACTTTTATTATTAGTAAATTAGTCTCAAATTTGTTTAAAAAAAGGAGAATAAAAGAAATAATGGGTTTTTAAAATTTTTTGAAGTAAATATTAAGTTTTGAAAAATATTTATAGTGAATAATAGATTTACGATATAAATAATTTAAAAACTATATGTAAATAGGAAATAAGGATAAAATGGTCAATGGCCACTTTTTAATTTTTTTTAAAGAAAATAGTCGATGTTTTTGAAATTTATAAAAATGCTTGTTTTTGTATATCAATTCAGTATATCGATGATGTACTAATGCTAATCAATATATTATTGGTTAACTTTGTGGTTTATTCACTCAATAATTTATCGGTTTCTCGATAATAAATCATTATTACATTAATGATAAATCAATTTATTAGTGATAAACTATAGTTAATAAGTGATGTAGTAAAGCTAATCAATGATATACATCAGGCTTCATTTGATGACCTAATTGGAACTTATTAGTTCCAACTACTTAGCATAAAGCTTTCGCATACTACAGTGCTTTGATTTTAATTGGTTTTAACTTATAGTTCTAACTATGTTTCTATATGCTTTATCAGTGATATATTGGTATTTATCAATGATATACTACTGTTAAAAAAGAAGAAGAGATATTTCCTTAATTTTTAGAAATTTTGGCCATCTTATCCTAATTTTTAAAAAGTTCAACCATTTATTTAAAAAGATAATAAAAAATAGGTTATTTGTCTAATTTTTCCTAAGAAGTATTTACACAATAAGCAAAGGGATAAATAAATTATTTATCCTTTAAATCTATTTACCGTGTAAATAAGAATTATTTACCCTGTAAATAAAGAGGTAAATGAGTAATTTATACTATAAAACTGCTATTTCCTACAACTATTTTCAAAACCTACTATTTATTATTATTAGTTTTAAAAAGTGACATTTAGTATAATTTTTCAAAAAAAAAAATGATGTATTTGAATAGAACTCTTTAAATTGTATTAGAGCCAAGTCTTTTTGGAAAATTTATTAATATATTTAAATACAACTCTTCACATTGTATTCCTCTAGTTTACCCCCAAATTCATCCCTAGGTTGATGGGCCGACTTACATTATAAGAAAGAAGGAGGTAAACACCTATTTATTTTGGAGAAAATTATATGTTATGCCATATTAAAATTTTTTTTTTTTGTGACACACTTGAAAAGGTAATTGTGTTACATTACTATTTATATTATATGTTTAAGTTGTGCTACACTAAAACATTTGTGGCATTTGGAATAAAGATATTGGAAGGACGAGAGAAATAAAAAAATGTTTGAAACTTTTTGAAATAAATGGCAAGTTTTGAAAATACTTATAGTAAATGCTAGTAAAAAATTTACTGGTAAAAATATGTTCTACTCATAATAAATAAAAAAGAAAAAAAATTTACTTACTAAATTTTTTATTTATTGCTATTTATTATAATATTTTCAAAACCTGTTTTTTATTTCAATAAACATTGAAAAAGTTCTATTTGCTATAAATGACACCAAAAACTTTAAATTAGTTAGTGCACAACAGTAGCTTCAAAGTACCTCAAATACATATTTGTCTTGATCAAATTGAACAAATATGAGATTTACCATATAAATTTCGAACAAACCCCATGATCATGTTTGATAAAATTAATTTTAAAATTTTTTTCCTCAACTATAACTACAATAACAACATACCATATGATTTTCAGAAGTAACAGTCATCTCCCGATCTATGAATTAGCAACGAAAATCCTTACGTTATGCAACCTAAACAACACGTGTCATACAAAAAAATGAGAGTTTATTAAACAATTTCGTGTACTCTCTAGTAGTTCTTTTAGGTGAAGTTACATAAAAATAAAAGTAAAAAGAGAGTTTATAAACTTTAAGAATTTTTAAGGTATTTAATTGATTTTATTAAATAATTAAAATTTTTTAAGTAAATTAACTTTTAATTTTAGATTAGCTTTACAATTACAAAAATTAAGCCTTCATTATATAACACAAGTCATTATTTCAATTTTGATAGAAAATCCTTATATAGGGAATATTTTCGCTACTATTTCATTGATTGGAGAATGAATGTTACATTTTGAAAACCAATAGAGTGTTTCGAAGAGTAATTTAGACCATCAATTTGAGTTTGAAAAACTGTAGTATGTGAGAGCTTTATATAGTTTACAGTTCAAATTATTAGTTTGAAACACTCTTTCAAACACCCTAGAAAAGATCTTGTCACAAAAGCTATAGTTAAAAGGAGCTTTTTAACTAATCATATTTTCATAAATCTAGAATTTACCCTATAAATACTAGATTTATCCTATGATCAATGTAGTAAACTTGAAATTTATTGCATTTTCTCCCATAAAATCCTAAATTATAGACATTTGTGGATATTATTTTACATCAAATATACTAAATTTTTTTTACTTAATAAATTCATATTCTCCCTTTACAAATCTTAATTAAAATGATATTTGTTAAAAATTAATTGACTGCAATTTTCTCGTATTTAATTATAGAAAAAAATAAAAATAATGGGTAACTTTTTTCTTTTACTCATTGTCATTCAGGCATTGCATGTTAAAGTTATGCTTGTATCATGATAAATGTTTCGGCATTTTACAATTTATGAACGTACAAATTTATTGAAAGTCAAGTGACAAATTTACTTACCGCAACCCAAATATATCAAACAATACACTACAAAAAATTAGACTTTTAATCACAATAATTTTTAGTCACAACATAATAGTTCAATTTTTGTTGTGCTTAAAACTTTTAGCCACGAGATTATATACATTAGTCACAACAACTGTTGTGATTAAAAGTTTTACTAAAAACTGTTGCGACTAATAGTTTAATTTTTGTTGTGCTTAAAACTTTTAGCCACAAAATTATGTACATTAGTCATAACAAATACTGTAATTAAAAGTTTTGTTAAAAACTGTTGTAACTAAAAATCTAATTTTTTTAGCAATACACTAAGTTGAATATGAAAAAAATATATATCATGAGTTCTCTAGAACCATAGTGTACGTTCAAGAAGGCCCTCAAAATTCATGATTTTAATTATTAATAATAAATAGTATATAATCACATTAATAAAAAAATGAAAACCTTAGAAAACCAGTACTCGGAATTGGGAACCACGTGATGCCATCAAGACAAAACACCCCGACCAAGTGATTGATTAACTTAAACTTCTAGTGAGAGACTAGGGGGGAGAGAGAGAGAGAGAGAGAGGAAGATGACATAGAAAGGATAACTAGGAGCATTTGAATTATGATTTCGGTCAAAGTGTCAGATTCAAAATTATAGTACTAGTAATAAGAAGTTTGTTTCTCTTTCTTTTTTGTTAACACAGGGGGGATCTATGGGGAATTCCTTTTCTTCTACTAATCATGCTTGTAGCAATGTCCTCATCAGAAACCTTATAATTACTAGCTGATCTTGCACATACATAATTAAGCCCACGTCTCTTCTTTCGGACAATCTCAGTACAAGCCATGCTCGTTATGTTCTCCGAACCTGATGAGCCAGACGACGAGCTCATAGGCTCGTCGCTGTCGACGATTGTCGAGTGAGGGGTCTCATTGGTCATCTCGTCGTCTCCCATGTCTTGTGGAACCAAGAAGTCAGGACTAAGTTGTAGGGAATTGCATGTTCTTAAGTATGGAGAGAGGTCTTTGATGTGCTTGAGCACATAGTCCACCTAGAGTGAATATTAAATTAGGAAGATAATTAGAAGTTAATATCATTCCAACAAAATATAATTGGTCCTAGTAATATATCGACTTAATATTACTTTAAGTAATCAATCCGGAAAAACTCTCAAATGCTAATTTTTTTTAGAGAACAATTCACTTGGTTTTTCTTATTTTGCAAAGTATAAGCTCAATTCAGTTACATACATAAGCTTGCGTATATTTTGTTAATGATATTTAGTAATTTCAAAATTGTTATCACATATATTTTTTTGGGTAATTTTCTCTTTTTTAAAAAAGACACTTTTTCTCTTCAAACGTCATCAAGAATTGTTAGAAAGGAGTGATCACATGCGATTGTGGGGAAGAATTATTTTAGTCTGAAGAAAGCTTAATCTCTTTTTTTAGAATTATATATACATGTGAAATTTAAGCTACTAAATATTGACTAATCCAAAATTATACCAATTTTTTTTCTTTCGTTTTTTGTTTTTCTAATGAAGTGACGAGAGAAATAACTAGCATTAAAAAAATATATTACCTTGCAGCCGAGAGAGCAATGAATATAAGGTTCTTGGAGACTTCTATCACAAGAAGTGCAATAGTTGCCAGACCCCTTAAATTGCCTGTTCTGAGGTCTCTTCTTGATAAACACCACTTTTGCACTATTTATAGTGTATGCCTATTAGACATAATGAATATATATAGACCCCAATTTAGCACATTTTTTGATAAAAAATTTTACATGAATAATACGTTATTTTTTTTCCTCTTTTGATATGAGAGTAATACATTAATTAAAGGTAACGAATAATAAATGGTAACCTGAACGTTAGAGCAGTCTATGAGTTTTTGAAGATCCTCCATTCGGACAACATCATGGTATACGTATCGACGAACTTGAAGAAGCCTATGAAATCGATGCGAAGGCAAACAATGAGGGCAAATACTTGCGCAACAATCCAAGCAACAAATGTTCTTTTCGTTCTTCTTAGCACTTTCATGGGAAGAGCATGCCACGAAGAACTTCTGCGTGTAGAGAGCATCCAACCATGCAGGCTTTTGAATTCCCTATATAGATATTAACAAAAGTTATTAACCATATTATTATTGAATTTGGACCAAAAAGTGGAAGAATTATATACATTGAAGAATTTTGGAAGGGGGAAATTAAGAGAGAAGAAAGAGACAAACCATGATCATGAAAAGCACACAGAAGTTTATCTATCAATTGAGAGGATAGAGAATGAATTAGGTATGAAACTCTTTCAGGCGTTGGTATCAAGAGAGTGATGTATAAAGAGCAAAGGGGAGAGAGAGAGAGAGGGAATAGCGCGTGGAGATAAGAGTATTACGGAGGTTCACAAGAGAGGTGAGGGAGGTGTATTTGTATATATTTATTTCTTGGAGTACTACACAACATTTTGTCAACAAGGGTGCTTGTTTTAAGACAGAGAGAGAGAGAGAGAGATAAATTAATAAAAGAAGTGAGATATGAGGAGAACGTGGGCGATGTTTCTGTGTCGACCATTTTCTAAAATATCTTATTTTTAACTAATCTTTTTTTTTTTTTCCTTGCTCATAGCTCCTTGGCTTAGGAGCTCTAAATATTTCTAAACAAAAACAAGCCTCTCCTTGAAGGAGCTGCCCGTCCCATCAAATTATTTCTTATATTTTTTTTTCTTTTAACCTTTTCTTCTTTGATTTTCATGATCTCTTGGGTGTAACCGGGTTGCAAGTTGGAAATATAGCCCACTTGTATGGTTTGAACTTTGGATTAATAGAAGAAATTATATATCGAATTAGATTAATTTAGTACGCATAACTCAATAGTGGTGATTTTCCGGCACTATATATATTAATGCACACAGGATCATTGCAAATCACTCGGGTGTAGTATTATAAGTATTTTAGCGTTGGACTCTTGGTTGTGACATATTCATTGAGATTGATTTTAAATGAGTATGTTGCATGGTAGTCGATTGGCCATTTGTTAACATATATATATATATATCAAGAAAGATACGTACTAATATGGCCAAGCAAAAATCAACCATTTGTTATTGGGTTTAATTTATAATTGGTGTTATAAAATGCTCATAAGTTATACCTCATTCCATAAAGAGTGATCCTTTGTTACGTAGATACTTTTTCTTTCTTTCGTTCTTTCTTTCTTTTTTCTTTTTTTTTCTTTTTTTTTTTTTTTTTGTGTAGAGGGGATACTTTATCAACTTGTTAAAGGCCTTTTTTTCCCTCTGATATCCTAGTTATTCGAACGAGTACTTCAAAGCTAAGTAAGCAAGAGGGAAAGCGTCCGTTTGCCCGAGAACGCAAAGAGCAAGCAATCTTGTTTTCTACTATTAGAATGTATTGCACAGAGAGTATCATGTTAAGAAATGTAAAGCCTAATTTAAGGTCTTAATGACATGTTAAGGTTTATTTGTATAACTCAAAAAATATATATAAAGAGAGGGCGCATAATTCTTTCTTGTAAACTTTTTCATCATATGATAAATTTATACAGCAGTTGAAAGTGGACCTTACTCTCATGTTAAGAGTGAGCCACTATAAATTTGTGTGTCCTAATTTATTTTTTTTTTCACATGTTTTGTTTTCGGTAGAATTAGGGCGTCTAATTTGCAACATAATAGTTTCAAAAATTAGTCTTACATCAAAGTGTTATTCATTAAAGGAGAAGGTAGGATCTTTCTACAGTGGAGTACTAATGGTGTATGTTTCTAAATGTTGGTAGATGTATCAAATAATTCACAGTAATATTAATAGGTTATTTTTTCCACACTTTATTGTAGAAGTCTCCTCAAAGATAATTATGAGCAATATAATATGGTAATTCTTTCAGTAAAATATAATGAATTTCCTTTTTTTACGTAAATATATATTCTCTATGATCATATATATTTATAGATATCGTATGTTAAAATATCAAATGAAGTGCTGGGCAGAAAATAGGGGTTTAGAAGGGACCAATCTAGTTTTGAGATGTTCGTTTTCTTGGGATGCTAGTTTTCCTCTTTCTTACTTTAAAAATGTATATATACGTGAATATGTATCTGAGAGTGTAGGTAATTCTTCATTTGCGTGGTACAACACACACACACACATGTATATATGTTAAAAGAAATATGTATGTACTTTTTCTATATCTTATGAAGAGTATAATATATAAATATTCAATTCAAAGAAATAATCAATATAGAGTAAGTTTCTTAATCTTCTAGAATAATATAAAATTTAAACTTTTACAGTAATAAATATATAAAAAACTAAATAAATATATCAATAGTATGTATATCCTGCGCATATATATGAGTCTGTATGTATAGATAGATGTTTACATTTATATATATATATATATATATATACATGTCCATGTAACCACTATGTATAAGGTAATTCTTCCGATGCACGGCGAAATTGTTTAATGCATATATATCCATGTTATTAAGTGTGTACGAAACCTTTATTGGAGCCATGGATATGGTGGATTATGATCATGCAAAATAACTATTCCTTGTCAATAATTATCTTATAAATATGAATGTTGATGGATCACCGAGCTCGATATCTTAGTGATAGGACAATTCTAGAGAGCAAAATATGATCGGTCATCAACAATCCGATTTATATCAAATCATATGAAATTTAATAAAGGTTCCCAACCTAAGACACGGTTGATATCTAGCCGTTTGAAATTTAAGCAAACAAAAAAGTCAACTGGCAAAAAAAGAGAAGTTAGAGATAATCTTGTCATTAATTCAGATGTAGAGATAATCTTGTCATTAATTCAGATGTTCTTGTATTTATCACTTAGAGGGTTATAAATATGGGATTAACACTAGGAAGACCTCAGTCTATTCTTTTGGCATTAGCTATCGTGATATTTTGTAATTGTTGTTCTTCATAATGGCTCCCAAAAAACCCTAGTAGATATTGCATTCAATTAAAGTGAATCGCGCTAAAATTTGTGTGTTATTTGCATTTTTTAATTTTCTTTTCACTATTTATTTTTCTTAATGTACGAGTCAATATGTAGTGAGGTGATTGTAAGAGTTTATTTGTTAGTAAAATTTAGTCGTCAACACTCGTACTTTTAAAAAACCTACCTTTTTCATATTATTATATCTCAAATATGATGGTAATCAGAAAGTCTGGGATTTGGTCGGTTATTATTTGATCTTCCACCGTTACTTTGTGAGTGGTCTTGACGTTGAGTTTTAAGAAAATCCAAAAGAGATTAATCAATAAAAAGTAACCTAATTACTTAACATAAAAGTGGTGTTCATATCTTATGCATGCCAACCAAACAAAACAATAATGCATGATACTATTCAACATAACATTCCTTTTGATAATATTCTCCCTTTTCTACGGAGCCAAACAAATGGAAACTAAGAATTTGATTTGGCAGGGTAACATTTTACTACATGCAAGGTTATTGATGATGCCAATACATGGGTATGACAAGACAACACAATTTATATATATATATATATATATATATGCGCACATTTGGAAGCATACCTAAACTGACAATAAAGCTAAGATGCAGACATGTCCGACGAAACCCGGTTTTTAGGGAATTAAACATGGCAGCATTTCAACCAACTACTCCACTACTATTACATAGAAGCAGCTGTTTGTGCTTTAATCACAATTTGGTTTTATGAAACATTTTGACAGACAAGCACAAACCCCTACCTACCTAATTATCAACACAAACAAAAGATTAAAAACTGAATTAATTATGGGACTCTATGCTAATTTTGAGGACGACTGTCTTGATAGTTGAACCTAGCTCTAAACTCCAACCAAGAGTTAATCTCGGGGTGTGCAATAATAAGAGATTAAAATAATTGTTTCATTCCTTTTGCATACTCCTTTTGCTAGTTTTCTTAATGATAGTTTAAAATATTCCTGAAGTTAATTACCTTATAATGTAAGTGCATGTAACGCTAATTATATTTACCAATAAGTGCATGGAAATATTAATTATATTTCTTGTTGGAATAAGATTTCATACCTCAGTCCCTGTTATCCACATATCAACTCGAGTCGATAAAGTGAAGGCATTATCAACTAAGGGAGGGTCTATAAAAGTGTTAGGATTAATGCCCTAAAATATATATTGTTAATGTTTTGAAGACATTTTGTACCAATAAACACTATTACATTAAGGCGTTTTCACATCTATTTCTGAGAGACATTGTGTGTTTACGACGTCAGTTAAGCGACCGACGTCGTGTCCATTAATGTCGTAGGTAGTTGGATTCAACATTAGTTAAAAACCAAATACATTGAAAAGAATTAATGTTGGTGGAGAGCAACCTTGTAAGATTACAATGTGGATCAACTTTTGATGACGTTGAAAGATATAAATATATATATATATATATATATAAAGAAATCAATTAGCAAAAAAGTTTAAAAAAAATCCACAAAATCACAAATTTTAATCTTTTTTTTCTCCCACAAATTAAAGATTTCAAATCTAACCAAAACGATCACCTCAAGAAAAAAAAAGATATATATATATATATATATATATATATAACCAAAACGAAGATAAAATCAAGTCTCTTATAGTAAAATATCAAATATCAGTATCCAAAAATACAAATCCGAGTGTCAGATTTCATCACTACAAAATATTGTTTCCCAAACCAGATTCTATGCAAAGATCTTACCGCTTGGGCTCCCAACGCGCCTGTCGAATTACAAGCCTCATCCGTCTGTGAAGCCTCCCCTTGTTTGATTGCGAACGCAGGCAACATCTCCTTTCTAGATTGCACACAGTCCCAATTGCCATAATATTGCATCGACTCCGCACGTAAATAGTAATAGGTTTCATGTTCACTATGTGTTCTATTTACTTTCCTGTTGTTGCTTGTATAACAAGGAAACTTAAAAGTATCTTGGCTATTTATATTGAATCTTAAAGTCGTGCATATATAGGTTTACATGTGAAAAGATATAACGATAATATGGACAGCCATAATTGATAGTCTGTACTTTATTCCTAACAATACTATAATGGGTGTCTTCTTTCAATTAACGAGATCGTTTATAGTTTATTTTGGCTGCCAAAACAGTTGACTAAGGTAGAGACATTGATTTATTCCTGGTTGTAGATATATATTGAACAGGATCTAAAGTTGGTTTATTTAATAATTCTGCTTACATAAATTATTAGCTATGATAATTATTTATATGTCTATAATAATCCTGAAGTGGATACATAATTTTATGTGTATAATTTGTGTCTTTTGATATACCAATGACAAGAATTCCAATGATCAAAGATTGCATTGTCGATATGCTAAAGGCATGACTTATATTCAATAAGAGCATTGCTCGTAGATACGGAATCCATAGCTCCGTGTAACAAGTTAAAATTATCTTTCTAAAAGGCATTATTTGGGGTTTGGAAATTTAAGAGGCCTTGATCACTCGTGGCATACAGTAACCAAATGATATTTTATTTGTATGTGTTATAAATGAAAATTTTTTCAATGGTAAAATAATGACTTTTTAATAAAATATATTAAGAGATAGCTTTGGGCCGATAGTAGGGCGATACTGAAGTTAATAATTAAATAATTAATTAATTAGGGATTAATATATCTAATATTATGGGAATATGGTAGCTCACAAATTCTTATTATACTGATTAGGCGAGTTCAGATTTCATTAGTAACATAAAAATACATGAGTGTCAGGCCATGAGGCCTGATAGGGTATGTGGGCCATAGTTTAGGTTGTATTGGCAGTGGGCAAAGCGCTGCAATTGACACTAATAGGTCTATATTTTTTTAACTAATTCTAGTAAATAATAATTATTCAAATAGTATTGTAATATTGAAATAATTAATTATTTAAATTTTGTTTTTGAACAATTAATTTAAATCCCATTTGAATTTGAATTATGATTAATAAAGCACAAATAAATTAAATAATTATCAGAATGATATTATTTTAATTTAAATTGGATTCGAATTGATTTAAATTATTCTGGATAATATAGAAAATCACAAATTTCTTACACTATGGTTGGCTGAATTTCTACACTTTCTAGGAAGCACTGGGGGAAATTTGAAGGGATTTATCTCTGTATGTGATGCCAATTTTAGGAAAAAGGGGGAAAAACATCTCATAGTTTTATGATAGAGTTTTGATCCCTCTACCCTATTTTATAAATAGAGGCTTTGAGTTCCTATGTATTTTAAGACTACCTAAGTGTAATATTCTGAGTATTAGTCACTCACTTTTATTTGTTAACTGTTCTTGAGCACTTAAATGGTTGGAATTTGAGATTATTGACGTTGAAGGAGGTAGCTACATTGTGAAAACTTACACAACAATTTGTAGAAGAGAACAACATTACAGATCATTTGGTTAAGATTCTTCTTTAGTTGTGATCAATCAGAATATAGAATAAGTTGTTTTTTATAGCATGATCATGTGTTAGTTTCCTGATAATTAAGTATAATTTTTAAAATTTGTTTGTGCCAATCCGATTGAAATTTCTTCCAATAAAAAGGTCTTATAGACACAACCAAAAAACGATTAAAAGACTAGATCAACTACAGCCCAGCAATCGACTGCGACTGCTCAGCAGAGCAGTAATGTAAATTGCTCTAGAGAATATTTTGAGAATCTTTCGTGAAATCTTTTATTTTAAGACTTTGGGTAGTAATCAAATTGTGAATGATTAGATCTTTATCAAAAAGTTTCCTAAATCTACAAGGAAAGTTGTTTTTAATTCAAATCAGGATAGTCAACTCAAATTTGAATTGAGAAACTTGCCCAAATCAAGAATAGGGAAGACCAACTATATAACGAACCTTCCCTTAGTTCCAAGGCATGCTATGCACACCCTAACAGCCCCGAAAACTCTTTCTTTATCACCAATCACCATTATTTTACTCTCTAATTTTTTTTCTCAAGCTTTACAAAGCTTTATATCGTATGATAGTATTTAACAATGTTGTTTTAACTATATATTTTCAACTGCTACTACATACTATAATATAAAGTAAAAATAAGCTACAGTATAAAGCTTTCATATGCTACAATAAATTGATTATAACTTTTAGTTCTAACTGCATTATGAAGCGCACTCATACTATCTTCTTGTATATATTGAAAACATAAGCACTACAATAACCGCTATAGATTTTTATGTCTTTTTAATTTTCTGCACTTTGTTTTCATGCTCTCACGCTGATCAATTAGACAAATGGTTTAGTTTCGAAGGACCATTGAATTCGTTATCGACCCTTGACAGATTTAACTTTTAGAATTTTCCTCTATAATCGAGAGGATGCGTAAATGGAGACACATGTCTTCATTCACAATATTTTTAATTTCCGCTGTATGTCGCATTCTGTTTTACTAATGAATAGATAATACGATATGTTTAAGAATTAAAAGTGAGTAGGACAAATCATAAAACTAACACGATATATAATAATAACGATTCTGTAAAATACAAAAATATTTATATTTAAAGAGTTTAAAATAAGAGAAAATTTAGGCAAGAGAGATCATTTGAGTACTTACAAATTAAGAGCTTGGCAAAGACAAAGTTTTATTACCAAAGGAAACATATGAGATAATTATTATCTCAAGAGTTTAGCTCCAACTAAACCTATGTATTTGTTTATACAATACTTATTTAGGCACTGAGAAAGCTCCACGGATTTCTTTTCCCAAAAAAAAAATAATAATAAATAAACTATTCTGTTGTAGAAATAGTGCTTTTAAGTCTAGCTGAAAACGAATAAGTTTATGATAACTTGCTAGTTTAGGAAGTGTTGCACGTAAAATAAGATATCCTTTAAACAAATACACATTTAAATAAAGCTTGTCATTTTATAAAGCATATATATATATACCCTCTAGACTCCCTGCCAGTTAGATCCATATGTCTTATATGTTTAGGAAATTTCCATAGATACAATCTTCTGAAACTTGCTGTTTAATAAATAGCCTGCATACCGTTTGATAAATACCACTTATGTTAAAAACTTATTATTCAAAAGATGTTCCGATTGATGAGAGAGAACAAGAAAGAGAGAGTAGAAGGTGTTATAGTGTGTCTATTTGAATCAACTCACACTACTTATTATTATTTTTTTTTAAAGTGTAATGCAACATATACATTTATCTCTCTCTCTCTCTCTCTCTCTCTCTCTCTCTCTCTATATATATATATATATATATATTTTGCATAAGAGGGTTTTTTAGTACTTTCGAAAAGTTGGGAAAGAAAATATTTACAGCTTTTAATTATGGTAATAATAGATTAAAACAACTCAAACCGATTTTCTTAAAATAGTAATAGGCATGGCACCTACCGTAACTATATATAGTTGGGAAAGAAAAGATTTATTTTACTCATACTAATTTTTGAAGTAAGTAATATATATGATAATGTGACATAATATTTTGAAACTTTATTTTTTTGGCATGAATATACATATTTTTTTAATTATGACATCACATGCAATTTATATATATATATACAACACTTTTCTTGCATGCAAGATTATTGAAATTATGGTTTTTTTAGTATTTTCGCAAAGTCGGGGGATAGTGGTTTTCCTCAAACAACGTACGTTTCCATGCCAGCTTCTTTGAAAGGAAACAAGGTTACTTTTTCCTTCCATGAGGCAAAAAAAAAAAAAAAAAAATTACTTTTCCTTCAAATTTGACTTATCATGACATGAAAAACTATATGGAAATAAAGAATTCAATATACATATATATATATATATAAGAAAATATACCTTAGCGCGTAAATGGCTTAAAAACCCAGCTGCGGGAGCAGTATTACAAGGCTGATTGAAGAATTAGTTAAACATACGTTTTAAGTCTAAGAATTGTAATATATGATAATTTTATATTGTAATTATTTTTTATATTTTACTATAGCTCCTAAGAGCTTTATATTGTTCGCAGTTAAAACTGATAAGTTAAAACAGATGTTTCAAACATAAAGTTAATTTTAATTTAAATATAACGTGTGTTTGTGCATGGTTACTTTTGACTAGATGCCACTACAACAATAAAGCCTATTAATAGCATCTAGTAATGGCCTTTTTTTTAAGGATTTTGAAATGTGACAGTAAATCATTTTGAAAAAATTATATATTATGCCACACTTTTAAACAAGATGGTCATGTTTAAAAAAGTTATACCTATTCATGTTATTTTTATAAAATAATTAGTATAAGTTATTTAAGTATATTTTTTTTCCAACTAGTTCAATTAGACAAAACCCTAGTACTTTCTCAACCCTGTTAGTCTCTCTCTCTCTTATATCAAAATATTTTTTTAGTAGAATAATAAGTTCAAAGCATGCATGACTTTTATAAAAAATAATAAAAACAAGGTGTTTGTGAAAATTCCCCATCTTTCTTTCTTTTTTTTTTAGCCAACGTAGCTAGTTGTGTTGTTCTAGTTGATCGTCATAATGCTAGTTGCCCAATTACTTCTTCTTCTTCTTTTGCAAAAACTATTTGCAAGATTATACAAAAGAGGGAACACCTCTTTTACTTTAAATTTGTTGAACACATGAATTTACTTTTTTTGGGAGAAAAATTGTATCTTAAATTAATATTTCCCATTTATTTTTTCATTTGCTTTTTAAAATATTATTTCCCTCAAGTATGTATTTGCTAAAATATCTTTTCACGTGATTCTTTAAAATAATGTTTTTTGAAATGTGATGCAACACAATGTTGTTATTTTTGCACTATCCCACATAATATTATTTTTTTCCCCTCAAATGTCACCGAAGTTTTTTGTTTTGAAATAGGTCTGCATGAATTGGGAGGCCTTCCTAAAAGTTGTTGGCTTTTTGAGTCCAAAAGCTGTTTTTGGAGATGTTTGAATGATCTATAAGAAGTGTTTTACCTCTCTAAGAATGCTTCTAGTCAAAGTCATAAAATATGGTTTCTTAAAATACACTTTTAAAATAGACTTTAAAATTTATATCAGAGTTTCAATAATACATTATAAACTTAGATATAATCTTTTTGTAACTTATTAAAATATTTATAACCATTTCGACCATTTTTTTTTCACACACTTCTTTTTTTTCTATTAACTAAAAGCATTAGGCTTTCGTACCAAACGATATAACTGTTAAGCGTTTCGACCAAGACATACGTTTTATTTTTCACGTTATATTTAAGCCTTGGTCGATAGGGGTTGAAGAGCTTTCGACGAATTAGAGGTCTATAGTGGCGAATTAAGCAAAACCTTTTATTAGTCAAATATTTCTACTTGTGAATCTCTATGCCCATACTATATATCTGTCCTACACATGTCCAAGCTACTCTAATTATAAGTTGAATTAGCATATGTATTTCATATGAGAAACAATTAATTGGGAAAAAAAAATAATTCTTAGCATTGGAACGTTGTTAATCGTAATTATAGATGAAATTTTACAGATAAGAGTATCAAAGTATATACTTAGGAAAGAATAAATTCATGTATCAACCAAAGCTTATTAATAGGTCTGTTTTTATCTATATATGATTGTAAGACGAAAAACAAAAACGATTAATTAACTGCGGTCGTGTACTATTCAATATTATTTGAATGGACTTTTTGAAGCTCTAAAAAGGATGAAAAAATAAATTAGTAGCACCGACTTATGCAGATTATTGTTATACCATGCACGTGTACACGCAATTATCCAATCAAGCAACTCTAAAAAAATCCTTTCAGTGAAGATAAATTAATAACAAAAAGGAATCAACAAAGCTGAGTAAAAACAATATAAATAAACGAATTATTATAGGGAAATATTCAAAGAAGACAGGAGAGGCTATGAATTGGCCAACCTCACGTGCCATGAAAAACAGAAAGGTATTATAGTAAGGAAGTAGCTCACGTGCAAGGGATCCAAAGGAAGGGTAAGGGTCTATACAATTTTTTTTTTTTTTTTTTAATATCACAACCCTAAAATATTTCACTGCCATTTTGCAGTGTCTAAGGTATTCAATGCTTTGACAACGGCAGTTTGAACGATTTTATTATAATATATAAAAGTTTTACACTGTATATTTTTGTTTAGACTATAATATATGAGAGATTGACATTGTAGTTGTTAGAATGGTATTTTTTATACAATGTTACCAAATGCTCTCATTAACGACATTTTTTAAACGACATTACCAAATGCTCTCATTAACGACATTTTCTAAACGATATTACCAAATGCTCTCATTATAGCAATGAAGCAGCTCACGTAGAAGGGATCCAAGGGAAGCGCAAGGGTCTATACAATTTTTTTTTTAAATCACAACCCTAAAATCTGTCGCTGCAATTCTGTAAAGTCGCTATTGAGTATATTTGATAACGTAATTAAAATCAAAATTTAAAACAATTTTATAATAACATGTAAGATTTTTATATTATAATTTATTTTTATTTTATATTGTAATATATAAAAGTTTCACACAAGTTAGAAATAATATTTTTGAACCACACTGCCCAGATGCTCTTATTATGGCAAGAAAGTAACTCACATGGAAGGGATTCAAAGGTAGGGGAAGGGTCTACACAACCTTTCCTTTTAAAAAAAAAAATAATAAATCACAACCCCAAAATCTGCGACCGCCATTTTGCAGGGTTCAAAAGCTAGGGTGTGGGGCTGTCTTGGGACTAACCAAATATTCCATTTTTTGTCATGAGAACTTGTTAAGGGCCTGCTTGGTCAAAGGTCAAAGATCCAGAAAGTGAAAGGGTGACATGGCAACTGGTTGGAAAACAAACAGAGCGTTGGTCAGCGAGTGAGCCGCACGAGGGGTTCTCTCTGCTCTGTCCCTCTGATGAGTCCCACATTGCTGTGTCAAAAAATAATTTTTTTATTTTTTTATTTTTTATTTTTTATTTTTTATTTTTGGGTGATGGTGGATGAGCATTATAGTTTAATTCTGCAAGTGGGGTTTATTGTTTTTATGGTTTAGCTGCCTTTATTTTAAAGGGTTAGATCACGTGGGGTGCTTTTTTCCAAAAAACTAGAGATCGTCCAGGAAAAGTTTACGTGGGATAGTTCCAATTCAACAAATTTCATTATTCGGGAAGAATCTTCTCCTCCAAGCTTAGGAGGTACAGATTTATTTCAGCAGACATATAGCGAAATTAAACATGATTAAATTTACAACTGACTAAAGACATGGTTGAAATTGTTAGAAAAATTGAAGCATCAAATTTTATTGAAATAACAATTGAGACAATTTAAAGAACTGGTTATAAAAAAAAATTCACAGGAGTGAATTTAATGTAATTTTTATTTGATTTGATGTTGAAAAAATGTACTCACTTAAAAAATAAAGGTGTTTACGGATTAATTTACATATATTAAGGTCAATCCGTAATACAATCTGTATATATTAGATTGAGAAAATCTTAATCTAAAACCAATGCAAAAATAGCCCAATCCAATCCTATCTGAAAACCACATATTTTGCAGATTGGATTTCAAGAATTCATAGATTGAGCCTTATTAAAAAATAGTAATTTAAAATTAACATAGTATAACATAACATAATTTAATAAAATCAAACATGCTACAATCAAATAAAATTCAAGTCTTTGATCATAAACTAAATTGTAGCATTACAACACATTATAATTAACAAATTTAAATAAACTTTAGACATGAATAACTAATGTTGGTTCTTGTAACTGGGCTAAGTCTAACCATCTTTTTTTTAAGTGCATAAACTTTGCACACTACCATAGGAGTATAGCTTTATATAATTTTTAAAATTTTGTGTGTGTGCATGTATATATGTATATGTATATATAATTTATACAATAATATAGTTTGGATTTACGGATTATATAGATTAGGAGAGATTCAATTCACAATTCAATTCATACATATTGGATTGGAAAAATCTCAATCCAAAACCAATCTATATTTTTTATAATTTAATTCATCCTAGTGAATTAAATTTGATTAAACAGAGTTCATAAATTGACGGATTCTATGAACACACCGATTCAAGATGAAGTTCCATAATGTCATGTGGCAGCTTAAATGCATGTAGTTGATGAACATATATGGTAGCACCGCAAGTCGGCTTGCATAGTCCTTGTGGTTTGTACGGTCGTTTCCCTATCACATTAATTCTATTTCTTTTTTCTCAAGGCCAATTTAAGATACAAGATGCTATGCAAATGCAATTAACCCCACCCTAAGTATTACAATTTACACGGCCATGTTCAACATCATTCATAACTTTAAAAATATGGGAGAATGGTGGCAGCAGGCAGAGCTTAATGATAGTTCTAGTTCCACAGTCATGCATCCAATATGAAGGTTTAAAGTTCAAATCCCTCATTTTTAATGTGTTTTTTTTTTTTTTTCAAATGTGGGTCTGATATTATTAAAAGTAGAATTCTTCTGATCGGGAAAAAAGAAAGCGGAAAAAAAAAAGAAAAAAAGAGCCTAGTGTGACTTGGGTGTGTTTTGATGTAGTTTGACAGTCTTAAAAATTTGTTTGGTGTGTGAGTTTAAAATGATGTGGTTTAAAACTTTATGGTTTAAACTGTGAGTTTTAAATTATGTGGTTTAAACGGTGATTTTAAATTAGTATTTTGAATGTAAAAGTTTAAAACGAGACCTAATTTATAAAAAACTATGATTTACGAAAAACAATAAGAGTGAGAATGATTTTATTATAAAAAATGATTCAAAACCACTTGAACTTGACAGAGAGAGACAAAGTTTAGATTTTGGTTATTTTAACCGGTTTAAAACCATCTCTATATTTAAAACTACATTAGTTATTATCCCACCAAATGTTAGTCTTAACCGCCCCTATGGTTTAAAGCAGTCATTATTTAAAACATATGCACATAAAGCTTCACATTAACATAAAATTCTTTTTGTTGTGTTAATCAGCTTCACTGTATTGATAAGGCATTGTTTTTCTACTTTAACCATAAGATTCTTCATTTGAAAATATAAAATAAAATAAAAAATTATATTATTCAAATTACAACTGGTTCAGGGCAAGACTTAAAATAAAGTTGTTAATCCACTCTCGTATCATCTCATGACCACCACCTTTACACATGAATCAAACGAACCAACCATTACAATAGCTGTTAAACCTGTCATTAATGAAGTTGTTCGTAGTGCTATAATCACAATTAGTTTTTTCCTTAATTAATATATTAAAATAACACATGGAATAAACTAACATACTTCTTGTTAATTAATACTCTTTAACTTTACATCTGCGGTCTGCCCCAGGCCATAACCTTTTCAGGTTTTGTGTTTGTTGTGCTTTTTCACTTAATTTAAAACTCTTTAATTTTTTTTTTCATTTAATCTTTCTATGGTAATGATTTACATTATTCAACAAAATAAGTCGAGGAATACGACAAAACCAGGTATGGAGAAAAGATATTCAGATGGGCCCGTACTTGGTCTCAAGGCTTCTGAGCAGAAAACATGATGAAAGCCTGCTGAACTTTGCTTGAGTAGTTGGTAAGACCACATGATATGCACAAGTCCTCAATCTCTTCCTCTGTTAAATAATTGTAGTTCTGAATTAACCTCTGCAACAGAAATTAATACCTTAGAATCTACGAAGTTGAAGGAATATTAGAAAGTGAATATATCCTTAGAAGATTCTATATAATTCATTGGCAGCACAAACAGTTGTAACGGGAAAACCCACTAGTTGATAAAAGCTGCCAGCAACTAATAGGTAGTCATTGACCACAATGCTAGTTAGGGTCCCAATGAGACGGTTAAACTTTTGCCGACTCAGCACGTTACTACAGAGCAAGAAAATCTGTGCGATGTTGCCCATTTGGCTTTTTGGACAAATACATAGTAAGTAAGAAAACTGCGATTCTATTTCGCAGTACAAAATTAGGAAGTCAGGGTCCATTCCTTTAGCGGGTTACGGATTGTAAAATCCGAACAACATGGTTTAAACTACAAACAAATTGAGGTTTATGACGTTTGGATATGCAGTTAAAGTATAAAATCTGAACAGGGAATAAGAGCTGAATCCGTGTTTAGATAGATACGTGTTGAAAACCCACTTCCCAGGGGAGATAACATTCGTGTAGTGTAGCAACTGGGTTGGGTGAATTTAAGGAGGGGGTAAATTCTGAAATGGTCAGCTTGAGCAGGTTGAAACCAGCTGCACCATCCAAATAAAGTTACCCAAAGTAACTTACCAAACAGCAATTTGGGTAGGACTCATATAAGTTTGAACCCAAGTACCAAACACCCCATTAAAGCTTCAAATACAGGCAACAGCCCCCACGTATAATGTTACAACGCATTTGATAAACGGGACTTGCTGGAATACGTGTAAACTAGAATCAAGAGATGGGTCAAATTTACTCGGGGAACCACCAAATAAGATTCAAAAAAAGAAAAAAGGAAAGCCACCACCAACTCCTAGTTAGGATAAATGTTAGAATCTAAAATCTAATGTTAGCCTACTGCCTAACAATTTGACATTTTCAGAATTGATCTCAGAGTAAGAGGCGTTGACTTTAAACCAGCTGTAAGTGCGCACTCTCCAAATCGTCAAAATGTGTTGCACCTTTTGAGATGTTTCAGGCTTATCATTAAATATGCCAATATTGGGTCAGTCCAATTAATGTTTTCCCACCACAATGTGTACCCCACGTGTGAAGTGGGAGTCTACTGTAAGCATTTAAGCAAATTGGTAAGCAAATAAGAAAACTGCACTCCTCTTATTTTATAAAGACCCAGCAGTTGCAGATTTCTTTCTAGGCCGAGATATAAATTCCACCAAGATTGTTCCCTATATTTGAGGTAAATTATAACGTAAGAGTAAAATTGTCGCATCAGAATGGGTATTACCTCCCTGAGAGGCCTTACTATCAAGGGCGTAGATGAAGTATATCGCAGGAAAGTGGTTCCAACAAAGACGCCACCGCTCCGTAATACACGAGTGATTTCAGCAACCTGAAATATAGATGTGGAGTTGTACCATTAGTTAAAAGTATAAGTTGTACATATGTATATATGGTATGTTGAAATCGTGATTATAAAGTTGAGGAAAGTGACTCAGAATTCAACCTGACGTGCAAAAACAAGCAATAGAAGAGCTTAACTAGCATCTAGTTTGATCAAAATGGTAAACCATGTCAGAACCAATCCTGAAATTACTTCACACCCTAAGAGAACAAATAGTAAAGATAACAAAAACCACATTTATTCACAGGGGACCCACCTCCTAGTAGTTCCAGCAGCTGAAAAAAAAAGGTACCACTTTGGTCCCAGTAAAAAATTGCAAGCTTGAAAGGCCATCCATTGTGGTTGATCTTATAAATTAAACACAAATTTTATAGCAGCTGGAAAACTCCACTTGTAAATACTGCTGCTTGCTAAAGTCAATATCGTTAGACCAACTAAAATGCTAAATTTAAATTTAGTAAATCTAGTTAATTTACTAAACTACTAAATTGCTAATTTTTTCTAAGTTTGTTAAATTGCTAATTGTTGGAAAATCTTATTAATTGTTAGAACTAACTACATTTCTAGGACCACACATCTATACCCAATTTCCTGTAAGAAGTAGCTATTTTCTCCTACCACTCATCAGAACCAACATTATTTCATCTATATTTATTTATTGCCCAATAAGGTGTTAACAGTCAAGTGCTCTTTGAGCATCTAAACATTATATGGGTACATGCAGCCCCAATCTCACATTCAAATGAGAATTCTTTAAGAATGGATAGCAAATGACTTGATCTTGGGGTAGGAGCAAAATTTCGATGATGCTTAGTAAAAAGAGCATGAACTAAGCAAAAAAAAAAAAACGTGTAAACTTGGTGATGTAGAATAGAATTAGGATTTAGTACGTTTTAATAATATGAATTTAAAGTCATAGTTATCTTTTAGAATCTACTTAGGTTTATTTTATCTCTCAGGATTGTTTTGAATATTAGGAAATAGGTTTCCTTTTCAATTAGAATTGCTTTAGAATTTGGCTAGTATAAGTAGGGCAGATATGTTAATTGATTTGTAGAGAACGATTTATGAATGAGTATTGATATTAGTGGTTTTTCTCTGTTTGAGCTTGTTGTCTCTCCCTACGTCCTCTCGATTCCCTTTTTAAAGCTTTATTTCTATCTTTATAGTGATTCTTTTTCTGTATCTTGGTTAAATTCTTCCATCTCTATTCTCTATTCCATTTTGTCCTATATCAGTCGGCCTTTTTTTCAATATACAACTCTATGTGAGTGACAAGTGCTAGGAACAACTTTTTTGTACCATTTCCAACCTATTGATCAGGATTATCTCCAAAATTGGCTTCAAAATTCCCAGCAAACTGACTGGATCAATAAGGAAAGAATACATTTTTTATTACCTATACATGGATCACTGAGAGGAACAAAGAGAAACTGGTTTGTCTATTGGAAGGAAGAAAGGGTAGTCATGAAAATAATGGATTTAGATCAGGTTGGTTTTAGAGTAAAGAAAAAACTTTGACTTTCTCCAAGGCAGATTTTTGATTAATTGCTCAAATCTGATCATTCTGGAAGGATTTAAGTAATAAGCACTAGCTAAATAAAGAAAAAAAACCAGAGGAAATAGCTCTTACAGCATTAGAAGGAGAAGGCCAGCAATGCAATGCAGCACCGGCATGGACAGCATCAACTGAACCTGATGAGAATGGAAGCCTCGAAACATCTGCTCTCACAAGTGCAAGATTGCTGCAAAATTTGAACTTTGCATAAGCAAGAGCAACCTCTATTTTCTTATGGTAAAGCTCAGGAAAAAATTGAAATCGAGCATTTTCATCTAAGACACATAACCTACCTTTTCAAAAGCGAACCATCTTTCTTAATGAAGTCATAACACTGGCGAAGCATGTTTTCAGAAAAATCAAGTGCAATCACAGCAGAATGTGCTCCGGATTTGGCAAACTTTCTGGAGAATAAGCCACTACCACAACTAACATCTACAAGAAGACCACCTTCAACAGATTTAAAGTAGCCTTGAGCCATTTTAAACTGCATGGAGTTTAAAGCATCATGTCAACAAAAGGGAGGAAAACTAATAGACACAGCAGGCCATGCAAGCCAAGAGCTGCATAACTTAATGAACAGAAACAGGCATTTTAAGATAGCTTGTTGTCCATTTTAATTACTTATACAATTTGCACCAAACAAAACACCATCTACCAATGCCAATGCTATATTTGGCATGCAAAAACAAAAAAGAGTGAAAATGACATTTTTGACATGTTATTTTATTTTGTGCTTCAATAAATAATGCTATTTCATATACCATATTTACTTTTTGTTAAATGTTAAAGCGTTGCAACTTATAAAAGTAAATTTTTAAAATAATCATTTTGTAATTACAAAGTAAAAAGATCAACAGATCAACCAAGAGCAACCAAATATCAAATTTTGACATATGTTATACCTGGAGCTAAATATGACAAAGCATACGTCAATTTGACATTTAAGTATAACATTGCGTTGACAATGAGCATGATTATCTTACTTAAATGTCAAATTTTAGCATTGGAATAAAAATTCTGCGTTAAATTGGAAATTTTACAAGGAAGTATGTAAACCAGAGACATGGTTCCAAAGGGAAGCATATTACCTCTTCATCAGGACCAGGAAAGCCGCTTCTATTGAAATTCTGACGCCACCCTCTTTCGTATAAAAATGAAACAAGCGGGCTCCTATTGAATTGATCAACAACCAAGGAAAACACATGAGAAGCAGCTTCATACCAGACAACATTCTCTAGTTAAATAAGGTATAACAAGTTCTCCATTTTTTTTTTTTGGATGGACTGGGAAAAATATATGTCTCAAGGTACAAACGAAAAAATTTGTGAATAAGAGACACAAAACAAAAACCTTTAATGCCAGCTTGGGCAATGCGCATTTTGGTAGTAAAAGTGAGGCGTTAACTCTACCTCAGTGGGACCCCCCATGGTAGATCACTGCTAGATTTTCATCTTTCCACATGGGACCCACATGTATATGAATGTCTTAGACCATCTTCAGTATTAATGTTGATGCCAATGTTATGTTTGCCAAAAAAAAAAAAGCGTGAAAATAGTATATTTGAAGTGCAATTTTATTTTGTGCTCTAATTGTACAATGTTATTTGAAATGTTACATCTATCTTTTATCATAATTATTAAGACTTAAAAATCATAAAGGTAGACTTCTAATATTAAAATAATTTAAAAATTAATGATTAAGTAAAAAAATCAATGTATTAATCAATAGACATCAAATGCAAAGTTTTGAATTCAGCATATAACAAATTTGGCATTAAAAATGACATTGCATTAGATTTTATTTTTCCATACTCAAATACTAAATTTACCATTGGCATCAGTTTAGCATTGCATTCAACATGCTCTTAGTTAGTAGCTACACTTGATTCCACAACTTAATTTACTAAATGGCTAGCTAAATTCAAGGAAAATTGATGTCTTGGTGAGAATAAGAGTAACAAAAATGAATGAAATACCGGAATAACTCGGTCATAGCTGGTTTCACCTCAGTGTAGTCTCTTAACCCAGCAGTTACCGTCAAATCCAAATATATGTCTTTACTCGAATACGATTTGTTGCATTTTTTGCACTTAAATCCCGACCTGTATATTGCGTCCCTGCAAAGAAAAAAAAATGAAATCAATACCAAAAAAAAAACTCCAATCTTCTTCGGAATACAAAGAGAAACACAATAAATATATAAATAAACAAAATCTTTGAAATTGAATTCGAAACTCACAAATTAAGGCCAGAAGGCCCTTTTCTTATGAGCGGTTCATAACACACTGGACAAGCGAACACCTCAGAAACTTCCGAACTTGGATTTTCCTCAACGCTTGAATTCTGAAAACTCAAATATATATATATATATATATGTATATGTATATATCACAGCTTTTTTTTGTCTCTCCTTGAAATTCTTAGCAAATGATTGCACGGGGGAAGCGTTGAAATACCGGTTCTAGGGCAATCGCAAAGCTCGTCGCGCGAATGGTGGAGAAGCGGACTCCATTAGAGGAGTATCTGCGAGTAGGACGGAATTGGGAAATTTTGCGATGAAGTTGTGGGTGTTTTGGGCATAAAGATGGTTTGTGAACAGTGGGTTGAAGAAAGGAAGAAGCCGTCGTCGCCATTAAAATCAACCAGCAAACTCCAAGCCGTCGGTGGTTGCGTGGTCGTAGCGATGGAGAGAAGGTGCTTGTTGTTTTGCGTCAATGGCCGGTGTGACCGACATGAGATTGGCGGGTTGTGTAACCACTACGCAGCGCCAACGTCCTCCTCAAAATAATTGAATATTGGATATTGAAAAAATATATATTAATAATATATATATATATATATATATATATTGGTGACTCTCTTTTGAAAGGATCAATTAGTTTTCATAGACTTCAGTTTTGAGCTCTTTTAGTGACCTTTTTTTTTTTTTTTAAAGGACCCTACCACTTGGTAATTGATTTTAAATCATAACACAAATATTTGAATAGAGTATTTGAATGAAGATTTAAATTTTTGTGAGAGAAAATACTGTAGCAAAATGATTCGGACCGTGATTCGAATATCGAAACAAACGGACTCTAAGATATCGATTACATTAAGGCATGAGATTTTATTCAAACAATTTTGCAATGTTAAAGATGATAATATTTTAGTTGTCAATCAGAATTTAAAGATGACATTTTTGCATTCTCCGAATTTATTTTTTGTAAATTTTTAAGATATCACTAAGAATGTAAACGAGACAGGTTTGGTAATACCAACCCAATCTTTGATCCCAATTTACACTACCATCCTCGCCTCATAAACCGTTTAGGCAGGGTGGGGCAGTGTGAGAATTCCCTAGCAAGGACACCGGGGCAGGGATGGTGTCCCGTTACCCTACAACAACAAATTTTTCAATTTTTTTTTTTTTTAATGAGAGTGATAAAAATTGAATTCTAACCATATAAACAAGCATCTAACAATATATATCAACTAAATTATACAAAAATACAACATCAAGCATATTAAATATCAATCTTATAACAAAATGTGCCCACAATTAAACATATCAAACAAAAAACAACAAGCCATTAAAATTTCTAAACTAATAGTCAAAAAAAAAAAAGTTCATCCAAACCACTTAAACCAACAGCACATAATCTTCTCATGTAGTCCAACATACAATAAAAATAAAATAACACACAATAAGTAAACACAAAATCTGTCTCTATCTTCATTCTCTATGCTTCATTCATTATCAACTTCTCCTAATTCATCTACATATGGCTCCTTTCATTTATTAATCCAGGAAAATATGGATTAGTTAAAGAATTATTTCATCCTCACAAAATACGGTAAAATGTAAATTTTTAGTTTATCATGATTTCCCATAGTAGTGATGAGTTCTGCAACTTCTGTTGAATTTAAGACAAAAACATATCACTACATAACATTAAATAATCAAGTGAAATTTAAAGAAATAAGCATAAACTGTACAGTTCTGTTGACTTCATAACCAATCTTGGGAGCAAATTAAGGCCTGCAATGTCTTTGGATGAAGTTTAGATCGATGCGGACTTAGATATTTACCTCCATTGCTAAATGCAGATTCAGAAGCAACAATAGTCACTGGAACACCCAAAATATCCATAGCAATGGAGAACAAAATGGGATATTTGATCCCCGTTGCCTTCCACTAGTTTAATATGTTAAAGTCCGGAGTCCTAGATAATACAGGCTCCTCCAAATAAGCATCTAGCTTTCACTAGGTATCAGCTTTAGCAGTATGTACCATAGTCAGACATTGGATCAACATAATCCACTACATTAGAGGGAACATCCATTGAAGTCATGGTTGAACTAGATTCTGCACGACTCCTAAAGGCATTTGCAATTTGTTCTCCGCTTGATTGATACTCTGCCACCATATCATTTCAAATCTTGTGGATCCTTGCAAATTTTTTTTTTCTAGATTGATAACTAAATCTGAAGAAAGAAATAATGAATCAGTTTAAAATTGTATCTTGGATCCAAAACAGTTGCAATTGCCATGATTCTATAAATATCCTGCTAGTGTTGCAATGTGGAGCCAAATCAACCTAGCAAAAGAGAAAAAAAAAAATGTTGTGCCGGGGGCAGAGACACAGCGCCGCGGTGCCCGAACCAGCTCCGCGGCGCCCAAAACAAGGGCCGCGGCGTCCAAAATGAGGGTCGCGGCGCCCGAAGTCTGGTTTGTTGTTAAATTTTGAGTTAGAGTCGAACTCAAACGCCCCAAAAAGGGAAAACTACTAGGGTTTCTCATTAGTTGCTATTTTTTCTCCTCTTTTGGCTATAAATAGACACAAGGTAGCTAGGGTTGTATGTGTGTGAAAATTAAGAGCGGCATTATTTTGTGAGAGGCAAAATTCTTGAGAGCTCCATCCTTGAGAGAGAAAAATTCCCACAAGGTGATAGATAGAAGAGAGTTTTGGTAAGCACAATTTATGAGTGTGTGAGAAACTGCTCTTGTAATCTATAATCTCTTTCATCATAGTGGAATCTGCAAGCGGCAGAAACATGACGTAGTCTCAATTTTGGACAAACCTGTATAAAAATTTGGTGTCTCTTCTTTCTTCTTTTCTCCTATTTATTTTCTGCAATTATTTATTCTTGCGATCCTTGAAATTAAGAGTCGTCTAATTCCCCAATAAGTGGTATCAGAGCGGAGGTTTTGATCAAGAACGATGACTGGAGAAGAAGGTATGGCAGCCGGTATCACCAAATTTGATGGTTTAGATTTCTCCTATTGGAGGATGCAAGTAGAAGACTACCTCTACAGCAGGAAACTGTATTTGTCCTTGGGTAATAAGCCCGAAGGCATGAAGGATGAGGAGTGGAATCTCCTTGATAAACAGGTGCTCAGTGTGATCCGTTTGACCCTGTCAAAGAATGTTGCTCACAACGTTGCGAAGGAGACTACTACAGCAGGGATGATGAAGACTCTGTCAGAGATGTATGAGAAGCCCTCAGCCAACAACAATGTACATCTCATGAAGAAGCTCTTTAATTTAAAGATGCCTGAAGGTGCCTCAGTGGTAGAGCATCTGAACAGTTTCAACACCGTCCTAAACCAATTGGTCTCGGTAGAGATTAAATTCGATGATGAGATCAATGCCCTAATCCTCTTGGCCTCGTTGCTGAATAGTTGGGAACCGATGAGGGTGGCCATTACAAATTCTCTTGGGAATGCAAAATTGAAGTTTGTTGATGTCAGAAACTCTATTCTGGCGGAAGAAATTTGCAGGAAGGACTCAGGTGAAGCCTCATCGTCTAACTCGGCCCTTAATGTTGATAATAGGGGTAGGAAACTTGAAAGGCATTCCAACAGGGATAATGGCAAGAGAGGCAAGTTGAGGAATGGGAGAAGCAAGTCAAGGAATGGTAGGACAATGGAGTGTTGGAACTGTGGGAAGATTGGCCACTTGAAAAAGAACTGCAAGGCTCCAAGGAAGAACGAAGACAAGACTAATGACACAGCTAATGCCGCCACTGAAGAGCAACAGGATGCCTTAATCTTATCAGTTGATAGTTCTTTTGATTCGTGGGTGATAGACTCAGGAGCATCATTCCACACCACTACACACCGTCATGTCCTGGAGAATTATGTTGTTGGAAATCATGGTAAGGTTTATTTCGCTGATGGAGAACCTTTGGATATTGTTGGCATTGGAGATGTCAGTTTAAAAATGCCTAATGGGTCTGTGTGGAAGATTCATAAGGTGAGACATGTTCCTAAACTAATGTGTAACTTGATTTCGATGGGACAACTGGATGACAAAAGACATAAAGTGACCTTCAATTGTGGAGGTTGGAAAGTCACGAAAAGAGCGATAATTATTGCTCAGGGATGCAAGGCTGGAACTCTCTACATGAACTCAAGTTGCAGAGATACCATAGCAGTTGCTGATTCTACTGCCAATACCGAGCTATGGCATTATAGGCTCAGTCACATGAGTGAGAAGGGTATGAAGGTGCTTCACTGCAAAGAAAAACTGTCGGGTTTGAAAATTGTTGATCATAGTTTGTGTGAAGCCTGCATCTTTGGTAAACAGAGAAGAGTCAGTTTCTCAAAGATGGTAGAGAGCCTAAGTCCAGGAAATTAGAGCTAGTTCACACAGATGTATGGGGGCCTACGCCAGTGACTTCCTTTGGGGGCGTAAATTACTATGTGACATTCATAGATGACTCAAGCAGGAAGGTATGGGTTTACTTTCTGAAAAACAAATCTAATGTCTTTGATGCTTTAAAGAGATGGAAAGCTATGGTGGAGAACGAGACAAATTTGAAGGTGAAATGCTTGCAGTCTGACAATGGGGGAGAGTATTTAGATGAAGATTTCAGGCGGTATTGTGCTGAGAATGGGATAAAGATGAGAAAAACCATTCCAAGGAAACCACAACAGAATGGGGTAGCTGAGAGGATGAACAGGACTTTAAACGAGCGTTCTAGAAGCATGAGGTTACATGCAGGACTGCCAAAGATGTTTTGGGCTGAGGCAATTAATACAGCCGCTTATCTGATCAACAGAAGTCCATCCACACTATTGAAGTTTCAGCTACCGGAAGAAGTTTAGAGCCATAAAAAGGTTGATTTCTCTTACTTGAGAGTGTTTGGGTGTATTTCCTATGTTCTCATTGATTATGCTGCTAGAAGTAAACTTGATGCCAAGTCAAAGAAGTGCTCTTTGGTTGGCTATGGTGGACTTGAGTTTAGTTATCGTCTCTAGGATGACCAAAGTCGGAAGATTATCAGGAGCAAGGATGTGATCTTCAATGAAGGTGTTCTGTACAAAGACAGAGACAGCACTGACTCCAGGGGTTTAGGTTTTGAAGACAAGAAGCCTGAGGTGATTCTATTGAAGGATCTTCCTGAAGTGGAGGTGCAAAATCTAGAGATTGAAGACCAAGAAAATGTAGCTCCAGAAGGAAACCAGAGGACTCCTACCACACCAGTCAGGAGGTCTAGCAGGACTATAAGACCGCCGCAGAGATACTCCCCTACTTTGCATTACATTTTGTTGACCGACAGAAGTGAGCTAGAGAGCTATGATGAAGCCGTGGAGGCTAGAGATTCGATCAAGTGGGAGTTAGCCATGAGGGACGAGATGGATTCCTTAGCGTCTAATCAGACATGGCAACTGGAAAAGTTACCATAGGGTAAAAAGGCCTTGCACAACAAGTGGGTATACCGGATAAAAGATAAAAGTGATGGCAGCAAACGGTATAAGGCAATGTGGGTGGTAAAAGAATCCAGAGATATGCTCACCAAGACGGTTCCGATTGAGACACTGAAGTTGTGCGCAACTTCAGTTGGACTTCTCCAAGAGGCGTGAGAAGTCGTTGCCGCTGCAGTTGGAGACATGGTGATTGATTAGTCTCCAAGTGGGAGATTGTTGCAATATGGAGCCAAATCAACCTAGTAAAAGAGAAAAAAAAAATGTTGCGCGGGGGGGGCAGAGACACAGCGCCGTAGCACCCAAAAACAAGCACCGCGGCGCCCAAAATGAGGGCCGCGGCGCCCGAAGTCTGGTTTGTTGCAAAATTTTGAGTTAGAGTCGAACTCAAACGCCCCAAAAACAGGAAACTACTAGGGTTTCTCATTAGTTGCTATTTTTCTCCTCCTTTGGCTATAAATAGACACAAGGTGGCTAGGGTTGTATGTGTGTGAAAATTGAGAGTGGCATTATTTTGTGAGAGACAAAATTCTTGAGAGCTCCATCCTTGAGAGAGAAAAATTCCCACAGGGTGATAGATAGAAGAGAGTTTTGGTAAGCATAATTTGTGAGTGTGTGAGAAACTGCTCTTGTAATCTGTAATCTCCTTCATCATAGTGGAATCTGCAAGCGGCAGAAACATGACGTAGTCTCAATTTTGGACGAACCTGTATAAAAATTTGGTGTCTCTTCTTTCTTCTTTTCTCCTATTTATTTTCTACAATTGTTCGTTCTTACGATCCTTGAAATTAGGAGTCGCCTAATTCCCCAACAGCTAGCACTTCTCAAACTTTTCCATCATTTTGCAGCCATATCCTGTCATTATCTTCAAGCATCCACTTTTCAATCATCATTTTAACCTCTCAAACTTTTGGGAAGAAGAGATTTGCAGTCGGATACTTGCTCCCTGAAAATAGCTTAGTGATTTTATAAAAAAAATATCAACTTTTGGTACAAATCTTTTTGCCAAAACTGCATTCTTCTGGTGTAAGTAAATGTTTATATGATGGGTCAAGCTGCTTCAAGCGGAAAAAGGCAACCTTATATGATAATGCGATACAAAGCACCAAGTAAGTTGAGTTCCACCTAGTCAAGCAGTCAAGCTCAATCATTTTAGTACATTGAACTTACAATTGACGAGCGGTTTCTTCAAACTTCTTAAGTTGTTTAGGTGTTGCCGTCCAATGAGCAATGCTTTCGTGAATTATGTGCCCCCAAGTGATAATCTATCGCTAGATGTTATCACTCGAGGGGCATGTAATTCCCTCTATTAAAATGTCACGTATTGTTGTCAATTTTATGAACAAGTATCAAAATGAAAAAAAAAAAAATGTTTAGGAAAGGAATGCAAGTTGATTCCTTTTATTCTTAATTTTTGGGAGACCAGACTAATTAGTCTTTTATTTTAGAAAACTTATTTATAAGCTGTAAAGGGTAAATTTATCAATTAATGGATCAAAATCAGTTGTTGACTCAAAATAAACAAAGGCGCTTGACATGAATCTGAAAACTCGAAGTACAATATTGAAGACAATGAAAATATGTAATTCATTTTTGTTTTCTTTGATAAACTCAAACTCAAATTCAATGTGTTACAAAATAGTAAAGGGAAAGTTACACAATTACCCCCTTTTTAAAGAAAAAGGTAATTTAGATCTTTTGTTTTTGAAAAAAAACAAATGTAACCGTGAATCATGATCTATTGTTGCTAGCATAAGATCAAAATTAAGGGGTGAAAACACACATTTGCCCTCCTAATAAAATGGTGCCTTTTATGCTTGACCCTTCATCCTACGTAAACAGCAATAGTAGTTGGTTCTAAACTAGCGTTGAATCTAGCCGTACAGTGGCAAGGCATGTTAATATGTGTAAACATGACATGTACCACACTTGCTAGTATACACAATTACAATAACCCTTATCAAGTCGCAAAAATGCATCGGAAGCTAGAGTTGCCACATATATATATATATATATATATATATATATATATATATTATCTTACCTTACGCACATCGTAGGGTAAGAAATAGAGTTAAGCACACATTGTATGTGGGTGCTTTAGTTAAGTGCCTTTAAAACTTAAAAAGTTTAGTTTCACACTTAAAACTTATAACCTTTGCTGCATATATTTGGTTTAATAAATTTGATATAAGTATAAAAAATTACTCAACTCCTAAATAATAAACACAAATTAAAAAAATTAAAACCAGAGGAAAGTAGAAAAAAAAAAAAGAACAAAAAAGAAATAAAAATACAAAACGTGAAACCTAGAGACGGAAGGGAGTGTCTACTCACACAATCTCGAAAGTAAATCTTGATGTTGGAAGGTTTTGATGATTTTTATTTTGTTTTGATTCAATTCAACAGTAAAAATTCGTTAAAATCCATCTATTTTACTTGTTTCAAGAATCTTTACCTTCAAAATCAAAATATTGAAGCTAGAGATTTGAAGGTATGTTGATTCCTCATTTAATTTATTTTCTGCTTTTATTAATTTATTTATAACGTAGTTGTTTTATTTTTATTTTTTTTCATTTCCCATATTTTATTTCAAAGAAATAAAACAATATTTTTATGCTGGAGATCAAATCTGCGTTTTTAGCTTCAAACTAGAGGTTGAAGATGATACAAAAATCTCTATTGCTTGCGGTAGAGATACTATACCGTAGTATACCGTAGAGATACAATGTAAAAAACGATACAATAGAGGTCTACTTCTTGCGGTATTGCTCGGTGGAGATAGACTATGAAAGAAAAAGAAGAGAATCTACTTTAAAAAACAATAGTGCAGCCTTAAAAGAGCAGTAAAGTTCTACTATGAAAGATAACAATAGAATTTCGTTCTGATGGATGATCTCAATTTTTTTGTATGTTTATTCATTTTTGTTAATTTTATTTATTTATTTATTATTATTATTATTATTACTATTATTTTGGTGAAAGCAACGATAGAGCTTCAAGGGACAGTAGAGATATTCATATCATGGTAGAGCCCATGAGAGCTTTGTCATGTGATTATTTTTGGTTTTTTGTGAAAATGTTTGTTTTTCTGCACTATTTATTATCATTTTCAGATATATTTCTTTATTTATATTATCTCTCAATATTTAGCACGTTTTTAGTTGTTATCTTTAGGTATGACTCACACAATGATCATGGTTTATTATAGTGAAGAGTGGAAGGAAAAAAAATAGCTTGTACTATGAACAAAGGAAAATAAGAATAAACATACTGCCATTGTTATTGATACGAGATTATATTTATGAATTTACAAATTGCATCTAAAGCTTGAAGTGGACCAAACGGACACGAAGTTAAAAAAGTCCATTGCCTTAATTACTTTTTTTTTTTTTTTATGAAATTTACTATGTAAGAAAAATCAATGAGGCACTTTAAGTCCTAATGCTTTCAAAAGTTTTTTCAAATGATTTTGTATTTCTAGTTCGAAAAAAACAATGAGACGTAATATTTGTGGTTTTGATGATAAAAATTTTGATTCAACAAAATTTATCAAATTATAAAAAATTACATAAACTTAAATTACTTTACTGTATACTAGAGATTCTCTACACCGTAAAAGATATCTTTAATTTTCAATTCTTCCGCCTGTAAAGTGTCTCTACTATAGTGTCTCTACTATGTAGTCAAGATCATTAAAAATCAAATTAAACATTTGCCAATTTGAAAATTCCATTTCAAACCTTGATAATTGATGCTTTAATTTAAAAAAAAAAAAAAAAAGAGTTAAGAAGTTCACCGTGTAAGGGAATCAATGAGGCACTTTTAATAACAGTGCTTTGAGGCCTTCAAGTGATTTTGCATTTGTAGTCTGAAAAATCAACAATAAAATTTTATGTGTTTTGATGAAAATTTTGTTGTAACAAAGATCCCCAAGTTATAAAAACAATAATCACATGAGATTGAATTACTTTACTACACATTGGAGACTCTCTATACTCCAGTAGAAACCTTCTATTTTTAGTTCTTGACCTCCAATAGAATGTCTCTACTGGGCAGCTGAGATCGTAAAAAATTTAATTAAACAAGTTCCAACTTAGGAATTCCATATTAAACCTTAATAAGTGATGCTTTAATTAAAAAAAAAAAAAAAAAGAGAGAGAGTTAAAAAGTTACAAAGTCAGAAAAATCTATCTACTTAGTCTCTATTGTTTTGATGAAGTTCACTATGTAAGAAAAATTACTATGTAAGAAAAATTAAAGAGCTACCTTAGGTGCTAGTGCTTTGAGGAGTTGTTTCAAGTAATTTTGTCTTCCTAACCCAAAAAACAATATTGAGACACAAATTTAATGTGTTTTGATGAAAATTTTAATTTAACAAAGTTTACAAAGTTATAAAAATAAAAATAACATATAAAACTAAGCAGAAGTAGAGATTCTCTACACCTTAATAAAGACTTTTTATTTTTAATTCTACCGCTGGCAAAGTGTCTCTATTATAGAGTCGAGATCATTAAAAATTTAACTGAACAAGTTTGCCAACTTAGGAAATCTGTTTTAAACCTTAATGAAAAAAAAAGTTAGTAAAGTTTGCCTAGTTAAAAAAATGGATTGCCTAAGTTACTATTTTTTTGGTTTTTTTAATGAAGTTCACTATTCTATATGTAAGAAAAATCAAATGAGGCACTTTAAGCATTAGTGCTTTCATGAGTTGTACTCAAGTGATTTTGTATTTCTAGCCCAAAAAATCAAGGAGACATAAAAATTTTAGGTGTTTTGCGGAAAATTTTGATTTAACAAAGTTTACTAAGTTCTAGAAATAAAAATAATACATAAAATTGAACTACTTTACTGCATAATGAATAAAGATTCTCTAAATTCCAATAGGGTTCTGTTATTTTCGTTCTACTACTAGTAGATTGTCTCTACTATGCAGCTGGGATAATTAAAAATTTAATTAAACAAGTTTGCTATCTCATGAACTAATCTAATTTAAACCTTAATAATTGATTCTTTGATGAGAAAACAGAGTTAATAAGTTTACTAAGTTAGAAAAATCCATCACCTTAGTCAATATCTTGAAAAAATTGAAAATTACACTTGTTTACATCTAATAAAATGATAACATGCATGTTTATCACTATATTTCTCACGTATTGAGTTCACAAAGAGTTATTGAATCTAATCAACTGAACAATTTACATAGTTATACCATTAGCATTAATACAATGGTTTGCTGCATGTTGTATTACTACATCATCTATCGTCGCTTGTTGAAGACCAACAATGGTTTGTCACATGTTGCATTCCTCTGTAACAAGGTTATTAATTTTTCACCAAGTCTAGCTTCTAACTAAGCAATCTAACCAAAGTGAGCAAATTTCTCATCAAAGTCTTCGGTGCAACAAGCATGTTAGAGCTCTCCGCGGGCTCGGCTGGAACTAGAGGAATCAGAACAGGCTTTGAATCATCCCTTGCAGATATGGTAGATGGGTTGGGGGTATAGCCGATGATAATAGTGGAGTCGGCAGGAATTGGATGAAAAGTATTTAATTGACACTAACTTGTTCTCCTACAAAAGGCTGCTCGGTAGCCTTGTACGATTCGGCTTCTTTCTCGTTCCACTTTTTCATATTCCAACGAAGTATGCGTCGTAGCATATCTTTCTTGAAAAAGCTCTAGCTCATGCATGTTGAGGGTCTTGATTTGATCAAAATAATCTCATAATCTAGATATTATGCTATTTTTGCATCAAAAATGCTTTTCGAAAAAGCATCAATAGTTTGAAAACTATGCAATCCTACAAAGTAATAATATTACACAATCATTTACATCAAAAAAATCATAACAATAAACAGTTTTTTTTTCCTAGAAATCAGTTAAAATACTTGGTTCTTATAGTACCACAAATCAAAACTTCTTTTTGTCTATTTTTGCTTTGTGTTCCAACTGATGTCATCAAGTATATGAAATAATTTTTTTTTTATTTTTTTTATGTGAGGCAAAAGATCAAACACATAGAAAAAAGTTCAAAGCTGTACTAACACAACACTCCAAATGCTCTCATTCTTGTTATCAATATATACGAAAGTAAACCAATCTTTTCAACTCAAATGAGCAATTAAACAGCCATTAAAGGCTTCCAACATATACTCATTGCCAAAGCTCAAGAGAGATTTAACCACTCATTGCAAAAGATGTATTAGAGGTTGCAGCAACAAATGGAAGGGGACAATGCGGGGTGGGGCGGCGGTTGTGGCCTGCGCGGGGTAAAGTGGCGGTTGTGGGAGGTGCGGTGTGGAGTGGCGGTCGAGATGGAGGAGTGGTAGAGAGAAGAAGGAATAGTAGAGGCATATGTTCCAAGTGTTTTCTTTTTTGAAGGATATTGTGTCCTAAATTAAAAAGATACACTTACTACTAACTCAAAACACCAAGTAATAGAAGGAAACTTAATCCCCACTATAAATTAGTTCCACTGGTAAATTGTAATGAAAAAATACACTTACTACTAACTCGAAACATAAAAGGAAACTTAATCCCAACTATAAATTAGTTCTACTAGTAAATTATAATGAAATTCATAAAAAGATAACATGTACCAAGTTCCTATAAGGGAAGCCGAAAAGGCTCAACAATAAATAGGCATATAAATAGCTCTTTTAATAATTTATCTACAATTGATGAAGAACTCTAATTGAATGAGACCAAAAGGACAACGGCTACATACACCGCCAATAAGATACGACTTAAGCAGGATAGCCTTACAACAAAAACTAGAGAGTGGGGAAATCAATTTTATTATTATAAACCAAAGACAAAAATATAACAAAAAAAAAAGAGGGCAAAACTGACACCTTTATTTTACCACTAAAGAGAGAAAGCCCCAATACGGGACTGCATTGCTGAACAAATATGGAGACGTAGTAGACGGAGTGCACCATCGGCAACCCACACTGCTACGAACTCAAACACGTAGTCCACCCCGAGAATCGCCGCACCACTGGGGAGGACCCATGTACTCATTGCTGACGGGCAAAACCATGCGTTCAACTCTTAGAGAATAGACGCAATATATATATATATATATACGCGCCTGCATGCATTTGTGTATATATATATATATATATATATATATATATATATATATATTTTTTTTTTTTTTTGTTTCAAGAAATCTTGAATTTTTTTTAATATTAGTACTAACATATTATATTGATACATTTAATGTTAATATTACAAATTATTTTTGTTAATTATATAAGATTTCTATGTACAACCAAACACAGTAATATATTATTTCTAAGAATCTAATAGAAAATTCCTAAGTACAACCAAATGTGATAATATTAGTTTCTTAAGGATCATATCGCCTATTATCATTTTCTCCGAAATATGAATCCTATTGATTATTGCATACCAAACACTCTCTAAAGGAATAAAAGTGCAACTAGGGAATTTGTTTTTGTTTCAAACATTATATAATAAAATTGTCGCAACCTATTTTTAGTTTTTGGTTTTTGAAAATGAAAAGCAAATAGGAGTTATTAGACATGTGTTTTGTTTAAAGAAATGGCAAGCTAATTACACAGATCGGCATGCCGGTAGAGAGTTGTAAATTTTTTTAAAAAGGTGCATTTTCGGTGCAGCTGATTTTATTTTTGGGACAATTTTGAGAAACATTAGATATAAATATGACCGAAAATATGGAATTTTTGATCTATACAGAATTGAAGACTTGAAGATGGAAGTTACATAAAGGAGGATACAATTTGAAGATTTAAGGATGAAGAATCGATAATATATTTCGATTATTCTCTTGTAATTTTTTTTCTCTAGAGTGGAACCATAATATTACGGTTATTTATTATTATTTTGCTTATAGCTTTGCATGATTGCTTTGCTTGTCATGTATATTAATAACATGTAATATAGAATAGAGAGTGCCGCTCATTAAAAATTGTTCATGCATGTTTATAAAATAAAACCTTGATATCAAAAAATGAGTGGGAGAAGGTTTTCGAAGAGAGGACCTCCGGCCTCTATCATTAGTCCATAGGTAACATATGGTGGTTCCGACCCCTAGCAAGGGACTTCATCATGTATCAGGTTGGATCTCTAAGAGGATAAGGTATTTTAACATGATTTATTGTTGCACACCCCCAGGTAGTGATTATAAATCATGAATAAAATATTGAAATGATGGTTATACACTCATGTTAATTTTATTATTAACCTCTCCTAAGAGCTCTGTTAATAAAATTAATGACCAAAGAAATTATTATTAATATATTCTAAATTATATGGATCCTGGATGGCATATATTAATCAGGAGGGGATCTATGTTCTTGATTGAATTTGGCAAGACTCTCCTAGGAGCTTGTTGAATTCTGAGTTGGGAATTGTCGTTGTAAGGTTGTGATATTTTCAAGGTTTTGTTACATAAGTACATTTGTATGCTATAGATGATTGTTATCTTACTAAATTATTATGATATGTTTGAAAAAATTAAAAAATAAAAACAATACCAAACAATTCCAAGTGTTAATAACAAATCTAACAAAAACATAATACTTATGAAAAAAATAATCTTGGCCAGATTGCTCTAGTTTTGTTATTTTTTTAAAAATAGATGTATAGGAAGAAGATTCCTCTCAATCGAAGTTCAAACAAAAAAATTAAGAATTTTAAAAATATAAGTTATGAAGATTTATTGTTTATAATGACTAAGTTACCATCAATCCTTTAAATGTTGCCATGTCATATTTTTTATTAAATTCTCTAAAAATTATTTTTAATATCTAAAAACATCTATCAAATGACTATTATGCCCCTATAGAAACCACATATTCACCAAAATGATCTTGCTGCAGTAACAAAAAAACAAGCCTTAACTGGTTACACTGTCTCTTTCACTCTGTATAAACCTTTAAGTTGTCTTCAATTGTCACATCAATAGCCAAATATTAACGACATGTTTTCACTACAAGTGGCCACGTGAGCGAGGTATTAAAACCACTGCAAGGGATTTTTAAAAATGACTTTATAGGAAAAAATTTTTTGATAAATGGTTTTTTTTTGGGATAATTTTTGGCATAAAAAAAAGTTTTTTATACATCAAAACGGTTTCAGTTTTTTTTTCATCAAGTTGAGATTTCTTATCCTGCTACAGTCATTTTTCTTGTTTTTTTTAAAAAAACTGAGACAGTTTACCTGCATAAAAAAACGTGTTTTTTGATTTTTTTTTTAAAAAGAGGTCATTTACCTAATTAGAAACTTTGTTTGCCCTTTCATCTTGCATATATATATTTTTAAACATCTTAGATTACTAATGTGTTAATAATATTTTAGCATAAAAATAAATTTTCTAATTGTTTATTATTGTAAAATTAAATAGACAATTAGGTGTTTTAATTCTTCCACTACTATTTTTCTAATTATTTTAATTTATTTCCCAAAGTTATATATATTGATTTATTTGTATTTCTTTACTATGCATAATATATATATAAATAAAATTTTAGTACTATTAATATTTATCTATATAAAAATGACAACAATATTTCATATTTAAAAAATGTTATACAATATGAATTTATTATATTTTACAAAATGAAGTTAAACACCTATTGTTTACATGTGTGTTAGCAAGATATAAAAAGATTTAATTACAAATCTAGCATTGATACAAATTGTCCACAAATTTAGTCATTTAATTAAAAAATTGTGTACAATGATACTTACAAAGACTACTATAAAACCAAATAATGATACAAATTAGCATAATAATAAATGCTTAAATAAAAACATAAAAAATGAAACAATGTGAAATAATGAATTACAATTGCTTCATTTTAAAAACATAAAAGATAATTAATATGATATATTACGCATTTGTTATAAAGTTAGATAGGAGATGGAATAAAAAAAGGGAAATAAGCAACCGTCCCCCAAACCATCAATATAAAGAATAAAAACCAATGCGATGATTATAATAAAGTAGCAAAGCAATATGAAATTTGGAATAATTCAGTTTTTAATATGTTGATTACTATAAAGAGCTATTCATTATGAAAAATATTTGTAAATATTCATAATTTCATATTTAATTACTGTAAAGAAGTCGTTATTATCATAATGAATGAAAATAGTAAAAAATTAAGTAAAACAATGATACCATGCTCTGTTACCAGACAATAATAAGTTTTAAAATTTGTCAAAAAGTTTTCATCATCAAAATAAGTATGAAAATTATAATAAAAAAGCAAAGAAAATTGTAATTTAAGATTATTCATAATTTCATAATATCATTACTGTAAAGAAAAAATCATCATCAATAAAAATAAAAATGGTATTAAAATCATATATTTAGTCTGTCGAAACATTTTTAATATAAAACAATAGATACTTCTCACTATGAAAATGATTTAACCAAACTAACATTGATGGACAAGAGAGTAAAATACCCAAACTAAATAAAAGTATGTAAATAATATACATTATAATGATAAAGTTAATCTAATCACCAAAATCATCCGGCAAAAAGCTGCACAAAATATGCATGCAATCACCGAAGAAAGATGCCAAAACAAATGCTTAAAAACTGACATAAACGCCACGGTGCAAAATGCAGCAAAAGTTCAAAAATTAAGAGTGGGAGGAAAAAATAAAATAACAAATGACTTTGTCATCATTAAATCAATTGATTGCGCCATTAAACGTCATGAAAATAAGGCAATGGATAAAATGAAGCATTCAGATATCTAAAGAATTTAGTAAATGTGGAAAACTAATTGCACAAAGTCAACACTAAACTAAAATATGAACGATTATAAAAACAAAAAATGAGCCCTAAATATATAATAGGGCATAATTGATAGCAGTGACGTATATAGATGAGTACAATTAAAGAAAAATAATAAATTGTTGAATTAATTCACATACAATTTCGGTATGATTTATTGTACTACTACAATATAGAGACGTATAACAACACCCATGATAAATATATAAATAAGGCCTAAAATTATACACTGGGACATAATGGGCATTCTAAATTATCAAAAATTAAAAACAAAATATAGTTTTATAATAGTATTTAAAAGTAGACAATTTTAGGCCTTGTAAACTTAAAACAGACACTTTGTGTAAATACTTATCTTGTTTTATCTTTATTTTGATGGGAGCTTCAAGGCGAGTACTCCCAATCTTATGACTTATATAATCTTGTAACAAATTATCATTCTTCCTTCCTTAATTATGGGCCTGACCCGCATAATCAGATGGCCCGTATGGCAGAAAAAAATCAGCTAAAATTCCCTTCTTTCTTTTATGTTTGCGTCCCATGTCTTTGCACAACTGGTCATTGTACCATGTATTAACACTACCAATACATGATCTCCCAATATACTTTCCACTGTATAGTTTCAAGCTATGTTCCCACATTCTCACATCCTTTTCCATCTCTCTTATGCTAGGCAATTCAAAGCTCCCACTTAACAACTGTGCTAGCCACTGACATCTAATCTCAGAGTTCATCAAATTGGAGAAACCTTCTGCATATCCTATTATTGCTAGTTGTGGGATTCTTGGATGTATAATCTGCCTGCATAATTCAGTAATGTAACATAGTTAGGATTTAAGCACGCATTAATCATATGTTTCATTCCAAATTTCAATATGGAGAAAGTTAACAATGTCTATGTTACTATAATTACCTATACAGTGGAACCATTGAGGATTGTGACCCAATGATGAGCTCTTGGAAGATTGGAGAACTAAACATGTTTTTAAGCTTTAGGTCGCCTCTATACCCCGTGGCTAGAATCACAACATCTGTTTCTAGTGGCTGAGATTCTCCATCTATAATCAAACCTTGTTTGCAGAATCCAAAGCCTTGTGATTTTTTCAATATGATGCTTCCTTGTTCTACTTTGTCATAGAAGTTGTCAGGCAGAATGGCGATTTGGCATGAGGAGATGTCTTGAAGGACGCTGCAGTTAGGTACCATGCCATACTTTTTCAATGGGAGTTTCCATCTAAGATAGCTCTCGGCGAATTTCGAAATTGCCCATCTCTTGGAAAATGTGAAATTCAGCATCAAAATAAGAAAACAGTAGTTTTTGCATGTGCAATATTAGTTCATGGATTATAGTAGATATACATGGTTTGCGAATTACCATGGGGGAAAGCAAAGTGACCAAAATGCTGAGAAGGAATGTTTCGCCGGGCTTATGAATCAAAAGCTCTGAGAAGCGAGTGAAGTACAAGAAACCGAAATAAACTCCCCACAAATAGGGACCTGGGAATTGCCAATGGACAGACCTTTGAATCATTGTGCATGGACATTCAACTCCTGTTAAAAATGAAGTGAAAAAAAAAAAAAAAAGGAAATAGACCTTCATCATTTGTGAAATTTGACTCGTTATGATACAATGAAGCTTATTCTCAAATGAAAATGCTTTAGATTAACAACCAGGTCCAATTCTTAACCTTCTAATTACTACAAGAAAAATTTCAAGTAGCCTAATAAAAGAAAACCATACTCATAACAATCAGCACCACTTGAAATGAACATAAAAATTCTTGTAAAAGATAATATTATATTAGAAGGAAATGATTGAAAATTTTCTCACCATTTGCACTTGCACATTCTGCTGCTATGTCAACTGCAGATTTCATTGAACCAATAACTGTTATTCTCTTTCCTCTTATCAATTCAGCAGCTTTTTCATTATCCATAGCCGAGTAGTCCATGGAGTGCATCACCTTACCATTGAACACTTCTGGCCCCTTATCTGGAGGAAACTCCGGGATGTTTGGAACTCCACTGAATCTTCCAATACAGAGAATCACAAACTCAACTTGGTGAACCTGACAAATAAATATATAAAATCTTCATCATAAAAAAAGAATTGCTAAGAATAAGCCGCACCTTAATTCTATAAAACTACCAAGAACAATAAATAGCAGAAGAAAATAAACAAGAGACACCAAAATTTATATAGGTTTGTCTAAAGATAGACCATGTCTAGTTTTTGTCATTGTAGAATTTACTATGATGAAGATGATAATTATAGATTACAAGAGAATTATAACACATTCAAATTGTGTATTCTTCACTCTCACAAACTCCCTTAATATGTTGTTTTAGCACTCACAACTGCCTGACACGCTCTCCAAGAAAAGAACCTAATTTATCTATTTATAAGTTTGCAAAGAATGGATAATAAGAGGGTCACAAAAACGAATTACTCCTTCTTCAGCATACTGACACGCGTGGCCGCGCCCAGGACCTGGCGCTGCCTTGCAAAAAAGCCCTTTGCTCCGTGCTTTTCTAGATCCCACACGGCAACGACGTGCCCTCTCTCTGTTCCCTCGCGTTGCCGCTCCCTTTTCTTGGCGCTAGGGTGCGCGTCTGAGGCTTCCAAATCTATTTTTTTTCACCTTTTTTCTTATTTTAATGGTTTGGCTCCGCACATTCACTTAACAAGAACTACAACTAAGAACACAAATATAATATCTAAATTGATTATATATACATACATATATATATATATATATAGATATGCACATATACCTCTGTTGAGAAAGTCTTGGTATTTTGCACCATAATATGCCACTTCCCTTTGGAGTCAAATGGCTTGCCTGTTCCACCCCACAAATCCCATGCCTCCATTTCCTCATAGGACTCTCCAACATAATCCAAACCAATGACTTTGGAGTTGAACTTTATATAAGGAAGGAGACCAAAGTGTTGAGCATAAGATTGAATATACTCCACAACTTGGTAGTGGCTAGGAAACATCTCTTTCACTGAAGAAGGCCATGGATAATCCATGAACTGGTAAGTCTCTTTGGCATTCTGGAGTTTTGTTGATTCTATTGTGTGATTCCAAATCCCTCCTACTTCCTTCTTCAGCTTCAAAAACAATAGGATTAAACTCTTTCTCTAAAGCATACTTGCAGGCAATAAGGCCACTAGTTCCTGCCCCTATAATCGCTAGACTTCTCTCCATGATTGTTAGAACTCTATGGAGTTTTGAGAATCGGGCGATATTACCGTATTTTTCTGAAACTGAACGTTGAAATATCGTCCTCTAGCTATTTAGTCAACGAGTTCGAAGGCAATTTTCGTAATCCTAATTCCTCAAACTACATATGAAAAGGACACCATGAATAGTAGTAAAAAAGTCATAGCGCCAATAGTGAGGGCCGGCACCAGAAGTGTGTGTGAAAATAAAATAAAAAAAAAAGAAGGAAGAAAAAAACTAAACTAAACTAAACTAACGCTTTCGCTGGAGTCCTAGTATTAACTTCTCCTCTCATTTGGTACCCAACCTCATCCTGTTATTTTGAGAATTGATGATCGCCTCCCTGCTAGAAGCTTTGTCGTTTTTGGTTGTGTTTCTTATTATTTTTTTTTATGTTGGTTCAAATTTGTAATAATGATGGTATTTAGCTTGGCTTGCTTATACGTTTATAATGTTTGATTAGTGTTTCATTATGCTTTCCATCCATTAGATGATTCTTAGCAGTATTTTTGTGTGGTCTTGGTTTTATGAGATTCTCAACATCAGTTAATGAGATATTTTCATAATTAATCCGAGTTCATGAGGCCTATAGACTGTTTGATTCTCGACATAGGTTTTATGTTGTTCGTCCGTTAGATTGTGTTCTTTGGGTACTGTTTGTTTCTGGAGCCTGATGCAAACTTTTTCCTACTTGAACATTTATTCGAGTTGATAGGTGGAAGGAATTATTTGTCTATGTCTCGTCGCCTTTTCATTCTATGAAATACATTTTCTCTCTAAAAAAATATGAATGCAAATCATTGTTGTAGATAATTTCGATGTCCCGAAGCCTGCGGTTGAGACATGCCAAGGACCAACAAAGGCCCAAGTCTAAGAAGATATCTCGACAGGTCAATTGAACTTTTACCAAACGGTGACGTGATCCTAGAGGAGCTAAAGGTCGACAGAACATCCTGATACGTTGGATCTAGAAATGGGGGCTTGCATCACTTAGTGGGCAAAGGCCAACGTAGTCTTCGAGAGTAGGTCATATCGTGCATGGGGAGAAATGGTAGATTGTGGGATAAATGAAGAAATTTAAACTATTTTTTAATTATGTTTTACGCGTGAATTTGTATCGATAAATAGGTGTTAAAACCTCTAAAAATGGGGGCTCAAATATCGATACTATAGTAAAATTCTATCAAAGTGGATGTAGCTCTTTAGAATGAATCACTATAACTTTTGATGTTTTTATTTTTTAGCTTTTTATTTACTTTTATTTTCATATTTTTGTACATACATCATGTGTGTTTTGAATACGCTATTGGCTGACCTTGAAGAAAGATGCTATTGAATATGCCGGCAATTATGAAAAATGCCAACGCTATGCTACGGTGCCAAGGTCTCACCCTGAGAACCTAACACTAATTTTAAGTCCTTGGCTCTTCGCGAAATAAGGAATCGACATAATTGGTCCATTCATCACAACGCTAGGAGGCTTTAAATTTGCAATAATGGCAGTCCACTACTACACTAAGTGGGTTGAGGCAAAAGTGTTTACCACAATCATGGAGGCTAATTGCACAAGCTTTATCTAGTCTAATATCATCCACTGCTTTAGTTCCACACTCGCTCATCTATGATAATGGGAAGCATTTTAACAATGCCAAGACCAAAAAATTCTACTATAACCTAGGCATTCATAAAAATTTCTCAACAGGTCCTCTACCCTTAGTCAACTAGTCAAGTTGAAGCAGTGAACAAGATTAAAGCATATATTAAACAAACACCCTAATGACCTGAAGGGAAGATGGGCTGAGGAATTGCTAAAAGTATTGTGGCTTATTGAATGACGACTCGAACAACCATAGGCAAGACTCTTCACTAACATATGGTGTAGAAGCTTTGTTGCCAGTCAAGCTAATCATGCCTACCAATAGAGTGGTTATATATGATGAATAGGACAAAGCGCAATTGATGGAAGCTAAACTTTACTTGCTTGAAGAACGAAGAATAGACTCACAGATACGTCTCACTGCCTACCGGCAAAGGATAATGAGATATTACAATAAGAAAGTCAAGGAAAAAAGATATGCATGGGAGATTTAGTTTTGAGGAAGGTGACTCCGACCACAAAGTCGAGGAACCTAGGACTTCTTGGTCCAAACTGGGAAGGACACTACAGGGTTTAAGACATCATAAGGCAATGGACTTATGTGCTAGAAACTATGGGAGGTCGACATGTGGAGCATCCATAAAACACCGAGCACTTACAAATAGAAACCAATGAAATGTGTAATATTCTAAATAGAAACCAAAAGCCATAATCACGATGTTGCTAGAAGTCTGCTTTAATCGTAAAACAAATATGTAAACAATGAAATGTATAATATTCCAAATAACAACCAAAAGCCTTAAAAGTCATTACAAAAAAAAAAAAAGAGTAAGAAAGGGCCAAAGACCATCCTATGGAATAATAAAAATACAAAAGTTCTATTTTTCGATCTCCATCGGGGTTTCCTTCCCTACCTCTGTAGCAACTGTCAGCTCATTAGCTGGGGTCGAGGAGTCAGAAGAGTATATAAGAAAGATAAATCCTAGTTAGGATGTTTTGCTCAAATCTATTCCACTATTTTCTCACCACGGAAAAAAGAATGGCTTTTTGGACATTTTCCTACTCCTTAGAAGCTTGATAAGCCTTGGCTGCAACAACATTGATAATAGCAACCACGATAAAGATCTCTTCAGCCCTTTTCTTCGAGGCCTCTATAGTTCCGGCCTTAAAACATTCCCCTAGCCTTGGATAACCTCTTTCTCAGTAGCCATCCAAAGGAATTTGACCTACTTGGATAGTGCAGTAGTCTTCTCTTGTTTGACTCGAAGAAGGTTTAGGGTCTTCACCTCTTATCTTTAGCACCCTCGACAGTGATCCTTTCAACGTCAAGAAGGGCTTTGAGATGTTCTATCTCTTTTCAAGGCCCTTCCATATTATTCACCAGTTACTCCACCTTGGCATAAGAGGCCAAGGCCATTATCAAAGCCTAAAAAATTAAAAGGTTAAGAGAAGGCAGGTGACAAGCATGTTTAAAGAGAAAAAGAAGAGAAAAAAAAGGTCGTACCTTAAATTGGTGATGAACCAGCTTGTGCTAACAGACAAGGATAGAGATTTCTTAGTCGCGGACCTATCTTTTTGAAAAACGCTATCATAAATCGCCTAGTAAGCAAGGCTGAACTATGGCGGGAGATCGAGAATGTTTTTGATTTGGAGTTGGATAGGTTGCCTACTATAAAATTGGGATCAATAATCCGACTCCTAAGCAAAAGGCATGGGGCTCTCTATGATAGCGGATATGAAACATCTGGCACTTTGACGAGTGGCTTTATCTACTCGAAGCTTATGGGTCAACACACTATCATTGGTTTATTGCTTCTTTGTTGGTGAGCCATCATCGGTCCTCTTCTTTTCCTTATGAGGAGGCAGTTTCTTGGAAAGGTCCCCACTTGAAGGTGAGCCTCTGGCAGCAATAGCAACATGATCCTTCTTGCCAAAGTTGGGAAGCCTAAGGTTCAACATCTCTATGTAGAATATTGTTAGAATTAGCAAAGGAAAGACAATTAGTTTAATCTCTACCCTTTTCTCCCATGTCATGAGGAAGTCTCTCTAGAATGATCCAATTTAGGGCAAGGAGGTTGACAATGAGTTTGGAACTTCATATATTATCGACCGTCAACAAGTGGATGACCTGTTATTGTTCTTAGGGGAGGTTAGTGACGTTTCTTCATCGAAGCTGCCTATTTTCCTTAAGACAGGGCATTCAAGAAGTTCTAAAAAATATCAAAAGAGGTTAGCAAACCTTATAGCTTGACAAGCAACGACCAAAAGGTTAGGTAGGCACTCAAAATTTAAGTCCTTACTGGTGATGTGCCACTGAGTTTCGACTGTAAATTTTTTTCTCCATCCTCCGGATGAGAGTTATAGTCATCCTTTAACATAAAAAAAATCTTCTTCAAATCATGGTTGGAAGGAGGCAACTTGTGCACAATGGATGGCACCTTATGTTTAGCTCTGCTATATGTGCTAGCATAATAGAAACCAAGTTGTTTCAATGCTTGGCTGATGCAATAGCAGTACAGAAACACGTCCAAATGAAGTGGGGCCTTAAAATATATGTGCCACAATATCCACATGCGTGAGAAAATGTACCAAAATTTTGGAGTCAACTATGTGCGAGACATCTCCAGCTTGCTACATAGCCTCTTCACAAAGGATAGAAAGAAAAAGTTTGGCTGGCCGTAATACACCTGTTATATATGGCAAGGCATCCTGAAGGGGTAGTGTCGGCCTACTGATGTTCGTTGGGGATAAGAAATTCAAAGTAACAAACGTCGACATGTCCCCCCAAGAACGACCTGTGGATATCATGGCACGGTAGTGGGTTTTGGTCATCCTAGACCTATCCGATAAAATCTCTCTGCTAAACGTAACCAATGACTCATCAATTGGCACATTTGTCCCAACAGAGGATGCCTTAAGGGACTGTGGATTGACAGGTCGAGGATACTGAAGTTCAAGAATGGAGATAGAAACTAGGATTGGGCTGACCACCAGGTCGTTGACACTATTTTTAGAAGGGACAATGTCTAATTCATCAATATCTCTAAAAGTAGGGTCGTCTTCTAAGATTAGTATGTGATCTCTGAAGCTTAGGACATACTCGTGATGACGATTCGACCTCTTGATGACCTCTAGAAGATGCCATTAGAATTTGGAATGGAAATGGGAAAAGTTAATTACCTATATCGATAGGCTGACCTAAGAGCTAGGGTGCCAGTCTCAAAAACTGGCTCATGGAATAGTTTATAAATCAAATCGTTGACTTTAGCACCTTTTCATACAGAAGACGACTTAGTACAAGATCTTGGGAAACCAAATCAGATTTATGAAAGTGCTCAAAATCACAAAATGCCCTAAAATGCCCAAAAACAACCTAAGGGAAGTATACTCATTCTTTCCTATTGTCTTATGGATGTGAACTATCAATGTAGGGAAAATTTCAAAATGCACTTATGAAAGAAAGAATCAAGAAAAACATACCACTTCTATGTTGAGATTCTTAGAGTTGGCGAAATCGTTCAGGAAGAGGAAAAACATGTATGAAACATGGCAAGGGTGGTCTAAGATTGGCAAAGTAAGGGGCTTATATGGAATCTATGGTGACTTCGGCAAAGTAACAGTAAAATCTTCAAACAAAAATGGCGAATAAGATTCTTAAGCTTGATTTTATAGGTGTTAGGGCGACATCATTTAGATCGTTGGATCAGGGCATCGCTGATCTAAGGGTCAGAGATTGAGGCAGCCAAAGGTCGCCATCCTACAGCCCCAAATTTTAGGTAGAAGATCCAATGGTTTAAATTTTAAGTACTCAGGAATTAAAATGACACCTAGCATAGAGATGTGACTGTTGCAGCGGTTGACGCAATTGTTTGATTGTCCAAGATGTGACTGTTGCAACGGTTGATGCAACTATTTGATTGCCCAAGAAGTCAAAGCGTGAGGAAACGAATCATGACTTTAGTTAAAGACTTCCTTAATAAGCAACCTAAATTCCAGAAATAAGCCCGACACCTCAACAGCAAGAGACTTGTCAAAATCTTGACCTTGAAGAGCACAAAGTCACTCGAAGAGTAACTTCACATTGGGGGCAATTGTTGTAAGTAATTTTGATTGCCCAAAGCCTGCAGTCGAGACCATGTCAAGGCTCGACAAAGGCCCAAATCCAAAAAGATTTCGTAAATAGGTTAGCGAAACTTTCACAAGACAGCTATATGATCCTAAGGAAGCTAAAGTTTGAGATTACGGAATGTCCAGATACATTGGATCTAGGAACGTGAGCTTGCATCACTTAGTGGGCAAAGGCTAGCATGGTCTCAAAGAGTAGGTCATATTGTGCATGGACAAAAGGGCAAAATATGCTATTAAACGAGAAATTTAAATTATTTTTTATTATATTTTATGCATAAATGTGTATCTATAAAAAAAAAAGGTCAAAACCTCTAAAAAGAGGGACCCAACATATTGATACTATAATAAAATTCTCTCAAAATAGACTAGCTTTTAGAGTGAAAAATTATAACTTTTGGTGTTTTTACTTTTCATTATTTTATTTACTTTTATTTTTCATGCATCCATCGTGAGTATTTTGTGAGATAACAAATTTTCAACATCAATATATATATATATATATATACACACACATTTTTCCCCAAAAAAAAATATGAATGCAAATAATATATATATATATGTATGTATGTAATTGCGTGTATATGATTGATTGATTGATTTTAAGTACGTAACTGCAATTATATTTATATATTTGAGACGTGGACAGATGAAATATATCTAACATGAAAGCCGTGTTTTCGATACACGTTACACATGTCACGATTATGACTTGCGTAGCGTTTCGTCAAAAGACGACTTTTTATAACGACAAACAACGACAACAGTAGTAATTCTTATTATTATTTCAAGGGAGCGGCCGGTTGAGGTTGTATTTTATAGTCCGAATCTCCAAGCTGAAAATAGCAAGTGTGGGATAAGAAGTAACAACGTTAAGGACTCTTATTTTTTTTAATGCCAATTGATATACTATATAATTTGCTATTCTTTTAAGTTTTTTCAATATTGTTTGTTTGATGCGCAATTATAAAGTTTTTGTTTGACACCAACAGTTAAAATCATAGTTGAAGTCAATATTGATTTAAAACACTATAATTATTAAGAACTTTATAATGTAACTGTGTTTTACTTTACACTATAACCGTAAAGAGTATTTTAGTGTGAACGGTTAGAACTGTGATTCTAATAGTAGGTGCCAAAGAAAATACAAATATAACGTTCATCATTTGAAAAAAGAACAATCAATATGAGAATAAAATTCCGGATCCTTGTAAAGAATGGAGAAAATCCCAGGTACAACTGCATCGTATGAACCTGTCTAAGACGTTACCATTCCAAATGGAGAAAATTCCAGGTACAACTGAATCACATGAACCTGTTTGAGACGTGACCATTTCAAAGTCACCTCAGTCGGCAATATAACAATTAAACCAAATTGTTAGCATTAATCCAAATATATATCGTCTCTATTCACTTTGAGACAAAAGCTACTTAGCAATTGAGTGTACAACATGATCATCCTCGTTTTTTGTTTTTAAATATATGCATGCAAGGTTTTTCCCCCCTTATTCTTTTAATACTAGCTTGATTTGGACGTGCCCCACTCGTCCTATCATGCGTGAGTCACATGAGTACTTTATTATATACTATATATTGAGAAATTCATTGATACAACCATTTCAACGTTCTTGAGTTTATGATAAAAAAAATAATTTCTTACCTCGGATTCTTGCAGAGCGAAGAGCCGCAATGACTCTACTTAAACTACTTTAATTTATATTAACATAAATACTTAAATTTGTGAAATATTTTTTAAACATTTCTAATTTAAAATAACACCCCTAATTAACTTGATAATCTAATGCTTATGTAGTTGCAACGCGCCAGTCTTAGAAATTATCTGGACTACGGCTATACAAGTACAAACTTGGTCTCAATATATAACGACCACAACTTTTAGTTGTGTCATTAGTACGTAATTAAAATGTCATAATTAACAAAACTAGGTGCATAAAATATAAAGTACAAGCACCATCTATTTCCTATCTCTGCAACTCACCCATCACTCGTCACTACCCCTCACACATTGTTGGTAGGTTTTTTACCTATAACATGAACATATTTGAATAAGCTTTTGCTCAGCAAGTAACAACATGTACTCGCAAAACATAATAGAAAAATATATCACAAAATTGTGCATGAACCAATTATGCTTTTTTTTTTTTTATGGACGTTTCTTATTATACATATAGGCCCAAGTGTTAATATTGGTTGCATATAATCAAAGAGAAGTTAGGGTTTATAAGGTTCTTAACGCAACTGAGATTTAATTCTTAATTTTAACATGATCCTTCCTGTATGTCGAGATTTCTATTTGGTTTCCAGATATCAAGATTTGCTACTATTCTAGGTCTTATTTACATTACGTTAAAAATACCCAATAAGAGTGTAAGCTTAACGTATTTTATACTAATTAAATTGGCATGATGTAAAAGGAATTAAAAATCATTTAAGTTGTTAAAAGGATTAAATAATTTACTACTTATAATAAGAATTTCTACTTCATTAATTATTTTTAATTGCGTTTAATTATTAGTGCTATCTTTGTATTTAATTAAGTAATTAAGTAACTATCATTGCCTAATAACTTGGTCTATAATAGATTCTCATATTAACTTATGTTGGGCACATAATTTAAAAAAAGGTCCACTAGAATATGAAAATAGAGACATTGAAGCCGGGACTCGTACATTTCTAGTCGCTATTCATTGCAATAAGCTCCATATGACCTACTAATACAATGAGTATACTACTGTACATTGAATTTCCTGAGCTGTACATTTGTTCAAAGGGCCGTTTGTGTAGACAGGGCTTGGGCCCGTAAACGGACATTCTTGCATAATGGATCTAGATTACTGATTTTCATAAATCCGTTTTTAAAACTATACGAGTAGTTGTCATGGTTGTTTTGAAAAAGATTATTTTTTACATACTAAAACTTTCTCGTCAAAAATCGTAACTTAAAATGGAGTCCGAACTTGACAAAATTTCCAATTGCAAACTTGTACAATTTTTTTGAGTGATCTAAAACTTTTCTATTGGTTGTAAAATGTAATTCTACCGTTAGACTAGCGTTACGGTAGTTTTGATAATCAACATATGATTGTATGGAAAAGGCAAACTTCTTAAAATTTTTCTTTGCGAAAGTTTTCGTTCAACGAGATCTAAAACTTTTGTATTTTTAAAAAATTTATTTCCATCTTTAATATATATGTATTAAGAGATTTTCTTAAATATAATTATACCATATTACAAAGTTTTTTATGAAAAAATTTGGAATGCTGTAAATTTTGTTTTAAATGGCATGATAGGGGTACTATGATAAAAAAAAAATTTCACAAAAATTATTCATTTAGATGAGACATAAAGCTATTGTGTTTTGTCCGGAAATTGATTCAAACTTTATGGGTTTATTTTTCTAAAAAACCATATTGCACCTGTTGAAGCAGAGTAGACAGTTTTGAAAAAAAAAACCCAAATCTTTGTCTTAGAGTCGAAATATTGAAATCTTTATTTCGTATAATGTTGTTGTGTTGTCGAGACCTACAACTTTCATGTCAAGTAAGATTATGATTCGGCCCCCAAGAGGCTCATTTGGCGTAAACAATAGCTGCATATTTTTTTAAAACAGTTTTCAGCGAAAAGTTTCGTACAGTTTTAAAAAACTACCCGAAAACCCTGTCTTATAGTTTGTTTTTCGATATTGCTATTTCACAAAAAGTTATTCGTATAGTTGAGATATACAACTTTTGTGTTAAAAAAAAAAAAAAAAACCCTCAGCTTGTTGAAGGCCCATTTTCTAGGTAGATTTGTGTAGTGAATTTTTTTCCATAACCAACTTTTCTAATCTCTTTTGTACAAACATGAAACACAATGAACCATCATCAATCATAACATACCCTTACTACAACACCAAAAAACCCTCTTATACACATATTACATGCTCCAATAAAGAAAGTTAAACATGGAGCTTAAACCAAGACTTAAGAAATAAAAGATTTAAGGTAAGAGTTTATACCCTTGATGATATATTTTCTTAATCCTCCTTCTCCTTTCTTCTTCTTCTTCTTCTTCTTCTAGATTTGATAAGTTTAAGTGAGTGAAGGAATGGATAATTTTTGGGGAGAATGGGGAGGAGCGGCCACAATTTTCACTAGGCAGAAATGGGAGAGCATGTGCAAAAGTGAGCTCCAATTTTGTGTTGTTCTATTTGATGCCTTGAAAGTAATTTGAGCTCAATTCATTAACATGATTGGTTGGGTTTTTAAGTAAGCTTAAAGAGACAAAAATCAGTGAAATGTAGAAAAACTTAATGCTTCATTACTAAAGTCAAGATCACTATTTGGAGAATGTAAAGTGGTGTTTCTTTCGGAGACAAGATCCACTTTTTATAGGTAATTTTTTGACTTCGATGTCCTTGGGCCTTTGCACAATATAATTTAAATACTTTTGATCAACTTGTTTCGCTTAAATCCTAATATGAGATCTAGTCTCCATTTGAACTGTTTCCGACGCTTCACCAATCAATTGCTTAGTGTGGATTGAAATCATTCTTAAATATGTTTCTAAACTTTGATCATAAACTTTTGATCTTTAGGTGGAGAAAAGCTTAACTATCAAAGAAGTTTTGATCCCCATTCTACTAATTTGCAGTCTCAAAATTAAACTATGAATTCCTCAATCACGTATTCAATTTGAACCATCACCAATTCATGTAATTCACACCATTCTCTATAGTTTGGAGTAAATTCTCTTCTTTTCTCTTCTTTAGTTAGTTTTCTTCTAAAATTCAATTTTATGTTTTTGTAAAATAAGTCTAGTTTTTATGTTATAAAACAGTTATACTTCATAAAAATATGTGTGCTTCTACTTTCAATATGTCTTTCTAAATTTCCTTTTTGTTGAGGAGAGAGGGGGATATTCTAGCAAAATAAAGGTAAATATTTTTAGCTTTTATAAGTTTTTTAAGTTGTTATAATGTTAAAATCATTTTTAGAAAATATATGACTTTCATATTAACTTAACTAAAATTCTTGCAAAAATAAGTTTTGATTTATCACAAACATAAGATGGTACGGATAATGCTTAGGAACATTTTGATTATTCATAGATATGAAATGGTATAGTAAATACTTAACGGTAAATTTTGTTGGTAATTTTAGTAAGTTAATTTGAAAACATATATATTTGTTAAAAACGAGTTTTTGATGCACTATAGACATAAATTGACACAATAAATGCTTGGTAACTCTTGATTTATTGTAAACAAAGGGTGGCATATTGCATACTTAAACTATTTTAATAAATAAGTTTAGAAAAACTAAAATATATTTAAATTAATTGACAGGATTGAACCTTTAATCCTCAGTGTTTATTAAAATTGTCGTTTCCTTTAAAATTAATTGCACTTATTGTTAAAGTTCCATCTCCTAAGTTAAATTTCACTTACTAAAGATTCATTTACCGTTCAAATTTAAGTCATATTTCTTGTTGTTGAAATTCAAAAATCACAAAAAAATCTAAAAATAGAAAAAGTAAAAAAAAAGTGTAAACATTGTAAATAAATTATAAATAAAATTAACTTTAATCTTCAAATTCTTCAGCTAAAAATAATAGAACTGGGATATTAGACCGTTGCAATATCTTTTTCCTATGAGATCAATATCAGATTTATCGAGTTTTTTTACTTCTACAACCTTATACTTGAGGTTATATTGTACATATACTTTTAGACTCGAACATGCACTTCATGTGAACAATCTTATGCCGCCACTGCCTCAACCTACAAATGTATCTGATCAGGGTTCAGAACCTTTACCATCACAATCTAGGTTTCTTCCTTCAGGCGTCTCTTCTCCTACAGATCTTCTATCAGAATCGAAGCAACATGGTGACTCTAGTTAACTTTCTTTTTTTCTTTTTCATGTGTACTTGTTTTCTTTATTTTAAATTGATTAGACTTTGTATTTTCAGACTTGGTATTTTGAGACTTTATATTGTGTTGTGATTTTGTATTGAGACTTGGTATTTTGAGACATTATGTTTCGTGTTTGTGATTTTGAATTGGAGACTGTGTTGTATGACGTTAGCAATGTTGGGATTTCGGATTTTGGAGTATTTTTTAGTTTCAATACTTTATATTGTAATTCTAGTTTCTTTTGCTAATGACAGGTATTTTTACGCTTTATACCCACACGATTAAAAGTTTTACCTACAAATTTATTTGCTTCACCTACAAAAATATAAACAGATCGAGCCCATAACCTCCCACCCAAAGCCTTCCCCAACCTGCTTCCCAGGCCTTTAGCCCAAAATCTCTTAGACAGGGGCGAAAATGTAAAAAGGGAGCAAGCACCTGTGTCGACGTAACAAAAAAGAGCAAACCTCATCCTTCCTTTGATTGAAGCTAGTAGTACGAGGGAGGTGCCCAGGGCACGTGCCCTTGTTAGTACATTTGTTTTTGTGTGTGCGCGCGCGCGTGTGTATTTATAGAGGGTGGTCCTACAATCAATCATTTTATTTTTGAAGTTTTTAAACTTCAATTGATCCACATCATTCAAACTGAAGTGAACGGTGCAGATTAGAGAAGGGGTGTGGACTTGACTAAAACTTGTGTCAGTTGTGTTCTGGTTTTTCTCATATGTTATTATTTCACTGACAACAGGCACAATTCAAGGAAGTAATGTTGTAATTAATTGTTAAAAAAACTAAAAGCAAAAATTTATATTTTATAAATATTTATTAAGGACCGTTTGGTTGTTGGATATTTAAATCATGGTTTGAATCATTTTGTTACAGTATTTTCTTTCATAAAAATTTAAATTTTCATTTAAATACTCTACTCAAATACTCAAACCAAACGGGCCTTAAATGTTTGACGTGCCATTAAAATTATTAGTTAAAATTTTACTGTAATATATAAAAATTTTATGCTATAATAATTTTTTGATTATTATTATAATATATAAAAATTTTATATTATTTATAACTTAAAAAATATAGTTCACACAGCATTGTTACCACCCAGATGCACTATACTCGTTGCTAGAGATTCCATTAAAATTTTTTTACAAAAATAATTTAGGACCCAGATTGCTTCACATTTCCCCTCTTCTTCTCCTGTATTTACCTTTTCTTTTTGGGCTGAGCATCTCCTTCATTACTTGCATCCTTCGCAAAAAACCCAACTCTCTTTTGTGCAGAACTCAAATCATTAGAACAAGTGAATTCATCAAAAAAAAAAAAAAATCAAAGCAAGTGAATTTTAAATTGGGTTATTACCCCATCAATACCCTTAGCGATTCCCAGAAAAAGCAATACTCCACGAGAATCAATAGAAGGAAGGACATTGTAGAGGCAAAACATTCACTTAGAGAAATTCTCCTTTTTCTATTACTTTTTTGTAATTATTTTTTTGCTACGACCTACATTCCTTCATTTAGCTTGTAAATAATGGAGTTATAGGGTAATCTGGGTGGATGGTTTCCATAGGCTTGTGAGTTCTGCAAGCAAGACGAGGATGAAGGGAATAAGTTCACGAAAAAGAAGGGAGGGAATAAGAAAAGCATGGGCCTCGTTTATTTTATTTTAGTATTAAAATTTTGCATGCTCGGCTACGTGCTGGAGGATTAGGATGAACGGCAACAACGTAAATATTTGCGGATAAAGACCTTTTTTCCAATTTCGTACGCGATTATTTGTGCAAAGAAGATTGCAACGCGTCACTTTCATAAGTCAGCTAATGTATTAACGTTTGACGGGTTTTTTTTTTCTTTGAAAAAAAAAAACTTTTGGGAATCCGATAATTCCAACGGCCTTTTGTTACAGTATATATTCTTTCATTAAATTTAAAACAAAATTTAGTTTGAGCTACATTTTATAGTCGGTCTTAGACAAAGTTTATTTTTTTATTATTTAATTTGAGATAGAAAAATTCAAACTCTTTATCTGTTTTTATGTAAAATTGGAAGTGGCTTTACCACCAAGCTCTATGCTTGCAAGTACTAGAAGAATCTCCATTCGGTCATAAATAAAGAAATACAAATATGATACGATCCTATAATATAAAGTATAACCCCCAAATAAGACCAGTTATATCATTACAATCTAATCATGCTCAAAGCGTATAATGTATGTTAGATGCTCAAAAAATTAGTAGTTCAACACACCAAGAACGAGCTCACATATATATTTTTTTAACAAAACTCTGTAATTGATATATTCATTCAAAAGATTAAGAGGCAAGACACTATAGTACGCAACTACACTACAGACACATAACACGACAAAGATCGAACTCCTTAACTAAAAAGTGGAAAGACCATTTTTGTTATTACATCATACATCATAATACCAAAACAAAACAAAAAACATAAAGCGAATACTGATGGAAACAACCTATGCTGTTATTGAAAAGTAAGAAAGCAACTAAAAACACTGAGATAGTACCACTGTCAAAAAGAGCAAGTCACCGTTAGTCGGACCCACTGAGCGAAAGGCTGAACTCCTCCATCTACAACCTAAACTTCCACAGCCAAGTGCCATTGCCAGAATGCCCACCAACCAAGACTCACATCTAATTAGAACCTACCAAGAACCATGTCCCAAAGGACATAAAAAGATTCAAAAAAGAAGAAAATAGAGAGAAAAAAACTAAACCATATTTCAATTAGGTAACAAACATGGCTTGAACTAAGGTAATTTGTATTACAATCTTTATCATTATTTGAATACCTAGATAAACTATACTAGATAAACTATACTTCAAAATGCAAATAAAAAATCGAGTTTAGTGTTGAAAACAATTATTTTTAGAATTTTATAATCTATGTTGGTATGGTTTATTTAAATAGTTTTTTAATCTTTTGAAACAAAAAAAGTAATATTTTAAAAACATCTTCGTTGACCTCACTTTTGTTTTTTGTTTTTCCTTGTTATCATTTTTTTAATTATGGAAACAAAATTTCTTATTTTAGATTTCTTTGTAAATAAAAATCTTTGGTTGTGGTTTTTACTAAAGCCAATGTCAACAACAGATTAAAATGGATTGACAAACTAAGATCGCCATCGTGTGAGGCTGGCAGGCCAAGATTGTCCTTGGGGTCAGGCTGGCAAGTTGGACTCACAGTTTGGGGTTAGGCTAGCAAGAGAAACTCACCGTTGGGATCAAGTCAGGTTGGAGTCGTTGTCAAGGTCAGCCTAGCAGGTTGGACTAGACGTTGGTACAATCCCATCTTTTTTAGCCAAACTTGATCTGTTGGTTTGACCTTGGCCCCAAACCTAGCCCATCAGCCAAGTCAATGATATGTTTGTTTTTGTTTCAAAAATTATGTAATAAAATTTTCGTTATCAAATGTATTTTTAGTTTTTTTGTTTTTAAAAATGAAAAATAAATAGGAGTTACTAAACATGCTTTTTGTTTAAAGAAATAGAAAAAGAAAACAAGAGAATATTTTCATTTTTCTTAAAACATTAAAAAAATGAAAACGATACCAAACAATTCGAAGTGTTTAATAACAAATCTAACAAAAACATAGTGCTCATAAAAGAATTACCTAGGTTATATGGATCTAGTTTTGTTCATTTTTCACATTAAATGCATAGAAAGAAGATTCCTTTCAATCGAAATTCAAACAAAAATATTACGAAGTTTAAAAGTCCAAGTTATGAAGATTTTACGTTCACAATGACTACGAGTAACCCTTAGTCTTTTAAATATATGACTAAGAGTTTCCCGTAATCTTTTAAATATTACCATGTCATATTTTTTTATTAAACTGTCTAAAAAAATTATTTTTAATGTCTAAAACATCCATCGAATGATATTAGGAATATAAATACATAAATAAATCAATATATATATAACTTTGCAAAATAAATTAAAATCATTAGAAAATAGTAGTGGAAGAATTAAAACAAATAATTGTCTATTTAATTTTACAATAATAAACAATTAGAAAAATGCATTTTTATAGTAAAATATTATTAACATATTAGTGATTTAAGATGTTTACATATATATATATATAGATATAGATATAGATATGCAATTGTATATTTAAAAGATTACGGGTAACTCTTAGTCATATATTTACAAGACTAAGGGTAACTCGTAGTCATTGTGAACGTAAAATCTTAATAACTTGGACTTTTAAAATTCGTAATATTTTTGTTTGAATTTCGATTGAAAGGAATCTTCTTCCTATACATATCTATATATATATAAAATTACATATCTATATATATATATATATATTTAAATATACAATTGCATATCTATATATATATATATATTTAAACATCATAAATTACTAATATGTTAATAATATTTTAGTATAAAAATAATTTTTTCTAATTGTTTATTATTGTAAAATTAAATAGACAATTAGTTGTTTTAATTCTTCCACTACTATTTTTCTAATGATTTTAATTTATTTTGCAAAGTTATATATATTGATTTATTTATGTATTTATTTTGCAAAGTGGCCAAAATGCAGGCTTATGAATTAAAAGCTCCGAGAAGCCAATGAATTACAAGATACCAAAATTGACTTTCCACAAAGTAGGACTTGGAAGAAGCCAATGGACAGTCCTTTGAATCATTGTGCATGGATATTCCACTCCCGTTAAAAAAGAAACGAAAGATGGAAAAGAGAAATAGATCACCACATGAAAAGTTTTAAAATGCCTTTTGTTGACTTCCAAGTCTTATTCTTCAGCATTTAATTAGTATGAAACCATACTCATAAGAGTCTGGACTACTAGAAATGAAACATAGCATGGTTGGAAAGATGATATTTAACAAAATTTGGTTGAAAATTTTCTCACCATTTGTGTTTTGCGCATTCTGCTGCTATGTTAACTGCAGATTTTTGAGAACCAACAACTGTGACTCTCTTTCTTTTGATCAACTGCCTTGTCATTATCCATACCGGAGTAATCCATGGAACGCATGACCTTACCATTGAACACCTCTGGCCCTTGATTTGAAAGAAACTTTGGGATGTTTGGAACTCCACTAAATCTCCCAATACAGAGAATTACAAGCTTAACTTGATGAACCTGACAAATAAATATAAAATTCAAAATAACCAAAAAAAAAAAAATTACTGAAAACACATACAAAATCTAAATTTAAAATATATGTATATATATACACACCTCTTTTGACGAAGTCTTGGTATTTTGCACCACAATATGCCGCTTCCCTTTGGAGTCAAATGGCTTGCCTGTTCCACCCCACAAATCCCATGCCTCCATATCTTCATAGGACTCTCCAACATAATCCAAACTAATGACTTTGTAGTTGAACTTTACGTGAGGAAGGAGACCAAAGTGTTGAGCATAAGATTGAATATACTTCAAAACTTGGTAGTGGCTAGGAAACATCTCTTTCACTGAAGAAGGCCATGGATAATCCATGAACAGGTTAGTCTCTTTGACATTCTGGAGTTTTGTTGATTCTATTGTGTGACTCCAAATCCCTCCTGCGCCTTCTTGAGCTTCAAAGACAATGATATTAAACTCTTTCTCTAAAGCATACTTGCAGGCAATAAGGCCACTAGTTCCTGCCCCATATAATCGCTAGATTATTTCTCTCCATGATTGTTAGAACTCTATGGAGTTTTGAGAATCGGGCGATATTACAGTATTTTTCTGAAACTGAACGTTAAGAGATCGTCCTCTAGCTATTTGTTCAACGCGTTCGGAGGCTACATTAATATTCTTAATTTGTTAAAACTACATATGAAAAAGACATGGCGAATAGTGGTAAAAAAAAAGTCATAGCACCAGTAGTGAGGGCCGGCACCAGACGTGTGTGAAAAAAAAAACAAAAACAAAACTAAGGGTCCCGCTCGGTATTATTTGAAAAATTTTTAGAAAAACTTTTATAATTTTTTATATAAAAATTTTAAAAACACCCCGATGTAATACTTAAAAATTCTTATTTTTTAAAACAAAATTATCTCCACGTATTTTTAAATACTGTTAAACAGACAGTTCTAGTATTAATTTTGGACATGTCGCCAAGCTATTGGCCTTATATTTTCGTTCCAGGGCTTGCAATGACGACGCCGATACGGTAGTAGAGGCAGGATTTGGTATTGGGAAAGGCACAAGAGTCAAATCAGAGACGGAATGGGGTGAGAGTGCTTGCTGCTTTTGGGCGGCTTTCCAAGAGCGTTGATTCTATAGCCATGAGATCTCATCCAAGTGGTACGCTAGGCAGCGCGTGTTAAGTCATATATGTCAAATAAATATATGTCATCCCTATGCCCTATTGGTACTTTAGGAGATCTCACCTATAAGTTTTAATGGTGCCATATATGTCATGTTCTGCAGTGATGTTGGGCGGTGCACGTGGTGCGTGTGCAGTTGGTCTGGCGGCCCGTTGTCGCTGCTTTCCCTCTCATTTGGTACCCAACCCCATCCTTTGAGAACTGATGATCGTCTCCTGCTAGAAGCTTTGTCGTTTTTGGTTCTATTTCTTTTTTATTTTTATTTTTTTAAATGTTGGTTCGAGTTTGAAACAATGATGGTATTTAGCTTCGCTTGCTTGAACGTTTGTCGTGTTTGATTAGTGTTTCATTATGCTTTCCGTCCATTGGATGCTGCTTAGCGCTATTTTTGTGTGGTCTAGATTTTATGGTTTTGTGAGATTCTCAACATCAGCTAATAAAATATTTTCATAATTAATCCGTTTATAAGGCCTATATATTGTTTGATTCTCGATATTGGTTTTATGCTGTTCTCCATTAGATTGTGGTCCTTGGGTTTGTGGAGCCTGATACAAACTTTTTTACGCTTGAACATGTATTTGAGTTGACATGTGGAAGGAATTTTTTTCGCTGTCTCATCATCTTTTCATCCTATGAAATTCAATTTTCCTCTAAAAAATATGAATGCAAATTATGTATTGTTGTAGGTAATCTTGATGGCCTAAAGCCCGCAGTCGAGACCATGCCAAGGCTCAAGTCGAAGAAGATATTTCGACAGGTCAACTAAACTTTCACAAGAGGGTGACATGGTCCTAAGAGAGCTAAATGTCACGAGCTTACTTTCTTCAAAGCTACTCGTACGGCCTTAACACTGTCCTGATGCTAAGTAAGCCTAATTTACTTACGCACTTGCCTAGAACACAAGGGAACACAAGAGAGAACAAGGAGAACTTTGAAAGAAATGTTGTATTAATGCTTAAGAGAACTTTACAAGGTGTTGGATTCTTGGATTTCTTGGATGGTTTACAAATGAAGGGGTTGTCCTTATTTATAGGCATCCTTCTCCTAAGTCGATGGCTTAGATTGAAACACATGGCGTCAATCTAACTGTTACTATTCCTATCTACAACATTCTAGCAAAGTATGTGAGATATTTACAAGTGTGACATATTCTACAGAATTCTTCACTGCTCTACATGTTCCCTAAATGCTTTTAAAGTTCTAGAGAATTTCAGAGTAGTCTTGAGTCTTTCGGGACCTCCTAGGTTCTTCAAGATGCTTCTAGACTGGGTAGAACTTCCAAGAATGCAGGGAAATAGTGTAGATTCCTCTAGACCTTTCTAGAATCTTCCTTTGGCCATCCTACTCTCAAAAATGCCCAAGAAAAGTGAGCAGCCTCCTTGTCAATTAGCGGGGCGTGACATTCTCCCCCACCTATGCTCGTGACGCTCTCGTCGCGTCTCTGTGGTAATGTTGGATTTTGTCCTTAAATAGCCAAAGTGCCTGGGTTTCCCAACTAGCCTCAATGTTAGGTAGTCCCTTCCACTTGATAAAGTACTCCCGATAGCTTGACACACCTCGTCTTTGGATGACTTGATCCGCTAATATTTTGTCGACTTCCTTGTCAAAGGAGGTGACCACGGCCGTGGGTGCTCGATGGGAGACTCCTCTTGTTGGATCTTCTAAGTCTTCATGGTATGGTTTGAGCATATTTACATGGAAGACTGGATGAATCTTCAACTTGGGTGGAAGGTGTAGTTTATATGAGACCTTACCTATACGCTTGATCACCTCGAAAGGTCCTTCATACTTACGTATTAGACCCTTATGGACCTTTCTGAAAGTCTTGAATTGTTGTGGCAAGAGTTTTACTAGGATGAGGTCTCCTTCCTTAAACTCCATGTGTCTCCTTTTCTTGTCCGCCCATTTCTTCATGCGTTTTGCTGTCTTATGCAACATTGCCCGGGCTAATTATGCTTGTTCGTGCCATGACTTGGCAAACTTGAATGCAGCTGGGCTCTTCCCTTCGTAGCAAGTGGTAAGGGAAAGGGGAGTTGTTGGCTATTGCCCCATGATGATCCCGAAAGGACTTTTGTTGGTGGCCTCACTTCGTTGCAGGTTGTAGGAAAATTGTGCAACATCTAGAAGCTTGGCCCAGTCCCGTTGGTTGGCACTCACATAGTGCTGTAAGTAGAGCTCTAATAAAGCATTGATGCATTCTGTCTGACCGTAGCTTTGGGGATGGAAGCCTGTTGAAAAGTTCAATTCTGACCCTAGCATCTTGAACAGCTCCGTCCAGAACCTCTTAGTGAAAGAGGGTCTCGGTCATTGACGATGCTTGTTGGAATGCCTCATAGCTTGACTACATTGCGCATAAATAGTCTAGTTGCCTCCTCTACAATGCAGTCAATTGGCGCTACAATGAAAGTTGCATACTTGCTAAACCTATCCACCATGACCATGACGCTTCCATATCCTTCGAACTTCAGCAAGCAGGTGATGAAGTCCATAGAGACGCTCTCCCATGGTCTTTCTAGAATAGGTAGTGGGTCAAGCATGCCCCTTGGTTGTTGTTGGATTACCTTATCTTGTTGACAAACAAGGCAGGTCCTTATGTATTCCTCGACCCCATCTCGTATATCAAGCCAATAGTAGACAAATTTCAAGAGAGCAAGTGTACGCCTCATACCTAGGTGGCTCACCCATAAGGAGTCATGACACTCCTTGATTAGATCTATCTTAAATTGGCACACTTTGGCACGTACATACGGTTGCCTTTGGTGTAGAGGATGTCATCAACTAGCCAAAACCTTCGTGTTTTGCCCTCGTTCACCAAGGTGATGATGCTTTGTGCTTGAGGGCCCGCCTTTAGTCCTTCCTTGATTTTGCTTAATAGTGGGCTAGTGACTTGAGAAATGCTCGATAGCTCCGTCTTTTGACTTAGTCCATCAGCTACCACGTTCACTTTTCCTAGCTTGTACTCCATGACATAGTCAAACTCGGCCAAGAAGTCTTGGCATCTAGCTTGTTTCGAACTGAGTTTCCTTTGGGTCTGCAAGTAGCTTGTTGCAGCGTTGTCACTCATGATCACAAACTTTGACCCCAAGCAGATAATGCCACCACACTCTAAGACAATGGATGATGGTTGTCATCTCTTTTTCTTGCACTGTGTAGTGTCGCTCAGTCTCATCGAGCTTACAGCTTTCATAAGCAATTGGGTGTCCCTCCTGCATGAGAACACCTCCAATGGCAAAGTCAGAGGCATTCATGTGCACCTCATATGGTTTGGTGTGATTGGGTAGGCTGAGTACGGGCTCCTCACTGATTGCTTTCTTTAGGTCTTCAAAGGCCTCTTGACACTTCTCTGTCTAGTCCCATGCCTTGTTTTTTGTGAGAAGGTCGGTCAATGGGGTAGCCCTCACCGAATAGCTCTTGATAAAACGATGGTAGTAGTTTACTAGCCCAAGAAAGGATCGTAGCTCGTGTACCTTGGTTGGTGGCTCGCAAGTTTGGATGGCATGCACCTTGCTATCCTCTATCATTAGTTGGCCATCCCTGATCTTGTGCCCCAAGAAGATGACCTTTGGCTTGGCAAAGGAGCACTTCTGCTTCTTGATGTATAGCTCATTATCCCACAGCACCTTGAACACCTCCCTTAAATGTTGCACATGCTCCTCCAAGGTCTTGCTATACACCACTATGTCGTCCAAATAGACGACCACAAATTGATCGAGATACAGGTGGAACAACTTGTTCATCAAAGTACAAAATATAGCAGGTGCATTGGTTAGTCCAAATGGCATAACCAAGAATTCATAAGACCCATACCTTGTAACACATGTGGTCTTTGGTTCGTCTCCTTCAGCTATGCGAACTTGATAATACCCCAAGCAAAGGTCTAACTTTGAGAATTAGCGGCCATGACCTAGCTGATCAAACAAATCAACAATCAGAGGGATGGGGTATTTGTTCTTTACCGTGATCTTGTTGAGGGCCCTGTAGTCGATGCATATGCGCAAGGAACCATCTTTCTTCTTTTCAAACAGGACTGGTGCACCGAATGGGGCTTTAGAAGGCCTGATGAACCTTGCATCAAGTAATTCCTTAAGTTGCCTTCTTAGTTTAGCTAATTCTGGTGGTGCCATATAGTATGCACCCATGGCTGGTGGCTTGGTCCCTGGCTCTAAGTCAATCTGATGGTCCACCTCCCTCCTTGGTGGTAACTTATTTCGTAACTCAGTTGGTGCAACGTCCTTGAACTCCTCGAGGACGGCTACTAACTCCCTTGGCTCGACTTCTGGTGGCCCTAGCTCATCATCATCATACTCCTTGAGGATAGCCAAGTAGCTTTCCTCATCCCTCCGAATGCCCTCTTTAAACTGCATTGCCGAGAGCATCTTTGTGTCTTGCTTGTTGGTCCTGGTCGTTGGTACCACACAAGCCTTATCGCCATCCATGATGCACATGCTATTGGCAAATGGTACTGGGAATGCCTTGACTTGATCCAAGGATTCTAATCCCAGGACAACTTTAAAGTCATCCATTGGAACGACTGAGAAGCCCATATGTCTGGACCAAGCTCCCACGCTGGTCTTAACTCCTTGGGCTATGCCGTGAATGGGTCGAGCATCTGAATTGACTACCTTGATGGAGCCTCCTTCACTAGTCACTTTAAGTCCTAGCCTTTGGGCTTCCTCAATTGAGATAAAGTTGTGGGACGCACCTGTATCGAGCATGGCCACGGTTGGCTTTCCTCCTATGGTCACGTCCATGAAGAATAGCCCCTTGGCTTGGGTTTTAGGAGCGGATTGAATCACATTGAGCAGCTACATAGACCCCATGTGTGCACCAGTGTTGCTACCATTGACTTCTGTCCTATCTTGATGACTTGCCAAGAGCAAATTTAAGGCTCTTTTCTGTGGGCAGTCTCTAGCCCAGTGGGGACCATCACAAAGGAAGCATTTGTTGTTGTTGGACTTACTCAAACTCTTGTTGTCCTTTTGCTTGCCCTTATCCTTGCCCTTTGAGGTGTTATCTTGGCTGTGCTCGTCTTTGCATTGGGGCTTGTCTCCCCCACTTTTGGCTTGCCCACTCTTTTTATCCTTTAGCTTGTTGGTGGACTCCTTTGGCCTGTGTAGTTAATCAAACTTTCGACCACAGCTATGGTGGTGGCAAGTCTTGTACCCCACGCCGCCTTAGCTCGGTCTTGGACCATGGTTAGAGTCTATCCATGAAATTGATGAGGGCATCTTTGTCGGACAAGTCAGGGATCTTAAGCACTAAGTTAGTAAACTCTTTAATGTAATCACAAATAGACCCCGATTGTTTAAGCCTTCGCAATGAGCTCTAGCCTCATCCTCAGCATTCTTAGGATAAAGTTGCCTTTTAAGCTCCCTTTTAAAGTCATCAAAGGTAGTCATGGTGCACGTACCTTTTTCGAAGTCTCCTCGTCTTCTCCTCCACCAAAGCATGGCTGTGTCGGTGAGATAAAGAGCCGCAGACTGGATCTTGGTGTCTTCTTCTATGATGCCTATGGCTCCAAAGTATTGGTCTAGGCCCCACAAGAAGTTATCTACTTCTCAGGCATTGCGTGATCCCCCAAAACTCTTAGGCTTTGGCACTTCAATGCGCCTAGCCTCAAAGATGCTACTATTGGACCCCGTCGCCAATGTGTGCTTGCAAAGGGCTAAGTCCCCATGCATATCCTCAATACGTGCAAGTGTGCTATTCATCTCCATCTCGTGGGCTTGACACATTTTGGTGAGCTCTCCCATGAACTCGTCATGGACCTTCCCAATTTCGGCCCGTAAGGACTCCTCTAGTTGGAGCAACATACCTCAAATCAAAGTGTGGATAGCGGCATCCTCCGCTTCTAGGCCATCCACCCGTTGGCTTAGATCGTCCACCTAGGCCTCCACGCCACTCACAGCCTCCTCTACCTGAGATAGGCGTGAGTCGAAACCACATATTGGGGTCGACTATCTCTTCTTGGCCTCGCTCTTGCGTCACCTCCACGTCGGAAGGGTTGCATCTTGTGGTCCTTTGAGCAGCACCATGCTGAGTCATTGTCTTAGTCTAGGTTTTGATACCAACTGTCATGAGCTTAGTTTCTTCAAAGCTACTCGTATGGCCTTAGCACTGTCCCGATGCTAAGTTAGCCTAACTTACCTATGTACTTGCCTAGAACACAAGGGAACACAAGAGAGAACAAGGAGAACTTTGAAAGGAATGTTGTATTAATGCTTAAGAGCACTTTACAAGGCTTTGGATTCTTGGATTTCTTGGATGGTTTACAAATGTAGGGGTTGTCCCTATTTATAGGCATCCTTCTCCTAAATCGATGGCTTAGATTGAAACACATGGCATCAATCTAACGATTACTATTCCTATCTAGAACATTCTAGAAAAGTATGGGAGATATTTACAATTGTGGAGTATTCTACAGAATTCTACACTACTCTACATGTTCCTTAAATGCTCCTAAAGTTCTAGAGAGTTCCAAAGTAGTCTTGAGTCTTCTAGGGCCTCTTAGGTTCTTCAGGATGCTTATAGACTGGGTAGAACCGCCTGGAATGCAGTGAAATAGTGTAGATCGCTCTGGACCTTTCTAGAATCTTCCTTGGGCCATCCTACTCTCAAAAATGCCCAAGAAAAGTGAGCAGCCTCCTTGTCGATCAACGGGGCTTGACATAAAGGTTGAGATAACATAATGTCCAGATACGTTAGATCTAGGAACGTGGGCTATTATCACTTAGTGGGCAAAGGCCAATGTGGTCTCAAAGAGTAGGTCATGTTGTGCATAGAGTGAAAGGACATAATGTGGGACTAATGGAAAATTTTAAATTATTTTTAATTATGTTTTACACAAGAATTTGTATCCATCAATAGGGGTCTAAAACCTCTAAAAAGTGGTGCCCATCATTTCGACATTATAGTGAAATTTTCTCAAAGTAGAGGTAGCTTTTTAGAGTGAACCATTATAACTTCTAGTGTTTTTACTTTTTAGCTTTTATTTACTTTTATTTTTCATATTTTTTTACATTCATCATTAGTGTTCTGTGAGATACATTGTTGATGAATTTTTACCATAAACAATTAGTGTTAGAAGAAGGGCCTAGACTTATCTAAGGTTGAACCAGAAACTACTCACAAGCATCATGGTGAAATAGGTACTAACTGTATTAGGGGTAATTTTGCTGCTTGAGACAACAACCCATATGTGGAGGGTGATGATGTCGAAGGGCTAGGAGAGGCTGACAGTCTTCACGAGCCACCCTGATGGAGCAAAAGGTGGTAAGAATAGGAGAACTACTTGAGGAAATCTCAACAGCTTTGGATAAGGTGCAAGGTCGAGGTTATAGCGATGTAGGTAATAACCCAGCAAATCAAGGGGACCAAACTTGTAACCAAAGGAATGGTGACCAATAGGTTAACCCTAAGGGAACCGGAGAGACTAAAGGTGGCTGCAACAGGAGAGCTAACTCCATAGACAGTCGAGAAAGATGACGAAGAGTAGCTCAATCCTAAGCACGAGGTGTAGAGCAAGACTAGAGTCAGAATTACGGTTTACCCTTACCTTCGTCGATATCTAACATAAGACAAGATGCTACGTTAATTTAAAATGAGGGAGACTTGAGAGATCACTACGGAGAGGTGACATAATGGATCACCTGCATGCAATGCTGATCCTTCAATCATCGACCAGCCAACAAATTATCCTCTAGTTGATGCATAGCGAATAACCTAACAAGTGCAACAATAGTTATAAGCCACATTAGGACTTCCTACAGGCGAAATAAGGCGCCTAGTAAGCTGAGTGTTGAACTAGAGGACAAGTTCGACATGCATCGTGGCAAAGAGATAACTTACACTAATCTCTTTTCCCATGAGATCAAAAATGGACCTTTCATGGATAATTTCAAGCCCCCCTAGATGACACCCTATGAAGGACCGATTGACTTAGACAACTACATCAAGATATACGAGTCCTACATGGAGTTTTATAGGTACCCATAAGAAATTATGTATAGAGCATTAAGCCAATCTCTCGCCGGTTCAGCCAAGCGTTGGTTTAGATCCTTGAAAGGAGAAAGCATTACGAGCCTTTAGGACCTAAAGATCGCTTTCTTAAATCAATTCATGGGAGTAAGAGCCCCCTCCCCCAATCCAAGGAAAAGCTCAGCTTCGTAACCCATGGGCTGAGTGAGTCCTTAAAGGATTGGCTTGCGAGATACATGAAAAAGGTAGTGAATCAACAACATCACTAAAGACATCGCCCTCATAGGGGCGCTTAGCAGCATGAAAATGGATATTCCTTTAAGGGATGTCCTCGACCATAAAGGCGCCAAGTCATATAGGGAATTCTTGGAGAGAGCCCTAGGCTTCATAAATTAAAAAGAAGTTAAAGGCCTGGTACACATGTGAGGTATGGGAGGCGAAATAGCAATAGCCAAGGGTAGAACCCAAGAGGGAAGAAAAGAGGTGATCTGCCAGGGCAGAGTAGTACACTAAGGCTACCCATCTATGACTTGCAGCAAAACACCCCAAGTCAATCTATTATTTGAGATAACACTAAGCAGTAGAGGCAGATGATGGTCGACCTCGACCACAACAAGGATATGACAACTATCATGATCTTGTAGCCCCCATAGATAACATTTACCATTAAATCAATGACAAGCCTTATCTCCAGCATCCACCACCGATGAGATCAAACCCCAATAAGTGTAACCAAAACAAGTATTACAAGTTCCCCGGTGACGTAGGACACTCCATAAGTGAGTGCACGGACCTCAAGGATGAGATAGAAAGGCTAATCAAAGAAGGTCGGCTACAAAAGTACAAGGCTAAGAAGAATAGAAGGAATGAAAGGAAAAATGATCGTCTGAACGATCAGAGGAACGATGGGTGACAACATGATGACTATCATTGATATAACAACGTGGGCGAACCATAGGAGTGATCCGCACCATCTTTGGAGGACCTTACAATGGAGGAGACTCTAGGAGGTCCCAAACAAACTATGTCCGTGAAGCAAGGGAAAATATGAGGTAGAGATGCATAGAACGTGTCGACCGATAAGCTAGCCAAAGAGCAAAAGTTTAAAGGCATAAAGATAGCTTTCTCCTAAAAATATGCACACCGAGTCCACTTCCTACAAAACAACACCTTGGTGGTCAAAACGTTGATCAAGAATTTTATTGCGTGTCAAATTCTGATGGACAATGGAAGTTCAGTCATCATCATCTATACTAAATGCCTCAAGAAGATGGGAACCTCGCTAGACTAGACAACACCAAATTCTCCACCAATATTCAGATTTACTGGCGATAACATAATTCCCAAAGGAACAATCAAGTTGTCGATCACGGTCGAAGATAAACCTCACATAACATGGCATGTCCAACAGACAGTTTTCCTTTCCAATGAATTGATCAACTAGTTGATGCCATTGCAAGGCACGATTTGATAAGCTTCGTGGATGCTTATTCAGGCTACAACCAAATCCTGATACACTGAAGAGACTAGGAACACACGGCTTTCATCACAGACATAGGACTATATTTTTATCTCATCATGCCTTTCAGGTTGAAAAATATAGGGGCAACATATAAACATTTTGTGAACAAGATGCATTCCAAATAGATTGGAAAAATTATAGATGTATATGTCAAAGATATGTTAGTAAAAAGCATAACAACAAGTTTGCATATTGCTCACCTTGACGAGATGTTCCAAGTTTTACAAAAATACAAGATGAAGCTCAACCTTCTAAAATATGCATTCGGAGTGGCATCTAAAAAGTTCTTAAGCTACATGGTTAGCCATCAAGGCATCAAAGCTAACCCAACAAAGATACAAGCACTACTGGATATGGAAGCACCATGAAAGCCCCAAAAGGTACAAAAGTTAATAGGTTGTGTCATCGCTCTTAATCATTTCATTTCCAGGGTGACCCGATAAGTGTGTACCATTCTTTGACATCTGGAAAGGGAGAAAGCCATTTGAATGGATAAGAGAATGTGACGAGGTGTTCAAATGCCTAAAGGAGTATCTAGGAAAACCCCTTTTGCTTTCAAAAGCTCTGTTGAAGGAGACCCTACAAATTTATTTGGCAATCTCATCTCATGCTTTAAGTTCTGTCCCCGCCAGAGAAAAAAGAAAGTCTTAACTCCCAATCTACTATGCAAGCAAACGACTGCTTGACGAGGAGACATGACACCTAAAAATGGAAAGGGTGGCGCTGGCTTTGGTTATGTCAACAAGAAAACTAAAGAGGTACTTCTTGGAACACAAGTTGGAAGTTTTAATAAACTACGTATGAAGGCAAGCCTTATAAAAGCCAGAGACCTCAGGTTGATCACTAACATGGTCAGTCAAATTAAGTCACTCTGACATTGTGTACAAACCTAAGACTGCCATTAAGGGGCAGGCTTTGGCAGACATTGTCACTGAGTTAACAAGTCAGCCTGAAGGAGACGTAAAGGAAGTAGAGGAAAAACAACCCAAGTGGAAGTTGTACGTCGATGGTTCGTTGAAAGAGCAAGGCGTAGGGGCAGGGATTATGCTGATAAGCCTTGAAAACTATAGGATCATGACGGTAGTAAACTTAAAAGTCAAAGTCTCCAATACTGAGGCCGAATATGAAGCATTGCTAGCAGTGTTAAGGCTGGCCCATCTTCTAAAGGTTGACCTCTTAGAGGTTTATAGTAACTTACCGCTCGTCGTGAACCAAATCCAGGAAGAATACAAAGCTAAATATATGATAATGACACAATACATGAGGAGAGTCAAGGAAGAAATTGCCAAGTTCTAGTCTTGCAAGGTGAAGTAAATGCCCTAAGAAGAAAATAGCAACGTCAATGCTCTAACTCGCCCTGCCACGTCAAAGGACTCAAAGTTACTAAAGATCATCCTACTTGAGGTTCTTAAAGTCCCCACCATCCATCAGGATAAGATCAAAGAAGCAATGCTCATTGCCTAAGCAAAAAATTGGATGACACCGATGATCAGGTATTTGTTGAGGGTGAGCTACCCATTGATCTAGCCAAGGCTAAAAGGATTCGATATAGGGTGACATGTTACCTGCTTAATGAGGGGATGCTGCATCGTGAGAAAACTCAGCTCCTTTGCCTTGACAGGGACAAAGGATTGGAGGTTCTAAAGGAAATCCATGAAGGGTTGTATGAAAATCACTTGAGAGGGCAATCCTTATTGCATAAAACATTGAGACAAAGATATTATTGACCGACCTTGAAGAAAGACGCTATTGAATATGCTCGCAAGTGTGATAAATGCCAACACTATACTATAATGCCGAGGTCTCACCCTGAAAACCTGACGTCACTTTTAAGTCCTTGGCCCTTCGCGAAATGGGGAATCAAATAATTGGTCCATTCATCACGACGCTAAGTGGCTTTAAATTTGCAATAGTAGCAGTCAGCTACTACAGTAAATGGGCCAAGGTAAAAAGGTCACCACAATCACAGAGGCCAACTGCACAAGCTATATTTGGTATAATATCGTTCGCCACTTTTGAGTTCCAAACTCGCTCGTTTCTGATAACAAGAAGCAATTTGACAATGCCAAGACTAGAAAATTCTGCGATGACCCAGGCATTCATTAGAATTTCTCAACTATCATCTACCCTCAGTCAAATGGTTAAGTTGAAACAGTAAACAAGATCATGAAGCATATATTGAAAAAACGCCTTAATGACTTGAAAGGAAGATGGGCTAGGAATTTCCAAAAGTATTGTGAGCTTATAGAATGATGACTCGAACAACCATACGTAAGACTCCATTTTCACTAACATACGGCATAGAAGCTATGTTGCCGATCGAGCTAATCACGCCAAAATAAAGTGTCTACATATGATGAACAAGACAATACACAGCTGATGCATGCTAAGCTCGACTTGCTCGAAGAATGAAGAATAGACTCCTTGATACATCTCGCAACCTACCAACAAAGGACAATGAGATATTACAACAAGAAAGTCAAAGAAAAGAGGTACATGTGGGAGATTTAGTTTTGAGGAAGGTGACTCTGACCACAAAGCCGAGGAATGCAGGTTCTCTTAGTCCAAAGAACCAATTATTTGGACTAATTGGTGACTCTAACCACAAAGCTGAGGAAGGACCCTACAGAGTTCAAGACATCATAAGGCAGGGGACATAAGTGCTAGAAACCATGGTAGGTTGATATGTGGAGCATCCATGGAACGCCGAGCACTTATTACCAGTAATTATTATTTTTATCTTACTTGTCTCTACATTAGCTATATTATTTTCAGGCATAAAAAAACTCCAAAGGAGTTGTTCCATTTATAATTATTGTCTGCTTTTACTTTTGTCCATATCTTTCTCATGCAATATATGATGTCATTTTAAGTTTGATAATATCAAGAATAGAGTTAAAGATTTGATATTTGACATGGGGGTAGGAGACATGCGAGACTAAAGGTCCTACTAAGTCTCGACCTTCCCTTAAATCTTTTTACTCGATAGGTTTTACCAATCAAATATTAAAAATATCAAAATTTAATGCACAATCACGAGTTGCCAGAAGTCAGCTCTAATCGTAAAACAAATATGTAAACAATGAAATGTGTAGTATTCTAAATAATGGCCAAAAGCCATAATCACGATGTTGCTAGAAGTGTGCTCATATCATAAAACAAATGTTTAAACAATGAAATGTGTAATATTCCAAATAAAGGCCAAAAGCCTTAGAAGTCATTACAAGAAAAAAAAAAGAAAAAGAAAAAGGGCCAAAGACTGTCCTACAGAATAATAAAAATACAAAAGTTTTGTTTGTCAGTCTCCGTCGAGGTTTCTTTCCCTACCTTCATAGCAATAGTCGACTCATCGGCTAAGGTCGAGGAGTCAGAAGAGTATAAGAAAGATAGATCCTAGTTGGGATGTTTTGCTTGAATCTGTTCCACTATTTGCTCACCTGTAGAAAGGAGAATTTTTTTTCTGGACATTTTCATGCTTCTTAGAAGCTTGATAAGCTTTGAACATGGCTGCATCTGTAGCAACAACCACAGCGGTGATCTATTTTAGCCCGCTTCTTCTCGGCCTTTACAGTTTCGGCCTTAAAAACTTCTCCCTAGCCTTGGATAACGTCTTAGTCTCTTTCTTGGTCGCCGCCTTAAGGACTTCGACCTACTTTGATAGGGTAACATTCTTCTCCTGTTCAACTCAGAGAAGGTTTAGGGTCTTTGCCCCTTTATCTTTAGCATCCTCGACGGGGAGCCTTTTGACATCGAGAAAGGCTTTGAGATTTTCTATCTCCCTACGAGTCCATTCCATAAGAGGCTAGGGCCATCATCAAAGCCTAAAAAAAATTTAAAAGGTTAAAAGAAAGCGAGGAGACAAGCATGCTTAAGGAGGAGAAAAAGAGACAAAAAGTTGTACCTTAACTTGGTGATGAACTAGCTCGCACTAACAGATAAGGAGAGGAGATTTCTTAGGCATGGACTAGTCTTTCTCAAAAATGCTGTCATAAATTACCTAGCAAGCAAGGCTGAACTGTGTTAGGAGGTCAAGAATGTTGGCGATTTAGGAGTTAGATAGGCCACCTACTATAAAATTGGGATCAGTTATCCGACTGAAATGCATGGGGCTATCTATGAAGAGGGAGATGAAACATCCTGCACTTTGACAACAACAGCTTTGTCTGCTCAATGCCTATGGGTCGACATGTTGTCATCAGTTCATTGTTTCTTTGCTAGAGAGCCATTGTTGATCCTCTTCTTTTCCTTATGAGAAGGCGGTTTCTTGGGACCAAGCTATAGCTGCAGTTCAACATCTCTGCAAAGAATAAAATTTTTAGAATTAGCAAAGGAACATACAAAAATAGAATTGAGTCTCAAGGGTCCAATTAGTTTAAAAATTTATAGTTGAGACTCAGTTACACATCTCCAGTAAGAACTTAAATTTTGAACGCCTACTTGACCTTCTAGTCATTGCCCATTGAGCTATAAGGCTTGCTGACCTGTTCTTTTTTATATTCTTTTAAAACTTCTTGAACTCCTTGTCTCAAGGGAAAATAGGCAAGTTCGCTTAAAACACACCACCAACCTCCTTAAAGAACAACAATAGGTCATCTACTTATTGATAGTCAATAATATATGGAGTTCCAGACTCATTGTCAAAATCCTTGCTCTAACTTGGGTCATCCCAAAGAGACTTCCTCACGGCGTGAGTGTTTCTGCAAAAAAAAAATATATTCTATGTTTTGAGTATTTGTTTTGTTTTTAGATTGTCACAATATATGTTAAACAATAATTATTTGTTTTTATTTTATCGTTGTAGTAGTTGTTATATCTCTGTGTTTATTGTATTAAAAAAATATTACCTTGTCAGATGTATTATGTGTTTGTTCTTGTTGTTAGTTTGAAATTTTTAGATCCTAAATGATTTTTCCAGATTCGTGTTGTTTTTTGTCAAAAAGGTTTACATTATGTCATATGTCATTTACTAACTTTTTTATATTCGTGTTGTTTTTGTCAAAAGATTTACAGTATGTCATATATCTTTTACTGACTTTTCTAGGCTGTAACGCCCCTATATGGGGGTTAACAGTTTTTAATGAGATAAAATAAAAATAAATAATAAAAGTAAAACCTTAAAAATAAAATTTGCCCGGGACTTAAATGAAAACTCTCAACTCAAAAATAAAAATATAACGACAAATAAACCACAGTTTAATGTAGCACCTTAAATTTAATAATATAAACTGTTGTCATCATCATTTTAACCCTCAACACATTGTAATACAGTCACAGAAAGTAACAATTGATGCTTACATTATCATGAAGAACATTCTCAACAATTGAAGCAGTCCCAATGTAATATAGCTACATCACTTCCTCAACTATATTTCTCGTAGCCACCTCACACTTAGTGAGTCCTGAAAAGATAAAAATATAAGGGAATGAGCGACACTATGCTCAGTAGAGAAAGCCATTACTCACCTTTAGGTTTTTATCATTACCACATTAAAACCTGCATGGTTAGTAAGTTACATCACATTCCAGATTATGAGGTTTATTATGATCACATCTTATGGATACCGTAGTTAATCATTACCAAGTGTCATAATTACACATTTATACAAATATTACCAATCATCATTGTTCCTAGGTATCCATGTTAAATTGAGTATCACTCAACTTATCGAAACCCAAATGGGCGCACTTGATCACCCTATAAACATTCCAAGGGTGTTCCGGTGAGGGGACATCAAGCCCCGAGTCCTCACCAAGTCGATTCCTGTACAGTGTGTTCTGGGACTTTCAACCCAAGGAAGCGTCATCGCCTTCCCCCTATTTTACCTTTTAGGGTATTCATGCCCAAGGACGTAACCGTCGCCCTCTTCATGTCTCACAATTTCTCTATATTGAATCATTATTAATAGAGTTAGTTTTCCTAACCATGCTTCTCAATTTATAACATGTGTCAATTCATTATGTTCCTCGCCGTACAATACAAGACGAGTCCATGTCATAGTTTCATATGTGATACTCATATAATATCAGTTCAACATAGATATATATAGATTGCGGCAAAACAATCAATTTTAATTCTATAAAAACCTCACAAAAGATGAGTAATAGAATCCCTACCTTTCAAGCTTATCAACAATCTTTTAATCCTGGAATCAGTTAACGTTAGCTCCATACTCCCTTGATCCTAAGGCGTGCATAAGGACAATTAATACTAAAGCACAACATACAACTACATTCATAAATAAATCATGTGTAAACCTATCTTACTAGTATGCCATTAAAGCTTTTATATAAATCTCTTTTGAATACCACAGTAAACAATTTTTGTCTTAACACAATATAAAATGTGAACAAGTAATCTATATGTTTTAGTCCCTAATAAGATTCATCAATCACTTAGGATAATATTGGAAAGGTTGCAAGACATTAAAAAATTAGGTGGTGAGCAAAGATGGGTTCTTGGTTCAGGTTAGCAGCTGGTATACCATAACAAACTGGCAGATTTACTAGTTTCCAATACAAAAATTGAATAATTCTTTAGTATAAAAGAAAATTTATAAATGAAAGACTAAATTTGTTCATAAGATTCTAACCTCGGATTATGGTTAGTTGGAAGCTTGAAATGGCTTCAAAACAGGTTCCTTTACTTCGGTATGACTGAAATTCTTGCTCAAATGGAGGTGATGGTGGCTGATTTTTATGGCTGCCTTGAAGAAGTTCTCTAAGTATTTTGCTTCAGCAAAGAAATGAGAAGAAGAGTGTGGGAACCGTGGAAGAGAAAGGAAGAAAAGATGAAGTCTTTGAAGAGAAGTGATAGAAACAATTATAGAGGAGACATGTTGAAGCATGTCACGGAGGAAATAAAGAAAATGAGGGTCAAGAGTAGTTGGAAAAGATATCCTTATGTCTCATCTAAAGACTTTAACACACATAATGCCAATATGACATTTTTGAGATTTATTAGAAGTTCTAAGGCTTTTTAGTAATCATACTAAATAAATATAGGAGAATTTTAGAAAATTTAAAAATAGATAAAAATAAATATTATAAAATAAATTTAAATGAAGCAATTTTTTTTATACACTAAAAATTAATTTAATTACCTCAATACCCGTTAGAAGAATAACGGGTGTCACATAGGCTCATGTTTATTTTGTCAAAAAAGTGTACAGTTAAATGTGTCAGATTTTATTTGTTTGTTTGTAAATTGTCAAAAGTTGTACAATTAGAGTTTCGTTTTTCAAAAGTCGATCTGATTGCATGTTTATTTTTTAAAATCTGAACTGTTTTGGTCTAGCTTATTTTTAACATGTACATCATTTACCTATCATAAGTCCCTAGTCCTTTTCTTTTTCTATCTTCTTTAGGATCTCATTCGAGACTCGAAGTTTAGGTAGAGCAGACTTAAGATAAAAACGAAAAAAAAGGAAAAAAAAGAGTCAGTCCATTCTAGAAACCAAACATGCCTTCCTCCTATTCATATAGGAAAATCAAAACCATCTGTGTCTTTTGTGCTTCCAGTCTTGGTAAAAGTAGAGTCTACTTAGAAGCCGTAGAATACTTAGGACAGGTCTTGGCATGCAAGAAGATTAACTTGATTTATGAGGAAGGCAGCTTAGGGTTAATGGGGAATATAGTAACAGCAACACATCTAAGAGGTAGCATGTCATGGGGATTATCCTTCATCTCCTAGCTGAAGGGAACCTCTGTGAAAAAACCATAGGTAAGGAAGAGAGAGTCTTGGACATCTCTAAGCTTCTTGAAAATACGATCCATAACTTTGACGCCTTCATTGCATTATCTGGTAGTTTTGGCAACCTTGAAGAGTTATTCATAATTGCTAGTAGGAGTTTCTTGAGTATTCACTCCAAACCCTTAGGGCTTTTGAATGTAAATAATTTTTATGATGGTCTTTTAAATTTTTTAGATTACACTGTGGAATAAAACTTCATTGTAAAGTCGAGAAGACAAATCTTTGTTACTGCTTCAACAGCTGAAGACCTGCTTGAAAAAACGCAAGTTATTTGTCTGGAGTCTGACACTACAATGTCCAAACTTGATTGCAAGAAAGAAAGCAAGAAGCAACCATTGGATTTAAACCTCCATCTGTAATCTTTTGGCTTTACGCACAACATGTTCATCTCTATTTCTTGTGTCTTGAATAGCCACTCTCTTCCATATTTGTATTTTTTGTGACATGCTGTTGTTAAAACTTTTAGATTCATTGACTCTAGTGTCGGGATGGTTGATATTATGGAGTAACTCGTACTCTTGAAACACATCTCGTTTAAGGTTCGATCTTTTCTTTATTGATGCTTCTGTAATCTCTATGCATACATAGTTATGATAGTTGATTATTTGGAGTATTTTGTACTCTCAAAACATATCCATATTATTTCTATAAGCTCTCTATGTATTATTTTAATACACGTTTTTAATATAAATACTTTTTTTGTTTATTTTATTATTATTATTATTATTATTATTATTATTATTATGTAACACAATATCTCTAATCTAATTATAAACTACGGTTCAAAAACAATAAAGGACTAAAAAATGGCATAATTAACATATGCACTTCTCTAGATATATGTTAGAATAATCTTGATAAAAAAAGGCCCCTTTGACTCAAATTCCTAGCTTCGTCACTGCATGAGACTACTAAGCGTAAAGAAATATTTCTTAATATTATATAGAGTATTGTAGAATAGAAATTCTTATTTTTTTTCAATTTGTGATTTAAGTAGGTTTATATTTAAATTTGTGAAATGTTTTAAAGATATGCTAAATATAGTTAGATATCAAAAATCAGACAAATAACTGTCAATTAAGTGGTTCATAGACTCTTATTTCTTCTAAAAGTTTGAGGTTAAAACCTCAAGGTGCTCAAAATAGGGGTATTTTATTAAACACCTAAAGGGGTAAGTTTGAAGGGCCTTTGGCATGTCTAGGCCGAGCTAGGCCCATTGCATGCCTAGGCTGGCTTAGGCCCTTCGCATGCTAGGGCCTTGCTGGCCCTGCAGGCCTGGGGGCCAGGCCTGGCCTAGTCTAGTTGGCTGAGCCGGTCCATTTGATACCTCTAGAGAACTCAAATATTAATTTAAGATGGATTCCCAATTCATTATAGTTCGACAAACATTTATACATTGATTACGTAATTTTTTTACCATTTGTATCCATCGTTAGCTGCCTAGTTGGCTACTCATAATTCCAAAGTTATAGAGAGCTGTTGGAAACCACTATTATTGCACATTCAGTTATGGGGGGACTCAAATTATTAATTTAAAATGGATTCCCAATTCATTATAGTTTGACAAACATCCATACATTGATTTCGTAATTTTTTTTTTTTTTACCATCCATGTCCATAGTTAGCTGCCTAGTTGGCTGCTCATAATTCCAAAGTTATTTAGAGCTGTTCGAAAGCACTAATATTGCACATTCATAGGGTGTTTGGCATGAGGTAGTCTACACTATTATCTCAGTTATAAACAGTGTAAAATTCTCGCGTGCTTCTTTTAACGATAGTTGACAAATTAGAAGACTCATATATGTCTGTCAAATTTATAAACTAATAGGATAAATCGATATTACTGGCTTTTCAAAACTTGACAAATTGCTTTTAACTAAATATCTTTCTCAAAAATATATCTTTCTCCAATTTCAAAATCTCTATGTCCATTTTTTACTTTCAATGTAGGAATTGAATATCCATGCACACTGATCCAAAGGACCGTCCATTGGCTGCTCCCAAGTGCCGGTTTGTGGGGAATCGACTTGTATTTCACTCGCTTTGCTGGCCTTTTGTTTCACAAGCCTGGTGAAACATTCCTTCTCAGCATTTTGGCCACTCTGCTTTCACCCTTGTTAATTTAACATCCACGACTCATGAATTAATTATGGATTAGTTGACACTTGAGTTTTAAAACATTATAATCACACCATAATCTACTAACAAGTTCCTGTTAAAAATTCTGAGATATATGAACAATAAAAGCGGAAGAAATAGATCTTAACACTGGCCATGGTAATCAGTTTCAACAACTTGTCTGAAACAAATATATATTAGTCACACAAAATAAAGTTTTGTTGAAAACTATTATGACTAAAATCCAGTTTGTTCGCAGTGGTATGTAAATTGAAGTTGTATAATCCTAAAGACGTACATATAAACTTATACCTCTGTTGTGCTGGTCTTGATATTTTGCACCAGAATGTGCCATTTCCCGTTAGACTCAAATGGTTTTCCTGTTCTACTCCAAAGATTCCAGGCCTCCATTTCTTCATAGGACTCTCCACAGAATCCAAGCTAACGACTTTGGAATTGAATTTAATGTAAGGAAAGAGAGCGAAGTATTAAGCATAACATTTTATATAGTCCAAAACCTGGTCGTGACTTGGGTACTGTACTTGTCTTAATGAAGAAGGCCAAGGGAAATCTGAGAACTCATGACTTTCTTTGGCGATTTGAAGTTTTGTGGACTGTAAAGTGTGATTCCAAACTCCTCCAACGGCTTCTTCAGCTTCGAAAACAACCGGAGAAAACCCGTTCTCTACGGCATATTTGCAAGCTAGAAGGCCACATAACCCTGCCCCAATGATTGCCAGTCGTCGTCTTTCCGTGGTTAACATCTTAGACTTCTAAAGATTTGCTTGTGGAACAATGTTTTGCAAAAACTATCAAGAACTTTGATGGGAATAGTTAGCTCTGTGTGTATATACATGTTAACGGTCAATTATGAACACAGCATTTACACATATAAACATTGTGTAGTCTATTTGAAGTAAAATGTTATTTTTGGCTAATCTTTTTTAATTTTCTTTTATTTTTCACCTATGCATTTAGTTCTAAATCCTCATGATAATTTCATTTTCATTTTGTTAATGAATTCATCATAATTTTTTTATCATTATCTGTTGTTTTTCACTAATACAGTGTTTTAACGAGCAGAGCTTTGGGACATTTGTAGTGTGTGTATGTCAATTTTTTATGATGATTTGTGTAAGTCTATGGGTTTTAAATAAATTTTGTTTTAGGAGGATAAACATCTCATTTGATTATATCATGTAATGAAATGGTTGACTTTTTTATTTTTTTAAATGAAATTTCCTATTTTAATTCTTTTCTATTTAAGAAAACTAGATTGCTACATGGAATAACCCCAAATGACACCACTTATTAAAAATGCACTCCTTTTTTTCACTTTTCAAAACTACCCATTTTTTATTTTTTATTTTTAATTGGATTTACAATTTTACATATTTATCCCTGATCTATCTCAGATTTTCTTTTTCAATTTCTTTCTCTCTCATTCCCAGATCTCAGATTTGGCTCTCTCTTTCTAACCCTGATCTGCCTCTCTTTCTATCTCCCCGATCTCGGCTCTCTCACCCTAAACTCAACTCGGAAGATTTTGACGAAAGGGCAAAAAAAAAATTTCAAATTGAGTAAAAGTCCTCTTTTTTTTTGGAACAAAAAAAACACGCTTTTCTGTGCAGGTAAACTGTCCCAGTTTTTTTCAAAAAAAGAAGGAAAATGACTGTAACATGATAAGAAACCTCAACAGGATGAAAAAAAATGGATCCGTTTTGATGTCTAAAAAGCCTTTTTTTTATGCCAAAAACTGTCCACAAAAAAAAAGGTCATTGACCAAAAATTTTTTTTTTCAAAAGGTTATTTTTAAAAATCCTCCCCTAAACTCCCATAATTTGCATCTTTCTCTCTTTATCTCCCCCCTCCTCCCAACCAATCTGGCTCTCTTTTTGTCCCTAATTTGCCTCCTTCTCTCTGGCTAGAACCGCCACTGCTTGGGATTCCCCAAGCCGCTTAAGTCGGGAATTCTAGCGGTGCTTTGGGACTCCAATTGTTGCTCATATGTCCTATGCTGAAAAGCCTCAATCTCTCTAGCGTCTTTCTTCTCTCTGTTCACGAGTTTCGTGGCAAGGCGAGGAAATCTATGACGGTGGATCATCGTTGCCCATGAGATGCCAGCGAGTTGTAGCACGATCATGTCTGATTGTAGAACTTGAACACTTTCACTGTTTCGTTTTAATGGTTTCTATGGATGTTTAATTTTATTTGGAGATAGAAAAATTGACTAGGAATTTGGATAACTTTTTGCAGAGGCTTTGTAAGGAGGAGGAGGAGGAGGAGGAGAAGCATCGGCAAGATTGATTATATCTTCATGATGCTAACGAGGAGGAGGAGGTTCAAGAGCTGACGTTGTTGTCGTCGAGTTCAGAGGCTGACGAGTTGGACATGATCATGGTGATGTTTCCACGAAAATTCTTTTTCCTTCTTTTTTTTTTTTTAATTATTTATGCTTCAGTTTATGCGTTTTGTTTTTTAAGCTTCTAGTTTATTTTTTATATTTTTCTAGACTAGAGATTTTGTTAATATCTCTCAATTTGATACATACATGGACATGCTCATCCTTTAGTTAATTGCAATGATGGAGACAAGTAAGCATGCTAGAGAAATAGAACTCATGCAAACATTAAAGCTTACTGTTTCAGAAGCAAAGTAAGCAAAGCGAACTCTTCCAGTTTTAATTATTGATATGAGCTTATTGTATGAAGACTTTGTGTGTGTGTGTGTGTTTTTTTTTTTTTTGGGTTTTTGGACTGATTATTGGAATATATTGGATTGAGTTTGCTCGCCAGCTCATGATAAGTTTTGGTGGGTTCTGGTGAGGACGTAGAACCATGTTACTTGCTTGATTTATTGTTGTTTTTTTTTTTTATTTGGAATCTAAAGGGTTCCACGACGGAATCTAGCTGGTTTTGGCTATTATTTGGACGAAATCTGGTGAGTTCTATGTTGAAACCTGGTGGGTTTTGCTAGTTCAGGTACAAAATCTAGCAGGTTTCGGTGAGTTCCAAGACAGAATCTAGTTGCTTCAAAAAAATATGTTGGAATCTAGTAAATTTTATGTTGGAACCTAGTAGGTTATAACCCAGCACTTGCACTAGCAACTGGAGGTGGTTGGCGCTTCTTTGCTTCAAAAAAATTAAGCTGAAATCTAGTAGATTCTAAGTTGGAACCTAGCAACTTCTAATCTGGCCCATGCTCTGACGATCAAAAGCAGGTTCTAACAGATTCCACGACAGAACATGGTGGGTTCCATGACGGAACCTATCGGGTTCCATTTTGGGAGGAAAAATAACTTGACCTTTTAATAAATCCATGATTTCAAATAAAGAGGCCGCTTCAATAAGTCATTTGTTGGAGGGCATTTTAATAAGATGGTGCATTTGGGGGCATTCTTTTAAGTTGCTTTTTTATTTAGGTGTAGATTATTCAATTCATTATGCAATCATAAAATTGTCTTTGTATGCTATTGAGAAAATGTGTAAGGGGAAAAACATTAATGCCCCATTTGCCTAAATCACAATTGGAACCATTTTGCTACAGTATTTTCTTTCACAAAAAATTAAATTTCTATTCAAGTTGTCTGTTCAAATCTGTAAATCAATCGGGCCATAAATCTCTCCCTCTTCCTTTAAGTTGCTCTGCTAGGGTTTCATTTTTTTGTACTTGTGCTTCCCCTTTGCTTTTTCCTAGGGTCATAGATCGACAATGACTTCTAGTTGTTTGATGGTGTTATGGCCATAGGAGGGGACATAGTTGTGCTTTGGTCTGTGATGGTGTAGTCTTCAATAGGGGAAGAATCGGTAGGTGGGTGGACAATCACAAGGTAAGCTTCAGAGGTGTCGAAAAAGAAGCTTGTGGGGCCTATAAGGATGATAGAGCCGGGTGTTTGGTTGCTTGTTTTTGGCTTGTCGACAGCTTGGGTTTTAGTTCATCGTCATGAAGGATATGGAGCGATGCCGTGAGGAGGCTAACGTATATGGGGTAGGATCTAGCAGAATGGTGTTGTTTGATGAAGCGAGCCATAGGAGAAGTCCAATGGGTATGTGGCACAGAGTCTCTAGTTCTGGTAGGGAGGCTCACAGCCTCAGATCTGGGTGTGGAAGTAGGTGCTATCATTCACAACACTGGGGATAGAAGGTGGGTGGTGGTCGACGGGCAAGGGATAGAAGGCCGGGGGGAGTTTGGTTTCAATGGTGTAGTGCGTCCGTGCGGCTCAATAGCGGTGGTCATGTCACAGTCGGGCCTCTTTGGAATGTCGAGGCTAATAGTTTTTTTTTTTTGGCTTTTTTTTTTTTTTTTTTTTACATTGTGTGTTTAGATTGCAATAAAAGAGGTGACAGAGATAGCCTCCTCACCTCTAATTTTAGCATGTTTATCTCCTTTTTTTGTAATCTATGAAAGATGTGTTGAAGTCCAACTGAACTTTAGTCTATGCCGTGTTGTTTATGCCTTGTTGAGGAAGGGTTTGATTTCAGTCGACTAGTTTAATCCATTAACTATCGTGGTATTTAAGTGGCCGGCATTGCTGTGCCAGGCCCAGCCCTCTAAAGTAGAGGGTCATGGCAGGCCCGGCTAGCAAAGGTTCTGTAACACCCGCCTATTTTTATGTAATGAATCACGTAAAGTTAGTAGCGACGTTAATGATATTTTATTAATAATTTATGTTATATGTAATGATATATGATGTTAATGTTATTAACTTTTTATGTCAAGTTTTATGACAGGTGACGACCACATGGAATCGTTGTGCTCAAGTGTTCATGATTATTTTAATGTATGTTTAATTATGATGCAATGATGTATGAATGTTTTAATGTATGGCATTTATGGACAGTTCAGCAGGCCGAAATTTTAAGTTCAGCAGGCTGAAAAGTCTGCCCAAGATCGGTAGGCCAAAGGAAGCCATCGGCAGGCCGAACTTGGTGGAACCGGTAGGCCGAAGGGGAAAATCGATAGGCCGAACACGGCTGACGAGCAGTCAGCAGAAATCTCTCCAAATTTATGGCTGAGATAATTACGATAAATGAATGATTTATTGTGATTAATTGACACAATAATGGAATGTTTTATCAGTTAAGGAAATTAAAGGGTTTGACTTCGCATTGATTTGTATTATTTTAAATGGTTTTCTATTTTTAGAGGGTAAAAATATGGCAAGTAAGATTATAATTTTGACTTTCCCTCTTTTCTCTCCTTCCTCCACGCCAATTGCCATCTAACAGTCAGAAAATTTTGACTTAATGGAGGATAATGAATCTTCATTATGCTCATAACGTTAAAAAAAAAAAATTTAACGTTCTTTTCCCTCAGATATTCACTCTTCTCCCTCTCAGTTCTAAGACATTTTCTCATTTTCTCTCTTCCTCTTCTCTTCTCCACGCATTCCATTTCTTTTCTCTCGAAAATTCTCTGCAAGAAAATTGAAAGAAAAAGTCATATTTTGTTGGTTGAATTCAAGAATTTTGAGAAGAAATTTCAAGGTAAGAACTCAATTTTTTCGTTAATTCTGAAAAGAATTCTTCTTTTCAATCGTTTGCAATATCTTTCTTTAGGTATGTATTTTTGCCTTGAGTTTTTAATATGATGTTCATGTATGTATTGTGTGATGTTTTTTCAAGTTTCATGTTATTTCGGTGTTTTTATGAAAAATATGAATTTTCTATCTTCTAACCCCTCACAGTAAAATATTACTGTTTAACTTTGATGCATAAAAATGTAATGTTTATTCAAGAGGTAAATGAATGATGTTTTTCATAAAGGTTGTCAAGAATGTGCATGTATAATGTATGATGAATGTATTTTATGTTATGAAATTTATATGAGAAAACTGTTTTAACAATGTTATTTCTGGATTTTTGTTTATGAAATGTTATATATGTTTAAATGATTTTATGATAATGAAATAATTTTATGCATAATAATAAGATGTTTGTATGAATTTTTAAATTAAAATATATGTATTTTAATTGTTCGAAAACGTTTTTTTTTTTATAAATATTCATGTTTAAAAATGTATGGTTTGTTTTTACATGCTTAAGGTAATTTTTTATGATTTAAGGAAAAATCATGAAAACATGTTTATGTGATGATAATTGTTATTATGGTTATGAATTATGTTTGTAATATGTAATGAATGTATACATAAATGTTATATGAATGGATAATTTATGAATGGATGATTTATGTTGTGATGTTAAGTTTGACTTTATTGTATTTTAAATGGAAAAATATGACATGAACACACAAAGGAACGAGCACTTCGAGACTGTAGCGTCGTCACCAACTCGTATAAAGGTTAAGTAAGCTAGCTTAAAAGTAAGTACATTCTCACCTGCAACATGACACATTTTTCAAGCTTTGATGATATGTTCACAATGGTATTCACGATGATTTTATGGTTATTTTCTTTAAACGATTTCTTATGAAAAATTTTCATGATTTAAAGTTATTCATGTATGATGATGATATGTTTTATAACATGAAAATTATATATATATATATATATATGTATCACCTAATAAGTGTTGCACACCAGTGTTATGAAATGAAATGTTATGATGTCATGTTTGGTTTAGGATTAGCTACCCTTCTCCTCTCATGACGGCGCGCCTACAATGATGTTCATGGTGCAACACTTGGGCCCTTAAGATAAAATGGAATAAGTTTTTAAATGGTCAATGCAATGAAAGATATATTTCTATGAAATTGTGCTTAAGGCACTTTTATGATATGATGACAATGATGATGATGATGTTTATGTAATGTTTTAAATTGTGAGAATTATATTTACTTACTAAGCATTAGCTTAATCATGTTTTATGTCATGTTACAGATAAGGGTAAGAAAATCATGGATTAGGCGGAGGACATGGGAAGGCGTGTGAGCACTAAGCACGATGAATTGTAACCGGAAGCACGCCAAGAAGAACATTCTTATATTTTAAATCAAGTTTCATATTTTGAACACAATTTTTTTTTTATGATAAATATTTAAAGGATTCTTGAACTGTGTTTTATATTTTATTTCATCATTTTAAGTATTATGAACTTCTGCATTTTTATGAAAGGATGGTATTGTTTTAAAAAAATTAAGTTTTCCCAAGGATTTTTGGCTCGGTCGGCCTGCCAATGTCTAGAAGTTCGGCCTGCCGATCACGTTTTCAGCCTACCGGACAATGATGAGTTTTTAAGCCAGATCTGCAGAGCCTCTGCCGGCTTGTCGGTTGAGAAGTTCCGGCCTGTCGATCATGTTCGGCTTGCTGAAGTCCCCAGTTCAGCCTACCGAACTGTGGGAGTAAGTAAACTTTAATTAATGTGATGAATAATGAGATATGATGTGATGTTTTTTTATGAGTCTTGATTTTTGAACTTGGTATATCTATATTATTAAAATAAGTTCATGATTAATTTAAAGTATAATTGAATAAATTATGACATGGAATGAGTTTAGCATGTGATTTAACAATGTTAAGTTATATATAAAAAAAACGTGTTAATGGATCCTGGTTAAGTATGTTTAATTACTTTTACAATTAAAAGTATCGTTTAAGTTTTTGTATTCATATTTATGTTTTGAGTTAAATAAGTATGAATGTAAGAATGTAACGACATATGTAACGTCCGAAAGAAGGGGCGTTTCAGGTTCGTGCTTGGGCTGTGCCTGAGTGGAAAATCTTATGCCCAACCCTAGCCCAGGCCAAGGTCATGCTGGGCGCAGGCACGGGCCCAGGCCCTAGGGCTAGCCCTACGATTTTTAATTTTTTTAATTTCTAATTTTTTTATTTTAAAAATAATTTTTAATAAAAATTTGATGTATAAAATCATGAGACCAGAGACAGTGGGGAGGGGGATAGGGGGCTATGCCCCCCCTAGATCTTTGGTTTTGTTTTTTAATATAGCTTTTTTTAATATATTAATTCATTTAATGCATATCTATATATACACATCGATATTGCCTGTATAATATGTAATGGAATATGGATTAGGAACTTTACAAATTGAGTTATGTAAACTACAAAACTTGAGTTAATCTATAGTTTTTAAGATGCATAAAAGAAATACATGAAGAGGACTGATATATGTTTTGGGCTAATTATGAGATTCACTTTTTCTTTGGGGCTGCCTAGACATACATGTTTTGTATATTGTGACTTTGTCTGCTCCTTGTGGTTAATGGTCTATTAATTTTAATCACAGTTGGGCCTATCCAAGGCCAACCATCACAATGTGTAGTACAATGTCCTACATTATCTATAAATTCTATCACTGTACATCAAAGCTTAGATTTATTGAGCTCTCTAAAGTACTCCCTTCTCTCTATAATTCTCTCCCTCTTTCTATAAAATCTGAAACTTGTTCTTGATTTTCTAAATCTTCTTTCTTTCTTTCTTTCTCGTTTATTTCTCTTTGTTTTCCATGGATCCAAAGTATCATCACATGAGGAAATACTTTCATCACTTTCCTAGAAGATTCTTAGGTAGAAAAGTCTAGAGTCACTCGACTGTAGATTCTCATGCGTTTTGGAATCCTCGGTGATGTGAGGATGCTGATCGAAGAAAAAATTCGCCTGAGTGACTTCAATCAAAGGGCCGACCTTCTAGGTATGGGTATTAGTCATAGTGTAATGAGAAGAAGCATTCGTGCCGTCAACTCTATATGTAACAAATGTGGGTGGCAGACTAGTGAGGGTAAGTGTCATTCGTCCAGATTTGTGTCAGTAAATAGGGAGGATAAAGTCTATTTTTGCAAAGATGACCTTTCTAAAGAGAACTTAGATGACATATATGCTTCTCTTTAAAACCATCCAAGTGGATATGTCCAAGGTGTAATTTCTAATCTCTTGTCCAAATTCTATGCAGAAAGATAATGCCTCAAAAATCTAGCATTTGATGACCCTGTTTGTCAGTTTGTAAGAAAATTAGATAGAAAGTAAATTCTTAATCCATAGAGATCATTTGAATGTTTCTGCAAAAAAATTATTTTGTGTTTTATGTGTTTGTTTATTTTTAGATTGCCACAGTATGTGTTAAATAATAAATGTTTGTTTTATTTTATCGTTAGAGTAGTTGTTATATATCTATGTTTGTTTCATTAAAAAAATATTATCTTGTTAGATGCATCACGTATTAGTTTTTGTTGTAAGTATGAAATTTTTAGATCTTAAATGATTTTCCTAGATTCATGTAGTTTTTATCAAAAGGTTTATAGTATGTCCTATGTCTGTTACTGACTATTCTAAATTCATGTTGTTTTTGTCAAAAGGTTTATAGTGTATCATATGTCTTTTACTGATTTTTCTAAATTTGTGTTTATTTTATCAAAAAAGTGTATAGTTAAATGTGTCAAGTTTTGTTAGTTTGTTTGTAAATTGTCAAAAGTTGTAGAGTTAGAGTCTCGTTTGTCAAAAGTCGATCTGATTATGTGTTTATTATTCAAAATCTTAACTGATTTGGTCTGCTTTTTCTAACATGTACATCACCTATCTGTCATAAATCCCTAGTCCTTTTCCATTTCCATCTTCTTTAGGATCTCATTCAGGACTCAAAGTTTAGGCAGAGCGAACATAAGACAAAAATAAAAAAAAAAAAGAAAAAAAAAAGAGTTAGTCTATTTTAAAAACCAAACGTGTCTTCCTCCCATTCATCTAGCAAAATTTAAACCATCTGTGTCTTCTGTGGTTTCAGTCTTGATAAAAGTAAAGTCTATTTAGAAACTGCAAAATACTTAGGACAAGTCTTGGCACGTAGGAAGATTAACTTGATTTACGGGGAGGTAGCTTAGGGTTAATAGGAATATAGCAATAGCAACACATTATGGGGGCAGTTATATCATAGGGATTATCTCCCATCTCCTAGCTGAGGGGAATCTCTATGGAAAAACCATAGGTAAGAAAGAGAGAGTTTTTGATATCTCTATGTGACGACCCGCCTTTTCGGGCAGTCACTTTACTTTCATAATCATCGTTTCGTAAACAGTAATCTTACTTACTTAGTAAGAAAATACTGTAGTAAAATTTTTTTTTTCTTTCCTTAAACGTTCTTTATACTGATGCGACCTCTGTCGCATTCAAGTTGAGACATCGCTCAACACTTGTCCTTAAAATCATTTCAAAACGTTTCTTAAAACTTAATAAGAAACATTTATTAAATCATAGTTTAAAACTTTACTTTATAATTACATAAAACAGTTCATAAACTGTATCTTAAAACTTTGAATACAATTCTTAAAACTCTGATTTTCTTTAAAACTTTGAAAACACTACATTAACAATGGAAAACATTTTCTTTGCATAGCGGAAGCAAACAGTGATGGTATCCATACCCAAATCTTCGCATCTGTCCTCCGCAGCACCCAGCTCTTCTACCGGGTCCCATTGGTCACCCATAAATTACCTACAGCATGAAAAACTTTTAATGAGCTTTCGCTCAGCAAGTTCAAACATATTCTCACAAAGCATTTAAACATGCTTTAAAAACTTTTCTCATGAAAACCTTTCTCAAAATGTCTTTCATGACATGACATATAAACATTTCATAAATTAGCATTCAAGTAACATCAGAATGCATGACTCCATTTATGCTCAATTATTAACTTCAATTATGAGCATTTTATGAACGTTCTATAAACTTAAATATTCCTTTCTTTCTCAACCTTTATTCTTGTTCTTTAACTTTCTTTATCTTATAACTTTCATTTTCCTTACTTTCTTTAGTGTTCGTACCAACTCATTAATCATGAGATCATAAACATGATGCTTCCCTTGTGGAAGACTTGAGACCATCAAACATTGAGGTCTTGTACCTCACCTTCAGGAGGTCACACTTTAATTTTACTTTCATTACCTCATAACAAAGAGGCTGGTACGACACTTTCTTTTTATCCTTACGTTACCTTCTTATTAACTTTAGTGAGCATTTCAAATGCAATCACATTATATGCAATACACTTGCAATTCATAGCTTGTATTATAAAATTAATTGCATAATAAATGCAACTCATTGCATAACAAATGCAACATAAAATGTAAACACATTTTGCATATCATAACTTGCATTCTAACACTCATTGCATAACAAATGCAACATATTGCTTAATAAAGACATCATAAAATGCAAACATATTTTGCAAGCTATAACTTTTATTCTTAAATTTATTGCACAATAAATGCAACTTATTGCATAGCAAATGCAACATGAAACTTATAACTTAAACTATTAAACATTTTGCATTGTCATAATGCAAAACATACTTTCAATACTTTGAAAATCATAACTTAAACTTTTAAATAACGTTATGCATATCAATATGCAAATAAACCTTTAACATAATGGTTGCAAATTCATTGCAATTCTTTTTCTTGAACTTTAAAACTTTTTGCATAAATAATGCAAATATACTTTAAAAACAACTTGCTTAACACTTTGCAAACACATTTGCAAACATATAAATAAGCATTTAAAAATCATTTACTTCATGCTGTAGGTGAGGTTTGAAACTTACCCAAACTATGCTCTAGCGTTCTCTATTCCGTTCCTTTCTCGTTCCTTTTCCTTCCATTGGTCGGCTTTTGTGTCCTAATCAAACGACAGCCGACTCATTAATTAACTTTCTTTATTATCAATCCACTCGATTGATAATAAAACGTAAACATTAATCATTCTTTCCTTATTCATAACTTGGTATACTATCGGTCTACCGTTCTCTTACTCAACCTTATAAACTGTTAGTTTACATTTCCCTCAATTAGCCTTGTAACCCACCGGGGTTACTTTTCCTTTTAACCTTGTAACCCATCGGTTACCACTCGTTTACTTAAAACATTCCTCGTTAAATCTTGATCTCACATGACCGTTACGTTACTTAACGTATCACGGAACATTTTCCATCTAATAACATTATGCTAAATCGGAGTGTTCGACTCCGTTCTAGCCGTTTCCTTAAAAATGACGATTTTACCCTTAACGGGTTTTTTCGTCACCTTATAACGTTATAAAACCTATTCTTACATAAAACAGTGTAACAATCACTGATCATGCATTTCATAAATTTCTATGAAAGCATCTAAAACAATTCATACTGCAGTCGAGATTCCTACTTACTTGAACTCCAAGCTAAGCAGATCCAGTTGTATCTCGCTGCATCTACAGTATGTGAAGCATCCTCTGCAGTGCTCCTCGAGCTACCATAAATGGCTAGGAATGCTTCCTAGAGATCATTCATTCTTGAAACTATCATTCTGGACTCCGATACTACTGTTTAAATCGCCTCGATTCGCGTGCAGTCGGTACCGAACGATTTTCATCGGAGTGGAATTAGCTCTAACGGAGGTCACCATTGCGTTCAGAGCGTCGAAACGAGTCAGGAGGCGGTCTCAGATCTTCGATCGGAGGTCCGGATCACAAAATCTCATTTTGCCCTTTGACCGGCCGTTGACCGGCGGCGGTTGGCTCCGTTGAGGGCTGAGCTCGAGCCTACCCCCCCTAATTCAACCCTCCTGAGTCGATTGGTGGGGTCAATTTCACCCAATTTGCCCTCTAACATAGCAAATCGAAGACGGGTTTTACGGCCAAAACCGGCGGCTCCGATCTCCTATCTCCGGCGGAGATACCGTGAAATTGAGGTGGGGGAATTGTTCCCCGACCTCCTCTGAGTATTTCCCCTACGGTGGGGCAGCTCAACATCGCGTGGAACGGCGGCTCCACCTCTCCACGGCGGCGCTAGGCGGCGGGTCCTGGTTCTCCGGTGACCGGCCGTCGTTTCGTGAAATTGAGGTACCGAATTTCTTCCTCTCGGTCCTCTGAAGGTGTTTGTGCCTTCAATTTGGCACAAAACGGCCTAAAATGGCCAACCCAACCTCACCCACGGCGGCTCACGGCGGGTGCCTTCGTTCTCCGGCGAGGGGCGGCGGAATGGAGCAATTGACCGAGGGGTCTTGCTCGCCGTCGCCCTCTGATCATTTTGGCACCGGCGGTGTGCCACACCGCCACCAGGCACGACGGCTGCGACGGCGGCTCCACGGCGGCGACGGGGCAGCTCCGGCGAAGCCTTTCCAGCCAAAATTGAGCTGGAAAATTGGTACCATCTTGTTCCTCTCATCACACTGAGTCCATAGACACCAAAATCACGTCGATTGGTGGTCGGACGGTCGAGAAACGACGTCGGGAAAAAATGGGTTTCGCCGCCACTTTGGGCGGCGCGTGGGCCCTCCTCCGGTGGTGTTTTGGGTGGCACGACACCTCGTTGGACTCAGCTCAACGAGAGCTTCCCACTGGTATGGGAGGTGTCGAAAAATAACGCCGGAATCTCAAACGAGATTTTGAGGAGAGAGAGAGAAAATGTAGAGAGAGAAAGTAGAGAGAGAAAGTCGAGTTTGTGTGATATTTTTGATTTTTTTCTTTTTTTTTTTTTCTTTTCTTTTATAAAAAGTATAAGGTAAAATTGTGGTCCACACAATTCAATTCTTATACTGCATTACTCTAACACTGTATAATTTTCCATCTTATTATACAGTATTTTTCTTTAATTGTACTTTGTCTTAACATAATCTTTAATTTATTGCATTTTTAATGCACTAAAAATCTCGGGTGTTACACTCTAAGCGTCTTGAAAATATGATCCATAACTCTAACACTTCATTGCATTAATTGGTGGTTAAGGCACCCTTGAGGAGTTATTCATAGTTGCTAGTAGGAGTTTGTTGGGCATTCACTCCAAACCCATAAGTCTTTTTTTATGATGGTCTTTTAAAATTTTTAGATTACGCTGTAGAACAAAACTTCATTGTAGAGTCGGGAAGACAAATCTTTATTACTGCTTCAATAGCTGAAGACCTGCTTGACAAAATGCAAGTTATTCATCTGAGCCTGACACTGCAATGTCCAAGCTTGATTGGAAGAAAGAAAGCAAGAATCAACCATTGGATTTAAACCTCCATTTGTAATCTTTTGGCTTTACCCACAGCATGTTCGTCTATATTTCTTGTGTCCTGAATAACTACTCTCTTCTGCATTTTGTATTTTTTTTTATGACATGTTGTTGTTAAAACCTTTAGATTCATTGACTCTAGTATCAGGATGACTGATATTACGGAGTAACTAGTACTCTTGAAACACATCTCGTTTAGGGTCTGATCTTTTCTTTATCGATGCTTTTGTAATCTCCATGCATACATAGTTAGGATAGCTGATTATACAAAGTATTTTGTACTCTTGAAACGTATTCATATCGTCTGTAAACTCTCTATGTATTATTTTAATGCATATTTTTAATATAAATACTTGTCTTATTTATTTTATTATTATTATTATGTAATATAACATCCCTAATCTAATTATAAACCACGATTCAAAAACAATAAAGGATTGAAAAATGACATAATCAACATATGCACTTCTTTAGATATATGTTAGAATTATCTTGACAAAAAAATGCCCCCTGACTCAAAAATCCTAGCTTCATCATTGCATTAGACTATTAAGTGCAAAGAAATATTTCTAAATATTATATAGAATATTGAAGAATAAAAATTATTATTTTTTTTCAACGTATGATTTAAGCAAGTTTATATTTAAATTTGTGATATGTTTTAAAGACATGAAAAATATACTTAGATATCAAAAATCACACAAATAACTGCCTAGTTAAGTGATTGATAGACTCTTTTTTTCAACGTGTGATTTACGCAAGTTTATATTTAATTTGTGATATGTTTTAAAGACATGATAAATATACTTGGATATCAAAAATCACGCAAATAACTGCCTAGTTAAGTGATTGATAGACTCTTATTTCTTCTAAAGGTTTGAGGTTAAAACCTAAAGGTGCTCAAAATAGGGGTATTTTCTTGAACACCTAAAGGGCCAAGCTTAAAAGGCCTTTGGCATGCCTAGACTAGGCCGGGCTTGTTGTGTGCCTAGGCCGGCCCAAGCCATTCGTGTGCTAGGGCCGTGCTGGCCCTTTGGGCCTAAGGTTCGGCCTAGCCCTAGCCTATCAGGCATGCTGTGCCAACCTAGCCCGCTATAGTGAAGGGCTGGATCAGTCCATTTGATACCTTTAGGAGGACTCAAATTATTAATTTAATATGGATTTCCAATTCATTATAGTTTGACAAACATCTATATATTGATTACGTAATTTTTTTTTACCATCCATGTCCATCGTTAGTTGCCTAGCTAGCTGCTGATAATTCCTAAGTTATGGAAAGGACTATTATGGGGCGTTTAGTATGCAGTAATTTTGAGGTGGGAATAAGAATCTTACAGATTTTCAAGTTTGGTATGCAGTAATCTGAGTTTTGGATTCTTAGGAAACTCATTCCCATGGGATTCAGATTACCTCATTTTAGAGTAATCTGAATCCCAGCTAACAAGGTGATATTCATATTCTTGGGAATCTCAAAACTATGAAAATCTCACTTTTTTTCTATGATGATGATGATAATTATTATATTATTATTAAATAATAATAATAATATAATAATAATAATATTATTATTATTATTATAAATTAATATTTCTATACAATATAAATATAAAAATTATATCAATATAAAATAATAATTTGATAATAATGATAATAATAACATTAACAATAATAATAAAAATATATAATATATTACATATACAATATCTAAATATAATATATATTATTAATTAATATTAGAATATAATATATATTAATACTATAATAATAAAATAAAATAATTTCATACTATTATTATAAATTAATATTAATATATGATATAGATATAAATATTATATCAATATAAAATTATATAAATACTATTATAATAATTATAAATATAAAATATAACTAAATATGTTTAATATTTTTTATAGCAATATTTTTATTTAATGTTAATATTAATATAAATACTAATATATTATTACGAATTATATTTTTATTATTATTTATATTCATATCAATATATTGTATATTATATACAACATTTTAATATTAATGTATTTTTAAATAATAATTCTATGATTATTATAAATTAATATTTTTATATAATAGAAAGAAAGTATTATATTAATATAAAATAATAATTATTTAATAATAATTATTATAATAACATTAATATTCATAGTAATTTTAATGTTAAATTATATAAAATATTATTTTATTATTTATGTTTATATTATTATTATTTAATATTAGTATTAATATATTATATTGATACATTTAATGTTAATACTATAAATTATTTGTCAATTATACAAGATTCTAATGTACAACCAAACATGGTAATGTATTATTCCTAGAAATCTAATGGAAGATTCATATGTGCAACCAAACATGATAATCTTAGTTCCTGAGAATTATATTCCTTACAATCATTTTCCTGGAAATATAATTCTGCCCCTAACATGGGGGAAAGTTATGAAAAGAACTATTATTACACATGGGAGGGTGGTGATTGGATTCAAATTATTAATTTAAGATGGTCCCGAATGCATTATAGTTTACCAAACATCTATACATTGATTATGTAATTGATTACGTAATTTTTTTACCATCTATGTCCATAGTTAGCTGCCTACCTACCTGCTCATAATTCCAAAGTTATTGAGATCTGTTGGAAAGCAATATTACTGCAGATTCAGATGGAGAGACGGTTGGCAATCATCGGGGCAGGGATATGCGGCCTCCTAGCGTGCAAATATGCCGTGGAGAAAGGATTTAATCCCGTCGTCTTCGAAGCCGAAGAAGGCGTCGGGGGGGGTTTGGAATCACACAATCGAATCCACAAAGCTCCAAAACAACAAAGAAGCTTTCCAATTCTTAGATTTCCCATGGCCTTCTTCGGTAATAGAAGTGCATCCTAGTCACAACCAAGTTTTGGAGTATATTAAGTCTTACGCTGAAAACTTTGGTCTTTTTCCCTTCATAAAGTTTAATTCCAAAGTCATTAGCTTGGATTATGTTGGACAGTCTCACAAAGAAACGGAGGCATGGGAAATGTGGGGTGGAACGGGCAAACCATTTGAGAATGATGGGAAATGGCATATTATGGTGCAAAACACACAGAGTTTCTCAACAGAGGTATGGACATACAAGTCATTTTAAATTAGTCAAATATTATACATATTTTGGTTTCTATTCAAATAACAAGCATGTTTAGCATTAATTGGTTCTAAACAACTTTTCAGTTAAAAACAATGTAAAGCTCTCGTATGCTATAGTAAAAGCAAAAAAGTTCTCATATGCTACAGTATTTGTAGTTTTAATCAATGGTTCTAACTACCATGTCAAACATCCTAAGCATGCATTTCACGCACAGAAACTTTTCTGTACAGCTCGATGATATATTGGCAGAGCCCGAAACTATTTTTGGCGGGGACAATGTGAAAAAATAGATATAATTTTTATGTTGAATAAAGGAATATTTTACAGTAAGACTTGATACGTAGAACGAACATTGTTTAAGATGCTCTCATCGAACCGTATATTTCTCACGCCATGATTTGTCATAAACAAAATCCAGTGTGATATTTTGCGATTAATTTTATGATGACGCTTTGTGTTGGTCAGGCCCACCAATTTGATTTTGTGATCCTCTGTGTTGGGAGATATAGTGGCGTTCCAAACCTCCCAAAGTTCCCTCCAAATCAGGGCCCTGAAGTGTTCAATGGTAGGGTGATGCATTCCATGGGCTACTCAAACATGGAGAATGAGGAGGCTGCTAAGCTTGTCAGAGGAAAGAGAATTGCAATCATTGGTTCCATGAAATCTGCAGTGGACATTGCAGCAGAATGTGCGAACTTAAACGGTGTGGAAGTTTATAATTGTTTCCTTGCAAAATCTTTCTAACAAGTAACGTAATGTTAGAACTCTTCAATTTCATAAATATAAATAAAAGTTGCACTAGGTAGTTGGTTTTTTCTAAGAACTTTGGATAAGAACAAATGCAAAAATATTTACACAGATGTCCTATAAATTAATCATTTGACCTAGTAAATATGTATAATTTTCTCCTAACTCCCCTAGTTTGGTAGATATAAAAAATATTAACTCTTTTTTTTTTCTTTTCAAAAATGAAGTCGTAAATATAATTTATCATTGGCATAAATTACTATAAAAAATAGGGATAGAAAAATGCTTGTTTAATGAGAGTTGACAAATTAAAAGACTCATATATGTCCGTCAAATTTATAAACTAATATGATAAATTGATATTACTGCCTTTTCAAAACTTGACAAATTGATTTTAACTAAATATCTTTCTCAAAAATATATTTTTCTCCAATTTCAAAATCTCTATGTCCATATTTTACTTTCAACGTAGGAATTGAATATCCATGCACAATGATCCAAAGGACCGTCCATTGGCTGCTCCCAAGTGCCGGTTTGTGGGGAATCGACTTGTATTTCACTCGCTTTGCTGGCCTTTTGTTTCACAAGCCTGGTGAAACATTCCTTCTCAGCGTTTTGGCCACTGTGCTTTCACCCTTGGTAATTTAACATCCACGACTAATGAATTAATTATTGATTAGTTGACACTTGAGTTTTAAAACATTATAATCACACCTATTCTACTAACAAGTTCCTGTTAGAAATTCTCAGATATATGAATAATAAAAGCGGAAGAAATAGATCTTACCACTGGCCATAGTAATCAGATTCAACAGTTTGTCTGAAACAATCTTAGTGATACTTTGTTAGCTATTCAAGGCTTGGCCCATGTTTAGCAAAAACGATTTCAACTTGTTTTTACGGTTCTTACTACTTTTGTTACAATATTTTTTCTCACAAAATTTAAACCAAAAAAGGGTTCCAACTGCTCTTCCAAGCGTACTTTTAAAATCTATAAAATGGTAGATTTTTGCCAACTTTCTTTGTAGACTAGAGACCCCTATATCCTCATAAGTGCTTAACACATATTTCAAATGTTTTCCTTTTTTCATTAACTAGACATATAAATAGAGCATATGGGTAGCTATTTTTTTGAACATGTCTGATCTCCTTTTTAGAAAAATTAAATTCAGAGGGTTCTAATTTCAATTTTAAATATCCTTAATGTGCCACAAAAACTGTACACTTAACAGTTTTATGTAACAGAAGGGCAACTTCAAAATTTACTGAGATCAATCTTATGGAAACTTGTGTTGATGTTTAATCTTCGTTTCTCAGAGATGGGCAATTTCAAAATTTACTGAGATCAATCTTAGATGGAAACTTCCACTAAAAAACCATGGGATGGTTCCCAACCACAACTTTCTTCAAGGCATTTCCTCATGTCAGTTAGCTGTGCTTCCTGAAAATTTTTATGAAAAAGTAGAACAAGGAAGCATTATCCTGAAGAAATCCCAAAGCTTTGGCTTCTGCAAAGAAGGACTCGTCATTGACAGAGAAACTCAGCCAGTAGAGGCAGATGTTGTGATTCTAGCAACGGGCTACAACAGTGAGCAAAAGCTAAAGGACATGTTCAAGTGTCCAATCTTCAGAGAACTCATTGTTGGACCACCAACTTCAGCAGTTCCTCTCTACAGGTGCTTATTGAAGCTCTAACATCTGCTAATTTATTCTATAAAAGCACAGAATTTGGTATAGTTTAATTATTATTCCTAAATACTTTTAATATTTCTGTTATAAGAAAATTATATTTTCGCCCACTTAATAATTTTAATTTTAATAATTAAATACGGCTCATTCAGTAATAATTATCTTTGGCTATTTTTTTTTTTAATACCAGAAAAAATTTTCTGGCGCTGCTGCGATATACAAACTTTTCTTGCATTGCCACGATATACAATACAACGCATAATTTTGGTCTTGATGAAGATCAACATTGGTAAAATAATTTTGCAGCTATATTAATTTTTTCACCTTCTGGTCTCCTTCAGGCAGGTAATTCATCCTCGAATACCACAACTAGCGGTGCTTGGATATGCCGGCGATTTCTCTAATTTGCTTGTCTCTGAGCTAAGATGCAAGTGGCTAACACATTTTCTCAGTGGAAATTTTGAATTGCCTAGCATTAAAAAGATGGAAGAAGACGTGAAAATGTGGGATTGTAACATGAAGCTATATGGTGGGAAATACTTTCGGAAGTCATGTGTTGCTGTTGTGAATATGTGGTACAATGATCAATTGTGCAAAGACATGGGATATAGACCAAGAAGAAAGAAGGGAATTTTAGCTGAATTTTTTCAGCCATATGGACCAGCAGATTATGCAGGTCTTCTTCATGATAACTGAAAGATGGTCAACACTTGAAGATTATCGATTGCTTTAGTTTGTTGTTGCCCCAAAATAACTTTCAAAAGAATAAGGAATAAAGAATAAGAAATAAGGAGTGACTTTGAAAAGCCTCTCACAAAATGTGTTGTTCCTTCAATCTTGGAAGATCGTTTGTACTCTGTGTGAGAAATAAAGTTTGGTAAATGAAAAATTAATTGCTTAAAGATTGATGCTGAATGCATATGGTCACAACCCAAACCAATGCCAGTGGCAAATTTGTTAAATTTTTAAAAAGCAAAGTTCTTGTACAACTAAGAAATTTTCAAATAAAGTAACAATTGGTTTGGTACCTTATAAGCTGTGACATTGTACATATTGTTAATAAATAAATAAAGTGACATTTATAATTATTTTGATTGCTTATATGTATTATGAATACTTTTATAAACATTAAGAAAGTTTCATGATTATTTATATGGCTATAAATTTAGCATATAAGTGTTATATGCTTAGGAATAAAATTTATAGATAATAATCTAAATAATCTGTAATAATTAATTAAAGTTTAGGATCTTTAATTAAATATTACAAGTATGGTCCAATCTTATTTAGAATGAAATAGTTTTATCCGGGCTATTAACATAGAGACATTAGATTAGAGATACTTTATATAATAAGATTATATAAGAGTAGACCAGGTAAATTATGTATCTCTAATAATTGTCGGTTATAAATAAAGTATTTAAATTTATCACTATAATAATCGTATATTTGACAGTCTTAATCCTAAGTATTTATTAGACTCCTATTTATGACATTATATTTTTGACTTGCATGGTAAGATTTGTCTAAACACAGATCATAACTTAGCATATTAGAAACATAATGTAATAAATAGCTAGAAATAATATTATATAGATATGGAATCCATTCATTCCTTATGGAAGTTAGAAAAATGGCTTCTTGAGTGATGATTTGAAGTTTGAATAGTAGAGCACTCGTTCATAATAAGACTGTGAATTAACTATTCATTAGAGAATTATTGAAACTTGAGAATAAAGACGTAATAAGAGAGGTAAAACATAAATTAAACATAGTTCTTATTATGAACTATTTATAGAAGACTGACTTATATGTAATGATTATATCAATGGACTACTTGCTAATTTTCTTAGAGTAATTCTCACTAGAATCTCAAGAGTTCAGTTTTAGGTTTTTAGTGGAGTAATACTAAAACTAATAAATTTGGCACATTAATTAAAGAGTTTTATTAATTGTCAAAATTTATTAAAGCTTGGGTTATAGCTCCATAGGTCTCCAATGCCATATTTATAACACTGTATTGGATTTAATACATAGAAAGAATTATACATATTTAATTTAGAATTATTAAATTTTGAATTAATAATTTCACAATTGAGTTAGTAATGTGACACAAAAATGTTCTGTATGACACATATTGTAATGTGATAAATGTTGTCACATTTAACTGAGTATTAGTTAATTAATTAATTGATTATATTTAATTAATCTCATTAATGAGATTAATTAAATATGTTTTAAAGTAAATAATTGATAATATTTGAATAATAGGATTAGTTAAATATAATTTTTATTTTATGTGTGACACATGTACGGTGGGACCACATTTTGGCTTTTCCAACATAGATGTAAAATTAAATTATTAATTAATGTAAAATCTATTCATAAATAAATATGGTTTATTTTTTTGAATTTAAATATATATAAGATTTTATTATATATATATATATATATATATCTATTTAACGATTAACGTGATCTTACGTGTATTATATATATATATATATATATATATATATAATTTCAAAAATCATACAAGTGATTCTTTTAAAAAATTATAAACTATAAAGCTTGACGTTGATATGGTTTTCACGTCATGAGATATATATATATATATATATATATATATATATATATATATATATATACACTTAAAGAATCAGTTCACGTGATTTTGTTTTGAATAAAAAAAATTGAGGAATGCAGAGTATATCTTTTTTTTATGTATATGATATGGTGGTTATTTTAAATTTAAAATATATTAAAATTAATTAAAAATAATTAACTGCTCAAATATAAAAACATGAAGATAACAGTCATCTCCATAATTTTTTTACGTAACTTTTACAGAATACTCAAAGAGAAAAGATTGAGAGTTTTTTATGTAAAAAAATGTTTGTTATTTTATGCGTTGAGTACCTCCAAAAAAGTGTAAGGTTAATTCTTTTTTGTAGTTTGACACCCACTTGTCTTTCTATTGGGGTGGAGGCTTAACTTGTAAGATCGTGGTATAAAAAAAAAAGCTAGAATACTCTGATAGGTCTTCAAAAAGTTTGTAAAAATTTTCTAAGCTTTCTATTATTAATTAAAATTATATAACTATTTCTGATGAACAAAGTTTTTTAAAAAATTTTTGTTTGTCAACAATCTGTTCTTTCCACTGCATTTAATATTTTATTCCAACAAATGACATCAGAGTTATAACATATATAATTTTAATTAACATGATTTTATGTTGATAATATCAAGTACTTAATGCATGTTTGTGGGTACTTTATATTTTGTAATTTTTGTTCATATGATGAATAGTTATTTTAAGAATAAATTTTTTGCCGTTAATTATATAATTATTTTGGATTTGTAATTTTACTTTTATTTTGATTAGATCAAATTTGTGTAAACTGATAAAGGGTATATGCTTTTTATAATTTATTTTTATTATATTTTTATTATTTTTTCTTTCTTCTTTTCTATTACCTGTACGTGGAAAAAGTTCATAAGATGAACTGTACTAATCAATGCACTTGGATTAAAGAAATAAATAAAAAAACAAAAAAAGGATGCTTCACGTGCAAGACACCAAAAGCTATAAATTTAATATAAAGACTTCTGTATTATTCATGTGCAAAGAGTGACTTCACATATCCACCCAACCCATGTTCCCTCAACGTGCAAAATGAAAAAGCAATATCACAGTGCACGAACAGCAATCTTTTTTCTTTTTTCTTTTTTCTTTTTTCATCGATAAAGCATCGTGATGTACGCATGGAAGGAAGTTAACGTGCAAAAGTAACCCAATAGACTGTTGACCTAGATAAAAATATGGGCCTATCAAATTTAAAAGTAAGCCATCAACTTTATATAACCCACGTGAAGAAATCTATCAAAAAAATTCATTATTTATTTTCATGCTATAATTTATATGATATTTGTGATAATATGTTCATGCATTATAACATGTCATCTAGAAAAGTATCCACTTATAATTATTGTAACATGAAATACATATACTTGCATATTATTTTATTTTTTTATTAAGTTGTTTATAAAATGATTTAATATGTGTTAGAATTAATTAAATGAGATTAAATTAATTGGGTTGGTTTTTATAGAATTTTAATTTATTTTATTAATCAACCAAATAATGTGATTTTATTTTTAATAGTTAAAACTTGGTAAAATTCACATTAATTCTAAGTTGTTTAATTTTAAATTGTTTACTGTTGGGTAGCTTAGACAATTCATAATAAATTTAGAGTTTTAAAAAATCTAGTAATTTTTTTAAGTGTAAATAGGATGGGATTCTATTAACATAAAAATATAAACTAGTAATTAAAAATTTGTTTTATTTACTAGAATTATGAAATATAGGATGTTTTATAAGATAAAACACATCATTTTAAAATAATGAGTAGGAGAAGGTAATATGACAATATAACCTACGGTTTTCACTACTAGCACAATACCGTGAGATTTAGGTGGCGCCTCACGACGGTTTGATTTCGTCCTCCTTGCGGAGGGTGTCTATATAAATCAATAATAAGGTTGGCTTCCAAGACATAGGATTTTATAATGTATTTCAAAATTGACCTACCATACGGCTGCAATTTTGAGTTAAGTTGTTAAAATCTGAAATAGTAGGTTACACTCATAAAGATATAATTAATTTGTTAATTGTATCTTGACAAAAAATAAACGGTTATTAATAAATATAGAAAATATGAGATATTTTGAATATATTTATTAATTGAGAGCGTCTTAATTCAATTTATAACTAATTTGACCCACCCTACGACGGCACTTTATTCATTAAAATTGAATAATCATGGAATTAATAAAATATTTTATGTGTTTTTACATATGCATCATGCATCATATTTACTCTTCCAAAATGTATGCTTACAATGTTTATGCAACTGTTTAATTTATGTCATTTATTTATTTATTACAACAATAATGTCTAATCCAATCGACGCTATTCTCTCAAATGAAAAATTAACCAAAGATAATTTTGTAAAGTGGAAGAGTAACATGAATATAGTCCTAATTTATGAAAATTACAAGTTTGTCTTGATGGAGGAATGTTCTCTACCACCTACTGTCAATGCCTCTTGCAATGTATGAAAAGCATATGATCGTTGATTGAGGCGAACAACAAGGCCCGCTGCTTCCTTGTGGCTAGCATGTCTGACGTGCTTAGGATGAAGCATGAAAGTATAGAGACTGCTTATGAGATAATGTAGTCTTTGCAAGATATATTTGGCAAACCTTCTAAAAAGGCACATCATTAAGCCATTAAGGCTGTGATGAATGCCAAAATGAAGGCAGGGGTCTTGGTTAGAGAACATGTTCTCAGCATGGTTAACTCTCTCCATGAGGCCGAGGTAAATGGGGCGGTGATAGATGAAACCACACAGGTGGAAATGATTTTGGAAACCCTTTCCCCTGCGTTCCTTGAGTTCAAAGTAACTATTTTATGAACAAGCTGAAATATAAGATGACTAAGTTGCTTAATCAGCTGCAAACCTTAAAGTCTATTTCAAAAGACTAAAGAAAGTAAGGCAAATATTGCAGAAACTCAATCTTCCTCTTCTGCTAGAAAGAATAGGAAAAGGAAAAGAATTGAAGAAAGTGGTGAGTTTAAGAATGGAGGGCAACCTAAGAAGAACAAAAGCAGCAACAACAAAAGGAGCTCAAAGCAAAAGAAGCCCAAAGGACAATGATTCCCCTGGAAGAGAAACTACAAGAAGTATCTTCAAGAGCTCAAAGAAAAGAAAAACAATAGTAAATCAGATTTACTCATTTTAGAAGCTTGTTTAGTTGAAGATGATACTTCACCTTGGATAATTGATTCAGGGGCAACTAACCATGTTTTTTCTTCTTTGCAGATGCCTAGTTCTTCAAGGGAGCTTGCCGATGGCAAACAAATAATGAATGTGGAAACGGGAGCAGTTATTTCGGCAAGAGTAGTGGGAGTAGTTAAACTTTATTTTAAAAATAGGTTTTTAACATTGGACAATGTTTATTATATTCCTAGTTTTTGTAGAAATTTGATTTCTGTTTCTAGGCTATTTGAACAAATGTTTAATGTTTCTTTTAACGGTAATTATGCTAATATTTCTAGGAATGGTTTGGATATTTGCAATGCACATCTAGAAAATGGGCTTTACACTTTAAGGCCCAATGAAAAATCACTGCTCAATATCGAAATGTTCAAAATTGAACATCCAAAACCCAAAAAGCAAAAGGTTTCTTCCGATGATAAAACATACATATGGCACCTTAAATTAAGTCATGTTAACCTTGATAGGATTAACAGACTAGTAAAGGATGGTCCTTTAAGAAAACTAATAGTTAGTTCTTTACTAGTTTGTGAATCTTGTCTTGAAGGTAAAATGACTAAAATGCCTTTCTCTGCAAAAGGTGAAAGGGCCAAGGAACCACCTGAGCTAATACATTTGGACATCTACGGTCCATTGAATGTACAAGAACATGGTGCTTACGAATATTTTGTCACATTTATTGACGATTATTTGAGATATGGATATATGTACCTAATGCAAAGGAAATCTGAAACTTTTGGGAAACTCAAAAAATTCCAAGCAGAAGCTAAAAAGCAATTAGGAAAGTCAATTAAGACTCTTCGATCTGATCAAGGAGGGTAATACCTTGATACTTAGTTCAAGGATTATTTGATAGAACATGGTATTTTATCACAACTCACCGCACCTAGAACACCACAACAGGTGTCGCTGAGAGAAGAAATTGGACATTGCTTGATATGGTGAGATCCATGCTCAACTACTCATCATTACCCACTTTATTATAGGGATATGCGCTACAAATTGCAATATATCTTCTAAACATAGTTCCATCTAAGTCTATTCCAAAAACATCCTTAGAGTTATAGAATAGTCGTAAACCTAGTATGCGACATATTCGTATATATGGGTGTCCAGCACATATGCTGAAAGAAAAGACTAGGAAGCTGGAACCACGTTCTGAAGTATGCTTGTTTGTAAGATACCCAAAAGGAATGAGTGGAGGTTTGTTCATAGTCCATAAGAAAAGAATGCATTTATGTCGACAAATACCACTTTTTTTGAGAATGATTATATGACAAACTATAAATCTCGTAGCAAAGTTGTACTTGTAGATTTATTTTCTAATTGGATCAGACTGTAACCGACAACTATTGTCAAAGGACAAAATGAGAAGACCATATCTCTAGATCAGGATATCATACCATATTGATTAGTGGGAAGGTTGTGAGACTACCAGTTCGCTACATGAAAATTAGAGAAGCACATGTCGCTATCTCTAATAATGGTAAAGATGATCCATTGACATATCATCATGCAATGGAAGATTTTGAGAAAAAGACATGGCTGGAGGCTATGAACCTTGAAATGGAGTTCATGTACTCCAATGCAGTCTAGAAACTTGTAAATCTACCTGAAGGGATAAAACCCATAGCGTGTAGATGGATCTACAAGAAGAAAAGAGGAGTGGATGGGAAAGTTGAAACTTTCAAAGCTAAGCTTGTGGCAAAAGGTTATACCTAAAATGAGGGAGTTGATTATGAAGATTAAGGAGTGGATGGGAAAGTTGAAACTTTCAAAACTTTCTTGCCCTTAACTATGCTTAATTTCATTCGGATTTTTTTATCGATTACTGCATGTCTTGATTACGAGATATAGCAAATAGATGTCAAGACTGCCTTTTTGAAAGGCTATCTTGAGAAAAGTATCTAAATGATGCAACCAGAAGGGTTTGTAGTCAAAGGTCAAGAGCAAAATGTTTGCAAGTCGCAAAGGTCTATTTATAGACTTAAGCAAGTTTCAAGAGAACTTGAGATTTGATGAGGCCACCAAGTCTTATGGTTTTGATTAAAATATTGATAAATCTTGTGTATACAAGTACATAAAAGATAAGAAGGTGGTCTTCTTAGTTCTTTCTGTAGATGATATCCTACTCATTGGAAATGATGTAAGTATATTATCTAATGTAAAGAAATGGCTCGCTAACCAATTTCAAATTAAAGATTTAGGAGAGGCAAGTTATGTTCTTGGAATCCAACTCATAAGAGATCGCAATAATAAATTGTTGACACTGTCTCGAGTATCGTACAGCAATAAGGGGCTTATCAAATTTTTGATGCAAAACTCCAAGAAAGGTAATTTACCTGCACGTCATAGAGTTTATCTTTTAAAAGAACAGTGCCCTAAGACACCTCAAGAGGAAGAAAACATGAGACGGATACCCTATGCATTTGTAGTGGGAAGTCTAATGTATGCCATGTTGTATACAAACCCTGACATTTGGTATGCGGTGGGTATAGTCAATTGGTATCAATCCACCTAGGATTAAATCAGTGGGTGACGGTTAAAACACATTCTCAAGTATCTCAAGAGAACAAGAAACTATATGCTGGTATGTTTTGGTGAGAATTTGATTCCCATTGATACACTGATTTTGATTTGCAATCAAACAAAGACACACGTAAATCTATGTTTGGATCAGCGTTTACTTGTAATGGTGGAGCCATAGCTTAGAGAAGCATTAAACAATCATATATCGCTGATTCAACTATGGAAGCTAAATATGTGGCTGCTTGTGAAGCAGCTAAAGAAGCTGTTTGGCTTCGTAAGTTCTTAAATGATTTGGAAGTCATTCTAGACATGGATAAACCACTCACACTGTATTGTGATAATAGTGGTGCAGTGACAAATTCAAGAAAAACGAGAAGCAACAAAATAGGAAAGCATATAGAGTGAAAGTATCATTTGATCAGAGAGATTGTGTATCGAGGTAATGTGGAAGTTATTAAGATAGCATCGAAAAATGACCTTGCCGACCCTTTCACCAAGACATTACTTGCAAAGAGCTTTGAGGGACATTTGGAAGCTTTAGGTCTTAAAGACACGTCTCACATGCTTTAGGGCAAGTGGGAGAATGTTGGGTTTTGTGCCCTATAAGCTGTGACATATTGTTAATAAATAAATAAAGTGACATTTATAATTATTTTGGTTGCTTATATGTATTATGAATACTTTTATAAACATCATGAAAATTCTATGATTATTTACGTGACTATAAATTTAGCATATAAGTGTTATATGCTTAAGGATAAAATTTATAGATAATAATCTAAATAGTTCATAATAATTAATTAAAATTTAAGATCTTTAATTAAATATTACAAGTATGGTCCAATCTCATTTGGAATGAAATAGTCTTATCCGAGCTATTAATGTAGAGACGTTAGATTGGAGGTACTTTATATAATGAGATTATATAAGACTAAACCAGATAAATTATGAATCTCTAATAATCATCTGTTATAAATAGAGTATTCAAATTTATCACTGTGATGATCATATATTTGACAGTCTTAATCCTAAGTATTTATTAGACTCTTATTCATGACATTATATTTTTGACTTGCGGGGTAAGATTTGTCTAAACACAGATCATAACTTAGCATGTTAGAAATATAATGTAATAAATGGCTAGGAATAATATTATATAGATATGGAATCCATTCCTTCCTTATAGATGCTAGAAAAATAACTCTCTTGAGTGATGATTCGAAGTTTAAACAGTAGAGCACTCATTCATATAAGGTTGTGAATTAACTGTTCATTAGAGAATTATTTAAACTCGAGAATATATATGCAATAAGAGAGGTAAAACAAAAATTAAACCTAGCTCTTATTATGAACTATTTATGAAGAACTGACTTATATGTAATGATTTTATCAATAGACTACTTGCTAATTTTTCTTTAAATAATTCTCACTATAATCCCGAAAGTTTAGTTTCAAGTTTTTGGTGGAGTAACACTAAAACTAATAAATTTGACACATTAATTAAAGAGTTTAATTAATTGTCAAAATTTATTGGAGCTTGGGTTATAGGTTTATAGGTCTCCAATGCCACATCTATAATACTATATTAGATTTAATGCATCGAATGAATTATACATATTTAATTTAAAATTATTAAATTTTGAATTAATTATTTCACACTTGAGTTATTAATGTGACAAAGAAAAATATTTTCTGTGACACATAATGTAGTGTGATAAATGTTGTCACATTTAACTAAATATTAGTTAATTAATTAATTGATTATATTTAATTAATGAGATTAATTAAATATTTTTTAAATTAATTAATTGATAATATTTGAATAATAAGATTATTTAATATATAATTTTAATTTTGTGTGTGACACATTTGTGGTGAGACCATATTTTGGCTTTCTCAACATGGACACAAAATTAAATTATTAATTAATTTAAAATCTATTCGTAAGTAAATGTGATTGATGTTTTTGAATTTAAATATATATATATATAAGATTTTATTATATTATATCTCTATATAAATATATTTAACAATTGACGTAATCTTATATACGTGTATTATGTAGATATATATATATATATATATATATATATATATATATATATTTGAAGAATTGTACAAGTAATTTTTTACAAAAAAAAAAATAAAATTATAAACTTATAAAGCTTCACATTATCGTGGTTTTCACGTTACAAGTTATATATATATATATAAACTTAAAGAATTAGTTCACATGATTTGGTTTTGAATAAAAAAATTAAGGAATGTAGAATATATCCCTTCTCTATACATTTGATATAGTAGTTATTTTAAATTTATAATGAATTAAAATTAATTAAAAAATAATTAACTACTCAAATATAAAAGTAGAGATAACAGTTATCTCCATAGATCTTTTCATGTAACTTTTATAGAATACTCAGAGAGGAAGACTGAGATTTTTTTTGTCTAAAAAAAGGTCTGCTATCTGATGTGTTGAGTACAAAGCAGATCCAAAAAAGTGTGAGGTTAATTATTTCTTGCAGTTTGACGCCTACTCGTCTTTCTATTAGTGTGGAGGCTTGGCTTGGAAAATCATGGTGTCAAAGAGGAAAGCTAGGGTACCCTGATAGGTCTTCAAAAGGTTTGTAAAAATTTTCAAAGCTTTTTATTATTAATTAAAATTATATAGTTATTTTTTATGAACAAAGTTTTTAAAAAAATTTTGTTTGCTAATGATTCGTTCCTTTCGCTGCATTTAATATTTTGTTCCAATAGTAACAATATTTCATTAAGACATACATCCACAGTGATGTAACCATCTTTCAAACATAAATATAAAATATTAGATCCTAGTTGGTGGCATTTTCATTTTAGTTTTTCTTTTTAGAAAAATCTAAAAATGAGAATATTTTGAAAAAATGTGTTAAGACTATTTTTAAAATTCTATTTGGTTATGTATGGCAGTGTGTTTTTGAAAACCATGTTTATTAATATAATACTAATTAATTAATGTTAACTAAAACTAAAAAAAAGTTTTTTTTGTTCTTTTGGTCCTCTCCCTCTTCAACACCAATGACGGCAGATCGACAATGACGACGTTTGAGATCAACAGGTTGCAACTGACAACGCTCTAGGGATGGCAGTTGCAATCAACAGAGATATGGCGGGCTGGGGGGCAATTGACAAAGATCACACAGTGGGGGGGCCGTGCGTGACGGTTTGCAAGGATGAGCTTTGGCTTGTGGCTGGGCTTCAACAACAGGCAAGTTTTGACGAGATCGTCGAAGATTTGTTGCCATCATTGGGCTATGGTTAGGGTCAGTGGGTTATGGGTGGGTTTCACCGGAGATGGGTTCAATGAGAGGGGGAGTTTTGATGAGATGGCCGAAGATCCATTGCTAGCGTTGGTTATGGGTGGGGTCGGTCTGTTGTGGGTGGGGCTCGTTGAAGATAGGTGGGTGGGAAGAGAACGGGAAAGGGGTTGGGTTGGTTGAGAAACAAGAAAAAGAAAAACAAAAAAAAATGAAAACTTTTTTTTTTCATTTTCAAAATTTGAGGAAATTTGGGGTCTTTTGAAAACAATTTCTAAAATTATTTCCTACAAAATTTTAACCAAACATTGTTTCAAAAACATTTTCGTTGTTTGTGTTTTTGAGAATGGGAAAAACATTCCAAAAACAAAACCAAATAGCCCCTTAATCTCATAAATGAGGATTTATCATGCATCACTCACTTTTTATTTTTTGAAGATAAATCATGTTTCATTCCAATAAAGTGTGTTACATATGTGACTATCCTTGAAATACAAAGCATGACCCATAATATAGACCAAGACCAAGACCATAAGAACAATCCAATCACGCATTAGTCAAAGAGTGTAGTGTATGCTAAAGACCCCAACTGAACGAGATAGGCCCAATTAAATAGGGCACCTTAGCTTACAAACAAAGAGCACATATTATGATTGTTAAAAGGCTCTCAATGGTTGATGGATATAACATTATGGGCCATGACAATGTAGCACAAAGGCCACAATCCCAAAAAACCAAACACTGGTAGAAAGAAGCTCCAAACTGAAAAGAACACACAAAAACCAATAAGTAGATAGGAAAACTACCTCCTTTGTTACAATCAAAAAACACAAAACAAAACAAACACAAATAAACAAAGCAAAAAAACAACACGTCGTTATTGAAAAAGCCAAAGGCCAAAGACAAACAAGGGGCAAACAGATTGCCAACGCCCGCGGCCCAGGCTAACAACGGAGAGGTCGGAACATCACTTTCCATAAATCCATAACCAACGTAGCTGAAAAAAATACCACAAGGAAACCTGCCATCAACACCCAAATCCCTCATTCTCGATCGAAACGAAAACATGAAAACATAGGAGTCTAACCATTGCCGGAGTCAGAAAGACCAGAACTCACAGCAGCACCACCATCCACGGAGGAAAGAGACCACCCGCTACTCAAAACCAAAAGTCAGCCTCACCCCACACCACCTCAGGATCCACACCGCCCCAGTACCCACTCCAGCATCCTCAATCACAACGACCTTGGCCCAAAATGGCAACCCAAAACGGCAGAATCCAGGCTCGCCATAGCCCCTGAGCTGACCACTCCCATCACCGATCAAACACCGATGCACCACTTACTTACTTCAACCACCAAGCTGCACCCACTCTTATAGGCCGGAGACCAAGACCGGCACCTAGGCCCAAGTGGTGGGTTGGCATACAGGGAAAGGAAAATTCTAATAGGGGAAACGGAATGAGGAGGAAACCCTAAGGACACAAGAGAAAATACTAAATTTATGCATCACTCATTTATACCATATAACATTTAATTCTTTTTAATACAGATTAATTAAAGTTTTTGATCCGATATCTAGTTTTGTAATTGTTGGACTTTCTTTATTTTGGACTCTCCTTGATTTGTTCAATTTTGACTACCCATTGTGGCACATGGTCAAACTAAATAAGGCAAGATCTAATTTGAAATGAAATTACGAGAAAGGGAAAATATCATGTGGGAATAGAAAAGTGTCTTAACAGATGGAATAAATTTACAAATTTATTCTCCGTCAGCTAATGAGGAACATTTCCCTTTTCGTCTATCTCTTTAGCCATTCAATGGTGTTTTTGAGTTGTGAAATTATTATTGTTCTAGTCATGCTTATAAACGATGAGCATTTAGACTTCTGCACCCTCGAGTATCGTCGGGCATTCCATCATGATCCTTAATCCGGTGCCCATTTGAAGATTCAATCCGACACCACCATAGATGCTTCCAAAATTAACAATAATATATCCAAATATTTAGAATCACCAATAGGAATGCATAGTTCCTCCTGGAAGAATTACCAATGCAATAAATTACAAGCTTCTCATAACTCTAACTACTCTGACAGTCTATCTCACACCGTATACCAACTGAGGGAAAAAAGGGTGAGCTAAAACGCAACAAGATTACCGACAACTTGGTTTAAATCAAGGATCAAATATAAATACAGTATAAATATATATACATATGTCACAACCCGAAAATAGGAATCGTCACGACCCTAAAATAGGAATCGTGAACTTGTAGGATTTGGAGGACAGGATAATGTAGCGAGAACTTATAGGTAGTCTCATTTACCTAATTCTGACTCAATCTGACATTTTTTTTTGCAGTCGGTATGGTAAGTTGACACGTGCAGAATCCAAAAAAGTCACACTTGGAAGCAGTTTGACATATAGTGAGATATGTTAAAAGGTACAATTAACTATGGCCAGTTGTACAAAAACGGTGAAGATTGCAAGTTGGTTGGCTACTATAATGCTAATTATGTAGGAGATCATGATGCGTCAGTCGACAATTGAATAGCTTGATTTTGGAGCAGTCTTGTGGTGTAGCAAAAGATAGTCGATGGTTTTATTGTCAATTATAGAAGCTAATTATAGAGCAGTAGCCATGGCAACTCAAAAAAGCACATGGTTGATCCAATTGATAGAAAATTTGCACCAACCACTTAATTATGCAATGCCACCTTACTGTAACAACCAGTCGGCAGTTCACTTGACAGAAAATCCAGTGTTTCATGTGAAGACAAAGCATGTGGAGGTACATTATCATTTTATTAAAAAAAAAAAAGGTGTTACAAGAGCATATTGCAATGCACCATATCAAAACAGATGATCAAGTTGCAGAGGATTGAACACTGACGAGTTAAAAAAAGCTCCGAAATCAACTACATATGACAAGTTGAAAAAGATCGAAAGCCACTGTTGAAAAGAGCATTGAAGATCAACAACTGGCCCAATTCAAGTAAAGGCACAATTGATTCAAGAGCTCAACATCATACACACACTCTCCCATCAAGAACAAGTATAATATTGAAGCCTTTGTTTAATATCTCAATTGAAACTATTAGTTAGTTTTAATGAACAAACAATATAAAAATTTCAACAGTTACAGCAAAAAACAAAAAGTTTTTATAATGTTAAGCTCTCATATACTATTGTTTTTAAACCATCATTTTCGGTACCAATTGCTCTCCAAAAGATCCTTTAAATACTGTATGCACCATAACAATGGGGCAAGGAAGCTACATGAAATTGTTGTCGAGGATGGATGTCACTACAAAAAGCTAGACTTTTAGTCAAACTAATTTTTAACAAAATTTTTAGTCACAACATTTATTGTGACTAACATGTATTTAGTCATAATCTTTAGTTTAATTTTTATTGTGACAAAAAGTTTTACCTATGACTCCATTACTAAAAGTTTTAGTCACAACAAAAATTAAGTAAAATTTGTTACTAATTGTACATTAGTCAAATAAAGTGACTAAAAATTTTAATAAAAATTGTTGTGACTAAAAGTTGAGTATTTGTAGCGTGTCTTCCACTAGTCATTGATCCAATGGTTTCACATGGCTATAAATAAAAGCCACCTCCTTCGCTTCAGTGCACAGCAAATTTGGGAAGAGCCAACCGAAGGCAGTCTCATTAGGGTATATTAGATTGCTTCTTCTGTATTGTTTCTTTTTTATCTTTTATGCTTTTGATGTGGTAAGCCGAGAGTAAATATCCTTTAGTTTGTCTTCATGTATTCAACGTCATGATAATAATAGGGTTTTATCTTTTTGTATGTGTATTTTTAGTTTATTCAAATACTATATCTTTGATTTTAGATCTTATTGAATTTTTACCTTAAGATTTGATTTGATATACCAATTTATATCTTACTTCAGTTAATAGTTAATTATGACCTTTAAAATGGCCAAATTATTCTTAAATGAAATAAATAAAAATTAAAACTTCAAAAAATATCATTCACTTGAAGTTTTAACAAATGAATATCATTGCGTATCATTATCAATACATATCATTAACTTAATTATATATCAATTATATAACCAACAAGACACATAAAAAGATTTAATAATACTATCTCATTAATTTAATTACAACACCTTAATTTTAATTTGTCAGTAAAACTATATCATTAATTTAATTACAATATCTTAATTCCAATTTGTTGGAAAATCCAACTTGTCGATACAAAATTTTCATCTTTTTAGGAAATTTTAAAATATATCAATTTAAACTTAAGCAACAAAGACCCTAATTCTAAGGATTTTTTTTTTATATAATGATGTTATAATCCGTTTGAAATCTTAAATACTTATATTATAGTTATTTTTAAGAAATAAATTAAAACAAACAATATTGTTATTATGATAATTAAAGTCTTTATATATATGTAGTAAGACGTATAAAAAATATTTATAAACTGTAGACATATTTTAATTTTATAAATAAAAAAAATCATATGTCTAATTAACCCTTAAAAAATTTATCTAAAAAGCCATTTTAGAATGTGAGCCCAATCAAAGCCCAAAAAGTACACAGACTCTCTTGAAACAAGCTGCCGATTTCTCATTTAAAGTGTAATAACACTAATTAGTAGGGCACGTGCTAAAATACTGATACAAGACCCCCATAAGATCACACACACACACACAAATATATAACCTATCCTCGGGGCACGTGCCCTTACTAGCCTTAGCAACATGCGTCAAAAGTTTATCCCTTACGCCCCAATTTTATTTTATTTTTAAGGGATTGAAAATTGGGACAGGGGAAGGTAATTTTATTTGAGAAGTACGTTAACAAAAAAAATTATTATAATATAAATTTATATGTATTATAATTTTTAAGTTTTAACCGTTTTGTGAAACACATTTATAACCTTGCAAAACGTGAGGACAGAAGAAAATGTAGAGAAAACTTTATTAACGGTCCGAGAAGAGAACATCACAGACAAAAGCTCAGAGGATAAAAGAACCACTAATGGCCGCTGCCTTCCAGCATTTGCTCCTGCCACTTTCTCCTTCACTATACAAGGGAATTTCTTCTCCTACTCCATGGATTTCCTGCAAAACCAGTACCTCGGATAATTCAATGCCTTCTTCCACCATCAATTCTTTGTCAAAGCGGCAGAGAGGAGAAGTTTCGGTCTCCGTTGCATTTAATCCATCAGGGAATTACGACCTCTCTTTGTTTGACAATGAAGATGGTACGTACGGACTCATTACTCAAAATTATGGAAACTGTCACTTTGGTTTCAAATTTATGACACAATATTCTATTTTTGGGGCTAGTGTTTGGGGGGACTTTAGTGTGCTTGTTAATTTCCTAATTTCTCATTTCATATTGATGAAAAAATTAAAAAAAAGTAGAAGGAAAATCCTCCTGAAAAAAAAAAAAGTAGAACGAAAATTGGATGTTTTAATTGTGGCAGGAAAATTGATTTATCTCAGACTAGTCGGGAGCTAGACAGAATTTTAGAAGTTTTCTTATGCAAGAGAATTTTAGAAGTTTTCTTATGCAAGTTCACTAAAATCATGTGTTATTATAGTTTTTAGACTATTTCCAATAAAAATACCTTGTCAATGTGTTATATTTCATATTATAAAATGTAAAAGTGGTATATTTTTTATGTTGTTCTGTTTTGTGCTTAAATGGTTCTTTCCATCGATTTTATGCTTTGGAACGTAGGAGGAAAATTTTTAACTTTTAAGTAAGTTTAAAATGATGATATTGTAATTATTAACTAAAAAAGTTGACAAATCAGAACCAAATGCCTGAATTTAATATATAAAATATTTTGGCACCAAGTATAATGTATTTTAAATTTGACATCAGGTATGGATGACACTGTATTCGAGAAAGATTTTTTTTTTTTCCTCATACTAAATTTCGCATTGACATAGAAATATGGTATTGCATTGGAGATGATCTTCGGGAGATTTCATGTAAATTTTGTATCATATTCATTCTCATTAAGTCAGTTATTTGACATGAGGCTTTTCATATGGATTATAGATTCCTTATCCAATTCCCTTTCTTTCAATAACCAACAGATAACTGTGCATGTTTTTTGTCAACAGATACACCAAAAGTTGAACCTCCACCACCACCAACAGAAGGGAGATTCGAGATTGTTATCGACAACGACATAATTAGCCGGCTTGACTTATCTCCATTCCAAACTGTAACTGGAATTACCTCACCTTCATCAGGTACCCTTTAAACAAATAGTCTGAAAATCTTGTTTGACATATTCTCAATTGTTTATGACATCATAGCACTGATAAAATCATTTTGTTAACATCGGTTCAGTCAATCCAAAAGAGTTTCTTGAACGCACAATTGGCTTTACCATAAATTACACAAGGGAAGATCCAAATGATATTCGAGAACTCTCCGAATTCCCCGACATAAGACTCTGGTTTCTGAGGCTTGATGCTGCTTATCCTTGGTTGCCTGTCGTGTTGGACTGGCGGGCTGGAGAGCTTGCTCGATATGCTGCCATGTTGGTTCCTCACCAGGTACTGATTTTTAATTGAACACAAGTTTACATATCAAGCTCTCCCAACCACACATGTTCACATAGTAATTTCAGAATGAACGAAAACCGCCTCACTATAGCTGACATTCTATCATTTTTTTGTTATGTTTGTACATTTGTGAACCTGTTCTGACAGATGAGTATGAGAATGGGTGTTGTATTCAATCCAGAGGCATTGGAATTGTTCATCTTGAATAAAGTCTTCATTGTATCCTCATGGTTAAAGGATCATGACATTCCAAAGCCTAGACTCAAGACCAGTGACATGGCTAGGATGCTTGGATTCGGAATTGGTGATGAGCTTTTTGACTTGATTGACAAACACCAGGTTTCTAAATCATAAACAAAGAATACTAAAGACCCCATATCTTTTTTGTCACTTGGCATTCAAGATCAAGAATCATGTTCATTAAATCCCCTTGCTGTGTGTTAATCACTGCAACAAAAGGAGCTGCACAAAACCCCTTGTTGAGAATGAGTGTTATCAATCTCAAAGAGTAGCTGCAACCCACAAGTAATAGAACAGGAAAAGTTGAATTTCTTCTGTGAAGAGAATAGTATTTTGCTTTTTGGAACTTCAACTAATATGGGGAACTGGGTTTGATACAATGTGATATGTAGCTTCCATTACCAGCAGAAATGATGAACAGAAAGAGGTCCAAATTCTTGGTATACAAATATGTTATGCAAGGGAGTTCATATGTTATGAACACAAATATGTTGTACAGTATGGACTCTAAAAAAAAATGTACATATCTCCAAAATCAGAAAAACAAATACTAATGAAAAAAATTAGATTGAATCTCTAATAAGCCATCAATTAATTGGAAACAAAGGGTTTGTTGTGCATAAGCCAGTAGACTTGCAAATAGGGCAGACATTTTTATATCCTAGCCATTGCTTAATGCAAGTAATGTGAAAGCTATAGCCACAATCCAATGTCCCTAGCTCATTACATTTTCCTCCTGCAAGAAAACAAGACTTTCCATATCAACTTCATTAATCAGAAGTGTCTCATATGAATTAAAAAAATTCATTAAAAAAAATGTTCTATGAAAATTCTAGTTTAGAGTAAGTAGTGGAATTACTTGGCAAATGCTGCAAAATTCTTTTTGAGCATTTTCTTCTGCAAGAAGAAAGTATTTGTTGTGTTTGAGTGATGTTAGAGCTGCTTCCTGAGATAAGCCTGTGCTTACATAGCCTATCTGATCCTCAAAAGCCAATAGCTCCTAAACAGAAAAAAAAAAAAAAAAAATATATATATATATGTATGAACAGATTGTAAAGTGTAACAAGTTAAAAACTATGGTGTAAAAATTAGGTCTTATAACTTCGGTGGTACCTCATACGACATGTTATCAACATCAAGGCACAAGTCTTTATGATGGTTGTGAATTATTTCAGTAGAGTAATGCATAAGCGATTGGCTAAGAACTTGAACTTCCTGCCCAATTTGTTCGTTATTATCATTCAGTGACCCAATAAATTTGTCAAAAAAGAAAAAAGAGGCAGTAACTTTTTTTTAAAAAAAGAAAATAGAGGGACAGAGACTTGGAAAACATTATTAACAGATGTTTAATTTAAAGTATCACCAACATTTATTGAACTTAGAGATTACCAGGATTTTTGTGGTAAAGGGTTTTTCTTTTATGCATTGCAAAAAGGTTGTTTTTATTTTGTTATATTATATTTTGCATTTTGAGCTTATTTTAAATGAATACCATGATTTGAATGTGCTGAAACTGGTTCCTTTAGCTCTAAAAATTTATACCAAGTAGAACAACAAAGATACATTTTAATGTTGATATAAATATGAATTTTAGAGGGATGATTTTGATTATCCAATACTTATATAGTGGAATTAAAAAAATCAACTTACCTTTTCGTAAAACAAAGATTCATTTTAATGTTGATATAAATTTGAATTTTAGAGGGATAATTTTGATTATCTATTACTTATATAGTGGCATTAAAAAAATCAACCTATCTTTTTGTAAATTAAAATTTATGTTACTAACAATATGATAGTTTTTTTAATAATTACATGTATCAAAATTATCATATTTCATTTTTCATATTAGATTATTCAAATGTTAGTCGCGAATAACTCCTTGTTACAATAGAGGGACAAAAATAAAACAAAGTAATAGACCAAGAACTAAATTGGGACATTTTCAAATTTTTCTATCAAATATTTAATATCTAACCAACGGAGGCATCGAAACTGAAATAGAAAGTCAAATTAAGGACCAAAATGAGACTTTTAAATGTTAAGAGTAAACCAGGACTAGGGGCAAAACTTAAAGACTATTTGTTAAATTAATCCTAAAATGTAGTGTAAATTGTAGAGGAGGAAATATTCCAAAAATATATACTATCCGTTATTAAATGGAATCTACAGAAATGAAAGTTCCCACAAGCTGGAATAGCTTAATGGGTTAGAGCGTGTGGCTCTTAACCAGAAGGTCAGAGGTTCAAGCCCTCCTTCTAGCGGTGTACATCCACCTAGCGGTGTACATCCACGTGTATAATCTTTAATAAAGGAGTCAGAAATCCCTTATTTTTTCATAATTTTGGCAAGAACAAAACATAAAACCAAAATAACAATGTACCTTGCATTAGATTCCTTTTTGTTGATGAAGAATGTGAAAACGAGATTGAAGCATTGTTGTTAGGGGAAAAAAGAGAAAAAAGAGGATAATGTAATTTAAAACCAACGTATCTATGCAAAAATATTATTGCTTCCAAGTGATCTACCAAAATAATAGAGGCTAGTGATTGAGGTGTGAGAGTAAAATAAGCAAAATTTGTGAAATAAATAGAAGAGGCTAATTTTATTGAGGCTTAGCATTCTTTTCTTTCATTTTCTTAAATCAGAATAGGCTTAGGCTTCGTTTCCTTTTTGTCCCTTTTTCCTGTTTCAATTGTAGTTTGCTCAATATTGGCTTCTACTTATGTCAAGATTTTCGTATTAAAAAAAGTACATATAAATTTAATTAGATGCTAGAAGAGTAAGTAAATTATTTGACAAAAAATATTGAATATAATTTATGTCTTAAAACAAAAGATACCGCACTATTAGTCTTGCACAGCTCTAGACTAGTAGATCATATATTTACATATATAAAAGTGCAAAAGTGCAAACCTTCTCTGCTATCGACACGTGTCCTATTTCATCAAACCTTACTTCTAAGTTTTGTTTCCGTTTATTTTTAAAAATTTGTAGCAGGTAGCATATGTTGTTATTTATGTCAGCTGTTTCGAAAAAATGAAGCAAAAAGCATATCTAAACAAATCGATATTTTAAGATACCTAAAACCAATCTACGCCCAAAGCAGATATCTCTCTCTCTTTCTTTCTCTCTCCTCATTTCTCTTTGTTCTAATGATTTCTCTCTCTTCAATGCCCTAGCCATGGTTGTCGAAGCCAAAGGCAACCCGCTCTTGCCACCGGCGACTTCACCACTTCTGTGACGATAGAGTTCTAATCTGACGATGACGAATTGGTGTAAAGATCTGCAGAGTCGGCTTCTTAAAGAGACAACAATCATCTGGCTCGGGCCTATGGAGAAACTCCACGTTGGCGATCTGAGGACATCCATTGTCGTAGATTGTGACAGTGAATTTGATGTTGACTTCTTTGATCCAGTCCACAGTGAGAATTATCTATGCTCACGGTAGAGATGAAGCTTCACTCATGGCGGCGACTTTGATGTTTCATTTCGCATCTCTTCTGCCCAAATCTCCTTCCGTTGATGAGGCAATGATCGAGCTTTTCTCTGGCTAGATCTCCTTCTGTCACCTAAAATAAAGTTGATCTGTGGAGGAGCAGTAGGATTTTTTTATCAAAAAAAAAAAAAAAAGATTTGTTCCAGATCAACAAAATGTTTCTGGTTTTTTTATAGGTTTTTTTTTTTTTTGTAGATTTATTGGTTTAGATGTGTTTTCTTGATCGACGGCGATTTCACTGATGTTCGGGATGTCCGACAATGTCATCGATAATAAATTTTGTATTAATATATAAATACAGTATTTATATATAAATGTTGTATTTTTCAGTCGTTGGTGGTTCGATAACGTCGTCATAAAATTTTTGTATTTACATAGAAATATAGTATTTACATGTAAATATTATATTTCTCAACTACCGGTAATATCTCTGGTAAATTTTTGCATTTACATAGATATATGACATTTTTATATAAATATTATATTTTCCGACTATTAGTGAGCTCGTCAAACAACTTTTAGATTTACATATAAAGCTGTATTTTTTTGACTATTGGTGGTCTATCGAAGTCGCCAGTAAATTGTTATATTTATATGTAAATATTTTATTTTTTGCCCACCAGCGATGTCGGTGCTAAAGATATATGTCGAAGTAGCTAGTAAAATTTTTTAATTCGTTAATGAAGCCTACTACTTGTTGGAAGACATTTCTGAGTTCAGTTATTAGAATTAAAATTGTTCATGGAACAATCAAGCTTGGGAGGACAATTTAAAATGTATATAGCCATATTTGACACCCAACCTTAAGAGATGGGGAGTGACCTAGAAGCCTTATTTGTCCAAAGTCCTGAGAGTATGAAAGAAATGATAAAGGAATCTTAGAAACCATGAGGCATACGGCGATAAGGGTGGAACACTTTGAAGAATTAAGAGCATCTGCTCCTTCTATGGATTGCCAATATGCAAGATTGTCTCCTTAAAGTGCCTACATCGAGTGAGGAGCAAGTGGTGATGTTTTAAGAAGCCACTCACATGGTGAACGATATGGTGCTGTTTGATGATGATTATTATGCAAATTCGGTAGAACTTCCATTAGAATTCTTAAGTTTACACCGCTAATTGACCTTTTTGGCCAACATCGCCATCATCACCATACTACACATTCTACAAGCTTGAGCCTAGATTGAAGTTCTCCTACTAAGCTCATCATTCAAACCCATTGTGTTGATGTCACATGCGGAATATTTCCACATCTTTCCAAAGCTTGAGGGCATCCCGAAACAAGACTCAAATATGATATTGTATGACATATAGTACGGGCAAAAGCCACTCTTTGGTGAGCACTTCTCCAAAAGTCAAGCTGATGATTTAAAATTAAGCATTTCTTATGAACAACCCAAGCTCACTATCTTTTCATTGTTTTCTTTGATTTTAAATTTTGGCTTTCAGTTTTAGTAACTTTTTCTTTGTTTTGCTCGCTTTCTTTTGTAGGTACAAGTGGTAGAGCCAAATAGAGTGGGAGCTATGGGAGACACCTAATAGACTTCAAGGACATCAAGCTGCTAAGCCTAAGCACCAATGAGGAGAGTCCCCTTAAACTCTTCTATACTTTCTTGAGTTGCTTCGAAATTGAGGATAATGTACTTGATAAGTATGGAGGGAAAGACTAAACTTTTATTTTATTGTTTCCTTTTGCTTTATAAAAATAGAAAAAAAGTTCCAAATAAATAGAGGCTTTTATGTTTTCTTTAATGATTTGATCCCAAATCAATGACGATAATGTTCGTTTTTTAAAATGATTTTAGAGATAATATACTAACAAAAATTTTCATAGAGCCTTTGTGGAACAATGTTATAGAATATATTAGTTTAATATTTAATAAATATATATACAAGTTATGATTATCGTGTTGAAGCGATTAAGTCAAAGATCATCTATTAAAAATGTTCTCTATATGAAACCACAATCTTCATCGCTTAGTTCTTGACACCAAAAGAACATGTGAATGTAAAAGGGTATTATGGTTTTTAATAATCACACAATTAACTTTTAATCTCCCATTAATCTCAACTCATGAACAAAGTGGGAATAGGAATGAAGAACTTTTTTTCTCTCTCTTTCCCTACACTCTTATCATTGGGGTTTTTGACAGAATTTTTGTAGTCAAACCAAAGTTCTTAATGTATGTTTGTGTGAATAAGTGATATTCTCAATCTCCCAAGTCCTAAAATTTGTTTGATTTTCTCTTGAAATAAAAACCTGGACTTTATTTCATTAAAGAAATGACTTAGGCCATCTTCACAACGTTTGAGTCTTTTGAACTAATCTTTACATATTCTTATCCTTAGTGTGTACTTTTGAGCTTAATTTTTCATTTTCTTTGTTAACCACATATTTTTATGTTTTTTCTTTATGTTTGAAGAAAAAAAAAAAGAAGGAAAAAAAAGAAGAAAAAAGAAAAAAGTAAAGGTACTATGCCCTTGGTTTATAATAAGAAAGAAAGAAACAAGCTTGGGGCTATAGCAGCAAAAAAAAAATAATAAACAAATAAACAAACAAATAAAAAGAAAAAAAAAAGAAAGAAGAAGAAGAAGAAATGAAAAAAAGAAAAAAATAGATGATAAAACAAAGTTGAAACAAAATTTAAGGGAGTTACTTGAATAAGAAATAAAGCTTTATAAAGGTCCTAGATTGGTTAACGTGCTTAGGGTGTGATTTGAGCTATAAAATTTCCCATATTTTACCCTCAACCTAACCTTACATTACAAGCTTAATGAAGTCCTAATGATTCTAAGTGTTTTGTAGGTCTACATTAGTAAAGAGAGATATGAAAAGCAAATCTATAGGGTTTATTTATTTCTTTGAGATTGTAGATTCCAGTTTTGCATAAACTCAACCAAATTGCATACAACAAAAAAAGAAAAAGCTACACACACTTGCGGAATTCCATTGAAAATAGGATATGTTTTAGGCTTAGTCACACTCCTTGGTCAATCTTTGTGTTTTTTTCTAAATAATGCCATCAATGTTTGAAGAATTCATTGGAGATCACCACTTTAGCACAACTTGTCTCTAGTTCAAATTTATTTTTCTTTCTTTTCTTGTTTATTCTCAAGGACTAGCAAAATATAAAGTTTGGCCGTATGATAACTCTACAAAAATTGAGTTAGTCTGCACTTAATTGCATATATATATATATTTGTTGTGTTCTAGGCATTTTATTTAATTTTAATTTATTTTAATTTATTTTTAATATTTTTTATTCTTATTTGATTTGATTTGATTTGATTTAATTTGATTTTGTGAAATTTAATTATTTTAGTTTCCCTTCTTATTATTTATTTTTCTCATTTGTATTGGCAAATTAGGTAAAAAAGGATTTTGGCAATCTAGAGTTAACTTAGGGACAAAAAGATGAAAATAAATTAATTTGAATCAGCGCCCCAACGGCACCGAGGAGTCAACCACTCGCAGAGGGGGAACACTCAGTCACTTGCGATCATAGTCGTCTAATCCGTCTTTGAGGCATCCAACACGTGCATGTCGTTCAAGCAAAACAAGAAAGAAGATCATGCATCAGTCCGTGTTAGCGCATTACATCAGGCATAGGCTCCGGTGCGACACACTCCATTGATCCTTCCGTGCACCCTTCGCTCCAGCCAGCCATACAGCACCGCGTCAGCAAGCCCAGCTCCCAGTCTTCTCGCACCGACTGGTGACACGCATTAGATAGCCCTATTTGGGCTTTGTGCTGGCTAACACTCTCTTTATAGCTCCAAAATGCTCGTGTTTTATTAAAAAATAAATAGAGGCACCAGCCGCCATCACAAATGAACAACAGAGACTGAAGGTGTTATTAAACCCCATTTTTGGGGCTGAGAGTTGAAGGAAAGCCAACACAGAGGAGAAAATGAAAAAGAAAAGGAAAAAAATACATGTTAGAATAGGTTGGATTTTATTCGTAGGAGTTGTTTTTAGTCTTAGTTAGACTTTTCCTTTAATGAAACACCCTTAAAGATAGTATATTGGAGCTATAAAGACGAAGTAGAACAACATTGGGAAGAAGATTTTGGAGCTTATGATATCTCCATTTTGATGATTTCTTTTTCATTTTTATTTTTAAAACTTTTGTGTATTCTAAGAATACTTAAGTATTGGTGTTATCTATTTTCTTTTAAATTTTATTTTCTTCTATGGATTAGTGTCTTTGTGCTAGAGCTAAGATGTAGCCTTCTATTTATTTTTGTTAGTCAAAGATTATCATACGATGTTGAGTGTTTATTATTATACTTAATGCTTTGAATATTTGGCCAAAAGTTAATTTATTTCGGAATCATTTTGAGACAGTGTAACGTCCCGAAATTTATTTAATGTTAATGTACTATAAATGATGAATTAGTGTGCCATAATTAAAGTTTTAACATTTATTAGACTATTTGGTTGGATTTTTGAATTTTTGGTTGTTTTGTTAAATTAATGAATTCGAAGAATTTCTTATTGTTTTAAAATGATGTTTTGAGTTTTAAAACACCACAATTTGTAAAATGTTAAAAATACTCCGTTTTGTAAAACTGTGGGTGGCACATGGTTTTCGCACAGTAAAACCCCCACCGATTTTCTCTATTTATTTCCTTCCTTCCTCTCTCTCTCCTCACTCTCCCGTGAAATTCTCTCTCTCTTCTCTCTCTCTCTCGGCAGCTCTCTTTCTCTCTCAATTCTCTCTCAAATTTTGAACTCCATTTCGAATCCAAGCTTCGGGTTAGCAAGGAGGAAGCTCGGGGACGTGATTCGGCAACCGAGAACGCGGATTGAAGCTTCGATTCGAGGTTAGATTCGAAATTTCTAAACTTTTTACAAAATTTTCAATTTTGTGTGTTTTTGAAATCTAAGTTTGTTTTGGCTTAGAAAACCGTGGATTTGTGTTAAATGAGCTTAGAACAACTAGAATCTAAGCCTAGATTGAAGAAAAACGGATTGAATTCAAGATTTTCTATTTTTCTCCTCTTTTTCTCATTTTTGGATTTTTAAGGATTTCGAGTTTAAATGTTGTTTAAATGATTCCAAACATGTTCTAGAATGTTTTTCTATCAACTATGATTATTTTTCATGCCTGGGATTTGAGAAAAACAGGTTAGAAACAAGATTTGGATTTTGGGGATCGAGAAACCCGTGGCTGGGATTTCTGGGTTTTCCCAGTTCGGCAGGCCGAAGTTCATGTTCGGCAGGCCGAAGTTCATGTTCGGCAGGCCGGAGTGATGATCGGCAGGCCGGTGTTCTTCCGACCGGCAGGCCGAATCTGGGGAAATGTTCGGCAGGCCGAACTTTTCTTCCGGCAGGCCAAACTGTGCAGTTCGGCAGGCCGAAGCAGGGCGTCCGGCAGGCCGACCGAGGCATGGAAAATTTTGTGATTTTTACCCGTTTTTACTGTTTTGAACCCTGATTTAAATCCCAACCTTATAGGATGATTTTAAAGGTACAAATGGTACACTAGGACATCATGAAATGATTTAGTAACATAGAATGTTTCGAACTAGATATTGATCGGCTTAGTTTGTATCTAGGATTGTTCGTGGTTCCGTGGAGCTAACGTATAGCGGATCGGGATTACGGTGTGGGGTACCGGCACGAGTACTGAGGTAGGACTTCTATCCTATTTCTTTGGTAGCCTGGTTTTGAAATGATTTGGCTTTGAAAAGGATTTCTATCAAAATGTTTTCAGCAGTTGTTTGAAAATGGTTTTATCGGTTATATTTTAATATACCGTGATCTGAAATGAATTTCATAATAAATGTAATTGACAATACTCGGTAATTGGGTTTTGAATGATAATGATAATAAACACATGGGCATGATGCCATATCAGAGATCGGGTCGTGTAGCGATCGACCTTGGGGGCAGGTCCCGAAACCCAGCTGGGCCACTACGGTGGTGATTTCATGGTTTGCCTAGGTAAAAGTAAACTGGTGTTTTGATTTGACGAGTAGACTGTTCTGTGTCAGAACGGTTCTACTCAATTTATTTATTTATTTATTCAAGTTCCCTTTTTGTATAACTCCTGATAATGTTATGTTTCTTTGTATAAAACTATTTTATAAAACATAGTCCTACTGAGCCTTTCGCTCACGTTTTATTGTTTTAAATTTCCCCCCCTCTAGGTGGTTTCCCATTTAGGTTTGGAGAAGATTCTTCGGACCGAACTCAGGAGCAATAAGAGAATTTATTTACATTCTGTATTATTAATCAAGGCATGTAAGACTTAACTTTATTTGTACTTGGACTGTAATTATATTTATGATATTGTCAGTACCATGTGTGTGCACAAGTTGTGGGTTGTGGAACCCATATTCGCGGTTTTTATTTAATTGCTATTATTTGCCTAATATTTTACAAACTCGTTTATCGAATGTGGTGGAAAATCTCTTTATTTCTTACTTAATTGGATTTTTAAACTCTTAATTTCAATTAAATTCTCTTTTAATTAATCTAAATATTCCGCCACGTCACCTCCCGTACTCCGGGGCATGACAGACAGAGAGGTTATTTATGATTTGTTGCTTTTCTAATGAATGTCATGAATTAAGAGGTACACAAAGATGTGGTAACTTAATTTGTGTATTTTGACTATGAATTACCATTGATCTTGATGAACATTTGCATATTTCAATTCATATATAGATATAGTGGATTAATGCGTGGTGTATTTTTTATATTGGTTAGGACACAATATCAAAAGAAAATAGGCTTTTTAAATTGTTAACATGGGTAGTAAATTTTAATAACATGGTAGAAAGGAATTAAATTAGAATAATTATGGTGAAATCTAATGCTCTATTATTTTCCTCATTTGAATTATCCTAGTTGTTTATTTTGTTCAAATTCTCTTCTCAGTTGATTAATTGCTTTATTTTAGATTTAATTTTTGTTCTTAAATTTTATTTTAGATTGTTCATATAATTTTAGACTTAACTAATCAAGCATAATTCTCATAGACAATACTCTTATTCAATTCTTTACTACTCATTAGCCATACGTGCACTTGCCTTTTCCCACTAACAAACGGCAATGATTGTTTCTCTCAATTATGTCTTTGACATTCCAATAAGTTCTTATAGAATTCCAAGACCCGTCAACTATGTCAAAAGAACTTATAGAACCGTCAAATTTAGTTTAGGATCTTTTTCCAATGTAAGGTAAATAACCCTTAAATTTTATGGGCGAATATTTTGTAGGGGAAAATATATTCTTGTAGTGAATATTCTTTTCCAAATACATAAATATATTCATGTAGTTGTCCGGTAGACAAGACAATTATACATTAAAAAAAAAAAAAAGACACAAGTAAGACGAGGGAGATATATGGTGAAAATCAAGCATTCATAGGGATCAATCTCCTCAATAAAGTTCAGAGCCATTATCGTCAACACAAAGGATGGATTACAGAAAATTAAATACATAAAATTATATATAATTAAAATAACAAGATGTAAGTGAGATATACAAATCTTATTTTTAGAAAGATAAAGATCAAAATCAGGTTTGGTTCCGAATGGCAGAACACATTTTCAAAATTTTCAGTAGTTTTTCCTTCTTGCCCATTTTTTGTTCCATGCACGCGAATGCAACACAGAAGATGCAATAAATAAAATATTTACTTGTACTCTGCGAATGTGACATATATAATAGCATTATGTTAGTGCAATACACCATGCACAAGTTCAGCATTAGTAGTGTTTCAATCATTGCCCAATTTTCTTGTTGCAAAACGAATGCAGGGTGATACATTTTTATGCAATTTACAAAAGTCTGACCTTTACCTGTTCGAGAAAGAACACAGTTGAAATCGATGTCGCGTTCCACGCGAAGTAACCACGCAGGCCTTTCGATTTAGCATAGGAAAGTTTGGACGAGATACTGTTTGCATCATCATAACCAATCCATGTATTTCGAAAGTAGCAATAGCCTGTCACGATAGTCGAATTGAACACAGTTGTTGCACCACTCTTCTTAATAATTTTCCTGATTTGAACGTAACTCAATGCCCCACCAGTAATTGCTACAGGAGTTCCATTGGCGGGTGCAAAGACTCCATGATTGTCGATGTCTACCAGGCTCCAGGCAACCCCATAGTAAGGAACTCCAAACAGAATTTTCTCAGCAGCCAATCCAGCCTGAATCCATGCTGTGGTCCCCGAATCACCGTTAATTTTGCTCGTCGGGTTGTACAGCGGAGATGGTGGCTGAGTCAAATTTGGTGACGAAACTGGAGGAATAAGGTTGTAAGCCATGACATTGATCCAGTCCAAACCGTTTGATATGGAACTGATCGGATAACTGAAGGATCGGTAATTGGAGGAATGAAGTTAGAAATAATGGAGTCTTGCCTGAGGCTTGAGACTCTTCCTCAATGGCTGCTCGCCACTCGGTGAGGAGATTGCCAAAGTTGGCCATGTCGGTGGCGGAGGAGGGGAATTCCCAGTCGAGATCTAGGCCGTGAAAGTTGTAAGACCTGGCAATGGCTATGGAGGAATTGAAGAATGTTTTGAGGCTGACGGGGTCGCCTGCCATGGAAGCAAATGCCTTTTTTCCGGCTGCTGCTCCTCCGACGGTCAAAAGGGTTTTGACAGACGGCTTTTTGAGTTGGACAGTTATTGTGAAGGCAGAATATGTGGCCACGTTAGATGGGTAAATGGTGAGTTGGTTTGTTTGGGGATCAGGATCTGCAAAGGCGCAGAATATGCGAGTAAATGAAGTTGAGTCTATTTTTGAGACAGGAAAGGAAGTGCCATTGTACCAATAAACTGCTTTAATAACATCGGTCTCTGCAGCGGAAAAGTGGAGTTGAAGAAGGAGAAGAATGGTAGACAAGTGGAGAAATGGAATGTGGGTTTTCGAGGCCATAAGCAAATGGAGAAAAACAAGTGTAAACGAGAAGGACTAGGCTTGCTTTGAAACTTTTGAGCCGAAGAGTGTCCTTTTATAGACTCGACCTCTGAGTTTTGTACGGCATACAAGGAAACTTACTGCAGAAAGGAACCAAGTTGTTGTGGAGGACGTGAAGCCGAAGACGAGGCTGGTGCCCATGGCTTCATGTGAAAGAGAGAATACTGTTGGATTATGTGACCTTGAACCCAACAAACTTGATATTTACTAAGATATGGTCGAGACAGAGGATGATTGCCACCGAGAAAAACCCAACATTTGGAAGGCCGGAGTTGGGGCCCGCCCACAGTGGTCGTTGGCATGAATTCTGGCGGTTATTCAGCTGATTTGTAGAAGCCAGTAGTGTTGAGGAATCTGACCGTGTAATGCATAGCGAGAGTTCCTTATTGATCAATTTTTCCTGGCGTTTATCAAAAACTATCGGTGTTTCACATCCATCATTCACATCGACATTGGATTTATAATCATCATCTAAGTATGACAAGAATTTTCTCAATAAGAGCTTCACTATCCATGGGCTTTCCGAAAACTGCAAGTTCATCTGCACGACATTTATGAATTGCATATATTCTGAAATTGACAGCATGCTTACTTTGCTCCTTAATTTGCTTATTGTGACAGTGAGAGGGCTAGGCATAGATACTGGCAAGAATAGTCCATGCATCACCGAGGGTTTTGGCTTGGGTGATGAGTGGAATAATAGATGGTGAAAGCGTACCAACTAAGCCGCAAAAAATAATTTATCTTTACGAGGCCAAATTTGGTATTCTGGATTAGGTGTAGCAACATTGTTTGGCTGGAGGGGAAGAATGAGAACCGTCAGTAAATTTCAGAAGATCATAATAGTTAAGAATTACTTCAACCTGAAGTTTCCATGAAAGATAATTAATGGAGGTGAGTTTGACTGAGTTTTGTCCAAAAATATTCATGACTCCGAGAGGTTTTGTGTCACAAAGGAGGCGACTGGTGGAGCAGATGCAACAGCGGCTGGCGGCGTAGCTCAGCGGCGGTGGCTTTGTCGTGACATGTTGGCGGTGGCTATGTTGTTTTAGGAAGAATTAATATTTAAATCAAACTAAAAATGAGAAGGAGAGACAGTCCAAAAAGGTTCTACTCTGACACCATAAAAGAGAAAATAAGTTTTGGAAATTATAGCATTCCTTTTCCATTGAATCAATTATATATAAATCGAGTTTATAAAAGATAACCTAAATTAAATATGTTAACAAATCAAACCTTAAAAATAAGAAAACTAGATAATAGAAAACTAACTAGATGACTATAAAGGAAATTCAAACCTAAATCTTAATATTTACAAATTTAAAACTCAATAAGAATTTTCTCTATTATTAGAAACTTTTAGAGATTACTAATTCTTGAATTAGGCATGCCCATCAGATTGTTTAGTGTTTAAGCCGTGTTTTTCCTTTTTTTTTCGAGTATTCTGGTAGACTACCATTGGTAACATGATGGCAATTGGAATTTTCAGTGTCACGGCCGAAAATATTTAGTACCATAGTGGATTACCTTCAGCAATACGGGAGGTCATCAGCAGTAACACAATAGACTACAACCTATACAGAAATTGCTGGTGGGCTATACTGTCAAAGTAATTTTGGTTTTCGGATTTATGGATATGGCCTTTTTCTAGAAGATTTTTTTCATGGAAAAGATTAATTCAAGTGATTGTGGTACTTGTTTAAAGTTCCCACACAAAAAAGGCAAGCATATTTTTTAACAATTTTTTTGTTTAAATAATTTATACAAGTTTAATGTTGTTGAGTCAAAATAATTAAAAGTATAGTTTAACAGTAAATCTACAATATTATCACCAATGTTGAGGGCTAGTGTTTGAATTCTCTGCCCCAACTACAAGAAAAAAAGCTGCGTGAGCACCTTGAAATTTTTCCATTTATCATTTTCGTTTCTCGAATGAACATATAGTATAAAAGTAAAGATCAAAGTTGGTGCAACTCTTGCGTGGCTATTGGCTTCTTTTATATAGCAACATAAAGAGGACGACTAACACAAACCTTTTTTTTGCTCTGAACGACTAACACAAACCTAGCACATCTCTAGGCCACCTATCGTAAACCGGTAACTCCTATTAGCTTAAACAAAATATAATAAATAGAAAGAGTTATTTATCTTTTTCGATATACCATATGTTAAAAAGGTTTATTTACACGCTATATCTTTAGTTTTTTATCTCATGTATGTCTTTGGCTTAAATTTAATATACAAAGTTATACTTTTTTTTTACCGTAAATTCTTAATTTTGGCCTAAAAAGACCCAAAATATGCTAAAATAAAAAGTAAGAAAACGTTAAAAAAAAAAAACCTTCAAAGTAAGAGTTTTGATCTAAAATATGTCTTTTGCATGGTTTTTTTGTTCTCTTGTTATTTTTGAAAATTTCAGTTCCTTTTCCTCTTTTACTGGAAGACAATTTAGTTATTTTAAATGTCAAAATTAATTATTATTGATTAAGGTAAAGTATAGATATATATATATTAAATCTTATCTAAAAGTATATATCTGATGAGATAAAAAAATAAAAACATATTTTTTAAATAAATCTAATAAAAAAAGTATTAAAAGATAAATATTCTAACAACATTATGGTATCAAAGTAGGCATTTTATGGTCCGAATTTTAACAATTGCATTATCTAATTAGTGAGGAGAACGTGGGTTTGAATTTGCACTTCTAAAAGACAAATTAGGAAGGGAATGTCTTGATCAAGTTTTTCTTTTTTTTTTAATTCCTGAAAGGCTGTCTTGATCAAGTTGCTTACATGTATTTCACATGTTACCTGATTATATTTAAAGTTTAATTATAATTTGTTTTTCGTTTAAAACACGATTACCGACCTTTGAAATCTATTGGTGGATACATCATTTTTTCTTTGATTTCTTTTGGGAATTCGCCCTACCCAACAAATAATTTAGGCACTGATCCTACAACTCAATAAAGGCTTCATGCATTTCTGGCAGTAGTAGTCGCGTCATGATTTTCATGGTTAGATACCAAGCTTTGCACGTGTTAATTAAGAGATATGAGTTTCATATGTTCCATTAAATTTCCCAAACAATTAAGGCTTTTATTTCAAGAATATTTAACTCACTTGAAATATATTTTTCAAAGAGTCTTTTCGGTTCTAGAATTTTCTCAAATTTTATTAAAGAAAATTCTCTCTCTAAGATCTCTTTCTAAAAATCTCAAAGTGGGCAAAAAGTCCCCCGTTTTCCCATCATGGTCTCAATTTATAGACACTGCTGTGGCACGGTATAATCCTTGGGTTTTAACATCGACCAATTGATTCATATTACATATTTTCAACCCTTAGTTTTTAATTCTACGTGGCAGTCTTTTAAAATGATTGATTCTTTTGATTGATTCACTTTGTTGCAGATCCTCAAATCCTTATTTTAATTCTCCCAGTTAAACCACGTCGTCCCTCTTAGGTAAACGTCGTTTTCTTTGGCGCTCAAATTCATTACCCACAGAAAATTTCAATGAATAACGACCAATGTAACTTCTATATACCTCTTAAATTTGATAACTTTTGGTCAAAAAAATTGCGTTAACTTTCCTTGCAGTTCCGAGAATCTTTTTATTCCTTTTTTCAAGACACAAATACTAGCACCTTATGTTTGCTAACTGAATAACAATGTAAAAATAAATAAATAAGTATATATTCTAACTTATTAGAGTAGCAGACTAACTTATCATGCCTAATCAAACGTGAAATATCCAGTACTCTGCATGAACACTTTCATACAGAAGACATTGAGCGGCAGTTACTAAACCATAAAGAAATGAATAGAAAAGGTTTTGACAAGAAAAATAGAGTGATAAGATCAGGATGATCCCTTCTTACTCTAATCTTTATATATTTATTTAATGGTATAAAAGGAAACATGTTGGAAAATTTCATTTCCCATATTTAGTGGGCTACGTATTAAATATAAGAATTATACTATGGCTATTTAATTATAATGGGCTATTTTTAAGTGATCCATTTATGAAAAGCTCATAGGCTACTAACTAAGTACGAGTTTAATAAGTAGATACCCAATAATGATCCAACCAGGTTTAATGGGATCTTAATAGAAAAGTATATATATAAAGGCATTATAAGTTATGATTCCTAAGATATCAAATTATTCTACAGCTTTCTCATCTCTCTAACAAAAAGAAAAAGATCTCATTGAAGAACTAAGGTAGTTTGATTGAGGAAAATAATAACACGTTCATCTCTCATCATAGTAATTCCGTAAAAGAACTGATAGTTGTTGTCATAGATACTGGTAATTATTCTTTAATTCAATTTCTTGATAATTTTGTATAATATGATCCTATTTTAGGGTTCTACAAAATTATGAATATCTAGAATTAAAAATTCTAATAAGTGACATCAGACCAATTATTAGGATTTTTTTAATACAAATTATTTTCTTTTTCTTCCCTATCTTTGAAATTTTAGGATAGAAAATTTATGGATTCTTTGTGTGAATTGTGATTCATGCATGATAATTTTTTTTTTCTTGAGGAATTGTTGTTTTGTAGGATCCATGGTAATATTAGGTTGTTAAGGAATTAAAGAATTAAATTATAGTGAGAAAAATTGAATTTTTGGTAAATTTTTAAATTTTTCGTACAAAATTTTGATCACAAAATTGCGACAGAGCGCTACGGCGCCCGTGGGGCACGCTATGACGCTACAGATGGACGGAAAGCAAACGCCGTAAGAAATCACAACACTGCAGCACCATGGGGCATGCTATAACACTGCAGAAGAAAAATATGTAGCACCACAACACTCCGACAGGGCTATGAATATTATAAAAAATTCAAGAAAATTATTTTAACTACAATTAATGATTGTAATTTGTGCAATTTATGCCTTCTACTTTAAATTAAATTAACTAAACAACATGTTGCCAAAGTAACTTCTATTGTGTAGAATTCAATTAGAAATATCAAGATGTTTGTGTGACTATTATTTATGCAAATTGTGACTAGCCTAAAGGAAAGTTACTGTTTAGCCAAATAGCAGGTACACCTGAGATAATAAATATTTGAAAATTATAAATTTTTCTACGTGTGCAATAGTCAGTCCAAAGAAAGGATATTGTTTGACAGGATTTATTATTAGAATTTGATTACTACATTGAGTATACCACTTACAGTTGATGTCTTTATCTAAAGATTAGACATCAATGAAGTGCTAGGTGTTTTGAGATGGGCCCCCCAATATTTTTTTTTATTATGTCATATTTGCTTTTATTGTGACATATTTTTTGATTATGAGTATGTTTTTTATATTGTTCTCTATTCAGTTTCTATTGTTGATACTACAAATGTTTCTGCTTAAGTTAATAATATCCCAGTGCTGAATAAGACAAATTTTAAGGGCTAGAAAGAAGACGTGGAAATCGTTCTTAATTTGCACCTTGTGCTAAGGACGAGCGACCCACTTCCACTATGGAAAACCCAAATGGAACTAAAATTAAGAAATGGGATCACTTTGACCCCATGTGTCTAATGATTGTAAAACGCTTTATTCTAGAAGCGTTTTGGGAATCTATTACTGAGAGCAATAATACTAAGAATTTCCTTAAGGGATATCGAGCAATATTTTGCTAAAACGAAAAGTCAGGAACTAGTAACCTTTTAGCTAAACTCGTTTCCATGAAATATAAAAGAAAAGTAAACATAAGGGAGTACATCATAGAGATTTCTCATCTTGCTTCAAAACTAAAGTCACTAAAGTTAGAGCTGTCTGAGGACTTACTCTTACATGTGGTTTTGATTTCTTTTCCCATACAATACGAACAATTCAAGGTGAGCTATAATACCCAAAAGGACAAATGGAACTTTAATGAGCTCATATCTCACAGTGTGCAAGAAGAAGAAAGGATTCAGCGAGATAAGACTAAACGTGCTCACTTAGCATCAATATCTTAGAACAAGAAAAAGAAGAGAGCTAAGAATGTTGCAAAAGGAACATCTCAATAGAAGAATCAGGATGTGGAATTTACCTATTACTTTTACAAGAAAGGAGGACACATGAAGAAAGAGTTCCAAATACCCGCCTGGCGTGCAAAGAGGGTAAGCTTCTTACTTTAGCTTATTTCAAAGCTAATTTAGCTTTTGTATCTAAAGATACTTGGTGGATAGATTCTAGTACTACTACTCATATAAATATGTCTATGTAGGGTCGCTTGTGGAGCCGACCACCAAATGACGCTAAAAGATTCATTTTTGTGGGCAATGGCAATAAAGTTCCAATTAAAGCTATAGAAAACTTTATATTATTGTTAAGCACTATAGTTAATTTGGATTTGAATGAGACTTATGTTACACCACTTTTAGATTAAATTTAATTTCTATTTCTAATTTGAACAAATTTGATTATTCTTGTTCTTTTAGAAATAATAAAGTTAGTCTTTTTCAAACTTCAAACTTTATTAGTACCAGTTCTTTAGATGATAAAATATACTTGTAATGTTAATTCCTATAATGAAATTCTACATATTGGCACACGCGGTGTAAAACATAAATTAAATGAAGATTCTGTCACCTTATGACACAAGCGTTTAGGTCATATTTTTAAACAGAGAATTAAAAGACTTGTCTATCGAATTTGTTGACCCTCTAGATTTGACAAACTTCTAAGTCAGCATTAAGTGCATCAAGGGTAAATAGATAAACATAAAGAAATTAGGTGCCGACAGATTTAAAAATGTCTTAGAACTTATACATACCGATATATGTGGCAATTCCCCACAACTTCCTAGAATGGCCAACAGTATTTCATTATGTTCATAAAGGACTACTGAAAATACAGTTACCTATATTTAGTACATGAGAAGTCTCAATCCTTGGATGTTTTTAAGTCTTTTAAAGCTGAAGTTGAACTTCAACTTGGCAATAAAATTAAAGTTGTCAAATCCGACCATAGTGGTAAATACTATGATAGATATGACGGATTAGGAAAACAATATTTAGGACCCTTTGCCCTCTTCCTAAAGAAATGTGAAATCATCTCGCAATACATAATAGGGGCAAACCCAGCATGAATGGTATTACAGAAAGACTAAATAGAACATTCAAGGATATGGTGAAATGTATGATTAGTCATTCTTCTTTACTTGAATTGCTTTAGGAAGAAGTACTAAAGGCTGCAGCATATATCCTTAATAGGGTTCTAAAAAAAGCGGTAGCGAAAACCTCTTATGAGTTATGGATTGAAAGGAAGCCTTGCATTAAGCACTTACACATTTGGGTTGTCCAACTAAGGCACAACCTTATAGGACAAAGGAAAAGAAATTGGACTCAAGAATGGTAGCTGCTTCTTTGTTGGATACGCTGATCATTCTTGAGGCTTTAAGTTTTATGATCCCATTACCAGGTCTTTCTTTGAGATGAGAAATGCAAGATTCCTTAAGGATGTCAAGTTTGGAGGGGAAGATAAAGTAAGGAATGTTGTCTTTGAAGAAGAAATTGCTATTGACAATAGTGAGGCTTTAATCCTACCATTGTTCAAGATACAACTCCGGTATAAGACAACAATAATCAAGCTACTATTCCTGACATTGTTCTAGAACAAGACAACAATAAGGTTCTTCCTAATGCACCAATAGATCAAGCTCAACAACCTTAAGAAATGCCATTAAGGAGATCCACTAGAGATAGAAAAAGAGCGATTCTAGATGATTATATCATCTCTTTAAGAACATGGAGTTGATGTAGGCTAATGGAAGAGAAAGGCATAGATTATAAAGAAACTTTCTCATTGGTTTCATCGAATGACTCTTTTATGAAAATAATGGTACTTGTGGCTCATTTTAATTGAGAACTACATCAGACGGATGTAAAGACAATGTTTCTAAGTGGAGATATTGATGAGAAGATTTATATGATCCTGCCAAAAAATTTTGTATCTAGAGATCCAAAGTCTATGGTTTGCAAGTTAAAGAAATCCATCTATGGCCTTAAGCAGGCTTCCCTTTAATGGTTACACAAGTTCCATCAAGTAATTGTCTCGCATGGTATTAAGGTGAATATGGTTGATGACTATGTATATCATAAGTTTAGTGGGAGCAAATATATCTTTCTAATTTTATATGTCGATGATATACTACTTGCAAGTAGTGATCTTATTGCAAGTAGTGATCTTATTGTAGGAAACCAAGAGATTTTTGACAAAGAATTTTGAGATGAAAGAACTTAAGGATGCCTCTATTATATTAGGCATACATATGCTCCAGATCGCTCTCAAGGTATCCTTGAGTGACCACAAAAGAGCTATATCGAAAATGTTTTAAGTAAATTCGACATAAAGGGTTGTTAATCAAGAGATACGCCTATAGCAAAAGGAGACAAGTTTAGTTTCAGTCAATGCTATAAGAATGACCTTGAAAGGAAAGAGATGCAAAAGATTCCTTATGCGTTAGCTATACGAAATCTAACGTATGCTCAAGTTTGTACATGTCTTGATATAGCTTTTATAGTGGGAGTGTTGGGCAAATATTTGAGTAATCTACGAATGAAACATTGGAAAGCAGCCAAATGGGTTATGCGTTACTTACAAAGAACAAAAGACTTCGTACTCACTTATCAAAGATCAGACGGTTTAGAGATCATTAGGTATTCTGATTCTGATTATAGTATATGCTAAGGTAGTAAGTGTTCCATGTTAGGCTATGTTAATATACTAGCTAGAGGAGCTATTTCCTAGAAGAGTGCCAAGCAGACACTTATACCTTCTTCAACAATGGCTGGAGAATTCATAGCCTATTATGAGGCATCTAATCAGGGGATATGGTTGTAGAACTTTGTCACTAGACTGCTATAGTAGGTGGCATTGAAAGACCATTAAAGATAAACTGTGACAATAAATCAGCAGTGCTATATTCCAACAACAACAGAAGTTCTACAAAGTCAAAGCATATTGACATCAAGTTTTTGGTTGTTAAGAAGATAGTTCAGAGTAGTCAGGTTTCCATAGAACATACAGGGACAAAATCCATGCTAGCAAATTCGCTGACTAAGGGTTTACCTCCCAAGATCTTTCACAAGCACACTACCTATATAGGAGTTGGTCTATTTGATGATACTTTGTTATAGTGGGAGTTATCTTTGCATGTTCTATGTTTCACTTAAAATTTATGTGTTTATTTTGATCTTTTGCATAGTGAAGTTGATGGATTATAGTTTATTTCTAAATTTATTTAATTTATATATGCAGTTTTTGCATTTCATTTAAAGATTTCGGATTGATCTTACTAAAAACTAAAGTAGGACTAGTTGGAAATTGGCATGTTTTATGTCACATTGTATGTAATTTCCATGTTGCTCATCTATACTTGATATATGTCATTGAATATGTTTGTATGTGACCATTGAAGGTTTAGCTACAATTTTGTGTGACGAAAGCCATTTTGATCCCATACTAATATACGAGATCGATCAGATTGAAACTAAAGTAAAGTCTAAAGAGAAATAGCATAAAGTTACGTACCTAAGAAACTTATGATATAATTGTTTCAAGAATTATATATAGCCCAAGTGGGAGATTGTTGAAAAATTTTGTTTTCCATATTTAGTGAGCAACATATTAAAAATAACAATTATTTTATGGCTATTTAATCATAATGGGCTATTTTTAAGTGATCCATTTTTGGAAAACCCATAAGCTACTAATCATGTATGGGTTTAATGAATGGATGCTCAATACTGACCCAACTAGGTTTAATTAGATTTTAGTGGAAAACTATATATAAAAGCATTATTAGTTATAGTCCCCAAGATGTTAAATCATTCTACAGCTTTCTCCTCTCCCTATCAAGAATAGAAAGAACCCATTGAAGAACTAAAGTGATTTGATTGAGGATGACAATAACCCGTTCATCTATCATCATAGTAATTTCACAGAAGAACTGATAGCTACTACTAGAAAAACAAGTATTTATTTTTTAACTCAGTTTCATAATAATCTGGCATAATATGATCCTAAGACTATGATATTTTTATTCTAAGATCCTACAAAATTATGATTATCTAGAATTAAGAATTCGAACAAAAGAATCTAATTCACCTTCTAGTGTTTACAAATCTTAGAAATGGACATCTTATCAATTTAATTACTAAAATGTATTTTATATGGTTACATAATTACTGAACTATATACAGCATGTGAATTTGTCGGCTGTTTAACAACTTAATTTAAACTATAAGGCTTTCTCTCATAAAATTTAAACCAAAAATTAATGGAGACTGCATTTTCTAGTTCCAACCATTTTCCCAAATGCTATTTAATATATTTGAAAAATTGGCATTGATTACTTTTTATAACGTATCAATACTAAAAGGATGGGAATGCAAGTACATTGATATTTTTCCCTCATTTTTAATATATATTAAATTGTATAGGGCCCACAAGATTTCAATTTCTAATTGTGCATGTAAACACATTATTTAAGTGGAACGCGCTCCAAGTTCATGCCCTCCATCCCACTTGTTTTTTCCCCCTAAAAGGAAGGTAAACTTTTTTGCTAACCCAATCCTAAAGAAAATTTTACAGTTAAATCAACATATTTGACTAGCCATTGATAATTTACCTATAAACACTTATTCAACTTGAAATCAGAGCACAATAAATTCTTGGTGGAAGAATTTTGGGTCTCCACTATCTCCAAAAGTTTATAAAGTGTTTGGCAAACCGGTTTGAATTAAAAAAATCATTACTACAAAAATCATTTTTAACATCTGTCGAAAACCATTGTTAAAGTATTTTTTTACAATGCTTTTCGAACAACGTTAAAGCTAATATGATTAAAAATTGATTTTTTATCAATGATCAAAAGCTGTTGTAAAAGATGATTTAAGACAACAAACAAAAGCACGTTATTATTATTTTGTACTGTTGCCCCATCAACTTGTCGTGCAATTTTAATTTTCCCCCTGAAATTTTAATTTTGACAAGTTGTCCCCTGAACTTACAAGTTTGCAGCAAATCACCCTCATTGAGAAATTTTAAGTTTTTGACTAAAATTGATATATAATTTTTACATGAGTCGTTAATTAAGAGCATAAAGGGTTTTTTCATATAAATGTTAACCCAAATTTAAATTCAAACCAAAGTTAATTCAAAATTTTTTATTTTAATGAAAACTTAAATAAATGTTAGCCATATTAAATTTGAGTGGAAATATATAAAAATGACCATTCATGTTAATAATTGACTATTCATATATAAATTACATGTCAATTTAGGTCAAAAAACTAAAATTGTTATCAATGGGGGGTGGTTTGCTACGGATTTGTAAGTTCAAGGGCAACTTGCCTAAATTAAAAGTTCAAAGGGACAAATTGTCAATGTACAACAAGTTCAGGAGTAATAGCACCAAAATACCCTAACAACGGTCAAAAAACATTGCAGATTATTAAAGACAGTAAAAAATTGTCGTTAAAATATTTAAAGATGGTAAAAAATCATTGTTAAAAATAATTAAAAAGAGATATATTTTCTCAATTGTTGAATAGTTTACACCAATTCCTGTTGCTTTCATACATATTAATAGTTCAATAATTAAAGAATATCATTAATACAAAAAATTCAATGATACTAAAACAAAAAATATTAATATGACATGAAGATGAAATTATTATGCCAAAAACATCAATCTCATTACGTACTCAACACATCCACATAACACACAATAATTAATAAATCCAAAGTACATATCCAATATACAACGATTAGTTTAAAGTACATACTCATCCAAATAGATATAGATGAATGAACTCTTCCAAACGCTAGGCACATCCTTTCATTGAGAACTATAAACTCATCATTGATTCAGGGTTTTCGTTAGATAAATGAACTGTTTGAATAGGAGCTTTGATCCATGACTCTGACATGGCTACTTTGGCTTCTATGTGTGGAAGCTTTTCATCCAAAGAAGGTGATCAATTTGTTTACTCTTAGAAGTAGTCTAAATTAGGCAACAAATGTTCACTGCCGCTTACTTTATAGAGACTATTTTTTAGAATTTGTCCAGGCTAACTCTCCCGTTCTTTCTGAATTTAGAAATCCCTCATATATTAGATAACTTACTTCTTTCTTTTTTCTCTGGATGGTTAGTAGGTCATATATCGCAGTCTGCTAACAAAGCAGCTCATGGTCTACTTTAGATATGGCGTGATTCGAAGATGTTCGTCCCCTATTAATTTACGTTGTACTCCATGATTCTTTGATATATTCTTTTCTTAGCGACAGAAGTGATTGTATATTTATCGCATAATTGAATAAGGTTTTTTTAAAAAAAAGAAATTACTCTCTAAAATATACTCTCCAAATAACAATAAACCCCTTATTAATTTCAATTATTTATTTATATTTTTTCTGGTTTTTGCAGTGGTCAATAATTAATATTCTGGTAGTTTATCATTGATATATAGGTTTTTTTTACTGATTTATCAATAGCCTATAATTGTATTGATTGGCTGGTAAATTATTGGTTGATATTGGTTAATCATTGACCTATGTTGGTCCATTCCGGGATGATAAACTATTAAATTAATCAGTGATAGACCGGTAATCCTTTTATTATTAATTAATCAACTCTAAAAAGGTCATTTCCCAATTCTAAATTTTTTATTAAAAAAAACTTTAAAACGGGCATTTACTTTGGAAGCTTGTATTACAATATAGTATTGCACATTTTTTTTATGAAAAATGATAGCAACATAATAATAGTATTGGCAATTTGAAAAAATAATAGCAAAAAAATTATTAAAATGGAAAGAAAAAGAAAACTAAAACATAAAAACCTAAACAAAATTTAAAAAAAAAAAAAACCATATTAAGAACACACAACAAATTTACGTAACTAATGATATAATCCCAATATTTTCTCATTTAAAAACCCTTTCCACTATAATCTCTAACTTTGTGTAGCATGATATTTCCTTCTCTGAATTGATGATCAATTTCTTTCTTAAAATAGCAAGATCAGGTCATTTTTTTCCAACAATTTCCGCCTTTTTCTAAGTATGGGATTGTTAAAATCTGGTACATTATCTGCTTCAAGACTTACTTCTATCTTCTAAAGAGTCCTCATCTACTAAGTCAGCCTAGGATTGTTTATTAATTCGTCGATACCATGGAAACTCTGTACCTCATCAGAGTGCCAATGCTCGAAGACATTGTCCTAGCAGAACCGGTGGGAGTAGTGGTGTCGGGAACCAAAGCTTCTTCATTCTCAACAGATCACTCGGTCAAATGAAGGCATGTCCGATGTTTTAGCATTGGCACAATTTATTTTTCCGTTCTATAACAAATTTGTTTATGTTGCCATACTAACTAAAACTATTCTTAATTGCATGAGCAAAGCACGTGGTGATGTCTGTAATTTCTTGTAGACATTTTCCTATAGGATCCACAAATCTTTTGATTCAAAGTGGCACTCATGTATTTCAGACATATCTAGTTGGTAAATGGACAACAATTAGTACCATGCAAGTATTGTCGTGTACCTTCAAATCCTGGCCACCGCCTTTGACACTGAGAGCAAAATTGATTGCTGGATCCATGATTATAAGAGCTTAACACTTCCATATGCCAATGTACTAGAAAAAAAATTAAAAAAAAAATAAATTTGCATGTGAGTAACACGTTGGTATGGGAACAAGGCATGGAAAAGGGAGCAAAGAAAGTGATGTATTACTAACTATGTCTCTCAGCAATAAACAAAAATGAAAGGCAATACTTCTATTTTGTAGCACTACTACTGTTTATGTTTCAAATATTAATCGTGATACATGCACAAAAATACATGGTGAAAAGTTAACCAAAATATTCAATCCTTGTGTAATGATTAAGACTTTGTTTGTTTTTGTTGTCAAAAAGTTTTGGAATAGTCCTGCCAAAATCATACACGGCGTCGTTAAATTTTCTTTCCTTTTTTTTTCCCCTTTGACTCTTTAATTTGCTTTCTTTTTGACCCAAATGAAGTATGAAACATAGCATTTTCTTGTAGTGGGAGTGGAAATAAGCTACGTAGTTTGATTAAGCCTTTTTTTTTTTTTGCTTGTGCTTTCTTGTTAAAAGTAAAAATAACATGACATTAACGTTTCTCTGCAATTTCAACTTTTTCTTTATGATCCTCTTATAAAAGTTACTCCACCGCCTGGGACATGTGCCTAAGGGTTCTGACTTATTTATGCGATTGGAAGGACACTCTCCGGTGTCTTTCTACATATACGATTGGAGAAACATTTCGAATACTTTTCACGTTTCTACCATGTGTATGTATATATATATATATATATATATATATAGACATTCTTTTTGTAAACATTGAGAGCTTTTGGTGTACAGTAATCTTAGGGTGGGAATGGGATTCTATAAGATTCTCTTGTTTGGTATAAAAATTATAATTTTTGGATTTCTAGGCAATTACATAAGATTCACTTTATCACATTTTGAGGCAATTTGAATTCTACCCAACAACATAATATTCATATTCTTAGGAATCTCAAGGCCATGGGAATCTCACATTCTCTTCCATGATGATGATAAATAAATAAATAATATAAAATACTATTAAAAATGTATAATATTATCATAATTTAATAATATTATTATTTAATGTTAATATTAATATGAAATAATAATATATTATTATTTATATTCATATCAATATATTATATATTATATTATTAATATATTATTATTAAATAATAGTAATACTTTTATAATTATTATAAGTCAATATATTATATAATATAAATATAAATATTATATTAATATAAATAATAATAATTTGATAATAAGTGTAATAATAACATTAACAATAAAAATAAAAATATAACAGTATAATATTAATATTCAGAGTAATATTAATATTAAATTAAAATGATATAATGATAATAATAATAAAGTATAATTAAATATTTATAATATTATCATAACTTAATATTATTATTAAATATTAATATTAATATAAATAATAATATATTATTAAGAATTATATTTCTATTATCATTTATATTCATATCAATATATTATATATTATATATTATAATATTAATATTTTATTATTATTATTATAACAGTATAATATTTATATTCAAAGTAATATTAATATTAAATTATAATAATTATATTGTAATAATAATAAATAATAAAAATACAATTAAATATTTATAATATTATCATAACTTACTATTATTATTTAATATTAATATAAAATAATAATATGTTCATAAAAATTATATTTTTATTATTATTTATATTCATATCAATATATGATATATTATGTATTATAATATTAATATATTATTAACTAATATTTTTTTTATTATTATTAATTAATATTTTTATATTAATATATATATTATGTTAATATAAAATAATAATTTGATAATAATAATATTAATAACAATAATAAAAATTTAATAGTATAATATTAATATTAATATTATAGTAATATTACTATATTATTTATTTTTATATTACTATTATTATTTAATATTAGAACTAAGATACTATATTAATATATTTAATATTAATGCTAATATATTTATTTAATATATTAATATTATTATATATTAATATTATTAAATCATAATATTAATTTTATATTGAACAATAATAATAATAGTATATTTAATATTAATATTAAATATACTAATGTAAATAATATTTTAAATAATAGTCTTAATAATGATTATGATGATAATAACAATGGTCATATCAATAATAAAAATATAATAACATCATATGATTATTAAATAATAGTAATAATAATAATAATAATAATAATGGTGGTGTTGTTGTTTGTTAAATTTTTTAAAGAGGTTTTTTTAAATTATTTCTAATGGCAATGATAATGTCATGAGTGTAATTATCTTTTCAAAAATAATAATATAAAAATTATATTAATATATAAATGATAATGGAAATCTTTTTGAAAGATAATACAAAAATTATTTTTGTCAACTATACAAGATTCTCATGCACAACCAAATACTGTAATATATTATTCCTATAAATCTAAGAGAAGATTACTATATATAACCAAATGTAATAATATTTGTTTTCCACGAATGATATTGCCTACTATTACTTTCCTGGGAATATGATTTATATTGATTACTACATACCAAATGCTCCTATTAAGGCAAGTAATTAAAGATAATAAATTGTATGACTATAGCTTCAATGTAGAGTCGCCAATCTATAGCTTCATATTCTCCGGTGCTCTTTACTTCCTTAGAAAGGTTTTGTTAGGGTTTTTAACCCTACACATGTGTAATGTTACACGTGCATTTTTGTAGTTGACTTCTTGTGTTAAAAAGAGATTAAATTAACTAAATTTTTCGTACAGGTTTGATAGAATTAATCCAGATATTTGTGTTTATAGTTCAAATTATTTTTATCCGGATTTGTGTGTAGTTTGGTGATTAAGTTATCCACAAAATTTGGTGTTTAAATTTTAAGATTGTATTGATCCAATTTGTTTAATTACTTGTATGGCAAGTCATTTTGAATTTTTTGTTTAATTCGGATTTTATGGAGATTATTTTATCTAAAGATTATCCAAAGATGTGGTTGGAGATCTTGTTGTTTGAATGCGAATTTAAGCTTAGATTTTCATATATATTTTAATTCAAATTTTTTAAGTTAATCTTGTCCATGATTCAGTCTAGAATCATTTGTAATTGACTTAATATAATCTCTAAGTGTTATGAAAATTTCTGCAGGCATTATCATTTTGAATTTCGAATTGACAATCTAAAAGACCGCATTTTGGAATTCAAATGTTTTTAAATTGCAATTTTTCAGTATAGAGTAGATAAAATCCATGAAGATTACGCATTATTTGTACGACTGTAACAAAATTTAAGATCCGCAAAGATTTAACACATTTTCCGCAACTGAGTTTAGATTTCACATTGGATTAGTTGAGATTCGACCCTAGGATTTAGTGGATATATCTATACACCTCTCATACCTAGGCGTCACTTATTTAAGGAAATCATGTCTAGACTTTCAAGTTTAGAGCTTTAGAGCAAGAGAAAATCAAAGTGAACCCTTAGTGTGAGACTTTCAAAAGATTGCTCTTAACCTTGAGTTTGTCATAGTGCATTTTTCCAATCCAGAAAGTTTGAGGAAGAGCTCTTTATTGATTGAAGGCTCGGTGAATGTTAGTTGGACAAAAGACGAGCAAGTTGACTTGGAGTAAGACAAGGAGTCTGAAGGCAAATTGTTGAAGGAGATATCATCAGTTCCTGCATTGTTATAGTTTCTTGGAATTGTTGTAATCCCAATCCTTGCAATCATAATTAGAACACAGTTTGTTCTACCTATCAATCTTACAAAAGTAAAAAGCATTATTCACACAACTTTTGGATGAATTTTATGGCATAAACACTATGTTATTTGTACATGTTACGCCACTGATATACATAAATATATATATGTCTTTAAATTACCCTCTAAACTTAAAAAACTATTTTTTTAAAGGAATATCATGTGCAATGGACCTGAAGAGGGAAAATTTGTTGACTTTTAACTCTTAACTAATCCAAAAATTTAGATTTGTTGTCCACCTTTTTCTCCTCCTTTTCTTACTTTTGAGCAACTATTGCGAAAAATAGTATGTTTTAAAGTTCATAAAGTGAATCCGGAGAGGTATAATTGATTAGGGATCAAGATATGTGTATTTTAAAGTTCGAAAGACATGTTGATACTATTGAAAAAAATGGCATTTTGAGGTGGAAAAAATGACATTTTGAAGTTTCATTTTGAGACTAAATTTTGAGTAGGATCTACTATGTATTAGTGAGAAGTCATGGCAGGTTTTTGTTCTCCTCTATGAGAAGATTGAATTGGCAAAATGATTTATAGGTGAATGAGAATTTGACACCTAAAGCATACTGCAGTGAATTAAATTTTAGGAAGCACGTCTGGGATTTAACATCGGAAAATAAACCTCAACTTAATTAAATCTCATGACAATTGAATTCTGAAAAATAAGCTTTTGCTAACTAATTCCAATTAATGCCTTGGCTCCTCAAACCTCCTATAAAAGAGCTAGCATTCCCCTTTTTCATTCGATACATTAAAAAGCAGTCTCTCTCTCTCTCTCTTAGATTTCTTTCTTGTATGCCCTTGCTACTCATCTTAATCTTTGAACTATAAAACAAATTTTATTTTGGTTTCCAACAATTAAAACACCATAGAACAAGTTTCTGATTTATATAATAGCCCTAGATTAGTTATTCTATCCATCTGACTCTCAAAATAAAAGATCATGTGCTGTTTAATGGTGATTAATTTTGTGATTGTATATGTTAGAAATTTTAATAGTCAAATAGATAAAAGAACTAGTTTGGAACAACTTGAGGCTCGGGAACTCATTACGAGACATTTTTAAACTCAGCCATTTAGTTAGGACATTTATATTTACGTAGAATCTCATCCGTGATTATGCTACATATGTATACTGTTGGTAATTTTGTCCCCGACAGAGAAATGCAATGCATTAAATGGACATATATCTAACATATTTATTACATATCTGGCAAACCTAACGAGGCACCTGACGAGGCATTTACTGACGCATATGAGTTTTTTTTTTTTTTCCTTTTGGTACAGCAATATCGCAATTTTTTTTTCAGTTTTTTGTAGCATATCTATATGATCTCGTATCCCATAATAGTTTGTCTGCAATGTAATGAAATACTCATCGTAATATGACCCCTTTTTCTCTCACGATCCCTTTTTCTCTATTGTAAGCAGTTTAATCAAAGTTTTGAGTGACTTTTCTTGAAATTACCTAGCAACTAATATATTGTTCTTTTTTTCTTTTTATGATGTGCGTTGCTTATAAATTGAAGTATAATTAAGAAATATTCTAATCAGCAAATGAAATAAATGTCCATGATATTGTTGATATTACCACGACAATATTTATAATTTGAAGTCTCGATGTAGATATAAAGAAAAAGGATTTTTGTGCTGGGATGTCCGTAAAATATTTACAATATCCTTAATATCAATAAATATTCATGAAAATCTAGAATATTTCTGAAAATTTCTACAAAATATTCAAAAAGGCCAAGAAAATGTTATTTTTTGCACATAAATCAATTTTTTAAGGACTTTTTTTTATTAGTTTTCAATTAAATATTACTAATATTTTGAACCTAAATGCAATAAAAAAATTCTATGTCATATTACATATAGATGTGTGTACTATATTTTTGCTATTTTGTCTACTACTTTCAATTATACATCTTCATAGAGCACATGAAGACGTAGTACAAATCAAATGAGTCAAACTTATGAAAATTCTGTTGCTTTAAGTTTTGATTCCATGAGCTTAAGAACTAACTAAATTTCTTATAGATATAATATTCTTTATATTTTTTAAACTGGAATGAGTTGAAAAGTAGAAAACTAAGATGATTTCTTTGATATTTTTGTGTATCTTCCACTATAAATTAATGTTGAGATGTCATTACAACTCCATGAACTAACCAAATTAATGTTGATATTCTGTTGATATTTTTGTGTATCTTCCACTACAAATTAATGTTGATATTATGTTGCTTTAAGTTTTGATTCCATGAGCTTAAGAACTAACCAAATTTCTTATAGATGTAATATTCTTTATATTTTTTAAATTGGAATGAGTTCAAAGGTAGAAAACTAAGATGGTTTCTTTGATATTTTTGTTTATCTTCCACTACAAATTAATATTGAGATGTCGTTACAACTCCATGAAGACTATTCATCAAGTATAATAAATCAACAATATCCAATTTATGGGTTAATAGTAGGAAGCGATCAAGAAATATACATGTGGTATATCAACAATTACTTCTAGTACTATCCAAGTGTATTATCTTCACAGATATATTGTTTAGATTAAGATTGGAACCTACATAATGCTTTTCAATCAGTTAGAAACTCTTTTTCCTATTAAAAACACTTGAAGTTTGTATTTACTTTATTACGTTTTGCGGTAGTTTTTATGTACTCTATTATATTATTGTACCTTGTTTATAACGAGTATATAAAATAATATTAAAATTATAATCAATATATATAATAATAGTATCCTTTTATAGTAAGCAATATAACTCTCATTTTAGACCAAAATCATATTATTTATGTTATTAACTTAATTCAAATTAAGTAATATTTCATTATTTTAGCATTGTACAAAGTTGTAAAAAAGAATTACAAGATTTTTTCAAGATATCTATTTTTTTATACTAAATATGCATTGATATTAATAATACCCACCGTAACGCCCCCTTACGGACGCCATAGATATCGTTACATTCATTCTTATTATCATTATATAAGTTAAACTATTTGTATGAAACATAATTTGAAAACATACCCCAAGATCCATGCATACATTTCTTTTTTTATAAATTGCTTGATTATAAACATTCTTTAAATAGCTAAATATATCAAATGATAAAACCATAATTTAAAATGAAAACGTCACAACATTAAAATCCTGCTCTCACAGTTCGCTGAACTTGTTCGGCAAGCCAGAATTCATCCACCGGCAGGCCACCCGAGGTTCTGTAAAATAAGGTTTTTAAAATGTACTAAGTTCGGCAGGCCGACCATCAATGTTTGGTAGGCCGACTGACTAAAAAAATTAAGAAATTAATTTAAGACGAGTTCCAATACTTCAATGTGCAGAAGACAAATATACTTAAAAAGAAATAAGATAAAATAATAAAACATAGTTCATAAATTCTTTAAAACTCATCAAATAAACATGTTCAAATTATAAAACATAATTTATATCATTAAAACTTCCTTCTTTGGCGTTCTTTCGTTTACAATTCATCTTGCTTAGCTCACACACCTTTCCATGCCTTCCACCTAATCCATTATCCTCTTACCCTTATCTGCAACATGATATAAGACTGAATAAGCTAATGCTTAGTAAGTACATTTCATAACTCACAAGTGAAAACATTTATAAACATCATCATCTTATGCATTATCATAATAGTGCACCAAGCACAATTTCATAAGGAACATATCTTTCAACATATTATTCATATTAAAACTTTGTTCATTTTATCTTGAGGGCCCAAGTGTTGCACCATAATCATCATTGTAGGCGCGCCGTCATGAGAGGAGAATGGTAGCTAATCCTAAACCAAACATGACATCATAACGTATCATAACATAACATTGGTGTGCAACACTTATTTAGGTGATACATATATACATATATAAACTTTCATGCTTTGAAATACGTCATCATCATACATACATAACTTTTGATCATCAAATCATTTATGAAATATAAAAAATGAAATCATCATAAAATCACCATAGATATCATCATGAACATAATTTCAAACCTTTATAAAACATATCATGTTGGAGGTGGAATGTACTTACTTTTCTTTTGCTAGCTTACTTAACCTTAATCGGAGGTGACGTCGCCGCAGTCTCGATGTACTCGTTCCTTAGTGTGTTCATGTCATTCATTCATTTAAAGATACATAAAAATTAATATTTATTTTCATAGAATAAATCATCCATTCCATATAACATCACACATACATTCATCTCTTACAAACATAATTCATAATATGCATCCATAACCATAATCATTAAAACAAAACTATCAACATAAATATTCCCTGCCCTCCAAGAATTTAAAACACAATAACTTCACATTTACTCACAATTCAAGGGCCAAACTTGGCTGGGACAAAATTAACGTATAAACCTATCACTATGATTTTTTACTAGTCATATAAATTTCATTTATCATCCAAAATTAGTCATGCAACATTCAACTCAAAATCTGTCAGCAATAATAATAACAGTGAGTAGTCCACACTTGCAACCTTAAAATGAACTATCCATATCCTAAAATAATTCCACAAAAATCCTGCATATAATAGACACCTAGAATTATAATATATCCAAAAAACACCTTTAAATAAATTCTATACAATCTAAAACATGCAATGAAAGATGTGAACAAAAATAACTTTCAACATATAGGCAACGAGTTGCATACATTTTTCATATTCCAATATTTAAAATAAAATTACTATGACCCCTAAGATTTACATGACAACATATTATCATTCATTATAGTACCACAAAAATTCTCATCACCAATATAATCATTTAATCATACAAAAATCATCACACAACAAAAAGTCCAACAATTTCACTGTTAGAGCAGTTTTTAAACCCAGTCTTAATGAAAATTTAATGACACATAAAATTTTCATCGAATCATCACTAAACTTTCAAGTTCATAACTTAACATATACATGAACATATTTGACAAATTTCGTAAAAATCAAAGCACATTATCCCCTTGAACTAAAACCACATTTTTGTACAACATAATCAAACAGCAACAGTTTACTGTAAGTGGCAGAGAGAAGAAAATTCATATCTTAATGTAGAAAAATCAAATAACATGAAACTTGGAGAAAAATCACATAACACATACATGAACATCATATTAAAATTTTAGAGCAAACAGAAATTTCTAGACAAAGTTATAGCAGTCCGATTAAAGAGAAAAATATACATTTCAGGAACACTGAAAGAAAGAGTTCTTAGCTTAAACAAATTTTCCCAAGCCTCCTTGAATTTACCCCAACGAAATTTCAATATTTCTGACAAATATTCTCAGTAAAAATAAGGAGAAGAAGGAGAGAAGAAAAACGTGAGGAAAGAGAGGGAGTGTTTCTAAGAAAATAGAGAGAGAGAAAGAGAGAGCGTAATAGAGAGAGAAAGAAATAACGTAAATGGGGATAACATAAAGGGGGTTAATACTCTTTATTATGTCATAAATTTCTTGACTAAAATTGAGGCAATTCACGTGGAAATGGAGAAGAGTTAGGGAAAGTTGACATTGATTGGGTATTCTTACCATATATCGAAATTTTAAAAGAGGAAACCATAATCAAATAATCCAATCAACTTAAAAGCCAAACGTTTATTTCCTAAAATGAGGAAATTAATCCAAAAATGTGCCAATCAATCACATAATTATCATCCAATCACATCAAATCATCAAAATCATCTTTGTCACAAATTTTGAAAAATTTCTACTGATTGCTCATTAGCACTCTTCTGCCTGCCGACTGCACAATTCGGCCTGTCGAAGCTAAGGGGTCCGGCCTGCCAACGAAGCTCCATCGGCCTGTCGCCCAGTGAGGGACAATTCAGCCTGCTGAACTGCCTTACACACTAAAGGTTAACAAAACTTTAATTATTGCAAAAATTATCATAAAACATATAACATATTTGACATGAACACTTGAGCATATCGATCCCACGTGACCGTCACCTGTCATAACACTTAAAATAAAATGGTTAGTAATATTATATCATATATCATAACACATATCAACAAAGAATTTACTTAATGTCAGCACTAGTTTGACATATTTCGTTACATAGAAATCGGTGGGTGTTACACCCACAACATAATCTGTAAATCAAAACTTCAACAACCTCTGTGATATCGACCTTTTCGTCCTATAATACGAGTAAGTACTGCAAAAACATAGATTTAAAAATCTCGTCAACATTTTGCTGTAATTATACGACAGTCCAATGCATTCACTTTTTTTTTAATTGAAATAACAACATTATTTTTATACCATGATTACCATAGACAAGGTCAATGATCCTCGTTGACCAACTTGTAGTTAGGAGCTTTGGCATGAGCTCAACTTAAGGTAGTTAAGGGGGGCGTTAAATGATCCATGGTACTAAACAGCTATCAACTCAAGAGTAGCCTTTAGCTCTTTTAACAATTTTTGATAAACTTCTAACTTTACCTTAAAGCTCAAAATCAGAAGAATGCCTCACGAGCTCGAGGGGCCTTATTCGAGCTCGAGGGGGCATGTTCAAGTTTAAGAAGGGCATGCTTGAGCTTGCACCACACGAAGCTCGAGGGTGTGCTAGACCTCATGTCATGCGTGGCTGTGGCTTCACCCCAAGATGGCTTCAAGCTAATAAGACCCTACGAAAGTTCTTGTTCGAACCCATTATCCCACGATTTCCAAACTTTTTAGGATAATCGTCGCCTTAAACATCAGAAGGGAAGAAGTTACACTCTCAAAGAAAGGGAAAGCAGGAGCAATTACCTCTACATGGCATATGGGAGGCCTCACATTAGGGGTAGAAGCTGTGGCATGATATAAAAAAGGACGTGTGAAGAGCGATTATAGTCCAAGAGGCAGTTAAGTAAGTAAGGAACTCTATAAATAAAGGGAGTCAAGAGCAGGTCCGGATCTTAGAATCTAAAGTTGTTGTCGAAATTCTGAACGAATTGTATTGAGTGTTTCTAGCGTGAGATTTTGAGTGTATATTTTTCAGAAAATATACATTAAACCAAGTGGACATAGGTCGTTTCAAGCCGCACCACTATAAATATAGGCTTTTATCTTCATTTTTATTTTAATTTTCAACATGTATTATTCCTCTGGTTGTTGAATTTCACTTTTATTTTCGTTAACATCTATTATTATAAGGTTGGCAGATTTGGACCCTCAACAATTACTAACAAAGCTATGGAAAATGGAATTAGCCAAAAGGTAATAAGTTAGCGTGATAAGAAAAAGATCTAAAGGGCAAAGTGGCCTCCAATCATGTAGAGAAAATTTTGAAATCTGTGTTTTTCCTAAAATATTAGAAAAAAAAAAACCGTTATATTTAAACTTCACTTTTGCTGACATGCTTCGTTGTCTTAAAAAAAAAAAAAAAGAAGCACTTACCTTGATTAGATGCCTAACAGCTTATACTTCTAATAAGGGGGCGACGTCCCAGCAGTTAATTCTACACGCATTAACTGTAATGGCATTAATTGATCAATATGCAAGGGCAATAAATAATCAGGATCTATAATCATTAAAGCAATATTGAGCTAAATAAGGGCTCTCCAATTAATATTGTTTGAATTATGTACCTGTGATCAAATGTTCATTAATTATCGTGTTTTTTGTCTGTGTATGTGTTTGTGTGTGTATATATATATATATAGACACACACCCACATGCACATTCTTTGCACGCATATTGGTTGGAAATCAATGCAACAAAAATCTCTTCATGTTTTATAAATATTTTAAATATGTCTAAGATGACAGAGATTTCTATTAGTGCTTCTTAGACATGGAGCCTTGGAGGGACCCTAATGGTGCTGTCCCCGACTACAAAGTAACATACTACTCACATAAACTAGAAACAAAGTTGACATCAATTAGTGATCCATATGAATGCTCTTTATGAATTTTTAGCCAATATACATACATATATTTAATCTACAACGTAGAGACAGAGTTAGCAATTAGTATGCTATCTTAAATGCAATAGGAGACAAGAACATAAAGGAAAACATAATAATATCACACACACACATATATATATGTCGTATAAATATTGAGAACATATGCATGTGTGTTTGTTCTCTTTTAATTTGTTCAAAATGGCAATATGGGTGCGGGTAGTTAGATCTATTAAATTTCATCAAGTTGCTTTTAATTTATTAGACAACAAGGCAAAGCATTTAGTTGGTATATTCACTTTTTGGATGTTGTTGATGTTTTAAGTGCTGTATTATTAGGAATTTCCATAGGGAATTCCACCACTGATTTGGACCGTGTGGCGATGAACAGACAAACGGCCACAAACCATGTATTTATAAACGACACATGATTAACTTCGAAGTAAGTAGTCTAGTTTCTCACAAATTAAATCCCAAAAACATGGTAATGTCTCGTTGTCGGCTTCATATTTCTAAATCCCATTTTTGTTTTGAAACGCTTTGGATTCAGTTCAAGAAGTTGCACAATATTATAATTTTAATCAATTCCTTGGCGACTACTTGTGGGCCTCTTTGCAGACCTATTGTGTTAGTTTAGAAACATAAATATATACAATATTTTTACTTTTTTTTGGCAAAAACATATATAAATTATAGGTTTTAGCTTAAATTTAATACCTGAATAGTGCAACGTTTGCAACTTTTTTTTTTTAAAAAAGATAATTTTGTTCATGTGATCTTGTAATACTTGTTTATTGAAATGTAACTTGCAATGTTATATATATTACATATGAAACAACTTAAGAGTTATATGAATATATAAATAGATATGCTACTTTTTCTTTGACTGATGAGTTTCTCCATGTCTTCATAAATTAAAGCAAAAGCCATTTGGGTATGTACAGATACAACAAATATAATTATTAATTAATTCTTATGTAAGATTAATGTTGTATAAAGCTAGTAGAATAGGGCGATATGTCTTTGACAATAGCCCACAAATCAAGCATTTTTTTATGATATAAAGCAAAGACAGAGGTCAGCGTATATCCCCAATTATCAGCATGTTGCACTTGAAGAGGTTATTGGGCATGTAATTGGAAAAATCTATATATTCTTTACTGTAATAAAAGAATGCATACCCATCTCTGTTCATTTATTGGGTGTTGAATACAAATCGTTTTGGTTTTTTTTTTTTTTTTTACTTTTTGGTTTTTTCCTTCTTCTTTTTTGGCCTTTTTACTTAAAAAAAATAAACTTTCATTCCTTTTCTTTTATTTCTCATCCCTTTTTTTTTCTTCTCTTTTTTTATTTGTATCTTAGTACTTTCCTTTATTATTTTGTGCTCTATCTTTTCTTTCTTTCTTTTATTTATTAATTTTTTTACCTTTTTTTTTCTTTTTATTTTTTAGTGTTTTCTTCTCTACCATAGTCTTACATTTCAATCTTCTTCTTCTTTTCAACTCCATCATTTTGGTGTTTTATTTTTTACTTTTTGAACTCTGTTTGTCTAACATTATCTCTTGCTCTTGCGACAAATGTTTATTTTTTCCCTTTTTTAATTTTTTGATATTTTTTTCTTTTTTTCCCTTTCTTTCTTTTCAGGGTCTTTACTTTTTTTCCCTTGTAAATTATTTGGTGTTTCACAGTAATCTACATTTTTTTCCTTTAAACTTGATTTGTTTACCATTTGTCTTTTATATTCGGTGCTTTACTTTTTGTTTCCTCTTTCTTACTTTTTTGTTGTTTTCCTTTTTCCTCTTCTTTATTTTTTGCTCCATACTATAATCTCTTACCCCCAATGTTCTCCTATCTTTCTCTGTTTTGTTCGTTTTTAATTATCTCTCCATTCAACTTTATTCATCTTTATTATAAATTTCTTGAACCTCTAATATCAACTATCTTTTTGGAATAATCTTATTGCTTGTGATCAAGTTTGACATATATTGCAGTTAGTTCCTTTCATTCCCATCATGATCAAATTTGTGTGTGTGAGCCTTAATATTTTTGGGTTAATCTAAAAAAAAAACTAAATCAAAATTTTACTTGATTAATGTAATATACACTTTTGACTCTGTAATTGTTCAATTATCTATTTTCAGACAAAAACTAACATAACATATGTCATTAAAATCGTAAAAAGAATATAAATTAATAAAAAAATTTGAAACAAATCTTAAAAGAATACATATTTGAAATAAAAATTAAATTGTGCCCTATTTATACCTTTTAAAAAGAATATTATTTTGATCTATTTATTTATTTTACTATTTTATTTCTCATAGAACCTTACCCAATATATTTGTGCCAAAACTTATCACTTTGCTAACTAGATCCAAACTATATTATTCATAAATTCCAAAATAGTTAGACTCAAAAGTGAATGTTGACTGCTAAAATAAAATACATGCATATCTTTAAAAGTTATTTACGCAACATTATTTCCTTTTTGAATCTCTAAAAAAATCATTCCTCTTATTTAGTCTTTTATTCATAATTAATGTTATAAGAACTTCAATTACAACTAAATACGTGCATCATACTTATTGGAACTAATTATTGTTAAAGAGTATATGATGATTATTGGCCTAGTGTGGTCCAGTTGAATACCCTATTTGATACTGTTCTTTTTCTTTTTCTTTTTCTTTTCTTTTTTATGAGGAGAATATTTGATATTGTTCTTAATTAAAACTAATTTATAATTTAATTTAAGGTGTTTAACAAAATCAATTTTAACCAAAACTTTTAGTCGCTACAGAGTAAAGTTTTCATATGCTACAATGATAAAAAATAAATGAGCTACACTATAAAGCTCTTACATACTATAGTTTTTAGTTTAAAAACTTTAGTTCTAACCACACTTTTAATTTTATTCCTTTAAAAAAGAAAAGCTACACATGTATACCTTTTATTTATTAGCAGCCACTTCCACTTTCCCTAACGTCTAAGTGCGTACATGGATTAATCAAGATTTTGAGTGCTGCAAAGAGAATGTTTCTAAAGTGGCACCATATATATTCTTCACATATAAAAAGGGAAGATGAGATTCGAAATTTGGAACTGCTTGACAACTATACTACAAGTAACAAGTAGCAAGCTTAATTTATTTGAAAATATAGGCCATTTTATCACCTTTTTTTGATATATCCAAAAGTACGTCAACTTAGATTAATTAAAGGATTAACAAGGCTTTAGTTTAACAGACTCGGAGTCGATAGCCACAAAATTCTTTTCAATCGATAACCACATGATTCAAAGTTTAATAAAAGACAGATAAGAGTAAAACGCAAAATCTGAGTGAAAAAACTCGTATATTAACATAGTCACCTGTTGTTTACATAGTTTTAGTGTTGGACGAAATTTTGCATTAACGGCACGCAAAAAGGTTTTGTCTCCTTCAACCATCTAGGTAGGTACGTATACTTCTAGTGACGAAGCCACATATAACAGTGTAGAAGCACGTACCATTAACTAGATTCTAAAAATTCTATTTTTATGCATACAATTTGTTTAAAATCTTGGCTGTGTTCTTATTTCGTAAGAAAATATAATTATTCCTTCCTCCAATAATTCGAATTTACAACTATATTATATTGGCTTTATATGGTGTTCGTATTCAAAAAGAAAAAAAAATAGAATAGACTCTCTCATTGCAGCTTTTATATTATTTTCTCTCTATAATCATTTTTTTCCTTCTGCCAAGAATAACATATGTTAATTAAAACGCCTTTGTCATCATGGCATCATGGCGATCGAAGTATCAAATATAGCTTAGGTGATGACAACACAAATTAAGATTTTTTGGACTTAATCACGGTTAAGGTGATAAAACACAAGGAAGGATCCTTTCCATTTTACTTATGGTCTCAGTAGTTTGTTAACTACTTGCTTTACTTGGAGGTGAACACTGCTATTTCAGCAAATAATAATAATAATAATAAGAAAACTTTGTCTTGATCACTGTGTGAAATGTAAGAGACAAACGTGAAGCACGCCCAAATGGAAATAGATCTCTCCCGACATGGGTGGTGGATGCTTACCGAAGGTGTTTTCCTGTTGGCCGGGTGAAGTGGTGGTGGCCATGGAACCAATTGTTCTGCCACGTCAGCAAGAAGGGCCCCACAGGACGTCGACCTCCACGTGGCGTGGTCCCCCATACATCCCACAGCTAAGCGACAAAACTGTTGGGACACGTCAGAGGGCTATGATTGGCTGTGCAAATTGATCAAGTTGAGACTGACTTAACTCCGCCTTGTTTCCCGTGACACGTGGGCTGTAACCAAGACCTTTTTTCTTTTTTCTTTTTTTTTTCTTTTTTATTTTTTTAATTCTTAACTGGCTTCTTCCCCGTAGTTTTTTTTTTAAAAACTCCGGTTTTAATTAACGTGTTTAAAAACTGTAATATTTAAAAATTTTATATTATAATAATTTTTTATTTTTTATTATATTTATTAAAAATTTTATATTATTTATAGTTATAACATAGGAGGCAGACCTCGGGAGGCAGACCTCATTTATTACTCCTCATCAACTTTCGCAACTAGCTGGTGCATGCAATTTTGAGCACAGCATGAATACGACATATATGATTATAACAATTTTTTTTTTTTTTTGCTATTTTTTGATCCAACTGTGTAATGTTTTCTTTATCATTGGATGATAGTATAAAAAGATCTGAAACGTAAATTTGTTTAGATATTATTTGTTAGACGGTACCTGATAAACTGTTCAAATTGCAAACCCGTGGGGATTTTTTGCGATTGCCTTATTATAAATTTATTACGACTAAAAAAAGACTATTTCCACTATAATTCTAGCTAAAAGGAAAATCGGTTTTCTTTTTTTTTTTTCAATATTAGAGTATAATGTTTGATTACCATTCCTACAATTCTTCACAATTAAAAAAATATATCATAATTAGTTAACAAAATAAATGATGTTTATAAAGTTTACGTTGACTTGTCAAAAAAAAGAACGAAAGCCAAAAAAAAAAAAAAAAAGTGGAAGGACCAAATTGAGAATAATGTGATACTTGCAAGGGATATTTGTAGATTACGCTGACAATAATCACTTTTTAATGTTTGAATATTAACATGTTTGTCATTTGCACATGTGAAATCCTATGAAGGTTTCAACTTTTGTTATCTAAGCATAAAAATCATACGTATCATCAGGCTTAATACTTTTCTTACGGGGCCGGGAGGTAATTGTTGATGTTAATCATCAAATTGTCACCTTTATTAGACTAAGAAAATAAACAACCTCGTAATATTCCACTATCCCCTCGTCAAAAAAATAATATTCCTCTATCCTGACAAAAAGCCGTTATTACAGTTTGGTATTATTTTAGGAGTTTGTAAAAATATTTTTCTATATCTTTTGAGACAAAAATTTTAAAAACACTCATCACACTTCTCAAAAAATTCTCATTTTATAAAACAAAACCATTTTCACATATTTTAAAAATAGTACCAAACGGGATTTCCAAATTTCTGGAAAGAGCATTGGGGAAGCAAGTATAATTGGGTGAGGCATGTTTTTGAAAATTATATTTTTACCCTTTAATTTTTTTAAAACATTTAGAATCGCTTTTATTTTGTAAGAAAAATAACAATTGTGCTTTCACTAAGTACTTGAAAGAAGTTGTGCAACTTTTTTACAAGAAAAATTAATAGGGTGTTCAGGAAGTATAGTTAGAACCAATAATTTGAACTAATTTTAGTTAAAAACACTATAGTATGTGAGAACTTATATTATAGTAACTTTTTATTTTTTACTGTATCATGTGAGAGTTTTTCACTATTTATTAGTTAGAACCAATTAATTCTAACAAATGTGCCCTCACTCAATCATAAAAATAGATTATTATATATATCCATTTGATAAAAATACTATTTTTATTTCTTTTATAGTGGCCCACCGAGGGAAAATGTAGAAAGAGTCAATTTTTTTTCTTTTTTCTATGAGTCATTGTGTTAATTAATTTTTTTATTTGGCTGAGTGGTCGTTATATTTAAATTTATATAAAGGTAATTTATTAAAGCACTCCTAACCCTCAATCCCAACAACCATATCAGTAAAATGATAACTTTCCTTTACTAGACAAACAACTCATGCAAACCCACTTCCTGATGTGGTTAACCAATATACCAAAAATGAGTATCTTACATCCGTAGCCACATGATCTGATTAATCATCAAAGGCAACTAGTAGACTACAAAATGCTTATATTTGGAACTTGGAAAATCAGTTGTTTATCATAGCTTGGAAGAGAGTATTAATAATGCAAGATGAAAAGTGAGACATAACATAGATAAGTTTGGGTCAACGTATATTTGGGCAAACAATACAGATGCCTAGGAGAAGACTGAATTGCAAAGGCTGGTGCCAATAAATTAATGAGACAAAATTTGAAAGAGAATTCAGAAAATCCTCATTTTTGTTGACAATTATGCACCTTAATTCTACCAAGAGTAGAAAACACAAAACAAAAATACGCAAAAAAAAATAAAAGAAGACACAAAATTGATATAGTTCATTCTCAACTTGAGTTCTAGCTACGTCCACTTTCAACTACTATAGAATAATTTACTATGATGAAAAAAGTTTACAAAAGAAAATTGTCCACCACTCTGTAAATTTTACTTTAGTCTCTCACAATTTATAGAGTTATACAAATAAGTCTTAGCATGTCCTATTTATAATAGCACACAAAAGAAGGGGATTATTTCCTAAAATTAAAAGTTGATTCATGACCGAACGCCACGGCCTTGGCTTCGTAGGGTCGCAACGCCAAATGTCGTTACGCCTTCAACTCTTGGCCAAAAGTATTGGTTATTTCCTCCTGCATGCACGCAGCGTTGACTTTGCTAATCTCCTTCTTAATAAAATTTTAGGCTACGGGCTCTGCTTTCACACCCTGGGAGGGGGCCTTCCAACCTCCACGATCCTACGGTAAAGATCATTTTTCATAATCTTCTACATAAGGTAATAATTTATCAATTTGTATAAATTAGACTTCATACTTCTTAACAATTTTGCCTTGCATTAGGGCATTATTTAAGAAAACATCAATCAAAAGCGTAGTTAATTAGCCTCTTTGAACATTACTGTGCAACAGAGTGCAACAAAAATACCCCAACGCCTCTAGGACATACATTAATTGATAAGCCTCTCGTTTGGTATCTTTTTTTTTTTTTTACATTAAACAAAAAGTTATTTCTTGTTGCCTTCAATTTTTTTTAACACAAAAACATGTTTGGTAACTGTATGCTAAATAAAAAATTAAAAAAAAACACACACACACACGTTTAGTGATTACATTTTTGTATCTAGGCTTGACACTGACGGCAATCTAAGTCCTGCATCATGCTGACTGAGGTCCAAACTCCGCCACTGGGCACCGGGTGCAGTGTGGAGCCGACGTTTGTCAGGTGTCAACGCTTGTCTGAGCATGACCCTAGCCTGGAACCTCAATTTTTTTTTTAAAGATGAACCCAATACTACAAAAGCCTCTACATTATTTCTTTCTATTTTTTTATATATGGTTGAATTTTTTTTATGATACAAATTCTGGAATGGAACCATTTTTGGGGTTTTGTAAATCTCTGGTCCCCTCTAATGACTTTTGATCAACTCAAACGTAATTAACAGCCGATGATTGAATTATGTATGATGTCTTTTCCTTTAGCACTTTACACAAGGAAGACAAATTGGGAAAAACAAAAGAAAGTGGGAGAAAAATCCCAATTTTCTAGTTCCTGTTGGAAAACCCAATATGTGGACCCCAACACTACTATATATATATATTTAAGCAAAGCTTTCCCTAGTTATATCAGCCATTAAAAGCTCCAGTGCTACTACTGATCCTATTCAAGTTTCTGAACAGAGAAATCAAACCAAAACAAAAACCCACGTTTTTTATTCCTATCTTGTTATAGTCTCTCTTGGGTCTCCCTACAAGTTCTTCCATCATCAAATGAGGCCATCTTTCAAAGTCACTGTTCTTCTTTGCTCTCTTCTACTGTTTGAGCAAATTCAAGGTACATATACACAAAATCCCCTTTGGTTGTGAAAATACTTAATTTCACAAGCGCACAAACCAAGAGAAATGGGATTAATATTCTTGCTATTTCTGTTACAGGGATTCGTTTGGAGAAAAATTACTACATGTCAGTAGGACAACATAAGTCAATCCATGTGGTAATTATTTTTTCTCTCAATAATTCTTTACATATTCAAAATTTATAAGATTTTCTTTATATGGGTTTTCTTATCTTTTTCTCTTTCTGTATAATTTTGCTTTAATTCAGGAGGAAAATACTTTGACCAAGACAAACAATATCAATGGTGTCCCCCAAGAGGCTGTTGTTTGCAAATTAGATGGAGATTGTAATTCAGGTACCAAGAGGAAAGGAGTCTCTAGAGGGTCCAAGAAATCACAACACTGGTTACCAAGCATTCAGGAAGATTACTATGGACCTAGGGGGCACAGATCCAGACACCATTAATTAGTTTTTTTCCCTCTTCTCTTAGTTATAGGTTTTCAATTTTTTGACAAGTAGCTACTATAGCTATAGTAGTTCAAAGTCGGACTTTCTTTAATGCCATAAGAGCTGATGGGTTACCCATAAAGCCCATGTACCTTGAGAGAAAACAAAAATATGTCACAGAACTCAATCTAACAATTATTAGCCTTTTTTTTAGTTAAAATCTTATATGGGCAACTTTGTTTTTTTCTTTGTCATTAACCAAAAAAAAAAAAAATCCCACAAATCAAGTGCTTCAAACAAGCAACTTTTTGTTGAGCATCTACATATACACAATTTGGTATTCATGAGTCCCATATACATATGATATTTGATATATAAATCCATCCACATAAACATCCTAAGTGGTTTCTCATTTCTCCTTGCAGGGAATAATAGAAAACTTATGATCAGTGTCACACCCTCTACCACCACTTCCAAGGTTGGTTATTAATAATAAGTTACTAATGAGAAAACAAGTTGGCTAGGGTTTTAGACTTAATCTGAAAAAAGAAACTTAATTCCCTTTTTTGCCCTTTTTCTATATATAAATATATATAATACAATTCTTGATCATGCTAATTATCTAAATGATATGCACAGAATGAGAAGAAAGGAAAGAATAAATCAGACCCCATTTCAAATGGCGAAAAGGGTACTAATAGATCACAACAGTATGGTGTGGAAGAAGAGAAATCCAGTATTAGTGGTAGCAGCACTACTGTTAATTCGTTGAATACTTCTGAAGTACACCCAGAGTACGAGCACTCTCCGGACGTAATAGACCTCGCTGAGATGGACTATTCTCCGGCGAGGAGAAAAACTCCGATACACAACTGATCATCATGAATGTAGGGAACAAGAAAACAAAAACAAAAAAGGGTTCGTTAGAAAATTAAGAGAGAGAGAGAGAGAGAGAGCTAAAATTAAGTGAGACAGCATTACGAGAATGCTGCAGATTTTAGGGCTAGGATTAATGGTTTTTTGTAAATATAGTATATTTAATTTTTATTTATTATATTGCTATATCTTCATTCATGAGCACTTTGGGTTTAAGAAGTGTTTCTTTTTGTACGTTTCTTTTCCAAGCTTCTAGAGCCCACTTTTAAGCTCACTAGGCTTTGTATTCTGTCTCTTACATGAATATAATAATATTGAGGATAAGACATATATATATATATATATACTCTTTTTTTTTCCGTCGGAACACACCAATATTAGAAGTAAAAGAGGGGAAAAAAAGGAGAGTATTAACACGTGCAAGTTATATATCAAAATCTAATGTGTCACAAAGATTTGATCTGAGAGACTTTACCGATTTAAGAAGTTGGCAAAATGGCATGAGAGGGGGTCTGCAAAGGCTTTGGGAGGGGCTGATACCCGCGTCACGGTGTAACCGGAAGGCATTATAATATCTTTTCTAAATCATTTATGTGAAAACTAGGGGTTTATAAAATATTTTATTAATAGACATCAATTCTGAACTACCAAAATATACCATAATTATCATAAAATTATAAGATGATATTTTTCACAAGTCAAGATTATTGCACCTTACAAGCAAGTTTTTTTTTTTGAGTAATGCTAGAGGCACCAACTTTTATACTATCCTTTAATTGTCTTTATTTCATTGACAAATACTTACTAATTGGAGCTCTCCTTATGTATTATACAAAAACAAGTAAATAACTAATTGTAGGCCAAGAAAGAAAAGAAAACTAAACGTAAAAAGCCTACTCTTACAAGTTACAAGATGGGGTCGATTTGAGAAATGTGACTTATATGGTATTCTTTTTCAATCTTATCACAGTTAGGAGAAAGTTTAATCGGTGACTCGTTTCATTGTAGCGTTTCAAGTTCACAAGAGGAACCCACAAAAGGGGGTTTCTGCAACTTAAACATCACAGTGTTTCCTGAATTAGGTGCAATCCATTATGTCACAGAAGACCCCTGTGTCTTTTTTCGGCACAGAAAATGGGCCAGGCCTTACCCACCATGTCCAGCAGCCAGTCCTTGTACATGTGGGCTCACATGTTCTACGTTGGGTCATATGTCATAGGCCCCACAAGACCCGAGATTGCGCTGCACCACTAGGGTGAAAATTGCAGTTTCCAGCGAAGAAACTAAACAAAAGGAGTTAAAAAATATTTGGGACTTCAGACAGTGACAATATTAAATCTGGCCTGGAAAAATATCCTTTGTTTTTAATTTTTGGTAGAAAAGCAAAAGTGGTCGTCCCATTTTCTTTTAACAACAGTGATAGGCGCTTAAGGGTCCTAACAATTAAATTGGGAATCAAACAGTGCATTTACAGAGATTTGAACTCAGAATATTATCTACTTCTGCCAAAAATTTATTAACGGTTATAGCTAAGTCCGAACGTGGTAACAAACAAGAAGATGATCCAAATAAAAAAGTTGACAATTATGACCATGATCAAATGAAATATCCTAGAAACTTCCATTGTAGTTGTGGTCCATTCATGGCAATGCTTTATTCATTGAGCTTCTAAGCAAACTACTATTCATTAGTAAATGGTAGTGGGGTAAACCCAATCCTCAAAAAAGTGACAGCTTGATAGTGATATGACCCATTTCAAGGGTGCATGCGAAATTATTTTCATGTCCTCATCTCTTCTCTTCTCCAAATACCACCAGAGGAAAAGAAGTGGAGGAAAACCTCCCATTGTTTAATCCTTGTCATAGTTTGAAAATTTTTGTTTCTTTTGACAAATGCTTTTCATTGCTTGTAACTTTTAAGATCAAGAAACACGAGGACCAATGGTGGCACCTCCTAGTTTTTCGACCAAGCAATAATAGATAAATAAAAATCTATTCTGTATTGTAATTTGCGAGTCTCATGTTTATGATAAGCACGAACCTGTAGTTCCAAAAGGTTGTCCCTTTGGTTGTCTCACCTATCATACAATCACACACCATTTTTGTTCAACATTAATAGGTTAAAAGAGCTTTCAGTACTAACAAAAGCTACAGTAGAGTGAAGGAAAGTTGGTATACATTATTAATAGATTATTTAAGTATTTAAGGTAGAATGATATGTCATTATGAAAAGCACGATAACCTTTTCGAACAGTAGATCAAGGCCCCGTTGATAACATGATTTTTTTTTTCCTTCAAAAAGTATTGAGTTGGAACTTTACGGCACGCTACGACCAACTATTTTTTATCGTAGCATGCAAACAACTTTTCAAATGTTGAATGATGGTTAAATCAGTATGGATCATTAACATTTTAGCTATTTTTCATTAAATTAGACCAAAAAAATGATCATTCTCCAACACATGAAAAATTTTATGCATGGTGCGACTAGAAATGACGGTCATGCAATAGTTAGACTCCAAACTTTGTTTTGAGCGTTAACCCTTTGAACATGGAGTCTCAGGAGTCGAGTTAGGGCCTACGAGAGGTTGAATGTGTTGGTGGGTAGAACATATATTTGGTCTTGCCCACTATGCTTTTTAACCGAGTGACTTGCGACCGAACGTTATTCTTGAACAGCCGTACGTGAGTCTGTCACTCGTGCTAACCAACTTCATATCCAACTTCATATCATTAAAATAACCAGTGTTCTGCTCAATCTTTGTCCTTGTTTTATGTTCATTTGGCAATAAATTATGTCCCCAAGTCCCAAAAGAAGTAAAGATAATCCCCAATGACGGCACCTACTAGTTTTTCGACCGGTCAAGAAAAGATCTATATTGCTGTGGCTCATCCTTAATGGTGATGCACAACATAATTTAAAGCAAACATGATTTGGCAAGTACTAGCCACTGTCACTGACCTGAAACCAAAGGGTCTATTCCAAGCAGCAAAACGGACACATCACACGCGTTAAGAAGTAGAGGAGTATTTACGGAAGGTAGAGGCAGAGCTAAGTGCCAAGTACATGATCATGAGCTAAGTACATAATATTAGTTCATGGTCTACTGAGCGAGGATCCCATTACATTACCAGAACCAGACACATGGAAATTCAAAAGGCCAAAGACAATAAATATATAACGGTTTATGTCGGAAATTTCTATCTATAAATGCCATAAAATCGTAATACAGTAGGGTATGTTTTAAAATAAATAAAATCGCTAGTCTGCTGCCTGTTTTATTTTTAGGTTATATTTGTTGCTTTGCTATAACATGCAACTCCACAAAATTGATTTTCGGGGGAAACAATAGGTGATTGAAAAATTGAACAAGTCAGCTGAGATTTTGGAAAAATAGGGTTAAACCCGTCTGTCAGATCAAAGCAACGCCTTGTTTATGCCTTGCCCCTGAAAAAATTGACAACTTCGTCAACAAAACTATCAATAAAATGACGAACCATAAAGCTGTTACCAACTTTATTAGAAAAATAGGGTGTTTCACGACCATGATTAGAACCATAAAAGTAGTTACCAAATAGTGTAAAACTCTCACATGTTACAATAAAAAATAAAAAATTGTTACTATGTAAAGCTTTTACATGTTTTAGTGTTTTAAACCATAAAATGGTTCTAACCATACTTGCCAAACACCTTATTCGTTTAGAAAGTCCACATAATCCTCAATACTAGGTTTGCTAAAAGGGCAAAGAGAGAAAATAAGAGGGGGAGAGCTTGTTATTCCTTTATGTTATTTGGTGTCATGAAAGGAAAAAAGGTAAAATTAACTTTTGTCATTTGCCATTGCAAGTAAAAAGTGGCAAGGAAAGAAGTAATTTTATTTATGAAATTACTAACATTACCCATACTTTTTAAGGGGGTGTTTGGAAGGTGGTGGGAACCGTTGGTGGGAACCACTTTTACTGTAGCATGTGAAAGCTTTACACTGTAGCAATTTTTTAAATTGTTACTGTAGCATGTGAGAGCTTTATACTGTTTATAACTGAGTTTGTGGTGGAAACCGTGGTTCCCACCACAATGCCAAACAGGGGGTAAGTTTTTATTGTTCTCAAGTCTTTTATTGGTATAAAATGACAATTTAGCAATTTCATTAGTTTTATTGTGAAAATGTCAATTATGTTTGTCCATTAACAGTTAAAATACAATGTGACACAATCATTGAATTAGTCAATTTACTGTAGCAATGGTGGCTATACTATAAAAACAGTAACTGTTAACTATGGAAATAGTGGCTAAATTTTTCCTCTAAATAGTCATTCCATAATCCACTTCATTACACTTGAATTAGGAAATTAATAAAAGTTTATCTCTCTAGTTTCTCTTTCTAAAATTTCTCTTTCAGTTTTATTACTATGCTATTATTATAAAAACTAAGAAAATAAAATAGCAAAGTAATAAAACTAAAAGAGAAATTTTATAGTGGGAAACTAGAGAGATAAACTCTTATTAATTTCTCAATTTAAGTGTAATGAAGTGAATTATGTAATGGCTATTTAGAGGAAAAATTTAGCCACTATTTCAATAATTAACAGCCACCGTTTCTATAGTATAGCCACCGTTTCTATAGTATAGCCACCGTTTCTACAGTAAATTAACACACATTCTTGACTCACTTCATGGAGTGTAATAACTTCAACATGATTTGATGAGGTAGCAACTAGTGTTTGCCTTTGTGAACACCAAGAAATTGTAGTACCTCCACTTGTGAATACATATCCAGCCTGAGATCTAGCTTTATGTGGATCTGACAAATAACCTATATCTGCATAACTATTTAGTCCTTGTTTTGATTCTTTGAGATAAAATAAACCCACGTCAATTGTTCCTCGAAGATAACAAAATATGTGCTTAATTCTATTCCAATGTCTCCATGTAGGAGCTGAGCTAAATTTTGCTAATAACTTAATAGTAAATGCAATATCTGGTCTTCTAGAATTAGGAAGATATATAAGAGCTCCAACTGGACTTAGGTATGGTACTTTAGGATCAAAACCCTCTTCATTATTTTTACAATGACGAAATGAATCTATTTCCACATTGAGTGATTTGTTTACCATTGGGGTACTTAAAGGATTCACTTTGTCAATATTTAAGCGTTTTAACACCTTTTCGGTATAATTTGATTGATGCAAAAATATTCCACTTCGTAAATGCTCAATCTGTAAACCAAGACAATACTTGGTTTTTCCAACGTCTTTCATTTCAAATCCTCCTTTACGTATGTCACTATCTCAAGAATTTCTTTATGAGTCCCAATGATGTTTAAATCATCAACACAGACAACAATAATCACATATCTAAATATTTTCTTAATAAAAACACATGGGCATTTAGGATTATTTCTGTATCCTTTCTTTAATAAATATTCACTTAAACAGTTATATCACATGCGTTCGGATTGCTTTAACTCATACAACAATCTCTGTAACTTGATCGAATGCATTTCTTTGGGCTTTTAACTTGATGCTTCAGGCATTTTAAATCCTTCAAGGATTTTCATACAAATATCACTAACAAGTGATTTGTACAAGTAAGCTCTAACAACATCCATAAAACACATTTCTAAATTTTTTGAAATTACAATGCTGATTAGATATCTAAACGTAATTGCATCCATTACTGGAGAATACGCTTCTTCATAATCAATTATAGGTCTTTGCGAAAAACCTTGTGCAACAACTTGAGCTTTGCACCCAACAATCTCGTTTTTCTCATTGCACTTCCGCATAAAAACCCATTTATATCCTACAAGTCTCACAGCTTCAGGTATGAGAACTATAGGTCCAAAAACTTTACGCTTATTAAGCAAATTTAATTTAGCCTGCACAGCGTCTTCCCGTTTAGCCCAATCATGACTATTTTTACACTCAGTAACTGAACTTGGTTCAGGATCTTCACTTTTAATGACACATGCCACTAAGTAAGAAAATATTTCATCAATATCCTCCATTTTATTCCGATTCCACAATCCTCCTATGTTTACTTATCAACGTCAAGAGTCTCTTATCTCTAGTTTCTCTTAGAGAAATAAACAGGTTTGGACCGCACGAATATTAATTGGTCCATAAATGGGTTGGCACGAATGTTAATTGGGCCATACATGGGTTGACACAAATAACATGAAAATAAAAGTATTGGATTTGTGCTAGCACGTTTATTGCACGTATTCATGCTAGCACGTTTACTGCACGTTTAATACTTAATTAAATGTGCAGTAAACGTGTCTACACAACACGACACGACCCGCACGTTTAAACTTAAAATAAAAAAACTTTACAGCCTTCAAGATTCGAACTTGCACCCAAAGGTGCCTTTTTTGTGCTTCTCACCACCACGCTGGGTTGCCATTTGATATTCAAAAATAGCTTTTATTATATTTAAATTGATTTTTTGCTTTTAACACCAGAAGTCCCACATCGAAAGTGAAAGGAGCTCTCTCAACTCTTCTCTAATATAATGCCTTAATATCGATTTGGAAGCTTGTATTACAAGTGAAAGCCGTCTATGGCTGTGAAGCAATTCTCCTTAGGGTTGGCAATTCGTGTTCGCATGTCGTGTTCGTGCCAACACGTTTATAACACGACACGATTAGACTAAACACGAACACGACACGATTAATAAACGTGCCTAAAATACAAACACGAACACAACACGCCTATAACCCACGTATAACATGACACGACTATTACACGATTAAAAAAATTAAAATTTATTTTTTTACTATATAATTTTTCTTTACACAATTGAAAAAATTAATATTTAATTTTTCCATATAATTTTTTAAAAACCAAAATAAATTAAAAAGCGTTAAATATTAATGTAAATAATAAAATACTTTTTAATTATTAAATATTTTAAACTATATTTTAATTTTTTTCTCTAATTTTTAAATTATTAAATATTTAAACTGTATTTTTATTTTCTCCTCGTCAGAGGAGAATTGCTTCATAGCCATAAACGGCTTTCACTTGTAATACAAGCTTTCAAATCGACATTGAGGCATTATATTAGAGAAGAGTTGAGAGAGAGCTCCTTTCACTTTCGATGTGGGACTTATGGTGTCAAAAGCAAAAAATCAATATAAATATAATAAAAGCTATTCTTGAATATCAAATAGCAACCCAACGTGGTCATAAGAAACACAAAAAAGGCACCCTTGGGTGCAAGTTTGAATCTTGAAGGCTGCAAAATTCTTAAATTTTTTTTATTTTAAGTTTAAACGGGCGGGTCGTGTCGTGTTTTAAACGTGCTAGCACGAATCCAACACGTTTATATTCGTGTTATTCGTGCCAACCTATTTATGGCCCAATTAATATTCGTGAGGTCCAAACCTGTTTATATTGTGTCGTTTTCGTATCGTGCCATTGTACCATGTCCGAAATTACCAGCTCTAATTCTCCTCTGACGAGGAGAAAATAAAAATACAATTTAAATATTTAATAATTTAAAAATTAGAGAAAAAAATTAAAATATAGTTTAAAATATTTAATAATTAAAAAGTATTATATTATTTACATTAATATTTAACGTTTTTTAATTTATTTTGGTTTTAAAAAATTATATAGAAAAAATTAAATATTAATTTTTTTAATTGTGTAAAGAAAAATTATATAGTAAAAAATTAAATTTTAATTTTTTTAATCGTGTAATAGTCCTCATGTTATACATGGGTTCTAGGCATGTCGTGTTCATGTTTGTATTTTAGGCACATTTATTAATTGTGTCGTGTTCGTATTTAGTCTAATCATGTCAGGTTATAAACGTATTGGCACGAACACGACACGCGAACATGAATTGCCAGCCTTAGTTTCTCTCCCTAAATTTTCTCTTTAAGTTTTATTACTTTGCCATTATATTTTCTTGGTTTTTATAACAAGTTTCACTTTTTGGTCAAAGTTTTCTCTCCACTTTTCTTTTCAATTTTGGATAGATTAAAATGTGGGTCCCACATGAGATTCAATCCCTCCTAGTTTCTTCCCTCCAAAACTCATTACAACCAAACACCATGCTTTCTCAATTTACACTCTAAAATCCCTCTACCTTCTTCCTTCCTCTCGTTTCTCATTTATACCAATTACCAAACATAGCACACAAGTTAAGGCACTACAAATGAAAAGAATAATCAACAAAACCAGTTGATTGTTATCATTTTTACCTAGGGAATGTTTACTCTGCAAGAAAAGAAAAGGGAAAAAAGAGGAGTTATTCCCTTTTTCGTCTAATCATGTACTTATGGATAAAATTAATAATGGGTTTAATAGCCCCTACGCAATATAGAAAATGAGAACAGGAAATGCTAATCCTTGTACCCTTGGTATGAGTAAATGCCAAAATTACTCGTATTCCCTTAAAAGTTCATACCTTATAAGCCAATGATTATTTAATTATGTAAAAGTATATTTTAGGAATTACGTCGGTAGGATTTCTTTTTGTAAATTTAGTAAAGAAAGTGAATTAACTTGTTTCTCAATACACCACTTAATAGATGTGAAAACATTACAAACGGAATCAATAATCCTCAGTCTTATTCATTTACTTTCATTCAAAACCCACTATCTTTTCCATTACATTCCTTAACGGTTTGATAATGGCATATTTGACACACCGTATTGTATTACATTACATTATATTATATTATACTATGTACAAAAAATACAATACAATACGGTGTGCCAAACAAGCCCTAAGTGCACAAAGTAGAGAGTAGCAGCGGCATCGAGTCTAAGGAACATTCAATCATAGTAGCAATATAGAAGCTTACCTTTTAAGATAAGAGCCATCCTCGGTATCAATGACTATATTGTCGCCGGCGAGGACATGAGCAGGTACCTCGGAAGTATAATACAAAAATTTAAGTAAATTACATGCAAAAATCACATTGTGGTAAGCACACTATCATTCGTTATTCATACGAAGACACAATATATAAGCAACTGTCTCCTCTGGTGAAGTAAATTTTCTTTTTCAATTATGTCATGAACGCTGTCACTTCAGGATTGAATGATATAGTCAGCACGCAAAATAGATTAGGAGGGGGTCTTTCATTTAAATTTAATCTTAACCATAACGGTTTCGTAGTCCCATTTTAAAGTTTTTTCTCACATACTTATCTTTGTATTGATTAAATCTCTTTGTAAATTTCCGGTAGGTAACGGCTAAATTACAAGCTATGGGTCTTTTGAGGCATGAACAATCTGGAATTTTGTTTTTATGTGCACATTAGACAGAAATGCATTGAGATCTTTCAGCATGATAAAAGTAAGCATCATCCAAGGACATTATCCCTATAGCATAAAATTTCCAGAAAAACAAATGTGAAAAGGAAGAAAATAAAATATTCACCCATAGAAAGAAGTATTTAACTTAGTTTGATAGAGAGACCATTTTCCAGCACAGCAATTTTCTCTCTGCATAGGAAAGGAGCATTCAAAGTAAAGAAGAAGCAAAATAAGAGATCAGATGGAAGAATGAAGTAACTGAGCATTGTAAAATTCATATCTTGATTTCAATGTCAAGAGGACCATGGAACTGTACCTGCCTAAAAAGTTGAGGCAATAACTACGTCCTTTGTAATTCTCTCTTTTTTAAGAAAATCTTATTAAAAGAAGATACGAAATTGAGCACGAACAAGAATAATCAAAAGAAACGAAAATCCTGTCTATAATAAAAATAACCTTATCACCTGTCTACAATCCTCTTTTCCCTCTTTCTCATCAGAAAATCCTATTGTCATTTCACCATCTTTCGCACAAATAGCCACACCATAGACCATCAATTTCTAATTTATCAAAAAAAAAAAAAGAAAATGCTAAATAGGATTTCAACTTTTGAAAGACTCATAGCATTCCACCAGCTAAGAACGACGAAAGAACATGCACTAAATCACAACTATATGAATACTTCCTCAACCGCACCTACACCATGGGTTCCAAAGATATGCATCAATAAATATATCTACCTATGTCTTTCACAAAATTTCCAAATTCACACCCTCAGAGCTTTGTCGTGACTGTAAAAGTTTTGCAATTGCAATTGTGGCAAGTAGTTCAATTTTTAGACACCAAGAGGTATGAACAATTGAGAGAAAAAATGAAAGGAAAGTTGGATTCATATATAGTGAGGCCGTGAAAAAATTGAAAATTGCAAAATAAGCAAACAGACCTAGGTGTCACTCCAATGCCCTTCACTGGAGGCTGTGCTTCCTTCACAGTGCATGTAACATGTTTTGGAACTGACGCAGATAGAGGAATTCCATTATAAACCTCTACTTTAACCTTCATGTCATCTATTAACAACAAATATCAAAGTTTAATTCAACAAAACACATAAGTCAAAACTAATGATTCTAATGACCAAATGAGTGGTAGAAGAAAACAAAAAATAAAAAATAATAAAGAGAAAGCTAATAATTAACCACATTGCACCTGGCTTGACCACTTAAACATGAGAAGGTAAAGTAGCAAAATTTTTAAAACTACTGAAATAGCAAAAAAGACCAGTTAATCATCCAACACAAACGCATCGAAGACGCAGAGAAGAGACAATGCATGCACAAATATTGTAACAATGTTAGCAAAAGAGACGATACATGCACCAATATCATAACAATGAGAGAGAGAGAGAGAGAGAGAGAGAAAGAAGAGGGAGAAGGGAGAAATTTTAGCAGAATATCTCCAGCAACAAAACATGTTAATGAATTCCATTCAGGTGGTCTTATAATCAACAAAGCCAAATGAATATGTTTGAAAAATGAAAACCAACTACAATCACCAGAATGGTGTAAGTTCTAGACTAAATAATGGAGGATACGAAGTAACAAAAGAAAGTAGGCACTATAATACAAGCCAACCTTGAAGGTACTTGGCCTTCTTTCCAAACAAGTCCTCATGCACCTCCAGCTGATCAAGGGTATCAGGGCTGCTAAGAATTACAAGAGAGGAAGCACATTCATTAAACTTGTGATAGGAAACCCTGAGTTCTGAGATAATCAAGCAGAAGTATGGAGAATTTCCTTGTATTGAAAGGAAAATAAAACATAGAACTCACTCCATCAACAATATCTTGCCATCACGATCAGTACACATGTCAATGTAACTTTTCGCCTCAACAAACACTTCTGCAGCAAACAATGCATGTGAGATACTAACACAAAGAATGGGCATGTTATTGATCTTCAGCTAGACACTGCGCAATGGAAATAAAATATTCTAAGCCAGTTGATCAATATACCATTCAACCAGCCTCACAGATGACTCAGCAGATTGCAATAGGAAGTGACATAAGTTCTGAATCATACTTTCAACTGTCTCATCTGTACCAAATCGCTGCGTTACCTTGTTTCTGCTATCAACGTCACGAAGCTCCACCTACAATTATAGCGGCTTATGTTTCATTTTGGAAATAAAAAAAAGTTTTTTTTTTTTTTTTTTTTTTTTTTTTGGGGGGGGAGGGGGCGCCAAAAAATGTAAACAATAATTACAAATTCATCAGAATGAATATGCAGTAATACCAGCACAACAGTCAAAGTCGCGACTATAAGTAACAACAATTAAAAATAAGTAACAGGACAACATTGTTATTCACATTTCAAGGACTTATGAAAAGAAAACCAATACTTGTTCCAAAGTAAAAAAAAAAAAAAAAAAAAAAAGAAGAGAGAGAGAGATTATCATACAACCAAGGCTCCCAAGAATAAAACTACCAAAAAAAAAGACTCCCAAGAATAAAATCATAAACTTATGACAACGTACAGCAACATTACTAGGGTGTTTGGAATGATGGTGAGAATCGTTGGTTAGAACCACTTTTTCTGTAGCATGTGAGAGCTTTACACTATAGCGATTTTTTTATTGTCAATGCAACATGTGAGAGCTTTACACTGTTTATAACTGAAAAAATGGTAAGAACCATGGTCCTCACCACCCTTCCAAACACCCTCTACAAAAGCTTGAAGTTAGAACGTTTCTCATCTAAAAATAATCTCAAGAATAAAATCTTGTTTTGCCCTCCTTACAGTTACACCATGCAGTACAATTTTTTTGCCACACATCCTTTCCCTGAACCTAGGCTTTTTCATCCTTTCCCAAGTGGTTCTTTTTCGCAGAAGGCATCATACAAAAATCTATTTCCCAACTCTTTTTTTCTGTGTGCATCCTCCACAATAAGGTCTCGAAGTAGAGGTTGTTGCACTATTACAAAACAAAGACTTCCCAAGTAGAATTATAATTCGTTGAAATACAATATAGAGATATTGATAAATTGATCTCAACGTTTAACTTTAACTTTTTGATAAAATTGAAGGTTCAAGTTTAATTGCATCCACGCTTATACTTATTTTTTCCTCCTAGTCAGTTCCTTTCTTCCCGCTTACCTCAGTATTTTCTTTTCTGAAAACCTGATACAGTTTTAAACCTTTGCACCTTAGCAGGAACCTTAAGCACACCCAGAAACCATACAGGTTCACAATGATTATTCCCGTACCCAGGATAAAGGCTCACCATACAGGTTCACGCTTCACGGGTGTTTTTTACAGTCACATATCACGTACCTACGACTCCTTTCATTAGCACGTGTTGCGACTAAAGGTATTTTCGCAATTCAGATTGTTGTTTCATAATTCTTCTCAGTTTAAACTCACTGGAGTCAAGTTTTTTCAACCCAGGGAGAGTGATGAAGATTTAGATTTGAATTTGGAATTAAAATTTGTATAGTTATCTCTATAGGAATATATTCTAGATTTAATATTTAATATTACCTTTGTCTCTAGGATTATTTTGAACTTAGTTAAGCTATTCTGTTAGTTCAAATCTCTATAAATAACTTAGTGTAATTCTTATTCAAAGAGTTCATACTTGATTAATGAATATATGATTGATTCATGAAAATTGAGTCTAGTTTCTACTTTCTCCTATTGAGTTCTTATTCTTCTCTATTCTTCCTTACTCTTTCCTCTTGTAGTTCTATTTCTCTTATTGATTCTCTATTCTCTATCTTGATTCTATTCTTCTGTCTAAATTCAATCTTGTCCTACATCATCCATGTTTTAGAATAATGATCTTAACAGTCCAAACCTCAAAAGTTTGATACCAAACATAAAGAACCTAAATAGAAAAATGCTTTACTCTAGAAATAGTGGTGTTGGAGCGGTTGTCCCAACACTGATATGTACCTCGTCATTTCCACCACTCGTCTCCTTACTCTGCCTTAAGGTAGGTCAGAGGTGGAAGTGACGAGGTAAATATCGGTGCTAGGATAACAACTCCAACAAATGGATCTTCACAACTCAATGCACGAACAGTAGTTCAAAACCAAGAAGTTCAGAAATGCACCTTTATGGTAGCTTTTCCCCTTCCTTCATGCGAATGATCAACTTTCAAGACCTATACATAAAACCAAAAAAAAATCTGAAGATCATAGCTGAGAGTGGAATAAAATGAAATTATATAAAAAAAAAAAACTCCAATTTTACCTCGTAAATACGATCTGATGCAAGTATTTGAATTTCCACCATGATTATCAAATTTTTGATAAAAGAATAAAAATAAAAATCTCTGTTATAATAAAATTTTTTAATCAGAAATTAAAACGAGAAACTACAGTTACCTTTCTTCTCAATGACATTTCCAACTCTCAACTGCAACAAAATCAACAAAAAAAAGTCACTAACTTCACAAACTAATATCCTTCAAACACACGAAATCAAACAACAGCTCAATCAATCAATGAAAACCGGCCGAATCCGATGTTCTTCCGAGCTAACTCAGGTTGGTTCCGTTAACCTTCAATCCTCGCGTCGGAACGGCGTGCCATGGCGAGGCAATCACGCTTCTCCCTTCACGGTGCAGCGGCGATATCAGGTCTGATAACGAGCGCGAAGCAGAAGAATACGAAAAACCAGAAGAAGAAGAAGAACCAGATGATGATGATTTTAGAGATGAGGTCAGGGTTTCGCATGGGGATGAAGTTGAAGAAAAGAGGACAGAGCGAGAAAACCTCTTGCCCGTCACCAGCTGAGACAAGGCTCGCATTTTTCTGCACGGACACTCCACTTCAGTGCCGGTTTCCAAACTTCGAGCAATGTAGCCTTCCTTTTTTGGCCCTTTCGTCAAAACCTTCCATATTAAATGTACATGTTATTCTATGTTGCTTTTGTGTCGTGTTGTCTTCCAGCCAAAAATTGTTGACCTTAGGTGTAATTTTGTTTTTTAAGGAAAGTTTGATGGGATTCATGATTGTCATAATCAAAAATAAAATAAAATAAAACATGTGATATGAAAAAATTTTGTAGAATGCAATGAATAATTAACACCTTCAGTTTTTAATAAGTTGAAGATTGCCATGTAAGATTGTGTGAGATTTTACATTAAAATTAGGATTATGTGAGATCTTGTGTTAAATTTGTAAATCCTAAAATATCCATGCAAATTTGTAAGGGTAAATTTTATGAATTCCTCCCAAACTATGTCACTTGTGTTAATCTACCCTCAATAGATTATGCCCTTGAAGTATAATATTTCTCTAGATTCACCCCTATAAACTTTAAAACATTGTTTTACTGTGGAATTGCTGAATTTTCATTTGATTTAAGACTAGATATAATACTTAAGGATTAATATGAATGTCCTTTTCACTTTAAATAAACTAGTTGTGTACCAAATTTTTGTATATTCTATCTTCAAAGTACTTGCTCAAAAGCGAGAAAATTATAGAGAAAAAGTGAAAAAACGTACCGTAATTTGAATTGGTTCTTCAAGGGTTTTGAATAGACTATTTATCATTTTAATAAAGGTAATTATATTGTCTAAAAAACATGATTCAAAAATTATGGGGTGAATATAGAGAAGTGTTATAGTTTAAGGGGTACAACAGGTACGTTTTAAAGTTTAGTGACATTTTGATACAAGTGATATAGTTTAGAACAATGTAAAATTTATCCAATTTGCAATAAAATAAAGGATAAATTTTATTTTTGCTCCTCAAATTTTGGTTATTTTGTCATCTTGTACCCCAAACTTTGAAAAAAAACATGTATCTGTCAAATGTTAAAACATTAGGAAAAACATCCCCTGAATTTTAAAACGTTAGCCACAATTGATCTCTGTGAAAATAGAGTTACTATGCACTTTTATGCATTAAAAATGCTAATTCTAGAGATTTTTAGTTTAGCTCAATTTTAATTTATTTAATTTTAGTTTATTTTGAATTTATTTGAATTTAGGTTGTTTTTAGTTTAATTTTTGTCTGTTTTATTTAGTTGTTATTAATTTCATTTTACTTGGTTTTCTTTTTATTTGTGTATGTTAATCGGGTATGATGGGCAATTATTGGCGCTTAAAAAGGTAAATAGGATTAAAAATTCGAATTCAAAAAGAACCAAAAAAAGTGAAACACGCGACCCCATCCATCGTAAATTTCAGCCATTGATCACAGCAATTAAGGCTCTTATCGGCGGGTGTAGATCACTCTAGACGAGACGTGCGTGAAATGCGTGGGTCCTGCGTGTTAGGATGGTTTCAACAAAGTGCCAAAACAGATGTTGCACGCTCTAGCCCTTCTCCCGTGCTCCCCTCTGATCAGTGATTCTTCTCCAGCCATGTTACCTCAATCTGAACAAGTTTTAGGTCATGTCTCACGCCATGTGGCAGACGCATGTGGAGCTTTGCTTTGTATAATTCCTCTTTATTGTCGGCATGAATGAAAGGAAAAAAAGAGAAATCAATAAAAGAAAAGGCAACTACCGGAGAAATTGTTCAAACTTTTCCAATATTCTCAGTACTTTCACGCGAGGAAAAGGTGTTGTAGCGCCCATATTTAAGCATTGTAGAACGAGAACCAAATTTGAAGAGACCCTAAATTTCGAATTTTTAACAAGTTACCCACTTGGTTTAAAGCCTATATAAATATGACTTTTTTTAGGTTAATTAGAGGAGATCTTGTTGGAAAAGTAGTATGCAGTGTAATTTTAAAAATTTTTATACCAAAGTATTTTCTAAAACACAAGTTTGACACACTATATGTATAAATTAATCAGGTCTTCCTAACCTCATTTACTGAAAAGCTCCCACAATCTGTGAAAAGAAAGGCGTTCTAGAAAAGCCTCAACCAATTGGTCTTCTTTGCTATTTTCTATCCATGATCGAAGTGCGTGTGGGTACACGTCGTACAGCTTTTCCTTAGTAACTCTATTGCCAACCAATCGAGGAAACCCAGAACTAAGGTTTGTGATTTGTGAATAATAGCTCTCAGGGAGTTGCAGAGACTTACAGACTAGAGTGCTCACTCTTAATTCCTCAACAGATCTAAATAACTTATGAGTTTTACTCTCTATTTATAGAGGTTGGGCCTAGGAATTAGGTCTTATTAGATAAGGCCTCAAAAATTTAAATCAAGATCAATATCTAATAAAAATTGCATCTAAAAATGCTAGATCATAAATCGTTCGATCGGCAGGCCGAACTGGCAGATCGGCCTGTCGAACTTACTCTATCGGCAGGACGAACCTGAAGATCGGCCTGTCGAACTTACGATAAATGATCCCTGTGAATCTTTTATTTACCACCTGATATTCTTAGGATAAAGTCTCAGTTTTAATTTAAATAACCCAATAGAGAAGTTCTCTGATTAAAACAGTCATATCTAGATAATCTCTAAGAAAATAAATATTCCTGATAATTCAACAAGTTTATCTTAAATTAATTTATTTGAAATTTATTCAACCGATAAACAGACATGAATTATCTGATCGATAATTCATATGTGTTTATCGGTTGAATTAATTTTGTGAAAAATTAATTCAAGAAAAACTTATTGAATTATCTGATCTCGATAATTCAATAAGTTTTTCTTGAATTAATTTTTCATAAAATTAATTCAATCGATAAACACATATGAATTATCTAATCCTACCGAATTTTAGCCAATCAGATAATTTGACATAAGTCACCAATTTATTAGAAAAGTACACTGTATCGTTACATGATTTATTATGAGCCAGCAAATGGGACCCGATGGACCTATATAGTTCAAGCTCCTGATAATTATGAAACCCAATATCCTATATATACATTTTATAATTATCAACTCTAACGCTACTCCACTAAAAGCTTAGAGTTGCACGCTCGAACTAGATAGAATTTCAAAGCCCGAATAGCTAAGTCTCTATGACATATTATAATGTATTGTATCCCCATAGGATTATCCATAATCGGCTTAAGAATAAATTTTGTCTTACTTTTTTGATTATTTTTCTCTTACATTCCATTATCTCACCATTGAAAAACTTACCATCCAAAGACAGTGTACCATTTGGTTACACCTATGTATTCAAATAGTTGAACGTTCCAGTTTTTTAATTACAGAATAACGCATAAAAGAGCATATCAACGACTCCTAAAGAGGAGCTATGGATTCCACATCTAAGAATAACAAGTCTACGCTATAAATAGTCATGCCTCCAACGTATTGGCATGCGTACCAACATAAAATATGGATATTATCCTTTGGTACATCAAAAGATATAAGTCAAGACAACGGGCTCACTATTAATCTCAAGATTAAGATACAACACATATGATTTTCTAAAGTGAATTGATTTGCCAAGACAAAATTATTAATCCAAATCAATTACACTTTATGTCTCAATCCAATACATCGTCACCTATGACAATGTACCAATGTTTCTATTCGCGGAGTCCACCACCGATGACCAAGACAAACTGTCTCCTATTAGAGATATAGACAACATAACAATCTTTGCATAAATAAAGCGCCCAACTTTATTCCCTCGATTGCAAATCTTATGATTTAGATCGTCACCTTTAGAATTATGTCTTCCGTATTATCTGTCTATCATATGCCTTATTCTAAAGGCTTATACCGATAGTCTTAGACTTTTATTCGCTTATCATACATTTAACCAATATGAATATAAAAAGGACAACAATTTAGTATATGAATAATAACTAAATTCTTTATTGATAAAAATGTTGTCAAAAACATATTAAATTTTTACTCCTTAGGGCATACATGTCTAACAGATCTAAACCCCCAAACTAGAAAGCCAGGAGAATTACATAAGTAATTTTTATTTTACTTTTATTCTTACTTTTAGAATTTTATTTTCAATAAATTTAAAAGAGAAGACAACTTGAAGATCAAGAAAAGAAGGTCAGAGATTAGAGAGTCAAGCTTAGAGAATCGTGACACCTCCACATGGATTTTTCTTTTTAATTTTTCATCTCTTATTTTTATGAATTGAGATTTTGGAACTCTTGATTTTTGTTTGTTTATTTTTATTGCTGGAGTTTTGATATTACCAATTCTATTTTAATTTAATATAATTTATTTTTGCTTTTAAATAATTAATTTTCTCTAAGAGTTTGTTATTCATGATTGTTGTTGATTTTACCTTTTTCAGTGCTTTCTATTGCTTAATCACTAATTAATTGTTTTGGAGACCTAATTGAAACCCTAAAAGGAGATTTTTAGGAATAACTTCTTGTAAAATGAACTGTAAGGTGCATGCAACATCAAGTGATGATATATGACTTGCATGAACATTTAGAGAGCCGTAGATCCAAATGAGTCTTTAGGGTGGTGGAATTCATATTGAACGATAGTGGGTTTGCATGCTAGAAATATTTTTAATATCATCCCTAAAAGGAATATTAAATAGTTTAGGGTTTCTTGTTGTAACATATGATTAATAATCGATGTTAGTAAGAATCATGAATTACAGCAAAACTACTTACAAAACCTAAACTACTAACAAAACCTAAGAAATTAAGCTCCTAACCCCAAACCTAAAATTAAGATTGTCCTCAATATTTTTTTTTTTAAAAAAAAGAAGAGAGTAAAGAGAACTTCCCTAAATTATGGATGATATTGGCAACAGTTGGTGCGGTTTCCACTATGAGATTATGCATATAAAACTTACTTAAAGACTTATTCAAGGATTAAAAACAAAACAAAATTTAAAAACTCAATAACTAAAGGAACATAAAAATAATAACAAAAATAAAATAAAATAAATAAGAAAACTTAGGTTGTCTCCCAATAAGTACTTGATTCAAAGTCATCAGCTTGACTTTTGAAAAGTGCTTATCAAAGAGCTGCTTCGACCCATAGTAAGTGTCGTACAACACTATAAATGGGTCTTGACTTATGATGCCCTCAAGTTTGGCATGATATGGAAATATTTGGCACAATGTTCTAACACAACTTGGTTTCGGTTGACGAGCTTAGGAGGTGAACTTCTTTCTTGGCTTAACCTTGTAAAGGACATGATATGACGATGGCAATGTTGAAGGGAAATAAGGATCCATTATTGGTATGTATATAAGTATCATTGATGAGCTCAAATTAATGGTCTCATAGGCTTCTTCATCCTTTAATGGCCTCTGTACCTCTTCTTCATGTAGGAATTCCTTAAAGTTCTTCATGTAGGACCATTGTTTCTGATCGGGATGCAAAGTTCTTGAGTTACTTTTGGAAGAATTTATGGGGAAAGTTAGGAATAAGTTATTATTTTCTACTACTTGTCACCCACAAACTGATGGTCAAACAGAAGTAGTGAATAAGACTTTGTCTACCTTGTTGCATGCTATCATACAAAAGAACTTGAAAACTTGGGAGGATTGTTTGCCACATGTTGAATTTGCTTGTAATTGATGTGTTCATTTTGCAACTAAGTTTTCACCGTTTGAGATTGTTTATGGTTTTAATCGATTGACTCCTTTGGATTTAACTCATTTACCTTTGAATGAACGTTTTAACTTGGATGGCAAGAAGAAAGTTGATTTTATTAAGTAGATTCATGAGAAAGTGAAGCAACATATGGAGCGACGAACGGAGCAATATGCAAGGCAAGCCAATAAGGGATGTAAGAAGGTTGTCTTTGAACTAGGTGATTGGGTTAGGTTGCATTTGAGGAAGCATTGATTCCATGAGAAAATGCGTTCAAAACTCCTTTCGAGGGGTGATGGCCTGTTTCAAATGGTGGAGCGCATCAATGACAACGCCTACAAGCTTGAATTACCAGGTGAGTATGGTGTTAGTGTTATACATGTTTGTCCTAAGGAGTAAAAATATAATAAGTTTTTGGAGATATTTTTATCAATAAATAATTTATTTATTATTTATATACCAAATCTTATCCTCTTTACGTTCATATTTGTTGAATGTATGTTAAGCAAACAAAAGTCTGAGACTGTCGATCTAAACCTTAAGAATTGGGCATATGATGGACGAATTATGTAGAAGACACGATTCTTAAGGTGATGGTCTAAATCATACGATCCGCAATCGAGAGAATAAAGTTGGACGCTTTATTCATGCAAAGATTGTTATGTTGTCTATATCCCTTTTGGGAGATGGTTTGTCTTGATCATCGAAGGTGGACTCTATGAATAGAAACTTGGCACATTGTCATAGATGACGATGTGTTGGATCAGGACATAAAGTGAGTTGATTTGGATTAATAATTATGTCTCGGCAAATCGATTCACTTTAGACAATCATTTATGTTGTATCTTAATCCTGAGATGAATAGTGGGCTCGATATCTTGACTTGTGTCTTTTGATGTACAAAAGGGTGACACCCACATTTTAATAGTGGTATGCATGTCGGTACGTTGGAGGCATGACTCTTGATAGCGTAGACCTGTTATTCATAGATATGGAATCCATAGCTCCTCTTTAAAAGTAATGATATCCTCTTATATGCGTTATCCTGTAATTGAAAAACTAGAGCGCTCAATCATTTAGATAGATAGGTGTAACCGAATGATATACTGTCTTTGGATAGTAAGTTTTTCGATAGTGAGATAATGGAACATAAGATAAAAATAATCAAGAAGGTAAGACAGAACCTGTCCTTAAGCCGATTATGGATTATCATATAGGAATACGATACACTATGATATGTCATGGAGACTTAGCTATATGGGTTTCGTAATTCTATGTAGTTCGAGAGAGCAGCTCCAAGCTTTTAGTGGAGTAACGTTAGAGTTAATAATTATGAAATGTATATCTAGGATATTGGGTTTCGTAATTATCGGAAGCTTGAACTATATCGGTCCAATTGGTCCCCTTTGCTAGCTCACAACATCCTGTAACGACACGAAGTGCTTTTTCAATTATTAGTAACTTATGTATGATTTATTAGATTGGTTGAAATTTGGAAGAATCAAATAATTCATGTCTGTTTATCAGTTGAATTAATTTTGTGATAAAAATTAATTCAATATAAACTTGTTGAATTATAAGGATCAAATAATATTTGTCTGTTTATTGGTTGATTTAATTTTAGATAAATTAGATCAAGATAAACTTGTAGAATTATTGGAAATTTATTTATTTTCTTAGAGATTATCTAGATAAAGTTGTTTTGATCAGATAACTTTTTATATTGGGTTATTTGAATTAAACCTGAGACTTTATTCTATAGAATCTTGGGTGGAAAATAAAAGATTAACGAGATTTTTATTCTACAGTTCGGCCTGCCGATTAGGTGGTTCGGCCTGCCGATCAACGAGGGATAAGATCACACGTTTCCACACCGATCTTATAAGATATTGATCCAAACTTGATTCTATTTTAAGTTTTTGAGACCTAATTTGATAAGGACTGACTCCATGATCAATCTCTATATAAAGGAAGTAAGTCTTAAAAGTTACTCAAATCAATTGAGAGATTAAGAGTAATAATCTGCTAGTGAGAATCTAGAAACTCCTTGAGAGCTTTTGTTCACGAATCACGAACACTTGCTTTGGGTTCTCTCGATTGGTTGGAAGGAGAGTCACCTAGTGGAAGAGCTGTACGTGTGAGTCCACACTCACTCCGATCGTGGATAGAGAATAGCAAAGAAGACCAGTTGGTTGAGACTCTTCTGAAACGTTACTTCTCTTCACGTTTTGCGAGGGTTCTTCGGCACACAAAGGTTAGTAAGATCTGGTTAATTTATGAATACAGCATGTCAAACTTGTGTTTTAGAAAATACTCTGATGTAAAATTTTTAAAATTCCACTGCGTACTATTTTTCCAACAATTAGTGCAACTTTTAATGTTTCTGACTTATCTCTTTTTGATGCAGGTGACAATTTAGGGACAAATCCTTTTCAAGAGGGGAAGAATGATACAAACGATGCTGCACAACCACGCATACAAGAGGAGGAACTCACACATGGGCTTGGAAGGACTCAAGATCAGCATGTAGATGATCTTTTAAGCTTACCAAGTGGGCCAATCACAAGACTTAAAGCCAAGTGTTTCAAAGAAGCATGAAATGGACTAATCCAATAAGTTTGGGCTGAGACAGACATGTGGAGGCCCAACATGAGTGATCCACAAATTGAAGAGACGTGAAGATTTTGGATGATGTGACCTTGTGCATATTAGCTTCTTGGAAACCAAGATTCGTCATGTCAGCAAATCTATCAATTAATTTCCTTTATTATTCAAATTTGTAAAGTTCAAATTTCAAATTTGAAAACTTCCTCTCTCTTTTTTTTCAAAGGATAGGCTTGTTTTAGGATTAAGATAAGATTATCATTACCTAGCTTTTATCAGAATAGGATAAGATTATCTAGCTGAATCCTATTCAAATTAGGATAAGAATATCTAGCTGAATCCTATTCAAATTTAAGCATTAATTTTGAATTTTTAGGGATTTGGGGGTTGAAAATTCGTGGCCTATATATAGTATAATGTTTAAAATATTTTCAATAAACAATTCAGGTTATTCAATTAAAGAAAGTGTGCTTCTTCTTGATTCTTGAGAGGATTTTTTTACTTATCAAGTTAATTCTTGTAGCGTTCAAACAACTAAACTTATCATCTTGATTCTTGAGTTGTTCTTGAGATTCTTGGTGTGGCATTTTCAAACAGCCATAGTTCTTGGTTCTTATCTTCTAGGTAATGGGTCAAGACTCAATAAACTTGCATCTTGAGGATCTTGGAGTCCAATTCAACGTTTGGGTTTGGGTTTCGTCACATCGTTAGCGAGGTCGATGTCAGTTGGCATCCGAGCTTTAGGTTCTAAGGCAAGTTTGATTATCTTTATTTGCTTTATTGTTTCTTTCTTGAATTAGGGTTCCTAAACGTAGCAAACAAAAAAAATTGATTTAGAATTTATGAATTAGAATTATTCTGCCTATTTGAATGACACTAGGATTTCTTGTTGTCTTTCTTCCCATTGGTTTCCTTTTGCTGGCTAAAATTCTTGGTTAGGGTTTTGGTTGGTTTTGGTCAAATTCTTAAGAGTTTGTTTGCTTGCTGACCGAATTTCAATGAGTTTGGGTTTTTTTCAACTTCTTGATTCATTCTTGATTTTTTTTTCTTTAGCAACTTATTCATACTTCATCAAAAAAAAAAAAGGAATTTGAAGGTAAGAACCAAGAACTTAGCTTGTGTGAAAATGCCACACCAAGAATCTCAATAACATCTCAAGAACCAAGATGATAAGTTTGGTTGTTTGAACACCACAAGAATTAACTTGATATCTCCAAAAGTCCTCTCAAGAATCAAGAAGATTGGATGAACATCCCGTTATTTAGAAAATTTAAATTAGTGTTGAGAGCAAGAGAGTCCAACTTTACTAAGGTTTGAGCAAGAACAAATTCTAAGAGTTCTTGTTCTTCATATTGCAGCTCTTTTTCTTCTAGAGGCTTATATTCTCTTGAAAACTTCTCAAGATAATAACAATCATGATCGAGTTGTACCATATCCTCCATCATTTGGTAGGCTTTATTTTTCGGTCTTAAGCCAAAAGGGTCATGCTATAGTTATCTTTAACTCATCTTCTGGTTGCCATGCTTAATCATTTGATGAAAACTTGAAGTTGAAGCCATTTTGACAAACCTGTTGAGAAAACCTATCAAACAACTCATTAAATTTCCCCTAAGCTTGATGAAGCGGTTTTATGTCATGTTAAGTGAAGGTGGTGATGGCTAAACCCATCCCCATCTCCATCTCACTCATCATCATATTTTCTCTCTCTCTCCCTCTCTCTTTTTGGTGCCAACAAAATAGAACACTCAAAACATAAAATTAAAAGAAAAACAAATAAAACAAAATTCAAATTAATTTTAGAACTAATTAGTATCGATATTAACCAAATTAAACTAACAATATACGACAATAGTGTCAAAAAATGCTAGTTCTAGAGATTTTCAATTTAGTTCAATTTTAGTTTATGTTGAATTTATTTGAATTTAGGTTGTTTTTAGTTTAAATTTAGTTTGTTTTATTTAGTTGTTATTAATTTCATTTTATTCAGTTTTCTTTTGTTTAATTTTTTCTATTTGTGTATGCTAATCAGGTGTAATGGGCAATTGTGGGTGCTCAAAAAGGTAAAAAGGATCAAAAATTCGAATTAAAAAAGAAACAAAATTAAGACAAACGCGCAACTCCATCAAGCGCAAATTTCAACTGTGGATCACATCAGCTAAGGCTTGGATTGGCGCATGCAGATCACTGCAGATGAGACGTGCATGAAATGCGTGGGTCCTGTGTGCCAGGATGGTTCCGGCAGGCTGCCAAAACAGCTGCTGCATGATCTAGTCTTTCTCCTGTGCACCCATCTGATCAGTGATTTCCCTCTAGCCATGTTGCCTCAATCTCAACAAGTTTTAGCTCCGCCCAATTGTCTCGCGCCATGTGGCAGAGCTTTCTTTGCCTAATTATTCTCTATTGATGGCGTGAATGAAAGGAAAAGAAGAAAAATAAATAAAAGAAAAGGCAATTACCAGTGAAATTGATCAGACGTTTCCAATATTCTCAGTACTTTCACCAGAGGAAAGGGCGCTGTGGCGCCCATATTTGTGCGCTGCAGCACGAGAAACTGTCCTAAAATTTTGAATTTTTAATAAGTTATCTAGAGACGGAGCTATTAAGGCTCCAAGGGGGCTTAAGGCCCCCTCAAATTTTAATTTCTTTCTAAACCTATATCTATATAGAAATGTTATATTACCTAAAATTACAAATAGACCTCCTAAGAATTGATATTTATTATTTTCTATTAAAAAACAACACCTTTTACAAATACCCATTTATAAAAGAAACCCAATAACTTTAATGGCGAATATTTTTTTAATTTTATTTTCTAACATTAATGTTTTATTGTATTTTTTCTCTTGGAACAATTTGATTGTTATAAACATTTTATGGTCTAATTCTCATGCTGTATAAATAGACTACACACATAATGTTCCTAATTTATATGTCTATTTGTACAAATATATTTAAGAATATCACCTTAACCTACATAATCAACTAAGAAATCAATCTGTGAACAGTATTTTGCTTGTGTTTATCGAGAAAGACATTTTTAATAGTCTTGATAATATAGTTATCATCTAACATCTTTAAAGTATACAAACTTGTTGGGGACAATTATAGTACATTCATAGTTGTTGATTTGAATCAAAATTTTGTTGTACTTATTAACCCCCTTGAGAAAAATTCCCGGCTTCATCACTAAAGTTACCCACTTGGTTTAATGCCTATAAATAGGACTTTCTTAGGTTATTTAGAAGAGGTCTAATCCCTCAAACTAGAGAGCGGGGGAGAAATACATAGGCAATTTTATTTTTATTTTTAGAATTTTATTTTCAATAAATTTAAGAGAGAAGACAACTTGAAGATCAAGAAAAAAAAGATTGAAGATCGGAGAGTCAAGCTTAGAGAATCGCGACACCTCTACATGGGTTTTGTTTTCTAATTTTTCATTTCTTATTTTTGTAAACTGAAATGTTGGAACTCTTGATTTTTGTTTATTTATTCTTATTTATGAATTAATTTTCTTTGCCGGGATTAGATATTGCCAATTATATTTTAATTTAATTTAATTTATTTTTGCTTTCAATGAATTAATTTTATCTAAGAGTTTCTTATTTATGATTGCTGTTGATTTTACTATTTTTAATTCTCTTATTTGCTTGATCACCAATTAATTGTTTTAGAGACCTAAATTGAAACCCTAGAAGAAGGTTTTTAAGAATAGCTTCTTGTAAAATTAACAGTAAGGTGGATATGACATGAAACGATAGTAGTATGATTTGCGTGAATATTTGAGAGAGCCATAGATCTTACTGAGTCTTTAGGGTGGTGGAATTTACATTGAGCAATAGTGGGTTTATGTGTTAGAGATATTTTTAATATCATCCTCATAAGGAATGTTACATTGTTTAGGAATTCTCATTCTAACATATGATTAATAAGCAATGCTAGTAAGAATAATGAATTAAATTAGATTAGTTTTGATGAAATCGGATGCCTTGGTCCTTTTTTTATTTGAGTGTTTTATTTTATATATATTTTATTATTTTTCCTATTTTATTTTTGATTGTCAGATGATTTTAAAGTTAACCAATTTCAATACTTAACTAATTAAACACAATTTTTGTAGGAATGATACTTTTTCGTCACTTTATTAGTTGTTGTGATTCATGCACTTGCAAAATTCACATAAAATAATACTTTTTGTTATATTCCATCAATAAAAGTTTTATTTTTGCCCCCTCCAAATTTAGTAACTATGTTATTTTGCCCTCTGAACTTTAAAAACTGATATATTTGCCTCTTAAACTTTTATTTTTGTTTTTCTTTTTTTAGTCAACAATTCTTCACAAGAGTCAAAACTCAAATTGCTTATCTAAGAATCGTAACTGAGCCAAGATGAAAGAGTATTCCTTCATCGAGATGAGGGTGAGCATATAAAACACGCGATGACGAATGACACAGTTAGCCTAAAACAGAATAATATTTGTTGAGTAGTTGTAGAGGAAGCCAATGAAGAATGACGAGAAGGAGGAGAAGAGTGGGAGCAATCTCAGCGTCGACGGAAATCTTTCACTTTGTTCTAGTTCCATTAAGTCTCTTACTTCGAAACTCAACAATTCTTCACACGAGTGAAAACTCAAATTGCTCACCTAAGAATCGTAACTGAGCCAAGACAAAAGAGTATTCCTTCATCGAGATGAGGGTGAGCATATAAAACACGCGATGGCGAATGACACAGTTAGCATGAAACAGAATAATATTTGTTGAGTAGTTGTAGAGGAAGCCAATGAAGAATGACGAGAAGGAGGAGAAGAGTGGAAGCAATCTCAACGTCGACGGAAATCTTTCACTTTGTTCTAGTTCCATTAAGTCTCTTACTTCGAAAGTACAATTCTCTCTTCTTCAATCCACTCGAAATCCATGCATCTTGCTTAATCTCAAGCTTAATCTCCTCAATTATTATGATTGTAGAGCTCATGCTTCAAGTTTGAGCCCTAACTTGCCTCCTTTTCCTCCTTCTCCTGGTTCTTTATTATCTTCCTCCTTGACTACTCAACAAATTCTATTTAGTCTTTGCTAAGTCTATGACTCTTAGGTGAGCAATTTAAGATTTGGTTTATGTGAAGAATTGTTAACTATAAAAGAAAAGAAAAAAAAGTTTGAAGGATTGAATATACCAGTTTTTGAAATTTAGAGAATAAGATGACATTGTTACATAAAATCAGGGAGCAAAAATAAAATTTAAGGACATAATGTAACAAAAAGGTCATTTTTAATAATGTTTTAAAGTTTAAGAAGCGTACATGTCAGTTTCAAAATTCAGGGGGAAAATAACAAAGTAACCAAAGTTTGATAGCAAAAATAAAATTTAGGGTTTTTTTTGTCATTTTAGTACTTTGTATTATAAAGAAACGTTATATTGGTATCCTGTTGTTTGAAAAATGTCAAAGGTAAACTGCCTAATTAGTCTCTAACCTTTTTATAAAAGTAAAATTTTAGTCCCAATTTTTTTTTCTTTTTACCAGACCAACCTCAACCTTTCATTTAAATTGTTAAGGGATGAAGTTGATTGACGGACATTAAATTCGAACCCATGTGAGGCACACATGGTCTTAAATTGCCATAAAAGACTATAATATCCTTAAAAAGTCAACAATATTAACATTAATATTAAAAATAAAAATAAAAATAAAACAAAAAAAAAAGGAAAAAGACTTGAGAAGAAGAAGAAAAAAACCCTAAAATGAAAACCTAGATGCCTCAATCCAGATTGAAACAATTCCAACCAATTCTAACCCACAAAGCCAACGCCTTGAACAATAAACCAAAACCCATCAAGCAATACACAAATCAAATTCACACACGTTGCGAAAAAAAAAAATCAAACTTTCTGTCAAAATTTCACCAAATTTCAAATTCAAAACACTCTTAACCATACAAAAATCACAAATGAATACAAACAACAAAAAAAGTGAAATTTGGAGCAACCTGGGTGACTTCTGCAAATGTGACCCAGATAATTACAACAACAGAAATGAGGAACAACCTGGCCTAAAATTTAAGTTAATTGCACTTATGGCAATTACTTATGGCAATAAGTAAATTACCATAAAAGACTATAATATCCTTAAAAAGTCAGCAATATTAACATTAATATTAAAAATAAAAATAAAAATAAAACGAAAAAAAGGAAAAAGACTTGAGAAGAAGAAGATAAAAACCCTAAAATGAAAACCCAGATGCCTCAATCCAGATTGAAACAATTCCAACCAATTCCACCAATTCCAACCCACAAAGCCAACGCCTTGAACAATAAACCAAAACCCATCAAGCAATACACAAATCAAATTCACACACGTTGCGAAAAAAAAAAATCAAACTTTCTGTCAAAATTTCACCAAATTTCAAATTCAAAACACTCTTAACCATACAAAAATCACAAATGAATACAAGCAACAAAAAAAGTAAAATTTGGAGCAACCTGGGTGACTTCTGCAGATGTGACCCAGATAATTACAACAACAGCAATGAGGAACAACCTGGCCTAAAATTTAAGTTCATTGCACTTATGGCAATTACTTATGGCAATAATTTACTTATGGCAATAAGTAAATTGCCATAAAAGACTATAATATCCTTAAAAAGTCAGCAATATTAACATTAATATTAAAAATAAAAATAAAACGAAAAAAAGGAAAAAGACTTGAGAAGAAGAAGATAAAAACCCTAAAATGAAAACCCAGATGCCTCAATCCAGATTGAAACAATTCCAACCAATTCCACCAATTCCAACCCACAAAGCCAACGCCTTGAACAATAAACCAAAACCCATCAAGCAATACACAAATCAAATTCACACACGTTGCGAAAAAAAAAAAATCAAACTTTCTGTCAAAATTTCACCAAATTTCAAATTCAAAACACTCTTAACCATACAAAAATCACAAATGAATACAAGCAACAAAAAAAGTAAAATTTGGAGCAACCTGGGTGACTTCTGCAGATGTGACCCAGATAATTACAACAACAGCAATGAGGAACAACCTGGCCTAAAATTTAAGTTAATTGCACTTATGGCAATTACTTATGGCAATAAGTAAATTACCATAAAAGACTATAATATCCTTAAAAAGTCAACAATATTAACATTAATATTAAAAATAAAAATAAAAATAAAACGAAAAAAAGGAAAAAGACTTGAGAAGAAGAAGATAAAAACCCTAAAATGAAAACCCAGATGCCTCAATCCAGATTGAAACAATTCCAACCAATTCCACCAATTCCAACCCACAAAGCCAACGCCTTGAACAATAAACCAAAACCCATCAAGCAATACACAAATAAAATTCACACACGTTGCGAAAAAAAAAAATCAAACTTTTTGTCAAAATTTCACCAAATTTCAAATTCAAAACACTCTTAACCATACAAAAATCACAAATGAATACAAACAACAAAAAAAGTAAAATTTGGAGCAACCTGGGTGACTTCTGCAGATGTGACCCAGATAATTACAACAACAGCAATGAGGAACAACCTGGCCTAAAATTTAAGTTAATTGCACTTGAGGAGTATCGAAAATTTTTGATAGTGCGACCTAGTATTTCCAACCCGTCACAAACCAGTCAAACCCAAAAAAAGAATTTATTTCGATGCGTTTCTCTCAGATCTTTGGCAGTGTTTGTGATATTTAGGTCGTCGTCGGCAGGTGTCACTGAGATAGCGTCAGAAGTAGAACCAAAAACTGAAACAACCCAAAAAAGCAACATTAAACATAAATGTGAAGGGGGATCTTGCCAGCACCGAAAAAGGGAAAGAAGGAAGTTCGTTGTGCCAACCGCACAAGCCCAAACATTCCGATGGTCCCCTCACAGTGTCACTAGCCTAGACCTCAAAACCTCACCAATGATTGACTTCGTGGTCACATTTCAACGATCTCCAATAGCCCAATCATTATTCAATTGTCTCCATTTCGACGAACTCCAAAGAGGCGAGGTAGAGAGAAGCTAAAGTAGCCAACGAGGGAGCAGATTCGCCTATCTCGATTTCGATTGCCATCAATGGCGATCTGTGTTGGTAGAGAGCGAAGGGAAGAGTCTTTTCGATTTTTTTTTGTTTTGTTTATTTTATTTTGTTTTGCTAATTTCATTAATATTTTGTTGTTTTTCTTACATTTTTATTGTTTAGTTTTGATTCTCTAAAAAAATGTTAGGTATATTACTAAACTACCCTTATGAAAGATATCACATGTGCCTCACGTGGGGTCGAATTTAACATTCGTCGATGAAAGGCTGGAGTCTGTTTGGTTAAAAAAAAAGGTCAGGACCAAAATCTCACTTTCGTGAAAGATTGTGGATAATTGAGCTATAACACCCGAGCATTTTGAGCCATTAAAATTACAGTAATTTAAAGATTATGTTAAGAAAAAAATACAGTTTAAAGAGAAAAATATTGCATAATAATACAAAAAATTATACAGTATTAGAATAATTCAGTGTAAGAAAGTACATTAATAAAGTTATGCAGTATAAAAATTACACTGCAAAAGTAATGCATTGTAGGAATTAGACTGCTTAAGGTTAAGCAGTATAGAAATTAGACTGTTTAAGTTAAAGCAGTATAAGAATAATACTGTTTGGAGAATACGGATGCATAAGGAATGCTGTATCAGTATGAGAATATACCGACAGTATAAGAAAAATACTGTTAATATAAATTTAGACTGTACAAAGTTAGACAACATTGGAATTACATTATGTGATGGATGTAAATAAGTATGGGAGGTTATGGAACCTCATGAACTGTATAGAAAAGAATACTAGCAATATAGAAAAAATACTATCAGTTTAAACTTAGACTGCGTAAAAAGTTTGATGAACACTCAATGGATTTTGATTAGGCCACCACACCATGAAATGTGGCCCAATCACCTAAAGCCACCCAAGGAACCCACTTGATTACCATGAGTCAAATGGTGACTCACCACCACTTTTTGTAAAAAAGAAAAGAAAAGAAAAGAAAAGAAAAGAAAAGTAAAAAAAACACTGAAACAACTTATGATATAAGAGACCAAATGTTGGTCTCCAACGTGCAAGAAAAAGAGAAGAAGAGAGAGAAACGTGAAAAGGGAAGGAAAGAAAGAAAGGAAGAAAAAAAAAAAAAAGGGCTCCATTTTCTTCCGTCAAAATCCCCACCCCCAAAGCAATTCTTTCTCAAAAATTTTGATCAATTCCAAGCTCAAATCATGTTTAAAGCAAGTTCAAAGGGTTTGGTCCAAGATTTGGTACAAGATTTAGTACTCATGGAGGTAAAAATCTCAAACTTTTTCTTATGGGTTTTTGTGATTTTCTTTAAGCTTTGGAAGGGTTTTGATGAGGTTTTGCCATGGTTTTTATGAAGAGGGCAAAACAAAGTTTTGAGCATTTTAAAGGAGGATCAAAAGGCTTGGTGAAGTTTAGATAAAATTCTAAACTTCATGCTTGAAAAAGTTTATGTTTTTTAATGCATATTATATGTGTTGATAAAATGATTTTGGTCTATGGCATGTAAATGGATAATATAGCATGGTTATTTTATGTTATATGTTGATAGTGATGATGATGGAAAGAAGAAAGTAATGGTTTTTGTAAAATTCCAAAAGGGACTAAATTGCAAAGAAAAAAGAATTCTCGACAGATTTGAAAATCAACCAAAAAGTCTCCCTAAATGTTAGAATTTCAAGAAAGTTAAAACACAAACATTGTAGAAATCATTGAAACTGTTAGAATAGCATGGGCAGTTTTTTAAAATTTTGCTCGGTTTAGGAGTTATGAATTTAATAAAATTTGTTAAAGTTGGAAAAAAAACTTTAAGGGGCAAAAACGTCCTTTTACAAGAGGAATTTGGGTAAGATACTTTAAGAAAATTTGATCCTCTTGAAAAATGGAGACTAATGGTTTAAAAAGATTATTTTTGGTTCTGGGGGCAAAAATGTAAATATTTTTGTGTTTCAGGCCAAAACCGTAAAACTATGTGAAAACTGAGTTTTCACTAAGGAAGGTTGGTTTCCTACATTGCTGTAAGCAGTAAGTATCATAGATGCTAAGTTTTTAAGAAATTAAAGTTTAGTTAAGGAAATAATGGAAGAAAAAGAGATTAAGGGCAAAATGGTCATTTTATGAAAAAGGCCAAAACAAACCTAAAACCCCCGATGTTGAAAAACGCTCCTTCACGGGAATTTTTCGTAACATGTAAGAAAAGGAACGGTAAAGTTAAGCAATGAGTTTTATAAAGTTACGAAATTGACAAAAAACTCGTTAAGGGAAAATCGTCATTTAAAAAAAAAGGGTTAAAACGGAGTCCAACACTCCAACTAGCAAAACGTCCTTACACAAAAAATGTTCCGTAATACATTAACTAACGAAACTGTGACATGAGACGGGAAATTTAATAAGGGATGTTCAAGTGAAAGAAAGGTAACCCAGTGGGTTACAAAGCTAAGTGAAGGAAAAGTAAACCGATGATTTATAAAGTTAAGTAAAGAAAGTGAATTGATGGTATACAAGTTATGTAAAGGGAATGAAGTTTAGTGATTAAGTTCTATCATCAATCAAATAAATTGATAATATGAAAAGTTAACTAATAAGTCAGCTGTCATTTGATCAGGATATAGAAGCCGACTAATGGAAGGAAAATGAATGAGACAGGAATGGAATAGAGAACGTTAGAGCTAAGTCCATGTAAGTTCAAACTTCACCTACAGCATAAAGTAAATGATTTTTAAATATTTATGTATACGTTTATAAATGAGTCTACAATTATTATGCAAGTTTCTTTTAAAGTATGTTTGCATTTATTATGCAAAAAGTTTTAAAGATTCAAAACAAGATTTGCAATGAATTTGCAACTGTTATGTTTAAAATTTATTTGCATGTTGATATGCATAATGTTTTTAAAAGTTTAAGATATGATTTTCAATGTATTTGAAGTATGGTTGCATATGAAATGCACAATGTTTAAAAGAATACAAGTTATGATTTGCAAAATGTGTCAGCCTTATATGTTGCATTTGTTATGCAATAAGTTGTATTTGTCATGCAATAAGTTTCAGAGTACAAGTTATGATTTACAAAATGTGTTTGCGTTTTATGTTGCATTTATTATGCAATAAGTTGCATTTGTTATGCAATAGATTTTACAGTACAGGCTATGATTTACAAGTGTATTTGCATATGATGTGATTACATTTGATATGCTCACTAAAGTTAATAAGAAGGTAACGTAAAGATAAAAAGAAAGTGTTGTACCAGCCTCATTGTTGTGAGGTAATGAAAGTAAGTTAAAGTTTGACCTCTTAGATGTGAGGTACATAACCTTGATGTTCGATGGTCTCAAGTCTTCCGCAAGGGAAGCTTCATGTTTATGATCTCATGATTAATGATGTTGGTACGAACACTAAAGTAAGATAAGGAAAGTTAAGGAACAAATGATAGAAAGTTAAAGTAAGATAAGAAAAGTTAAAGAACAAAGGTAGAAAGTTAAAGTAAGAAAAAGAATGTTTATAAAATGCTCATAATTAAAGTTCATAATTGAGCATAATTGGAATCATGCATTATGAATTTGCTTTTATTCCTTATTATAAAGTATTTACGTTAAATGCTTATGAAAAATATTTTGAGAAATGTTTTATGTTAAGTGTTTATGAAAAACATTTTTATGTTTTCAAGAAAAAGTTTATGAAAACATTTCAGAAATGTTTTATGAAAAACGTTTATGAAAAATGTTATAAGAGAAAGGTCTTTATGAGAAAAGTTTTTAAAACATGTTTAAATGCTTTGTGAGATTTTGTTTGAACTTACTGAGCGAAAGCTCATTAAAAGTTTCTTCATGCTATAGGTAGTTTTATGGGTGATTAGTGGGACCCGTTAGAAGAGCTGGGTGTTACGGAGGACAAATGCGATGATTTAGGTATGGACACCACCACAGTTTGCTTTCGCTACACAAAGAAAAAGTTTTCTACTATTTAATATAGTATTTTCAAAGTATTAAGAAAATCACAGTTTTAAGAAATATTTTTAAAGTTTTACGATATATTTACGAAATATTTTATTTTTTTATAAAGTTAAGAATTAACCAATGATTTAGTAAATGTTTCTTAATAAGTTTTAAGAAACGATTTGAAATGGTTTTAAAGGCAAGTGTTGAGCGAGGTCTCAACTTAGATTGCGACAGAAGTCACAACAGTTTTTAAGAATGTTTTAAAGGATGTTTAAAAGAAAAAAAAATTATTTTAGTAATTTTCTTACTAAGTAAGTAAGATTACTGTTTAAATAATAATGTTTAAGTAAGTGAAATGACTGCGCAAAAGACGGGTCGTCGCATGAGCAATTTATGTAAATGTCAAAATGACACCCTGCAGTTTTCATAAAAAACATTTTGGTACATTGAGTTCAAGTTTTGTGATGTGAAATTTGCAACTTACACTTTTATTAATGAACTCCAAATTATTTCGTGAAAACTACAAAAGAAAATAAATAAAAATATTGCAAAAAAATGAATAAGTCTATGTATATGCTTTTTTTTGATGAGTTCTTTTTAATCTTTTGTTTTGGGGCCCATTTAGTAAATAAATTTAGATTATGTTGATTCTGAATATTTTGATTTGTGTTATGTGTTTTGAACTATTCGAATTGATATTTGGATTTACAGCTAAAGTGTTATTTTGAATGGGGAATAAATTAAAATTTGTGTTTGAATCAACAGTGGAAATTTTTTTTTATTTACTAAAAAATCTAACAAAATATTAATATTTATTATATTAAAAAATATGCAATATAAATATCAATTTATTCTTTTTCATTACAAACACAATGAAAAAAGAATTGTCTCAATTGAATATCAAAAGAAAAAGATGATATTTTCTTCTCCAAGTAGAGGAGAGAGAACATCTGAAGAATTCTTAGAACTTAAGGGGGAGGAAAACTCTGAAAAATAGACTCAAAATTCAATTTGATCTGCTTTCATGGATTTGAATTTTGCTCTAAGCAAACACATATATCCAAGTTGTTATATAGATTCCAAGTCTAATAAATCGACCTAATCTATAAAATAAATGAGACTTTGATTTTCTATTATAGTTTTGCAAAGTTAATTTGAGATTCATCAATAATAGGCTAAAAATTCACATCAAAAACATAAACTTAGGATACCAAAATTAAATTTTTAAAAACTACATAATATTGTTTTGATATTTTCTAAATAACAAAGTATTAATGTAAAGTTTCTCTAAAATATAATATTTTCTAAATAACAAAGTATTAATGTAAAGTTTCTCTAAAATATATAATACCAAAACAATAATATCCCTAAAATTTATCCTTAAACGACAGTGTGTGTTATTAAATAACATTGTTGGGTGTTTGATATAACAAAAATCATTGAGGCAATGAGTCAATAACCTATTAGCATTATTAATAATATAATATGTTTTGCTTTTCTGGTAACCATAGAAGGTTCTGCCACATGCATTTTACCCTTAAAAAATATATTTTAGGCATTTAACACATTTAAGTTTAAGGTTTTTTAATTTTCCTCAACAATACAAGTTTTTGAAGGGTAATTGTACTATTTTTTTAAAAAAATAAAATTCAAATAGGAAAAAAAATTGTAAATAATCTTTGCTCTGTTCACTTCCCTCGACATCTACCAATCTACCGACTCTGAAGCAGCAATCAAAATACAGGTTAAAATTTATATTTATATATTTATATATAATATAATATTTTAAAAAAAGCAATACAGAGATATGTATCACATAAAAACACATACCTGAAAATTAGCTCCCAGAGGAGTTGCATACATAAAAATAGTGTATATTAATATTGCATAATTTTAAACAAAATCGTTTGAGATTTTTTTGTTTGCAATAATGATGATTTTTATCTGAATTTAATTTTGTGTTTGTCTTTTTTTATTATTGATTGTGTTTTTAGTCCGCTAGATTTTTTTTCTTCGTGGTGTTTTGTATAGCTGCTACGCTATTGATTTCTCAATCAAGATTAATCGGGGTAATTATAGAAGTTTTGTTAAAGATGTATGCGTAGTTAGTCATTGGTACGTGTCAAGTCAAGTATTTGATTTAAAGATGATGGGCTCGTTTGTTTCGATACTCAAATCATGGTTTGAATTATTTTATTATAGTATTTTCTCTCATAAAAATTTAAATCTTCATTCAAATACTCTATTCAAATACTCGAACCAAATCGAAATTGTAGATTTGTTGTAGTAGCTGTTTGGTTAAGTGGTAGAGATTATGGTTGCTACTATAAATTTAGTTATAAATAATGTAAAACTTTAATATATTATAATAATAAAAAAAATTACTACAGTATAAAATTTTTACGTATTATAATAAAAATGATTCTCGCTAATAATTTTCACTGTTTTTATAAACACCTCGTAATTTGAGACCGTACAGGTTAGTATTCATATTCCTTTGATTTAAAATATATTTTCATTTTTCTAAAAGAAACTTTTTTTAATGAAAATTCTTTAACACAAGGACGTTGTTCGCACTGCACATTTTACTTTTATTATTTTTTCCTTTTGCTGGAAAAGCGATTTCATTATTATTTTTGTTTGAATTCAACTTTTCTTTTCTTTTTTTTCGGGGTCTTTGAATTCAACTTTTGGCACTTACATGGAATTTTCTTAATGGAAAAAAAGCAAAACCCAAATTTTGACCCTTTTTTTTAACTGAAGTCTTGACTTAGCAGGGTGATTTTTTTTGTTCTTTTCAAGGTTTTACAGTTTCATCACCACCACCAAAAAAAAAAAAAAAAGCACCTTTTCTAATTCCCCTCCTCGGCTCCTCTCTCTCTCCTTTCTCTCTCCCTCTCTCTCAGTCGTCTCCCTTGAGTTGCCACGCGGAGACACAGAGGACGAACCCCAGACCCACTTCATGTCAGAGAACAAACAACAACGTTAGACGGACGAGGAGCACACACCTACGGTAGCAGTCTTCTTCTCCTTCCTGTTCCCTCTCTCTCTCCTCTCTCTCTCTCTTGTTTTCAAGCTCTGTCGGCGTCAGGTAAGCTTGAATTACTATTCTTGTGTTTGCCTTCGATTTGGACTTTCAATCGCCCACTTGTGTTTCCCTTCTTTTGTTGTTTCGAAATTTGTTCTTGTTGTTTTGATGATTCCCATGGTTAGATTGATGAGTGAGCTACCTTCGGTTCTGAGTGGTTTTGTTTGGGACGACGGATAGGGCGAGAAAGCTTCTGAATTTGATTGTTATATGACGGGTTTCGATCGAAATATGAAGTGGGGTTTTGGTTGAATTTCGGAATTTGAATTTTTTTTGACTCAAGAAGAAGGCTTTCTTTTGAGTTTTGTAGTTGCTCAATCTTGTGTTTTGGGGGATAAAAGTAGTTTGCTTGTTTTGTTTAGTTCATTGTCAGGTTGGGAAATTGGTACCTTCGAAATTCCAAGAGAAAAGTCTTCTGCTTTTTGGTTGATGTTGAATCCAAATAGGACTCTTCTATTTAACTAAATGTATACCTTGAAGTTGACTTTGATTGCAAATTTGTAAATATTCCCAAACGCAATTTCATAAACTTGATATTCTTGGTCCTAGAGTTTACATGGACAGTTTCTTTTTGCTGGAATTCTTTAGGAAACGTTGGTAACTTGGCGATAGGAGTTTTGGGTTTCAGTTTCACTATAGTATAGAGGCTTAGTTTAGTACATGGAGTGTGTTGAAGGATAGGATATAAAGAGCTTGTGTCTTTGATCTAATCAAGGGTAATGTGTTTGGAATTTTTAGATCAACCAAATAATTTTAATTTAATTACATTGGAATCGTGATCTTCAGACTTCTTTTTCAAGTTTGTTTAGTGGGTCTCGTTTGTTGCCAGACTAAAGGGTCTCTCCTTGATTCTAAATTTTTAATTTCACATACTCTATATTGTTGAAACTTAAAACTCGTTTTTACCGGATGGATATTTGCTCTGATAAATTGTTCGTTTCTAGGTTGCTGAAAGTGAGCCTCTGCTAGCTTTCTGAACAAGTAGAGGCAAGGTATGATTCTTTCATTGACTTCTTAATATGTAGTAGCATCCTAATGTTTTTTTAATTCATCTTTTTATTTTATTCCACATTTGCTTACCACTGGATTTTATATATTAGAAAGAAACAGTCTTAAGTGTTATTTTCTGGCATGTCAACTTCATTTCAAGGAGCACATTACTGGAATATTGTTCTTGTTCTCGTTCTAATTCTCATTCTCATTCTCATTCTTGTATTGTTTTTCTCAGGTATCAGGGCGGCCTGAGAAAGAATGGCAAGTGGTGGTATTGATCATATTTCCGACCATGATGCAATTGAAGAATCTGGTCCCACCATTGAGATTAAAATAAAAACATTGGATTCACAAACCTATACTTTAAGAGTTGATAAACAGGTTACATCTCTAATGCCATTGCATATGATTCCCACGAAAGTTTAGCCTTAATTTATTTGTTGATCATCTTCAGAAGCATTATTTCAGTATTTTAAAGAGTAAAAACTTGACAACTGCTCCCGTTTTTAAAGAGAAGGAATAAAAAGAGGAAAAAGAAAAAAAAAATTAACAATTACGAAAGTTATCTTTCCTTGAATATGGTCCTTTATCATTATTTGGAATTGGAATGTGCACATACATTTCTAGTTTATTTGTGTTGTCATGCTTGTGCCAGTTTCAAATGGCTTACATGTTTCATTATATGTTTAGTTATAACTAAAATGAAAGCATTCTATATACATGCAAGTTTTGAAGTTTCATCATATAAATACTTGCGGGGTCCTCTTAACATCTTGCAGATGCCAGTTCCTGCTTTGAAAGAGCAGATTGCTTCTGTCACTGGTGTGTTATCCGAGCAACAAAGACTGATATGTTGTGGGAAAGTCCTGAAGGATGATCAACTTCTCTCTGCCTACCGTATCCTTATTTTTAGGAGTTTCCACTCAGTGATAAGCTTAGAATTTTAAAATCCCTATCGTTTTTCTTTCCTATTTGTGTGGGAGTTGGTTTCAGTTGTACCATTCAATATTTCTTAACAAATCGCTTCTTTGTTCTCTTTCTCTAACTTTGTGCATTTGAATCTCCTCGATGTCCAGTTCTTTTCATAGTTGTAATCAAAAAAGTTATTTTTGTCATTTAAAGCTTATTATACTGGTCTCTTAGGAAAGAAGTCCTGCTTAACCACGCATTGCAGTATTGGCATCCATGTATGGGCATCTACGTCTTTTTTTAATATTTTAATTACCAGCAAGCTTTTGTGATAAGTTTCTTAACATGAATTAGAGGTCGAAGATGGTCATACCTTGCACATGGTTGTAAGACAACCTATTCCACCATTATCTGAGGGTTTATCAAATTATTCAGGTTTGATATGACTAAAATTTTGAAATTGTGAAATTATTGCATGGCTTTACGTCTACTCAGTTAAATATAAATTATGCCCACTTCTTGGTAGCTTTATATTAGCCATTCTTTTGAGCCTGTCTTTTGAAATCTTTGCATTGTATTCTTATGAATTTGGCTTCTTGTCACATGCAAGGCTCCAACTTTGCTTTGGACTTCTGGTTAGGCTTGTGAGTGTGTAATTGAGAGCTTAAATGAACATAAATGAAAAAAAAAAAATCTCTTTTGTCCAGTGCTTTATTAAGCAGACCCTGTAATTTTGTCCACTAATATATGGAAAGGGTAGATATGCATGGAATCCTAAAAAACAATTTAAGATAGAAAAACTATCTATTTCTTTTCTTATAATGGGTCGTTCATTATTTTTTGTTTTCTGAAGGCCTATCTTTTGCTTTAGATCTTATATAAGGGTTAACTAAGAGCATTACCATTTGCATTATTGACTAACAAATATAACCATTTTCAGCAACTGATCCGGCTTCAACAAGTCGTGGAGTTGGACATAGCCATCAGGTAGCACCTGGTGTGGTAATTGAAACTTTTAGTCTGCCTGTTCAAGGGGATGGAGCTCCACCAGAAATCAGTCGGGTGAGAGTTCTTTTTAGAGACAATAGAAAAAGTGTGGTGGACATGTAAAAGTTTTGGGTCATGGTGGTGTAATCACATCTCATGATAATGGTCCTCTTTCTCTTTTGCTTTTCTGCAGATTGTCTCTGCTGTTCTTGGGTCCACGGGGATTTCAAATTTTGGGAGTGGCAACGAAGGGATTGGCAATAGGGTAAATCATAAACTCCAAAAGTTTTTTGCTCAAACTTAAACTCCATAAGTTAATCACTGTATTCTGTATGATTAAATGAATCATGAAATATGCAGTTCTCAGAGATCATATATGTAAATGATAAAATGTCTCTTCAAGACAAACAACTGTAAGCAAGTGGACACACACGCCTGTAGTTGGTGCACTGCACAGTTGTTAAAATCTGATTTTGACTTTTTAAGGTTTAATCTTTTACTTTTGGTTTGTGCTGGTGCTAAAGGAAAATAGCTCGCAAAGACCTGAAAGAACACCAAATGCTAGTAGTACATTAGACTCAACAATCCACCTTCAATCTGAACAAACTGGTATGAGGGCTCCATCTGATAGACCACATGGTGCCAGTGGACACTCAGCAGCATTTTCTTTGGGGCCTGTGCCGCCTCATGTGAGTTTCAAATCTTGTGTTTGCTTTTTTCACATCCCTTTTTTCCTGGATTTATTTCTTTTTTCTTAAATTCAACAATTATTTATGGATTTTAGCTATGTTTGATTTAAACTAAACACCTACCCTTGTCTTTATAGGTGATTCCTGATTCCCTGACAACTCTGGTCCGGTACTTGAGCAATATGAGACGCGAATTTGATGCCATTGGTTAGATTTCTAGCGTTCCAAATTCTTGTAATGTAATAAGTACTTTCAGACCATTATGCTTATCGATCGATTGGTTTTGGCATGCTACCAACAGGCAGAGATGGGGGAAACAACAATGGCCAAGCTGGGGCATCACAAGGGTCTGAGGAAAGGAGTTCTCAGTCTGCAGCAGGAACAAGACAAGGGTTTCCCACGCCTGCTTCCCTTGCAGAAGTCGTACTTTCTGCGAGACAACTGCTTACCGAACAGGCTGCAGAAACTCTGCTTGTGCGTTCTCAACTTTTTGCTCAATGTTTCTTTCCCCTGCGGATGCAAATTGATTTTTGAGTCTCTAGTTTCAAGTAACTTGTTAATCACCTAATATTATCAGAGATAAATTCATCTTTTCTAGGCTGAAGAATCTCTCCCACTCTCCCTCCCTCTCCCCCTTTGATAAAGCTATCATAATTTTAAAGTACTTATTAGGTTGCATCTCTTATTTTCTTATTTTTTATTTGTTAGTTTTAAAGTGACTCTTAATGCTACGTGTTACAGCAACTTGTGAGACAGTTGGAGAATCAAGTGAATGTGACAGATTCCTCCACACGGACGAGCATTCAAGCGAGTGCAATGAGAACTGGAGCATTGTTCCATAATCTGGGTTCATTTTTACTTGAACTTGGTCGTACAATCATGACACTGCGACTGGGTCAAAGTCCGGTGAGATATTCCTGCATCGTGTTTTCCTTTATATCTAATCTTGTCAATTGTGATCTTCTCTGACCTTTGTCTTTCCATCACTCATCATTCTATACAGTCTGAGGCCGTGGTAAACGCTGGACCTGCAGTTTTTATATCGCCAACTGGTCCTAATCCCATCATGGTTCAGGTGGTTTTATAAACATCTTTATCATCACATTAAGTTTGATATATTGAAATTCTGCTAATTCAACCATTTTCCTCCAGCCTCTTCCTTTTCAAGTTGGTTCAAGCTTTGGTTCCATCCCCATGGGATCTGTGCACCCAGGATCTGGTCTGGTCAACGGACTTGGAACCGGGTTTCTTCCGAGGCGTATTGATATACAAATACGAAGAGGTACCTTGTAAAACATCCTCAGGCCATTACCACCATTCTGTTTTATATTGGATATGGTCGAATTGGTTAGAAGATGTTAGTTTGTATGAATCTTAGGTTCACCAACAGCCGCCGCCAATGCTAATAATGAGGAACATGGCAACAATCAACGGCCTACTGGGCAAAGAATTTCAGCAACAAGTTCTGGTGGAGAAAATCCTGCCAATCAAGGAACTCAACGGGCCTCAGACGGTCCTGCTTTTGCTGGAGAGTCGGGAGGTGTGAGGGTGGTGCCACTCAGGACCATGGTTGCAGCAGTGCCGGGTCCCTTCAGTCGCCTATCTTCAGATTCATCAGGTAATTCAGTGGGTTTATACTATCCTGTTCTTGGAAGATTTCAACATGTTGCTTCTGGGCATGTGAGTGCTGAGCGAGGAACGCAAGCATCTGGTGAGCGCCATTCTGCACATCAGTCTGAGGACTCTGCAGCACAACAGCAACCCCCAGGAGATCCTGCAAGAGATGGTAATGCACAATTCGATGTGATCATGGAAATAATTTTTCGATAGAAATTTAAATATGCAATAGATTTTTTGGGAATTGGTGCTTTTTCCTTTCCACAGTGATCTTTTATTACTACTATTAAATGTCTTTTATCTATATTTTCATTTACCTATTTATATTTTATTTTTTTATATCAAACCAAGCAATTATTTCCTTTAGTTTCATTAGCTTCAAGGGGCGAGCTATTTTTGTCCATAGAATATGCTTGTTTCATACAAGCTACAGTTTTGTTGATTCTTTATTTGCATGGACATGTTCTCTGCTGTTCTTATTGTTGCTAGTCTTGTTCTTATAACCTATAGTTTTTACTTGTGTGCATTTACTCTGCTTTCTGCTTCCTGAATACTCGGCTTCTAGTCAGTTCTTTGATTGTGGTTTTCTCTTAGTTGTTTGTAGCTCCTCCTAGCCATGCTCTTGGAAACGATGTGATGTTGTTTTAGTCCTCTGTGTTCGTCCATTTCTTTTTTTTTTTTTTGCCCGATTGATTTATGTGGCTTAATGAAAAAGAATACTCTCCATTGCTTTTCTTGCAGGATCGGTACCAACTCCCAACTTAAGACAGCATGAGATGGTGAATGTACGCAGCATTAACATCAACATTGTTTCTGCTGGTGGAATGCAGAACAACGTTGAGTCAGATAGACAGATCCCCAGCAGTGTTATGCAGTTCATAAGGAGCCTCCTTCCTGGAGGTGAAATCCATGTAGAACATGGCAGTTCAGAGGGAACAGCAGCTGCCGGTTCTCACCCAGATCCGGCAAGGACATCTGCTAGTGCTGCGGGTGGATTTCAAGCAGAACCAAGGGCAAGTGAAGAAGAGATATTTTTTTCTAATCTTCTTCATCAAATCATGCCTTTAATATCTCGACAAGTTGGTTCAGAGTCGGACATCGCACCCCAAGAGCAGGCTAATGCCTCTGAGGTTGTCATTTTTGCTGTTCACTAGTGTTAAAGGCTTTTACGCCTCTTCATCTCACTAAAGACCCTCAGACTACTAGTCTTGTCAAAACACTTGCACACGTATTACGTGAAAGGAATATAATTTGTGCTGTGCATTTTCAGGCTGAAAACAATAATGCTGGGACATCAGATCAAGCCGAGAGTTCTAATGCTGGAACTTCACGGCGACAGGGTGATTGTGAATCAGGCTCCCCAAGTTCTAAACGTCGAAAGGTGCCCATGTGGATATTTTGCAGTTTTTTGTTGAAGTATTTTTTTTTTTTAATATCTTTGTTGCTTCTTTATACTTTTCACATTTTGCATCATTTCTTTGAATTGCGAAATAGATGCACGGCTTCTCTTGATGCAGGTGGAGTGATTCATCAAGAGAGGGGTCTAAGAAAATCTTCCGGTATGGTAAATAGAGTTTTATCATGATTAATCATCTACTCTTTGCCCAACCAATGGAGGGTGGCTTTTTCCCAGGTGCATAGCAGCAAATATTTATTTGTTATTGTAATTATATCGTGTTTTTTGCCTCAAATATGGGAGAAGACAGTTTGACGTTTCTTCAGTAGGAGAATACTCTTCAACTACAAGCATACTTGTTTTCTTCTTTGGTTGCGACATTTCGGTATTATTACAGGATTTGTAAGCCTTGTGGTGGCACCGTATACATTGACTTTATATATGAGGAAGATCAAAAATGGGAAAACCAAATCCCAACTGGTGAGTTCTTTCTTATTTCTTATTTCTTTTTTCATATTACCTTTTGAGGCTTGAAACGCCAGTATTGAGGATTCACAGTCGGCAAGTAAAATCCTCTTTATTCAATTCTTGTAGTACAATGGTGTAAAAACCAAGAACTTTTTTTTTTTTTCAGTTTTTTGAAACGAAAGCTCAACGCTTTATGTAAAATAATATTTGGATTGCCCATCGCTTGCTGGCGTTTTGATATCTGAAGCCGCAAGATCCATAAGAAAGGGTTTTTGATCGTATGATCAAGGCGGATCAAGATTCGATCGATGGAACGTGGATTATCAGTTCTGGGGTTTTTCAATTGGAGATGATGAAGAGACTATCGTTGACATTATGACCGATGAGGCTAGCCAATGAAAGGGTCGTTTCTTTCGGTCTTTGGATTAAAATCTTTGAATTTCTTTGGATATATTTTTGTTTCCTTTAAAATTCAAATCACATGGGTCATTTGAATTCAAATTTTTGGGTTCTATTCTTGTAATTTTTTGGAGTCAGATATGTTTGCTAGGGTAGAAGCAAGTTGAAATTCTCTCGTATATTTGAGAGAAAAATAATTTCTTCATTTAATATTCGATTGTGGCGATTTTTCTTCTTTTGTGTTCTTAATGAAGAAATGAATAAATCAATATTTATATTGCATATTTTTTAGGGTCACGAATATTAAGATTTTGTTAGATTTGTTAATAAATCAAAACTTTTTTTATTATCTATGCAAACATAAATTTTAATTTTATCTTAACACTTTAAATGTACATCTAAACATTAATTTGGACAGTAATTTAAATCACTAATCAAATTATATAACTTAAATTAAAATAATCTCAAAATCAACACAATTTAAATTCATTTACCAAATGGTACTTGCCTAGCTAACATATGTTGAGTTCTATCACAGATTTGGAGAAGATTATGGTATCAACGAACGACGCAGAACTTGAGCAAATCTACGATTGGAAAAGGGGGTGCCCCCATAAAATTTGCCTTTTACTTCACTGGTATCAAACGTGGCAGAATTGGCAATTTTTTGGATGATTTGAGTGCATGATTGGTAGGCAATTGAGTTGGATCGGCTAGCATACAGAATTTTTGTTGAAGGGCTTTGAGGTTATTGCCTCTAATAACCACTTTTTTCGGAAAAAAGAATTAAATTCATAATGGAACCAAGAAATGAGAAAAGGAGGTGGAATGTGATTTTAAATTAATGAAAGAGAAAATTCATGTTATGCCCACTTTTAAAAAATGTTTGTAACAACTATCGAGTTCACTTAAAATTATTAAATCATATCAACCTTTTGGATTTAAATCAACTTTAGACATAATAAAGTTATTAAAAATAATTTTATATTTTTATCAGTCTTATAAAAGAGTTATCTATTTTTTTTTTTTTACAGCTATTACTACAAATATTTTCAAAACATGCTATTTACTTCAAAAAGTTTTACAAACATGCTATTTGCCTCATTCTTCTTTGATAAATTGTATCTGACTATTTTTTTGAAACCTATGGAAGTAGATAGCATAATAGGAATGGAATAAAATACAGCTTCTTTATTTTTTTAAAAAAATCTCATACCTGCTGTTTTCTTCAGTTTTGATATGCTCAGAGGCCTCTTCTTCAAAACCCTTGGTTTCGAGGAGCACTGATAGCACTCGAGGTATAATTGCAAAGCTCTGCTTAGTGTCCATCGAGTGTTTGAAGATGACACCTGTCCAACAAAAGAGCCAACCGTTACAACAAGTAGTGGTACTAAGGGGGGCAGTCCATTTTTGGGGGCAATGGAGAGAAGAAGTCTGAAAGAAAAGCGTTTGAGTAAAAAAAGGAAAAAAGTACCTGCCCTATTCACATACGTCTTATACTCTGCCAAGAAAAAAAAAAAAAAAGAAAAAAGCTCCATTTGTGTATCTGCCAAAAAAAAAAAAAAAAAAAACAGTCGTAGGTTATTCAACTAAAAAGCAAGCACTACTATGCCCTCAACGAGAACATCCTCGCTTGATGCCTATGCATGTCAAAGTAGTTTTTCCTTTAAAACAAAAGTATGACGTGTCTTAACGTTTGAAGAATATTAATATAAATATACATATATATATATATGTATATCTTCATATGACTACATAATATTTATACACAATTACCTATGTCTTTTATAGTTATACAGATATATATATATATTATTCGTGTTTTTTTATGCACTACTCTTAACCGTAAACGAGGTAGCATTATCAAACCACCTGTGCAGTCATCTAACTAGTAGGGAGTGTTATTGTTGTTGTTGTTTTTTTTCCCCAGCAACCATCAACTCTAATAGCCTAATTTATAGAAGGAGTCGTTATAATTACGACCGTCTATTCTAACATTTGACATGCAAGAAGAGTTGTTTAATCGGGACTGCTTGTTTTCTTTATTTTATTTTATTTATAGTTATTTGTCATCTTATTTCCCTAATTAGCATTTGTTTTGTTTTTTTAACGGATGTTTGGCAGTGGTGGGAACCATTCAGTTCCCACCACAATCTTAGTTATGAACAGTATAAAGCTCTCACATGTTACGGTAACAGTAAAAAAATATGCTACAATGTAAAACTCTCACATGCTAAAATAAAAGTGGTTCTCACCATTGATTCCTACCACCTTTTTAAACATCCTATTAATCTTTGAAAAGCAAGGGAGCTTGAACATTTTTTCGACTCCACCGAGGACCTTATGTTCCCAAACATACTAAACTTCATTTTCCTGGTTTCCTGAAAAAACAAGGGTTTGCACAACTGTCGAAATGACTGACCCGCAAAACTCATCTGAAACCAAAAAATCCAACACAACATAATGACATCCTTGCTCGTGTAATGACTATATTAGAAAGCTTGAATTAAACACAAGAACAGATTGTGCAAAGACTCTCCGAGGTTGAAAAAGGGAAAATAATAGAAAACCTAGAACCAGCCTAACCTGATCAAAATAACAACACCCAGGCATCGGGAAGCCAAAATCCACCCATGTTAGGAATTCGTGAAAATCTTACCCACTATTCCGCACTTATAGATAATGGTATTGGAACTTCAAGTGAGTTCGTCACCAAGGATCAACTGCAAAATATATTTCAAAAAGAAGCGGAGGAAGCTAGCAAAGTTGTAACAGCATTAGACTTTCAGCCACCTTACCCTAGCCACATTCTCTCTAAACCATACCCAAAGGATTATAACTAATCCCAGGTTCAAAAGGTTTGATGGAAAGAAAGGATTTGCCAGAGAACATATTGTCAGCTTTTTAGATGATCTCGGAATCTATGCCAGTGATAAGGAACTACGAATAAGAGAGTTTTCAAAATCTCTCACGAATCGAGCATATGCTTAGCTTGTTAACCTGCTAGCAGGAAGTCTCAACTCTTGGAAATAATTAGTGACGGTTTTTTGCACCAAGTTCTTTGTTGCAGAATGCAGAATAGGCTTCATGAATTTAGCAAATGAAAAGCAGTTAGAGCGTGAATCTCTCTTTACCTATTTAAATTGATTCAAGAACAAGGCTTTAGACTATAGTGAACTTATTGCAGAAAAGGAGTCAATTCGGTTTTGCATCAATGGAATGCAGTTGGAGTACAGAGTCCATATTGAAAATCATACCATCTGTAGTTTTGCTGAATAAATGGACAAGATAAAAAGTAAAAAAGCTACGATTATGGCATTACAAAACTTACCATCCAAGCGACCTATCACGAACACTTGGATTAGGCCACCTATGTCCAAATAAAGAAAAGAAGTTGTTGCAGCTACATCAACCTAATAAGAAAGGAAGAATTTACTAATTCCTCCGGAGATACCCTTGTCTCATAATAAAATTGAGGCTTTGGTACGAGCATGGATTGAAGAAGAGGAGATAAGAATTTAGGAAAATAAAAGGCCGCTCACTCCAGAGGATATACAAAACCCTAAGTTTGCCTTCTTCACCAAAAAGTAAACCATGGTACATCAGACTGTTGTGTTATTCGAAGAATGTATGATAAAAAATTTCAAAATATGATGTTGTGCGAGAGCAACAACTCGCTGAAAGGGTCAAGTAAGAGTCTGCATTATTAATGACATGTCCAAAGAAAATCAAATCGAAGAAGAGTTGGCTAAAGGGAAGGAAATTTCAATGATAATAGAAAGTCACATGAAGTCTCGAGTTTTCAAGAACTTCTTTGACACTCTTGAGTTTGGGGACAAAGTCCTCAAAGAAGCGACGCAAGCAATCTTTAAAATATCTCAGCAACATGGCCCGCAATGCTGCCCGGTAAACCATGCCATGGGTTGTATTAGTTAAAAAAGATGAAGACACATTGAAATTCCCTCAGAGAGATGCCCAAATTGCTACTTTTTGTCATAATAGGCCTTTCTATGTTGAAGCTTGAGCCAATGGTACTATGTTCAGACGTGCATAGGTTGATAACAGTTTCTCAGTTAATCTTATGCCCTGGTGTGTGTTTAAGGCTACTAAAATCCCAAAAAACAGATTGATTGCCTGAACCATGCCGTTAGTAAATTTCGCTGCGAATTCTCACACTATTAAGGGGTACATAAGAACTGATCTACAAGTTGGACCAATCAGGGCACCAATTAAGTTTCACGTGATCGATATGGATGTGTCTTATCATTTGCTACTAGGAAGACTATGGATCCATCATAATCAACTGGTGCTATCCACATTACACTAATGTCTAAAGGCAACAAAAGGGAAAAAAGAAATTTTGATTCCTACCACGAACGCACCTTTTGCCCGAGAAGAAGTCTTTTGGACAGAGTCAAACTTTTTTTGATGAAGTGTCTGACGAATCAGGCTTAGATAAAGTCCCTCATACATCTCCTATGGACATTGATCAAGTTGTCTAAGATCGTCCCTTGGTGCAATGAATGATCTTGCCTAATAATAGAGAAATTTATAAATTATAAAGGTACGGCAAGGTTAGTAATGGCCTCGCGAATCACGAAGAAATCCTTGCCTTGGAAAATCAAAAAAGAATTGAAGCTATTCCATTAACTCTGGACATGTTACAAGATGAACCGAAAAACCCTCAGGAGCAACTTAAGAAGGTCTAGTAGAACTGGAGAAGAAAAGGGCCACATTTATCCCTGCCATTCTAAATCCAGAATTTGAAATAGCTTTGCTCGCCTTATTGAAAAAATATTAAGATATCTTTGCTTGGACATACAAAGATATGCCAGGCTTGAGTGATAAATTCAGGACTCACAAGTTAGCTGTCAAGCCTTTCTCCAAGCCTATAAAGCAATCTGCAAGAAACTTCAGTAATCATATTTAGCTTCAAATTAAAAAAGAAATAGAAAAATTATCAGATGCAGGATTTATAAAGCCATGTGTTTATGCTGCCTGGTTATCCAATACAGTGTCGATTAGGAACAAGAATGGTTAGGTTAGATATTGTGTAGATTACTGAGATTTGAATAAATCATGCCCCAAAGATGATTTTCCACTCCTAAATTTAGACATACTTCTCGATGCTACGGCTAATCATGAAATGTTCTCATACATGGATGGATTTAGTGGCTATAATCAAACCAAGATGGATACAAACGATGCAAAAAAAGGCATTCATAATATCATTTGGTACTTTTTACTATACTGTAATGCCATTTAGTCTGAAGAATAGTGGCGCCACTTATCAACATGCTATGGCTACTATTTTCCATGATATAATCCATGATTATGTTGAAGATTATGTTGATGACCTTATAGTAAAATAAAAAATGAAGGAATTCACTTAGCATGTCTGAAAAGGTATTCGAAAGCTGTCAACAGTATACCTTAAAGATGAATCCACTCAATGTGCATTTGGAGTATCTGAAGGGAAATTCTTGGGCTTTAAGGTGCATAAGGATGGAATTCAAGTCGATGAAGGATAAGGCAAAGGCAATACTAGATATTAAGCCACCTCAAGGTCTAAAGCAAGTCAGAGAATTCATTGGAAAAATTTCTTGCCTTAGATTTATCCCAACAGTGGCTAGTATTATGAGGCCTCTTCATCAATTAACAAAGAAAAAAAAAATCTTGGTGGGAATCGGAACATGAGTCGGCTTTTGAAGAAATTAAAAAGCTCCTTGCAAACCCACAGAATATGGTTGCATCGTCTCCACAAAAAGACCTTTTGATTTATCTAGCATCAAGTGGTGAAGCAGTTGGGATCATGCTAGCACAAGATTATGATGGCCAAGAAAAGCCAGTATATTATCTAAGCCGTTTATTAAGAGGATCGGAGAGAAATTATGTGATCACTGATAAGTTATGTGTTGCATTGATGTATGCGGTGCAAAAGCTTAAACAATATATGCTTACGCATAAGGTGAAGGTGATTACCAATTCAGATCCTATCAAATTTTTGTTACAACAGCCTTATTTGTCTAGACGGTATACTAGGCGGATGCTCATGTTAAGCGAACTTTGTATCCTGGTTGAAATATCGAAAGCAGTCAAGAGACAGGCCTTGGCTAAATTGCTCATATATACTTAAAACTGACTCAGATATAGGAATCTTGTTAGTTGAAGAAGATGAGAGCACTTGGATATTGTGTTTTGACAGAGCATCTACGCACAATAAAGGAGGTGTTGGAGTCATCTTAGCAAATAATAAAGGACGCATCTTCAGAAAAGTTGTTAGATTAGCCTTTCTATGTTCTAGCAATGAAGCAGAATATGAAGCTCTCAGCCATGGGATTGAATATGGCTAAAGAACTGAAGATTGCAAAATTAAAAATTTATGGAGACTCCAACCTAGTCCTCAAGCAGTTGAAGGGAGATTTTGCTATTAAAGAACCAAATCTAACAAAGAAAAGAGAGGCCCTCTTGGAGAAATTGCAAGAGTTTAACACCTATCAATTGGAGCATGAACCAAGATGTCAAAACATATACGCAGATGCCTTGGCAACCCTGGCATTAAAAATAAGATCTACATTGGAAGAAATGATCCAAGTTCCTTTATAGACAAGATTAAAGCCTATTTCCTCGCCATTGCAAAAATTAGTCGGATGGATACAATCTATCAGAAGTAAATTAGAAAATCTTATGGTCAAGGATTTCAAGAAAATTAGAGACTACATCCTAATCAATGATCAAGTGCATAGAAAGCTCTCAAATGATGTTCTAGCTAAATGCATTGATGATAAGGTCGGGCAAGAAATTTTGGAAAAAATCCACTCTAGGGTGTGCAGTATGGAAGGCCTAGTGTTAGCAAGACGAATTCAAAAATTGGGATTCTTTTGGCAAGCTAATGATGTATAAGGCAATTGCAAACGATATCAGCTTATATTTGATCCCAAAGAAGGTTATTTAGTGAAAGAGGGAGACTGGAGAAAGGCTTACATCAATTATCTTCTTCATAATCAGTTACCTAAGGATGTCGCTTTGGCCTTCTTGGTGAAAAGAAAAGGGAACAGATTCTTTGTATATAAAGATTCCCTTTTTTGAAAAAGCCTGCACGGGGAAGGCCTACTATGTTAGGGCTAAATGAAATTGAAACGGACATGCAAGAAGTTCACGCTGGATTGTGGTGGTCATGTAGGTGGAAGGCGTCTGTTCGAATAATTAATTATTATTGGATGTTATTAGCCTGCCATAGAAAAGGACTCTATAAAATTTGTCAAAAAAATGTAAGGCTTGCCAAAGGTATGGTAATTTGTACACATACCGGCAGTTGAAATAGACAGTATTGCATCACTTTGATCGTTTCACACATAGTTGGTTGATCTTATAGGACCCATTACCCCTTTCAAAAGGAAAAGTTTAGATTTTAATAGCCATTGAAAATTTCACAAAATGGTTAGAAGCCGCATCTCTTAAAAAGGCTACTTCAAAAGCAGCAAGTAATTTTGTGTTAGAAAATATAATATCTCGTTTTGGCATGCTATGCAGAATAATATCTGACAATGGAACACCAAGATATTATCCTCAGGGAAATGGAGCTGTAGAGGCTTTCAACAAAACCCTTGTGGAAATAATGAGAAGAATGGTCCATGAAAAGTCAATCAAGTGCGATGATGGTGTATCTCCTGCACTATGGGCTTATAGGGTCATCAAAAATACAACAACATGGCAGACCCCTTTTTCTTTAGTCTACGGAGCAGAGCCCTGATGGCCAATAGAGCTCGATATCCCATCTGCTAAAATGATATTAGCAGCTGATGATACAAAAAACCCACACCAAGTTGACTTGGAAATATTAGATGATAGAAGAATGCAAGTCCTTGAGAAGATTTAGAGTCATCAAAGAAGGTGGCCTAAGCCTACAATAAATCGGTAAAGCCCAAGAACTTCCAAATAGGGGACTTAGTGCTTAGAGCAATGGATCTAATGGAAAACCTGCACGCCGCTAAATTCACACCAAAATGGGAAGGCTCTTATTAAATAGCCGAGGTCAGATCTAGTGGCTTTTGTATTCTCAAAAACTTGGATACAGGTAAAATTTATGCAATAACCAATTTCAAATACAACACATGATGATGTGCTAAAGACAATTTTCTATCTCTTGTAAGGACTTTTACAATATAATAAATGCTTGATTTTGATATTCTCACAAATTTGCTCCTTTATTTATCATCTTTATTTTGCTTATAAATTATTACCATCTTAAAGATAATATACAAGGATTTACTGTCATGTAAAGCAGTGGCAAATTATCAATATACAAAATTTGCAACATTTTATAAACAATGTATTGATTAATTCAAATGCCCTGCTTGAATTAAATATCCATTGTCAACAAGATATACAGCAATATTTTTGTTTTTGGGATCAATTTATTATGTGTCATCCTTATAGATCAATCACCTTTGTGGTCTATTTTTTTCCCTAAAGCAACATGGTAACTCCTTATTATTATCTTATCTATAAATATCCCTTTTTAACTACCCAAAAAAAAAAAAAAAAACTCATACACTCTCTCTATATTCTTTATTTAAGGCAATGTATATAAGTTGCTGATATGTGTATTTAGATGCCTTTTCTTGTGTCGTGTATTTTGTTTCTTCTTATACACACACACACAGAGACATATATATAGTGAAGTGCAAACCTATGTATAGGTGCTGTGTTTTGTTTGCATAATAAGTATAATTCAAGCTGCTAAGTCCAACCCAAAAATAAAAAGATAAGCCCACCGTCCACATAATTAATCATTAGCAAGTATTACTGTCCAAAAGGAGTCATTTCCTTTTCCTTGGTTCTTTAAACAGAATAAAGAGACCTGATGTATTTGCATCAAAAGTTGAGCTTTTGTTCATTTCTTTACCCTGTCTGTTCCACTCATTATATTACATGTTCATGCAAACTAAGACAAGGCATCTACCATCACCACACGTCTTTTAACGGCTCTAACATCAACAGTTTGCAACAAAGTGCATATATATATATATATATATATATATATATATATATATAAAACAGACAATGCATTAAAAAAACCTATATATAACAGACAATGCTTAAAAAAAACCTTTCTTTTATTCAAGGAGTTTTTATTGCATGGAGATAAAAGCTACAAGCTCCAAACCCCTCTAACAAACTCCCCTTTAATGGAAAAAAAAAAAAAAACTAATTACCCCTATATCATCGGGAAGGGTAACCCGTAGACTGTCTGCAAGAATTACGATCGGATGGATGGGCATAGGAAACGGAGAAACCAATAGCAGGAGAAGTCATAAATGGAACGGGGACGACATGATTCCTCAAATCCTAGATAAATCATGCCACCTCCCAATTTCTTGAATGGCTCATTGAAGATGAGCTTTAGTGGTTAATAAACTAGCCTCTAAAGAGGCAATCTTGTTCTCTGCATATTCCTGCATTTTCGACATGTGGTCAAAAGTGAGGCTAGCCTGTTCTTCCAGCTCGCCGATCCCGAAAGAGTAGTTGTGCGGAGCTCCATGTCATCTAATTGATGGCTGAGTGCGTCAACGTGTTCTTGAAGCCCAGAAACTTACCTGGGGAAGTCTTCAATTTCAGGGTGATTCGAAGTTGACGGATGTGATGGACGAAAGTGAACCACGGCATTAGTTAAAGAGTTATGAGAGGGCAAAAGACTTTTACTCGTGGATTCAGAAGACCCATCATTCGCTACGTTTGACATCACAACAACAGGATGGTATAACTGATATAATAAGAAATAGCGAGAGGAGATGGCTGAGGGGCAGATTTTGACGAAAGGGCAAAAAAAAATTTATTTTTGTAGAAAAAAAATACAATTTTTTAAGTAGTTAAATTGTTTCAATTTTTTTTTAAATAAAAATAACTGTAACGAAAAAAGAAACCTCAACAAAGTGGAAAGAAAAAAAGCTCAAACCATTTTGATGTTTAAAAAATTTTTTTTTTTGTTAAAAATTAAACCCTTTGTCAAAAAAAAAATTTTTTGAAGGTTTTTTTTTAAAAATCCCACTGAGCTGAGGCTTATGCAAAGAAGATATTTATATTAGCGAGTTCGGATATATAGTTATATTCATCGAACTCACATGGGCAAAAATGTTCCGAGGAGCAGTGATGGCACTTGAGGTGGTAATTGCAAAGTTGTGTTTAGCGTCCATCAACTGTTTGAAGATGACACCTGTCCAACAAAAGAGACAACAGTTGCTACAAATAGTGGCATAAAGTGGCAGTCTATTGTTGGGGGCAATGGAGAGAAGAAGTCAGAAAGAAAAGAGTTTGAGTTGAAAAAAAAAAAATACCTACTCTATTCACGTACGTCTTGTCCTCTGCCAAGGAAAAAAAAAGCTGCAGTTGTACATGTGCCAAAAATAAGTCATAGGCTATAATACTAAAAAGCAAGCACTACTAGGCCCTAAAATGAGAGCAAACTTGCGTTCATATCTACGAGTCTGTTTGATTTAAGTATTTAAATAAAATATTTACATAAAAATTTAAATTTTTATAAAAAAAAATGTTATAACAAAATAAATTATAATTTAAATTATAAAATAAACACACCTTATGTATATCAAAGTGGTTTTTCTTTTAAAACAAAAGGTTGACATTTCTTTAACATTTGAAGAATATTAATATAAATATCTATATCTACATCTTCATAGATTACATAATATACATATACACACTCAATTACGTATTTGTTTTCTAGTTTATATATACATATATATATATATATTATTCATATTTCTTTATACTCTGCTATTAACTTTTAACTTGGCATCAGACTATCTATACCGTCATCAAACTAGTAAGGAGTCTTTCTTCTTTTTAGCAACCACCAACTCTAATAGCCTAATTTATAGGAGGAGTCGTCGTAACTGCCATTGTCTATACTAACTACTGACAAACAGAAAGAGTCGTTTTAATCACGACCACGTATTTTTTTTTATATTTTATTTTATGGTTATTATCATCTTATTTCTTTAATTAGTATTTGTTTTGTTCTTTTTAATTTTTTTAAAGCAAAAGAGCCCAACACTCTTTATGTCTTACCGTCTTCTTCTTCATAGAGAACCGCCACCTTCAGATTGTCGGCATTCTCGTTGATGAAGAACACGAGGACTACACCGATGACGAAGCCATAAGAGAAGTTGACACTCCACGCTGTTGCAAGAAGCAGTCCACAAGCCTCTATTGCACCTCGATTTAGCAGATCATTGCTCAATAATATGGATACTTGCAGAACGTTGGTGGAGAGAGTGAGTTAGAGAGGAAGAGAACAGTGGGAGGAAAGAGTGGCGTGAGAAATTATTAGGGTTTTAAAATTTGGGGATCTTTGTAAGAGATAGGGAGAATATTAGTTTTCTACTTTGGGCATATTCTAGGTAAATTTTTGAAAGTAATTATATTAAAATTTGATTAATTTATTTTCCTTAAAATTATGCTATTAATTTTTATTCTTTTACTTAAATATGTTATTTTTTTTCTCTCAAGGGTGTCAATTTGCATCAAAAGGTCGTGTTTATATCGGGTTAAAGTTTAAACATGTAAATATTACTTCAACACTAATATGACTCACAACATGAACACGAGTGATATATGTAACACACAATCCTCAATTAACCTACAACCTGAAATTAACCTCCAACCCAAAATCAATCAATGACATTTAATAACTTTAGATTTATAACTTATGTGCCAAAATTATATAAAAGTAACAGACAACACATATTTTTTTAAAATTAAATCATTTCCATACTACAAACATATTTAATTTAGTATTAATTTATTGATACTATATATACTAAGGCAAACTATTTTTTTAAAATAATAGACAAATAACCTATAGATCAATTTAATGTTGAGCGGGTTGAAACAAATACAATCCATTTTTAGACGGGTTGACACAAAAATGATATGTGGTTTAATTTCTTGACACCAACTTGTAAATAATCGTGTCGTATCGTTATATTGTAAGCAGTACTGTTAGCCCTATTCTTCCTTCTCTTTGTACAACTTACAAGAATGCCCCTTAAAAGAACACTTTTTCATGATTGTCCTTCTAAAAGACTCTTTTTTAAATTGCCCCTTTAATGAAAAAATATTTATTAAAAGTCCAAGTTATCATTTTTTCTTTCGTTAAAAAATGATTTACTAAAAGTCTAAATTACTCTTCGATTTCACTCCTTCATGTGATAGATTACTCCGGTTGTCGGTGTGGGTGCCAAATTATAACCCATTAGGTTCCAACATATTTTCTTTGAAATAAAAAAGCACAACTGCCTTTGGTTACCAGCGTGAGGTGCCAGATTAAAACCTGGTAGGTTCCAACTTTAGAACTTACTAGATTTTAACATATTTTCTTTGAAACAAGTCGCTGGTATAGGGTGCTAGATTATAACCTGGTAGGTTTTAAAGTTGAAATCTACCAGAGTCTAATATATATATATTTTTTAAAATAAAGAAATACCAACTGTCTCAAGTCACTATCACAGGATGCCAGATTGTAGTCTGGTAGGTTTTAAAGTTGAAACCTACCAAATTGCAACATATTTTTTTTGAAACAAAAAAGTACCAACCTTCTCTAGTCGCTGACACGGGATGACAAAGTGTAACCTGTTAGGTTCCAAAGCTAGAACCTAACAGATTCCAATATATTTTCTTTAAAACAGAGAAATGCTAATCCCTTCGATCGCCAGCGCAGGGTATTAGATTGTAACCTGTTGGTTATAAAACAGGAACCCGCTGGGTTTTATCATAGAACCCACCAAGTGCCGACAAATTCCATCGTAAAACCCGTCAGGTTCTAAGAGAAACTAACTAGGTTCGTCCTAAAACCCACTAGATTTACAAGTGGAACAACCGTATCATCATTTCAACCAAAAACAAAAGTTAATCTCGGTACTAAACCATTTCAATAGAAAAAAATTAAGATCTACAGACGAACCAAACTACATTCATGCAAAAAATTCAGATTTGTAATCAATTAGCTGTGTACAACCACAAAATCTCAACCGAAAAAAAAAAAATTCACAGCCAATCCTAAAAATGCAAACCACAGATTAGATCTAAAAATTATTAAAACACAAACTTAGACCAAACTCACAAACCACAAAATCATTGAAACGGAAACTAAAATCCAAAAACAAACATCATAATCGTCGATGTCACCTACGCAGCCATTGATCGTCCGTTTCACATCGATGTCGTTTAGTAAAGGAGAGACAAGAGGGGACAAAGAAAGAGCAAGGTGATCAACAATCGTCGATCTCAAGTTTATAAGCGTTGATCTCGTCCATTTTATGACGATCTCGTTGTCAAGCTCCAATTGCGGCCAACTTCGTCTAGTTGCTGCAAATCTTCATTCGCACCAGCCAATTTTTGAATGGTGTCACAATCTCGAATGGCGAAGCATCAAGCCATTGACGGAGATCTTTGCTAGCGCCAGCTGATTTTTGAATAGTGTTGTAATCTCAAATGGCGAAGCATCAAGCCACCATGATCACTGTTGTACTTTGGGATCTTGAACGACATCACAATCCTGTCCAAGTTCGACGGAAAAGAGGAGTAGGCGCCGGAGAAGAGAAGGTGGGAGAGAGTAGAGAACAGAGAGAGTCAGTGAAGAGAAAGAAGGCTGAGAGGGGGGAAAGAGGGAGGGATGCGTAGTGAAAGAAAAAAAAAAACGAGGAATTGATCTGATGATGAAATAAAGGGTAAATGAGTAACTGTCATTAAAAACAATTTAAAAAAGACAAGGTGTAGTTTTGAAAATAAAAAGGGAAGAGGACAATTTTAAATAAGTCAAGTGTTTTAAGGACATGTTGTATAATTTTTTTCTTCTTTTTTTATTAAAAGGTAAAAATTACTTAATTTATCTATTTTTTAAGGAGTAAATTGATATCTGTTTTCGTTATGCAAGTATCATTTATATGTCTCTTTTTTAAAATTTTATATATTTAAAATCTTAAAATACCCTCTAACTAAATATTATCATGTATTTAAATTTTTATAACAAATTTCTTTATTTTTCAAATAGTTAAATTTGAAAAAAATATACACATATATTTTTTATTTTAACATATTACATTAATGTATTATTATTATCACTTGAAGTATTAAAAAAATGAAATGAATGTAGTATCATTATCATTAAGTATCATTAACTTAATAATATAACAACTATATAACCTATAAGATACACAAAAAGACTTAAATGAATACTATATCATTAATTTAATTACCTATCATAAAAAAAAAAATATCATTCACTTGAAGTCTTAAAAAATAAATATCTTTGCTTGTCATTATCCTTATGTATAATTAACTTAATAATATATCAATTATATAACTAGTAAGATAAATAAAAGACTTAATAATACTATGTCATTAATTTAATTACAACATCTTAATTTCAATTTGTTAATAAAACTATATTATTAATTTAATTGGAACACCCTAATTCTAATTTATCAATAAATCCAACTTGTCGATAAAATTTTTTTATCTTTTTAGGAAATTTTAAAATCATTATTTTAGATACCAATTTGAATTTAAACAACAAACACCTTAATTTTAGGGATTTTTTTAAATATAATGCATCATAATTTATTTGAAATCTTAAATACGTATATTATAGTTATTCTAAAAAAATAAATTAAAACTAACAATATCATTATTATAGTTATTAATATCTTTATAGATATACGTTAGAATATATAAAAAATATTTATAAACTATAAATATATTTTAATTTTATAAATAAAATAGAGCCGATGTATCATTAATCCTTGAAAAAAAAAAAAAAAAGTATGTGGGCCGTATCAACCAAGGCCGATTAGTGTCCGGCCCCAAATTAACCGCATGTAAATAGAAGGCCTTGTTTCTTCCCGTCAATATCTCCGAGCTTGGATTAGGGTTTTTCTACACTTGCTGAGTTTCTTCTCTCACGCCTCCTCTGCAAAGTTCCATCGCAGTCCCACGCACAATATCTTCATTCAGAGCCTCCAATCATGGCCGAGCAGGTTCCTCCTCCTAGATCCATCTCTCTCTCTAAAGCTCGTCATTCTGAATCTGACTAAGCTCACTTTTTCTTTTTGCAGACGGAGAAAGCGTTTCTTAAGCAGCCCAAGGTTTTCTTGTGGTAGCTTTAAGAACCCTAACTTGCATTTTCAGATTGTGTTAATTTGACTCTGATTTTTTTTTTGTTTTTTTTTTCAAATCTATTTTTAGCTCCAAGAAATCCTCGAAGGGCAAGAGACCTGGAAAGGGTGGCAATCGCTTCTGGAAGAGCATTGGATTGGGTTTCAAGACCCCCAGGGAAGCCATCGAAGGTATTTATATATATGTATTGAATATATATATATATATATATATATATATGTATGTATGTTTTCCATTTGTGTGTATTGAAGTGCCATAATGTTGTAGAAAAAGTGTTAGTATTGGATAAGTTTTTTCTATCGGTTTTTTTTTTTTTTTTTTTAATTTTCGTCACTATGGTCTGTATTAGTGAAGAAAGAAATATTTTCATGAAAGGAGTTGAGAAAAGCATTTGGAGAAATTATTAAGTCAATCATGTTGCTTTATCTCTGGATCTTTGATCGAGTCATGTTTTTGCACATCCCTAGTTTAGTACGTCCGTTGTTGCTATTCAGCATTTGTAGTAAACAAACTGGAAGTATTGAATCCTGCTGATTTGGTCCTTTTTTTGGGCAGGGACATATATTGATAAGAAGTGCCCCTTTACTGGAACTGTTTCTATCAGGGGTCGAATTTTGGCTGGCACTTGCCACGGTGCTAAGATGATAAGGACCATCATCGTTCGCCGGAATTACCTTCATTTTGTCAAGAAATACCAAAGGCATGAGTCATGATATCATGATTTATTTTTCTGTCCGTCTTTAGGCTTTAACTCATTGTAAATGAACATTGCGTTATGGTTAATTTTTTCTCTATTCTGATTGCTTACTTCAGATATGAGAAGAGGCATTCGAACATTCCTGCTCATATTTCACCATGCTTCCGTGTTAAGGAAGGTGATCATGTTATCATTGGCCAGTGCAGGTGATATTTCTATGCAATGGTCTGAGGTTCCCTGTACTGAATTCAGTTTGATATGTCGGCTGTTTTGTTTTTCTAACATTGTCTGTGTTCATTTTGGTTTTTTGGGTTTTCCCTAATTTTCAGGCCATTGTCGAAGACGGTGAGGTTCAATGTTCTGAAGGTGATTCCTGCTGGTTCTTCTGGTGGTGGGAAGAAGGCTTTTACAGGAATTTAAGGCTTACATGTCCAGGGATCAATGATGTTAGATGCTTGTCTTTTTACTTATGTTTTGTTTTGAAGTATTGGTTATTATTTGTTTTAGGGGAAGTTTTGAGAACGGATTCCCATCCTTTAAAAGGATTTGTCATCTAGTTTATCATTTGCTATAAAGTTTTAGATTCATTTTTGCTGTGTCGTCTAAGTGAAATTTATTTTCTGCCGGAGAATTTCTATAATCCGTCTTATGTTTTATTAACTTCCCAGTTGGAAAGTACATATAATTACATTGCGGGTCCTTTCTTTGCTTGGGATCTGATGATCCTTTTTGGGATGCTATAGTGGCAAGAGAGGAATGCACCGCAAGTGTTGTTAAATTTCTCTTTTTTAGGAAATTGATTATCAATGTTAACCGGCATTGTCTTTTCGGTTGGTGGGCGTGGGTGTGAACTGGCATTGAAACCTTAACTTGGGTTTGTCATGGTGTTCTTAGTTTTTATTTTTATTTTTTTGGGCTGCTATCATGCTTCTATCATGGTGTTCTTAGTTGTTCTCGAATATAGAGCTCATATTGATATAAACTAGGTTTATCATGGTGTCTTTAGTTATGATTGGATATAGTGACAGAGCTAGGATTTTGAGTGGGTGGCCTTGTATTTTTTTTATTAAAATTATTCTAATATATATCAAGAGAAGTAAATATGTGTATCATGTTATTTTTCAGTCTCTTATTATTTTTGAACGGTAGTTTGTGATTAGATTAGAGATGTTATATTAAAAACGCCTATTAAAAACAAACATGATATTGATATTTTTCGAGAGTACAAAATACTTTGTATAAGCAGTTATCTTAACTATGTATGTATGAAGATTATAAAAGCTTCGATAAAAAATATCGAACCTTAAACGAGATTCGTTTTAAGAGTGCTAGTTATTTCATAATAAAACGTTTTAACTTCATGTCACAAAAAAAAAGACACAATATGTAAAAAAGAGAAGTTATTTAGGGCACAAAAAATACAGACGAACATGTTATGTATAAAACTAAAAGATTATAGGTGGAAGTTTAAATTTAGTGGTTGACTTTTGCTTTCTTTCTTCCAATCAAGCTTGGGCATTGCATTATCGAACTTCGGATGAATGACTTGTATTTGTTCAAACAATAACAAAGATTTGTTTCTTTGACTTTACAATAAAGTTTTTTTTTTTACAGCGTAATCTAAAAACTTTAAAAGACCGTCATAAAAATCATTTAAATTCAAAAGACCTACGAGTTTAGAGTAAATGCCCAACAGACTACTACTAGTAATTACAAATAACTCTTTAAGGGTGCTTAAACCATTAGGTAATGCAATGAAAGCATCAGAGTTATAGATCATGTTTTTAAGACGCTTAAAGATGTCCAAAACTTTCTCTTCCTTACCTATGGTTTTCTATAGAGGTTCTGCTCAACTAAGAGATGAGGTATAATTCCTATGACATAGCTACCCTTATAATGTGTTGCTGTTGCTACATTCCCCATTAACTCTAAGCTACCTCCCCATAAATCAGGTTAATCTTCCACGTTTTAAGATTTGTCTTAAATGTTTCGCGACTTTTAAGTAGATTTTACCTTTACCAAGACTTGAACCACAGAAGACACAAATGATTTCGATTTTTTAAGATGAATGAGAGGAAGACATGTTTGGTTTCTAAAATAGACCGACTCTTTTCCTATTTATTTGTTTTTTTGGGTTTTTGTCTTAAGTCCGTTCTGCTTAAAATTTGAGTCTCGAATCAGTTCTTAAAGAAGATGGAAATGGAAAAGGACTACGGACTTATGATAGGTGGATAATGTACATATTAGAAAAAGTTAGACGAAATCAATTTATATTTTAAAAAATAAACACACAATCAGACCAACTTTTGATAAACCAGGCTTTAATTGTACAACTTTTGACAATTTACAAGCAAGCAAACAAAACCTGACTTTTGTAATTGTACACTTTTTCACAAAATAAACACGAATCTAGAAAAGTCAATAAAAGACATATGACATACTGTAAACTTTTTGACAAAAACAATATGAATCTAGAAAATCACTTAGAATTTAAAAATTTCAAGCTAACAACAAGAACAAACATGTGATGCACTAACAAGGTAACATTTTTTTTAATAAAACAAACATAGAATAGAAATAAACATTTATTGTTTAATAAATACTATCACAAGCTAAAAACAAACAAACTCTCAAAACACAAATGCATTTTCTTGCAGAAACACTCAAACGATCTCGATGGATTAAAAGTTTACTCCCTTTCTAATTTTCTTACAAACTGACAAATAGCATCTTTAAATGCCAGATTCCTGAGGCGTTGTCTTTCTGCATGGGATTTAGGCAAAAAATTAGAAATTATACCTTAGACATATCCACTCAGATCGTTCTGAAGAGAAGCATGGAGGTTATCCAAGTTCTCTTTAGAAGGTCCTCTCTGCAGAAATAGATTTTGTCCTTCCTATTTACTAAGACAAATCCAGGCGAACGACACTTACACTCACAAGTTTGTTGCCCACATTTGTGACATTTAAAGTCAATGGCATGAGCTCTTCTTCTCATCGCGCTATGACTAGTATTTATATCTAGAAGGTCGGCCTTCTGATTGAAGTCACTTAGATGAATTTTTCCTTCGATCAGCATCCTTACATCACCAGAGATTCCAAAACGCATGAGAATCTACAGTCGAGTGACTCTAGACTTGTATTTCTACTTGAGAAGCTTCTGGGAAAGTGATGGGAAGTAGTTTCTCAAGTGATGGTACTTTGGGTTCATAGAAAACAAAGGAAAAGAAAGAAGAATGAAAGAAATAAAGAACGAAAGTGTAAGATATGAGGGTGGTTTACTAAAATTTGAAGATGGTTGAGGGGTTGTGGATAGATTCGAGTTTATAAGAAAAAACAATAGAGAAGATCTGGAAAATTAAGATCAAGCTTCAAATTTTAGAGAGAGGGAGAGAATTCTAGAGAGAACAGAGAATTTTAGAGAGAGAAGGAGCTTAGCAAATCTGAGCTTTGATGCATATTGATAAGATTTATAGACAATATAGGACACTGTACTGGATACTAGAGTAGGCTGAAATAGACAAGCCCAGTCCAGTATTACAATGAAATGTGATTATATTGTAGTTCTATTCATGATATTATTATTTTTTAAAAAAATATTATTATTATTGTTGTTATCATCATCATTATTATTATTATTATTAAAGAATATATTAAAGCAAAAGAAAAGTTATACTAAAGATAAAAAAACTTTCAAAAATCTAGGGGGGCCATAAACCCCTCCCCCCCTTGTCTGTGGTTGGATATAGAGTTTTAGTTAGGAGTGTGTTACAGTTCTCCAGTCTACCACTGCCATAAGAAGCTCCACTTGTTAGCATAAGAAGTTGTCAAAACTGGTGATTATAAGGACTAGGAGAGGAAGAGAAGTTTTGTAAGGGAACAATGGGAGCATGTTGAGGAGACCGTATGAGAGGTGGTAGACAATGATGACTTTGAACAAGGTTAGAGGAGGATGGGGATGGTGCGGGTGTTGACAGCGTTAAGGACAACATTGGCATCGACATGATAAAATAGAGCTCATACATGTAGGGAAGGTTGGGGTAGAGGATTTGGAGAGAGAAAGGGTGAAAGGAGTTATGGGGGCATTTAGAGGGCTTGACTTGTCGGGAGACTAAGTTAAAACTAGCAACATAACGATAATAAACCTAAGGTTAGTAAGAACTGAGGGACAATCTACCAACGACTATCAAAGGAGGCTAGGTGGTGGCTACCATAGGAAGGGAGAGCTCCTAAACTTTTATTCAGTTAGGGCTTGGATATGTTTTTGGAATCAAGGGGTGGTCATTTTTTAAATTTTTTGATTGTTTTGATATATTTGGATAAAAATTGATATTTTATGAGCTTTATTATTTTATTTTCTTAATTAACTATTTTTAGGAATATTTTCTAAACGCCTATTAGATATCCATTATCCATCTAATAGTCTTTATTTTGTACTCCATTGGTGAGGAATTTATGTGCCCCTACAGTAAATTTGGCCTTATATTAATATAAACATCAATGTCATCTTTAATAATAAGCATTTAAGTATTTTTTAAAATAAAACTGGCTTTTATTCAATTCGAGCATAGTCTACTTTTACATTAGGGCTAATAAACTTTGGTAGATAATTAAACCAAACAAAGAGAACATAATTGGAAACAATATATTTAGTTAAGATGTGGGCTACATCATTTCGTGATGTAATAAACATTAATAGGGTGTTTGGCAAGGTTGTAAGAACCGTTGGTTATAATTATTTTTACTATAGCATGTGAGAGCTTTATATTGTAACGATTTTTTTTATTATTACTGTAGCATGTGAGAGCTTACACTGTTCATAACTGAGAAAGTGGTTTAGACCACAACTACTAAACACTTAGTAACACTACCATAACTAGCTCAAGATACAAATCTCAAATATCCTTAATAATAAAAGACTCCGGAACTACTTAGACGGCTTGACACTCTGGACCAAAAATATCAAAAAATTTATTTAAAAAATTAAAAGAAAAATATTTAAGATATTTTTTTATAAATATTATCTTTTGAAACTTACTCTTTATAGATGTCATATATGTTTGAAATTTATTATCCCACCAAAAAAATATTTTTATTGAGGGGAGAGAGAGAGAGAGATTAAGATAGTTGAGAAATGGTAGGATTTTTTATTTGAATTTGATTGAGAGAAAAAAGATTAAACAACTTACATAAACCATTTTTAGGGTTAATTTCACTTTTAACCCCTAAACTTTAAAACATAGCAAATCACACGCTTGAACTTTTTAACTTGTCTTATTTTGGCCATTCCATTACCAAATATGTTAAACATTAATGAATTGAGCCAATAATTTCACTTTTGACCCTTAACTATGCAACTTGTCCCTTTTGACCCCTAAATTTTATACTGTAACAAATATACCCTTGAACTATGAGACTTGTCCCATTTTGACTATTTTATCACTAAATTTGTTAAATATTAACAGATTGAGATAAATGACCATTTTGAACTTAGTGCTCTACATATGTTTTCAACATATATTTTAAAGTCAAAATATTTAAATTCTATTTATCTATTATATAAGTTTTACAATTCTTTCTTCTTATTCTTCTTCTTCTTAATTTTGTTGATAGAAGTTTTACTATTACTTTTTTTCTTTAGAAGTTTTATCATATTTTCTCTATTATATGGCTTAAAATGAATTAAAATAAAAAAATGAACAAACAAGGAAAAAACACTTGGATATATGAATACTTAACAAAAATGACATAGAGTTACTACAATATAGCCTACTTGTCTTTTTTTGACAAAATTTAGGGGTTGAAAATATAGACCCACCTTTTCGAGTCATTAGTTAGCTTTGTTAAATATCATTTCTTAACTTTAATCTTACTTACTTAATAAAAAATACTAGGTAGATTTTTTTTTTAAACATACTTTAAAACTGTTGCGGCTTTCGTTGCAACATAAACTGAGACATAACTCAAATAATGTTTCTTAAAACTTATCAAAAAAACATTTATTTTCTTACAAACTTTTTAAAACATCCTTTTTAAAAACAGTGAAAACTTTTTTTTGTGCAGCAGAAAATAACTATAGTAGTATCCATACCCAACCATCGCAACTATCACTATAGCATCAAGCTCTTCAACCAGTCCTATTGGTTTTCTGTAGAACTACCTACAACATGAAAACTTATAATGAGCTTATTTTCAGTAAGTCCAAATAAATCTCACAAAACATAAAAATATTCATCATAAAACATTTCTCTTAAAACCTTTCTTGTAAACTATCTTTTTTAAATATTTTTTGTAAACATTTCTCATAAAATATTTTTCACAAAATGTTCTTCTTAAAACTTTTCTTGTAAAATGTTTTTCATAATTATTATTTGCAAGAACACTTCTGAAATGGAATGCAAGCAATGTCAAAATGTATGATTCAATTTACGCTTATTTATGAACTTTCCATTGTCATTCTTAACTTTCTTAAACTGTGGGCCTAAGTGTATGTCCCCAATGCCTTTGATCATCAAACATTGAGGCTATAACATAACTTTAGCATGACACTTTTCTTGAATCAAGAGGCTGGTACGACATTTTCTTCTCCTAACTTGAGGATTTAGATTACCGATCTTTTAATCTTAGTGAACATTATGCACGACATGACTTAATGTCTAAATCATTAAACATAGTAATTGCAAACATATTGCATAACAAATGCAAACATACTTTAAACATATAAAACGCATTTGAAAATCATTTTCATGTCCTAGGCAAGGTTTAGAACTTACTAGTTAATCGCTTTAGCACTCCCACTTGTAAAATGTTTTTTCTTATATTAGTTGGCTTTGTGTTCTATTTAACAGACACCCAATTATTAGCTAACTTACTTCTGATCTACTTGATCGATAATGCAACTTAAACGTTAACCATTCATTCCTTTTACTTAGCTTCATTATTATCGGTTTACCTTTTAACTGCTTAACCTAGTCATTCCTTAATCAAATTTCTCGTCTTACTTGATGATTTCTTTACACAACGTGATACAAAACATTTTCTATCTAAGGGGTCTCGCTAATTTGGAAGTCTTGGGTCAGTTTTAGCGGTTTTATAGAAAATGATAATTTTATCCTTAATGGGTTTTTCGTAAGCCACGTAACCTTATGAGACTTCTTGTTTTTACTTTGCCATTTTGTTACTTATGGGTTAAGGAAAAATTAACGATAAAAGGCTTTTTTTTTAAACGGGCGTTTCGAGATCTCTTTGTGAAAACTGACCATTTTACCCTTTAGCCATTTAAAACCAAACTTACATTTTATTGTTACTCGTAACATAACGAAAACCAAAAATTGGTTTTCTTTTTGTGAAAAATCTATTCTATCAAAACTTTATGATTTTGACTCATAATATGAAAATTTTAACAATTATGCTTGTAATGTTTTTCTCTTTCTTTACTTGAAGAAAGCTTTAAATTCTTTTCAAACTTAGAATCTATGGTTACTCAATGCCTCTAGCAGCTTAGAAAACCAACATTTCACAGTCAAAATTTTGATTTATATAGTTTTACGGTTTTAGCCCAAAACACAAAAATCTTGATAATTTTACCCCGGGACCAAAGTTAACCATCTTATGCTAAACTGTTCAGTTTTTTTTTTAATGTATTAAAACTTACAATAGCTCCTTAGTCTAATTTAAACCATTTTATAACGTTTTCCTTTTCACAAAATTTTGTACTTAAAATCTCGTAAAATTCATAACTTAAAATCTGTACCAAATTTTCATAAGTCGTTCCTGTTCATTAACAATTTCGACGAGATCTATAACTTTCGTGTTTTTTTTTTTCCTGAAAATAATTCATCTTAATGGCATTTTTGAAAAGGTACAACTAAAATTAATGTTTTTTGGCTTGTTACGATTGGAATTCGAGCAGAATTTCTTCACAAAAGTTGTCCGCTCGATGTTTCCAATAAATTATGTGTTGAACTCAAAAAAATAATTTAGCCTCTAAATGCCTCAAACATTTAATTCTTCCAAAAATGTGCTTTAAGACTTTTTTGCACCAAAACCATTCTTTGCATGGTTTTTTTTTTAGTTTAATTTCATTTAAACCCTTCTAAGCTTATCATTAAGCACTTAATACGTAAACAAAACATGCCATAATATTTTTCTTACATGTCATGCTCAAAATCCTTTTGTCAAGTACTTAGAATGCTTAAAAAATGCTTAAACTTTTTGTATTTTGATAGTTTATCATACTTTCTCATTTTGAATATAAAACTCTGGTTCCTATTTTCTATCATCATTATTGTAACCTACCAAATAATTATGTCTTAGTGTCCTTAGTACATGCCATAGTCCAAACATAAACAAAACTCATTGAAATACCACAAATTTCCAAAGCTAGGGTTAAGATTTTACCAAGAAATATCCCAAGCTTTACACCTCCTCTTCGATGCTTGAAACTCTCCCAATCCTACTTGTCAATATTCATGACAAAAGCCCATAAAAATCTCACTAAAAACTCAAGCAAAAACACTAGAACACATAGAGTTAAACTTGAGCTTTTACCTCCATAATTGCTTGTCTTTACTCTAGCATGCTTAAACTTGTTTTAAACTTGAGTGGAAGTTGTGTTTTTGAGAAAATTTTTGAGAAAATGCTATAGGGGCTACCGGTTTTCTCTAGAGATTTTTGAGCTTATTTTTCTTCAAGTGTTGCACGGTTATGATGAGAATCAAGTGGGATTTTTTTTAATTTGATGATTCACTAACTTAGTCATCACCTTAATCTTTTCTTGTGGTTAAAAATTTGCTTAAAGCAATGGTTAAAAATAGGTACACATAGGGGAAGATGTGACAAAATTCCTCACCTTAATTCTTAGCCTTATCGCTTTAGGACTAAATTGAAATAAAATATTGTTCCAAATCTAAAGCCACAACTGGATTCAACATGGATGTGAGATGGCCACTTTTCCACCTTTTGGGTGTCTCATAGTGGGCCTACGTTACCTTTTTAACAGTCTAAATCTACATTGACAGTATTTTTCTATACTGCCAGTATACTTTCTATGTTGTTTTCATGGTTTCATAACATTTCATATCTATCCATATCCTCCACACAGTATAATTTCTATACCGCTTAACTTTATACAGTATAAATCTTATACTGCCTTTCTAATGCTGCTTGATTTTGTACTGCTTAATTTTTATACAGTATTTTATCTTTTGTTGTATTTCCATCTTAAAATTTGTTGTAACACCTTCTATAACAATCAAGCTTTCTAGCTTATTTGCATATTATTCCTTCCTTGTTTATGACTACGTCATGATTTTTAATCTTAAAAATCCTATTTTTTTTTCACTTTTATGAAATTTGTCATAAAAATTAGATTTAAACACTAATCCTTATGGCACTTATTATGTTCTTAAAAATACTTAACAAATTTTCAAACATAAAATTTAGCTCACAAAATTTGTGTACAATTTACTTAACATAATCTCTTAATTATTGTATATATAATGCACTTAAAATTATCGAGTGTCACAAAAAATTACGTGATTGACATAATAATAAATACCTCACTTAATTGAACTCAAACAATATAATAAAAAAAAAAAACTCAAAATTTTTATTAATTCTAAGTCAACAAAATGTGCATTTGTTTATGAAATTTTCTATTTGTAGGCCAGAGATGCGTGAAATGTGATTACTAAAGATTTAATCTCAACTATCAATTTATAAATAATCGATCAGGTGCATATGTATGTGGCTTAATCTATCAATATTTAACAGTTTTAGTAATTGAAGAGCCAAAATAGGACAAGTTTCATACTTTAATGGTGTGATTTGTCATAGTTTAAAGTTTAAGTGTCAAAATAGGTCAATTTACATAGTTTAAGGTGCAAATGTAAAATTATTAGCTCAATTATGTTAATATTTAACAGATTTAGTAACAGAATGACCAAAATAAGACAAGTTAAATAGTTTATAGATGTGATTTGTTACTTTTAAAATTTAGATGTCAAAATAAGACAATTAGTATAGTTTAAAGGCCAAAGTAAAATTAACTCTTATTTTTAAATACATATAAATGATAGTGTCACTATTTTTTTAAGTGTGACTTATGAAACACATTTTTTAAAAGTATTATATTCCATGTAATTTGCTCAAGCATTTTACTATTTAGAAAATTACACAAGAATTTTTTTAAAAAGAAGGTAAATTACCATGTTAGTCCCAGCTTTTTATAAAAGTATGATTTTAGCCCTTAACTTTTTATTTTTGATTTATTAGTCTCAAACTTTTTATTTTAGTTGATGAGGGACTAATGTAACGGTTAAACTGTTAATTTTGGGGATTATTTTGTTATCTTTTTGATAATTTTAGAACTAGTTTGTTACATTTTTTATAACTTTGGGACTAGTTTGTTATCTTTTTTTATCCAAAATTAACAATTTAATCGTTAAATTGACCTCTCAATAACTAAAATTAAAATTTAAAGAGTGAAAAATTTTTAAAAAAGTTAATAACCAAATATTTACTTTCATAAAAAGTTTAAGGCTACTAGAACAATTTACCCAAATTCTTATTCTGGCGTTTATCCCCTAAGGACGCGCAAGGGTTTTACAGGGCCGATCAAGCTGGGCATTTCAGTTTCATATCCCCACCACCACCAGCAGCAGCACCACCACCACCACCACGACTGCCACCGCCACCACCATCATGCTCTCCCGTCTTCTTCCCAAACCCTCCCATTTCCGTACCCTAACCCTAATTTCCTTAAAGCTCCACTCTTCTCTCCAACCCCGACCCCCATTCGCTCCCAAAACCTCAACTTTCCCTTACACTTGCACTCCGAGATTCTTCTCCTCCGACCGCAGAAGCTACGACGGCCGAAAAAATGGCAGGGATCAATCCGATGGCGGTGTCTGGAACCTTTCATCTCAGGATAACGACGGAAACTTCGAACCTTTCTTCGGCGCCGGAGCTAATGGAAACGCCGCTGCGACGACGGAGCTCGACGGCGGCGAGGAATGGCCGACGGCGGAGGGATACAAGCCGTGGACTTTAGAGGAGGACGAGGAGAGAAGCGATCTGTTTGATATTGGAGAAGTCGGGAGAGATGATGGTGAGGATGAGGCTAGTAGTTTGGAAAAGCAGGAGGAGAGTGAGATTGCCAAAGCCGAGGAGGCCAAGAGGCTCGAGAAAGAGGAACAAGTGCTCACTTCCGTACTCAATGGTTAATCCTTGGCTTTAATTTTCATTTTTTTTTTTGAATCAAGAATGCTTTGAATAAACAAAAGTTAATATCTTTTGATCTTATTTTGTGTGTTTATGTTCGTTTGCTTATATTTTGTTTCCTTCTTGTGGATTTCGAGATTGGATAGTGAGTTGGCTGAGGTTAGCTGAAAGAATTGAAAATGTGACACGAGAAGGATTTTTATTGATTTTCTTTTTCATTTATAGTATTATTTTCTGAGATTAATTGCTTGTATGGGTGTTGATAAAGTCTCTTTAGGTTTCAATGTGAGAACTTGATAGTTATCAGTGATTCAGTAGATTGTCATACTGATTTGATATGCTAATAGTAGGTCCGAATCGAGCATTTGGCGATCTTATTGCTGCATCCGGGATCACAGATGATATGATTGATAGCTTGATTGCTTTGAAGGACTTGGAAGCAGTGCCCGGATTGCCCCCTCTAGCCGAAATAGAGGACTTACGGTATCAGAAAAGTTTGCGGAAGTCTTCACGAGCAGAGATAGAGCGGCAAAAGGAGGAGGAATTTGCCAAAGCTAGAGTGAGAAAAGTGGATGATAAGGGAAGAGCCTATGCAACAGGAAGAAGGAAATGCAGTGTAGCCCGTGTCTGGATTCAACCTGGCGACGGAAAATTCATCATTAATGATAAAGATTTTGATGTATATTTCCCGATACTTGATCACCGTGCTGCTCTTCTTCGACCTTTCTCTGATACAAAAACCTTGGGGCTTTGGGATGTCAAGACTACTGTTAAAGGAGGTGGTACCACAGGTAAGTCTAGCTGCATATAGTTTCATGTTTAACTGAACCATGGTTTCACTATCTAAATTACCTTTTGCATTAGCAAATATGATTTTATTATAAGAGGAGAGACCTAAGCTCCACAATTAGGAAGCAGAAGATCAGTATCACTTTTTTTTAAGGCTATTTTTGGGCTGGTTGGGTACTTTGGCGGCCTATTCCGGCTAAGGTAAACCATATATTGAGTTTTTCTCATTATGAAAGCCAAGTTGGGAAGAACTTGCTTATATGCTATTTGGGCTTGTCCTTGTGTGCGCGCGCATGCTTATTGTGCCCGTTTCTGAATCTGTATGCTGATTTGATTGTATGAGTTCTCAGTTGTCCCGCAATTTTTTCTCCTCTCTCTCTCTCTCTCTTCTTTGTAGATGAAAAAAACTATCACGTTTAATGCCAGGTCAAGTTGGAGCAATTCTTCTAGGGATCAGCAGGGCATTGCAGAACTGGGAACCAGACTTGCGTCCTCCACTAAGAGCTGGTATATGCAATATTCATTATCCTGTCTGATATGTTTCTATTAACCGTGCCTTGAATGTTACTTAGAGAAGGGGTATTTAAAGAGATTTAACGGGATTTCAATTGTCTAAGCTTTATATCGAATCAAGACTTCGATAGTGAGATGACATTAGGAATTTTGATGAGGCTTGAAACTAATAATTTTGATGAGGTTTGAAACTAATAGAAATGGAAGACCCCTTGGATTAAGATTGAAATTGTTCTGTTATGTCTATACTATTGTGAATGTGTTTTTTCTTCAGCATTCTGCCAAACTAATTCATTCCACTTGACAGCTGGTTTCTTGACGAGGGACCCGCGTATGGTTGAAAGGAAAAAGCCAGGCAAAGCAAAAGCAAGAAAGAGCTTCCAATGGGTCAAGCGCTGATCTGTTTCCCCAACTTTTGTTTTTCCGTCCGAGCAATTTTTGTATGGAACTTCAATTTTGCCTCAATGCATTTATGGACTCAGCAAGTTGGGCTTATACGAGTAATTATACTTGACTCTTGAAAGTTTAACTATTGACTTACATCAATTTAGTTAAGCATCAATGTATCATTATATCTTTTTTTAAGGTGTATCATTGTTGAATGTTACATTTATTAAAAAAAAAAAAGAAGAGGTCAATAAGTAGTTACTTCCTCTCTCTCTCTTTCTTTCTTTCTCTCTCTCGCCTTTTCTTTATCTGTTTTATTTTATTTTATTTTTTTTATTTTTGCTCAAAAGTGATTACTCTTCTTTGTGTACCTTGTGTGTGCACTTTTGTTCATCTTTCCAACAAACTTACAGAGGCTTTAATGCCTTGAAAAACAAACAAGGCTAAACCAAAAAACTTCCAACGCAATGTGAAATTGGTTTAAGCTATGAGAATCTCTGGTGTAAATGCTATTGTCAATGTTTGTTTGGAAGCAAAATTGTCAATGTTTGTTTCGAAGTAAAATGTAGAAAAATATCATTAAAATATGCAGTTTTATTTGTGTTTAAAATGATGTTATTTCAAATGATACATCTAACAAAAACCTTTTATTGGAAGACCATTTTCAATGCAAATAATTTCATGTTATATTTGCCGCTAAAAGGTATGAAAATGATGTACTTATAAGGTATTTGATATGGTGGTTAGAACTATTGGTTGGTACTGTTTTTACTGTAGCATGTGAGAGTTTTATACTATAGTAATTTTTTTTTTCTTTTTATAGTAACATATAAGAGTTTTACATTGTTTATAGCTGAATGAGTAGTTAGGACTGCCCCTACGAAACAACCTTTTAATATTGTATTGTAACTTTTGCACCAATACACAATGGTAATCCAAATGATAAATTTACCTTGACAATTGTAAAGGCATAGTTTTAATAGTAAATAATTTGAAAATATCAATGTTGTAACCTTCAAATGAAAAGGTAAAAAATCAACAAATAAAACCAAGCAGGTATATTATGTGACAAATTTTACACCACAAAAAGGATTGTGTTGGAGAATGATTTTCCTACTCAAATAAAATTTGACTTTTACACACTAGTTTTGCATTGTATTGAAGATGTTTTTATACTGTAAAAATTGTAAAAGTAAACTTTTAATTGTAAAATAATATAAATTGCCAACGTTGCAATGATTAAATGAAAAAGTACATTAATCAATAACTATTAAATGTCAAGATTGTTGGTGTTTGATAATATGAGTTAAAACTAAAACTTTTGCCCGCTATTATGTAAAACTCTCACATGCTACAATGTCAAGAAAAGTGTACTACAAAGATAGCATAATATATGGTAACAAATTTTACATTTGGTAACAAATTTGTCAACAAGTATACTATAGGGCAAAAATAACACCAAAAATAGCATTGTATTAGGGAGTAATTTTTCTATTTAAATGTAAAATTTGATATTGACACATTAATTAGATTTTGCATTAGAGATTCTCTAATGTTGTTGAAAAAGTTATTAATTTTTTTAAATATATATCTACTTAAAAATGTTTTTTTTTAACGATTTCTTAATACATTAATACTGAGCTACTTTCATGGTTGTTCAACTAAAATGGTTTTTCTCAAGGATATTTGTCGGGGTCCGATCTGGAAAGTTCCAAATCAGGTCCCATTTTGGGCCAAGTGTATCTGTAGCCCAGTTAGTGAATCAAGCCAGACGAGCCCAATTGGGTTCACGGTTATTTAGAGTTCGATGTGATCGCTTCGAGCGATAGAAATCTCGAAATCAACTCAACCCAGCCTCGTTCTTATATGCCCGACTTTGCGACCCCTGCAATCGGTATGCTCGATCCGCTCATATCGTCGGTTTAACTAAAGATGATAACTGTGAAAGGGAATTAACTGTCCACTAGCCAAACGGTTAACACAAGTAGGGAAGTGATGGAGGCATGAGACCAATGACTGCATGACACGTATTCTACTCATCTTTCAACTGCTCATGATCGTTATCTTTTGTTTGGGGGATTACAGTCTCTAATTCACAAAAACATGCGCCTAAACATTTAGGGCCGTTTGTTATGTTTCTAAAATAGGTGAAAATATTTTCGTTTTAAAAAATAAAACTTTTTTGAAAATTATGCTGAGGATGTTTTTAAAATATTTGTCTCGAAAAACATGCGAAAACATTTTAAAAAATTCTGAAAACAAAACCAAATGAGGCCTATTCTCAGACTTTCAGATTTATTAGAAAAAGCATTGTAACTTTTAATGATTTTCAGATTATAGTGGAAAGTTTCCTTAACAGTGGACATGGCACAAATTGAATAAATCACTATAAATTTGTGTGATATTTCTCTTTTAGCATTTTCTATTTGCTCAATTCATGCTTATAATTTTTATTAATATCTTTCGCAAATAGGTGTTCATAATTTTTTATCCTGTTTAAGACTTAATAATGGTGATCATAAACCCAGTTTAAACAAACTTTACTTGCTAATCAAATTTTAATCAAATTGAATTTAATTGTAGCTTTAGCGTCATAATGTTTCCTCTTAAATCGTTTTCTGATTAATAAATTTTCCCTAATTTGTTCATTTTGAAGTGATATTCTCAAATGTGTCCCAATTTAAACATCTTCTTTTCATGTGGCCTTTTTAGCTACTAGTTTTTACATGCATGCCTCATACTAATTTTCTATATGATTTTCTTCCGAAGCCTTTTTTTTCTTCTTAAATATGCTCTTCTTGTCTATGTATATATAATACTCAACCAAAACACATGCTTCAAATAAGATGTGCATTTCGGTCTATTTACTTTCTTTATTTTTATTTTTTATTTTTTATTTTTAATATTTTATTTTTTTGAATGTGACACTATTTTTCTTTTTCTAAATATTCCTATTCGAATTACTTTTATCAAATTTGATCTAATGATTAAATATTTTCTTTTAGTATTTTTATTAGACTAGTTGAACCCCATGTGTTATGCATGTGAGAGCCATCTTGAATATTTTAAGTTTTTTGCCGTTATATTATTATTTTAATTTATATAATAAATATTATTAATTGTTAATTAATACGCAACTAACACATATCTCTTTATAGCTAACGCTTTTAAAATAGTAAGGATTGCATGATAAAAAACTAAAAAGAAACACAGCTATCCATATATATATATATATATATATATATATATATATTTTTCAATGGAAATATGCAAGGAAAATGCTATTTAAAAGAAGTATATTAAAGATTGAATACAGCATAGATGATCCTTTAACAAAATGAAAAAAAAGCAAAAAAAAAAAAACTAAGCGTAAGCATATATGGAAAAAAATTGTGGGTAGTAAAGTACAAAAAAAGCGAATTTCAAAATTCTCTCAACAGGATTAAATTAAAAAGAATATATATATTAAAAAATAATAGTTAAAAGATGAGGTGAAAAACTTTTAAAAAGAGACACATTTCAGGAAAAAAATTATTGTAATGGGTTGATTAGAAAAACCCAAAAACATTATTTTAATAATAGCAAACGAGAGTTAATAAATATTTCACAGAAGCATATACAAAATGAAATTGTAAAATAAAAAACAACAAATTAGAAAAAAGTTATTTTAATTTAAAAGAATTTATTTTGATATAGTAAAATGATAAAACAATGAAGAAGCAAACGAAAAAATATGGTTAAAAAATAAGGATAAGCTATTTTTAGAGTGTGGAGTCAAGAAAAACCAAAGTTAAAAAAACAAAAAAAAAAAAAAGGACTGAACCATCATAGAAAAATCATCCCAGCTTTTTTGGAAGTGCCGCAGGAACTTTTAAATATTGTATAGATAATTGATCTTTGTAAGTACTTCTTTTTTTTGCAATTGTCAAACTGAAATAATGTTTCTTTAGTGTGTTTACACATTTTTTTTTAATCTTTTCAAACGTTATTTCTTCAAATGTACTTCCAAAATTTTTAACTAAAAAAATTGTCTCATATATATATATATATATATACATACGTACATATATGTGTTGTACTTCAATATTTTCCCAACATTATAACCTGTATATACAAAAAGTGAGAAATCCACTTTTAATGCTCTTCCGCGATAAGTGTGCTCCTTCGATTTCCTGTATCTTTTTTGTTTTATATTTTTCGTCTTTTTTTTTTTTTCCTTCTCCGTCATATCCCTCTCTTCTTTCTTTTTACACCACTCTTTCTCTATGTTTTCTTTTATTTTTATTTTCATAATCTTATGTGTATTTTATCATGAGTTTATTATATTTATATTATATTATTTTATCTTTAAATGTGTTCGCACTTTTATTATAAATTATAATATTGAAAAAATATAACAAACATAATATGCACGCATTCTGACTAGTAAACCAAATTAAGTTATACTTAAAAAAATGTATTTGTACATTTCTGCATAAAAACAAATCAACAAACTGAATATGACACGTGCTTTCAACTACTTCGTGTTGAAGTTTTTAAAACCAAAAAAAAAAAGAAAGAAAAACCTTAAATACTTGTGTAGTTGTTCAAGCAATTATTGGTTCATGCATTTTACTAGTACTAGTATTTATAGTACGATCCAATAATTTAACATTTTTCTTACCTTTCCAGCTGGTTTGAGTTTGCGCCCAAATTATTACAAACAATGAAGCGCCGACTTGTCAGATATAACATTTTACTAAAAACTTGTCAGAAAATTTGCCTGCCTTGCATTTTATTGGTAATTGGTAGATTTCAGTGCCAATCTGCTAACTAGTAAAAACCGATGAGATTTTTTTTTCTTTGAATAGTTCAAATTTTTTTTTGGGGAGGGATTAGTTCGGATTTTGAAATCTCCATCTTGGTATGCATAAAGCACACGTACGGTTGTTGTGCTCCACTTATCCATTCGATAAAGAAAACATTTTCTCCAATGTGTTCTTATAAAAGTAGTTTTCCTTTAATATGTCCGTGTTTATTTTTTTCCTCCTAACTACTATTTTTTTCCATATATAACGTCTAATTAATTTATGATTGAATTGTCCTTATAAGATATATATTACATACATGTTCTATTTGTTTGAACATATAAATTGCTTAGTCAAAACACGTATTGATTCGGAGCATATCAAACATGTATTTGCTCTTTTTTTGGTCCCCTATTTTCGTCCACGTATCATTTTTTTGATTTTATTTTAAATGGAAAAGATTAAGAAGTGGCCGACCCCATTTTTTCCTTTTAATTTTCTCACAATCAAATAACTTTTTTCTTTTAACCATTCCCTTTTAACAAATATAACATTAGTGTTAAGTAATTGCATATTAACAATCACATAAAACTACTACCACTACTAAATTAACTGTACTAATAATGAAAATGGTAATGGAATCTTTAACGCAGAATAGAAGTTACTAAAATTACTACCACATGACGCCTGTTGATGCTTTGCCTTGATTTGTTGGAGATCAACACCATGTGCTTTCTGCATGCAGTGTTCGGACGACCTTTCTTGCTTGTCCTAGCCTCTTGAGGTGGACTTGCACAAGAAGAGGGACACCTTGAAGATTAAGGGGGCATCGGTGTGATGCCGATCAAAGGCTCACCGATGCTCAAGTCAGATATTTGTTCGGCTGAGTTCAGGAGCAAAGTTAGATTGGAAAGAGCACGTTACCTCAAGGTGCAGTAAATGCACTCAATTTATAGGCTATCACTTGAACCGGGTGTTAGGTAGGTTTGACCTGTGACTCTTGTGTCCCATCAAGTTGTGTAAGATAGCAGATGACAAGTGTCATAATCCCTGCGGGAGATGACTTAAATGATGTAATAAGTTTTTGAAAACATTTAATCAATAAAGAGTTTATTTATCATTCATAGACCAAATGTTGTCCTCTTTATGTTCATTATTGTTGAATGTATAATAAGCAAACAAAAGTCTAACACTGTCAGTCTAAACCTTTGAGATTGTAACACCCCTATGTGGGGGTTAACAGTTTTAAATAAGTAAAAATAATTTTAAATTTTATATTATTTAAATCAATTAAACAATGCCCATGGGTCTTTAAACAACAAGAAAAATAAAAATAAACGTTTTAAATACAAACCACAGTTTTTAGTGTAGCACCAAATATATATAATTACAGTCATCATCACCATAGTACAATTCCCAAATAACTTAACACAGCCATAAAAAAAATAATACAACTCTTACATGTTGTAGATAAGTTGTAATTAAACAGGGTCTTCTAACACGAAAACAGCAAGATTGTTTTCGCTTATTCCTCTTCAAATATGTTGCACTGAGTTCCACCTGAGATATGAAGATATGATAGGGATGAGCATCGACATGCCCAGTAGGGAAATCATGACTCACCTTATGGTTTATCCATTACCACATTAAAAACTGCATGGTTAGTAGGTTACATCATATTCCAGATTATGAGGTTTATTATGATCACATCTTATGGATACCGTAGTTAATCATTACCAAGTGTCATAATTACACATTTATACAAATATTACCAATCATCATTGTTCCTAGGTATCCATGTTAAATTGAGTATCACTCAACTCATCGAAACCCAAATGGGTGTACTTGATCACCCTATAAACATTTCAAGGGTGTTCCGGTGAGGGGACATCAAGCCCCGAGTCCTCACCAAATCGATTCCTGTACAGTGTGTTCTGGGACTTTCAACCCAAGGAAGCGTCATCACCTTCCCCCTATTTTTCCTTTTAGGGTATTCGTGCCCAAGGACGTAACCGTCGCCCTTTTTACATCTCACTATTCCTTTGTATTCAATTTATATTTATAGAGTCAATTTCCTAACCATGCTTCTCAATTTATAACATATGTCAAATCATTATATTTATCGCTATACAATATACATATTTTACAATATAAAACAATCAAATTTAATTTACCAAAACCTCACAAAAGATGAGTAATAGAATCCCTACCTTCAAAGCTTAACAACAAACTTTTATTCTCGGAATTAATCAACGTTAGCTCCACACATCCTTGACCCTAAGGCATGCATAAGGACAATTAAAACTAAAGCACAACGTATAATCACATTCATAAGTGAATTATGTGTAAACCCGTCTACTAGTGCCATTAAAGTATTTTTATGCAATTGTTCTTTAAATACCAAGTAAACAATTTTTATCTTAAACGCAATATAAAATACATACAAGCAATTTTTATGTTTTAGTCTCTAATAAGAATTCATAAATCATTTAGGGTAGTATTGGAAAGGTTGTAAGACATTAAGAGACTAGAAGGTGAGCAAAAATGGGGTTTTTGGTTCAAGTTAACAGCTAGTATACCATGGCAACTTGGTGGTATACTTTTGTAAAAAGGCGGGTTCACTATCTACAATTAACACACGGGTTAACAGGTGGTTTACTTAAGATAGACGGGTGGTTTATTACCACTGGCAGGTTTACTAGTTTCTAATCCGAAAATTGAAAAATTCATAGAAATTAAAATACAACTCCGATTTAGGGTCATGATAGCTCATTGGAAAGCTTAGGATGTCTACTTTTTAAATATGCAAACCAATTTACAAAATTCATTTTCATTTAACTCCAGAATTTTAAGAAATAGCCACTGCCCATAGAGGTATTATAAAGTTTATGGGATGTCAAATTTTTCTTTAACTTAAAGCATATTATCCTTGTTTAAAATCTCAAAACCATTCCAAAATATGCAACATGCATTATATAATCAGAATAAACATATTCTCATGAGTTTTATACCAAAATCATTATCAAATTATATCTCTAGCCTTTCTTGTAAATAATGATGAAAACATGCTTAAATTTGCTCTTTAAGCTCAAAACATTAGAACATCAATCTTAAAGTTATGGAAACCGGTTTTAAACATTCCTAACATGTTTCTAACATTGTCATCAAACCAAAATAAAAGTTGGTTGTGGGTTGTAACTCAAGACTCAAGTTTTTGTTCATAAATGTTTAAGGATGCATGTTAACTTAACTAGAAATTTGCATGAATTTTGAACACGAAAATTATGCATTAAACATGGAGAAAATACATACTAAAAACTAAGTTTAGATTAAAGAAAACCTACCTCAAAACTTCTTTGAAAAGCACCAAAGTTTGGGTTAACAATCAAGCTTGAATTAACTCTAAAACCGCCTCGATCATGGTTGGGAATTATAATTGTCTTGGCCACAAAGAGAGCTTTGTGCTCTATGTCTTTAGTTAGAAATTTGAAGTGAGAAAGGGAGAGAATGAGAACTAGAGAAGAAGGTGGTGATAGTTAAATAAAAAGATATCAAAATGCTTAAGAGGAATGGGATGTTTACGGGGGAAAGTTGTAAGAAGAAACAAAAGAGTCTTAAAGGAAAATATCATCTTGTCTCCCATGAAGATTCTTAGCAAATCATGCTAACATAATTGAGGGGACAATTGGAGTGAATTATAGAAGAAGATAAGGAAATAATTAAAGAGGTGGTTGAGAAAATATCTCCATGTCTTTTATGAATTGAGGGAAAATAATTCAATGTCCCCTTCGGATACCTTTAGCAAAATAAGAAGAAGGCTATATAATTGAGCAATAATTTAGGGAGACAAGATTGGTAGAAGTGTTGGTAAATTTTGAATGTTTCTTAGGAAGACTTGGTAAGAAAATACTAAAGTGGTATTTTTTTTTTTTAATGATCGTAAACAACTTAGTAATTTTAAATAGTCACATTTTATTCATTAAATTTTACAAAATCATGCCCGTTAAAAATACGGGTGTTACAGCTCTCCCCTCCTATAAAAAATTTCGTCCTCGAAATTTCTTACACTGATTACAATGTTAAAACAAATGTGGATACTTTTCTCTCATTTCAGATTCAAGTTCCCATGTGGCTTCCTCCACATCATGGTGTTGCCACATCACTTTCACCAGAGGAATTTCACGACGACGTAATATTTTTATTTCATGATCCAGTATTTGAACTGGAATTTCTTCATAATTCGTATCTCCTTGAATCGGCACATCTGTCCACATGATCACATGTGAAGGGTCAGGTTCATACTTTCTCAACATCGATACATGAAACACATTATGTACATGAGACAATTGTGGTGGTAGGTCTAAACGGTATGCCAACGTTCCAATGCGTTCCACAATCTCAAACGGTCCTGTATACCTTGGTGCTAACTTTCCTTTAACACCAAATCGAGATACACCTCGTTTTGGTTTCACTTTTAAGAACACAAAGTCTCCAATCATGAACTCTAAAGGTCGCCTCCTCTTATCTGCATAACTCTTTTGTCGACTTTGAGCTGTCTGAAGACGTTCGCGAATAATCTGGATCTTGTCCGTTGTTTCTCTGATAAACTGAGGCCCAAGTTCAAGACGCTCTTCCTTTTCAGCCCAACACAATGGAGATCTACAAGGTCTACCATATAAGGCCTCATATGGAGCCATTCTAATACTTGCTTGGTAACTGTTGTTATATGCGAATTCAACATATGGCAGCTGTGCAGCCCAATTTGTTCCAAAGTCCAGCACACAAGCCCGAAGCATATCCTCGAGAATCTGAATGACACGTTCAGATTGTCCATCTGTTTGAGGATGAAAAGCTGTACTAAAATTCAATTGAGTTCCCAAGGCCCTCTGCAATCCTCTCCAAAATTTCGACGTGAAACGTGTATCTCTATCGGAAACTATTGACATTGGCACTCCATGCAATGTCACTACCTTTTCCACATATAATTGACATAATTTTGAGACACTATAACTAGTTCTGATTGGGATGAAGTGGGCTGTCTTAGTTAAACGATCTACAATTACCCAAACGGCGTCATGCCCTATTTGAGTCTTAGGAAATCCAGTAACAAAGTCCATTGTCACATGATCCCACTTCCATTCTGGAATAGGTAAGCTCCTCAACTCGCCTCCAGGCTTTTGATGTTCCGCTTTAACCTGTTGGCACGTCATGCACTTAGAGACAAAGGTTGCTACATCTCGTTTCATTCCTCGCCACCAGTATTGTCGTTTTAGATCCATATACATTTTTGTGCTTCCAGGATGAATAGCAAACTTTGAACGGTGAGCCTCATCTAGCACCGCATGCCTGAGATATGGATCCTCTGGAACAACTAATCTTCCTTTGTAAAGTAAAAATCCTTCTGGCTCAATCTGCCATCCATCCAGTTGTTCTCCATTTTGTATTTGCTCCCAAACCCTACGTAATCCTTCATCGTGCCATTGTCCTTGTTTTACTTTCTGAATTAACGTAGGAGTTGCTATCACATTGAATAGGAAAGCTCTCTCGTCATCTTCATAATATTGCAAGTTGAAGTCGGCGATGGTGACTCGTCTCCAATCTTCCAATGCTAAACTGGCTATACGTCCGTTGTTCTTACGACTTAGAGCATCTGCCACGGCATTTGCTTTTCCAGGATGATATTGGATACTAAAGTCATAGTCCACCATGTACTCAGTCCATCTTCGTTGCCTTAGATTGAGATCCTTTTGAGTAAACAAATATTTCAGACTTTGATGATCTGAATATAGCTCGAACTTTGCGCCATATAGATAACATCTCCAAATTTTGAGTGCGAAAACCACAGCAGCTAACTCAAGATCATGTGTGGGGTAGTTCCTCTCATGGGGTTTCAATTGGCGTGAGGCGTAGGCAACTACTCGTCCATGCTGCATTAACACACAACCCAAACCGTTTCCTGAGGCATCAGTGTATACTGTGTAAGGCTCCTCGTTGTTAGGTATGATTAGCACAGGTGCACTAGTGAGTCTTTGCTTCAGTTCCTCAAATGCTTCTTCACATTTATCATCCCACACGAACTTGACATTCTTCCTTGTGAGTTTTGTTAATGGAGAAGCAATCTTTGAAAAATTCTCTACGAAGCGTCGATAGTATCCAGCTAGTCCGAGGAAACTTCGAATCTCCGACACGTTCTTTGGTCGTTCCCAATTTAGCACTGCTTCAATTTTGGAGGGGTCCACTGAGATGCCTTCTTCAGAGACAACGTGTCCAAGGAACTTGACCTTCGTCATCCAGAAATCACATTTTTCTCTTTTTGCATAAAGACCATGTTCTCTCAACGTTTGTAGAGCGATCCTCAAATGCTCAGCATGTTCTTCTTCGTTTTTAGAATAGATCAAGATATCATCTATGAAGACAATGATAAATTGATCTAAGTACGGTCGAAAGACACGGTTCATCAAGTCCATGAAAGCCGCTGGTGCATTAGTCAACCCGAAAGGCATGACAAGAAACTCAAAATGACCGTAGCGAGTCCGAAAAGCTGTCTTTGGAATGTCCTCTTCTCTTATCTTCAGTTGGTGATATCCGGATCGTAAGTCAATCTTTGAGAAATAGCAAGATCCTCCTAACTGATCGAACAACTCATCAATTCGGGGTAGAGGGTACTTGTTCTTGATAGTCAATCGATTAAGCTGGCGATAATCGACACAGAGCCTCAACGATCCGTCATGTTTCTTCACAAAAAGTACTGGAGCTCCCCAAGGTGATGTACTTGGTCGAATAAATCCTTTTTCCAGTAATTCGTCCAACTGCTTCCTCAATTCCACTTTCTCAGCAGGTGCCATTCGATACGGAGCGATAGAAACAGGCGTTGCTCCTTGAGTTAGGTCGATGACAAACTCAATTTCTCTATTAGGCGGAAGTCCGGGCAATTCATCTGGAAAAACATCTGAAAATTCGTCCACCACAGGAGTGTGAGAGGATAGGTCACTCTTCTTTAGTTCTCCATTTGAAGCAAAGATCGTCCCAAGATTGGTGAAATTCCTTCGTCCTCCAATACAAGCCTTTAGCACCGGGGCTGGTGTCACTGTTCCTGTTTTTGCCTGAAATTCGACGACTTGTCCATTCTTGGTGAATAAAGAGACACGTTTCCTATGACAATCTACTATTGCCTGGTATTTAGTTAGCCAATCCATTCCTAAGATTACATCAAACTCTGTCATAGTTATTACATATAGGTCAGCCGATAGTTTATGTTCTCCTATAACAATACACACTGATTTACAAATTATGGATACTTCAGCTATCCCGCCCATTGGTGTACTAAGGGTTAATGATGAACTACATGTCTCAGTTTCTAATTGTAATACGGAAGCAAATAACATAGATATAAATGAATGAGTGGCACCAGTGTCAAATAATACATGAGCCCAAGAATGAGACACGTGAATCATACCGTCTACAACTGAGTGATCAGCCTGTTTTGCTTGTCCAGCTGTAGCCGTAATTGCATAAGCTTGTGCTGGTGCTTTTCCTTTATCACTTTTTCCTCGGTTTCCTTGGCTACTACTAGCCTTATTATTATTTCTCCCAGAAAAATATGGCCTTTGATTCATTGAGCCTTGTGAAGTCGGTTGGAAGTTCTGATTAGCATAAAAATTGGGACCCTGTGGCCGCTGTTGATAGTTGTACTGAGGCTGGAACCCTCGAGGTTGAGTTACTGAGACTTGGGAAGCTGGAGTGTTTTGCTGAGGCGCTCCACGATTTTGACTCCCTCCCCAAACAGTGGAGCCAAAATGACTTCCTTGTGGCCTTGGTGCAAAGGATGATTGTGTAGGGTGGTTAGGGCAATTTCTCCTCAGATGTCCCACTTGTCCACAGTTATGACAAGCATACGGTTGGAAACGACCACTACCAGAAGATCCACCACCAATAGTCACTCCACTATGCTGAATGACTTGCCCTTGTGACTTCTCTTTCTTACTTATTTTCCTTTGACGCCCACCAGAACCCTTATACTCTCCATAGGAGTTATTTAGTTCTGTCTCTGCCCGCTGTGCCGCAGCTACAAGATCAAGAAAATCTGTTGATGGAACAGCAGCTACCATTTGTCTGATTTTCGGCCTCAGGTTATTTCTAAATTTTTCGCATCTCGCCATTGGATCCGATACAGCCCCGGGATTGTAGCGAGACAATTCTATAAATCGAGCATGGTATTCAGCAACTGTTGTATCTCCCTGCACCAGGTTTTCAAATTCTCGCATCATTGCTTGCCTATGGCTCTGAGGAATATAGGTGTTGCGAAAAATGGTTTCGAACTGCTCCCATGTAAGATTCGGCACGTCATAGTCGTCTTTCTGAAGATCCCACCATTCTTCGGCTTTACCCTCAAATATATATGTTGAAAAGCTAACCCAATACTCCCGTGGAATCCTCAAGGTGTCCAACTTCTTTTTGACTGCCTTTAGCCATTGTTCTGCTATGACCGGGTTAGGTTCTCCACTAAATGTGGGTGGTTTCTGCTTCATAAACTCCTTCAACAGAGTTAGATGTCGTTGTTCGGGATCACGAACCTCCACAGGTCTTTGCACATTTTGTAATGCTTGAAGAATTTGTCCTAAATTATTTACTTCTGGTGCAGCTGGCGGGGATTGTGTTGCATGTTGTAGTTGCTCATCTTCTTGAGCTTGTTCCATCGGTTCCGGTTGCTCAACTTCTTGAGCATGTTCAACCGGTTGTGACAGCTCAGACGATTGCATTTGACGTCTTGGTGGCATAGTTTCTACTGGCTGCGAAAATTTAACTAGGATCAGTACCAAATGATGATGACATTAACACCTAACTTTAAAACCATTCCCAAAGATTAATTTTTAAGGTGGTGCTATACCCCCTAGTTTAATCGAACCTAGGCTCTGATACCAAAAATTCTGTAACACCCCTATGTGGGGGTTAACAGTTTTAAATAAGTAAAAATAATTTTAAATTTTATATTATTTAAATCAATTAAACAATGCCCATGGGTCTTTAAACAACAAGAAAAATAAAAATAAACGTTTTAAATACAAACCACAGTTTTTAGTGTAGCACCAAATATATATAATTACAGTCATCATCACCATAGTACAATTCCCAAATAACTTAACACAGCCATAAAAAAAATAATACAACTCTTACATGTTGTAGATAAGTTGTAATTAAACAGGGTCTTCTAACACGAAAACAGCAAGATTGTTTTCGCTTATTCCTCTTCAAATATGTTGCACTGAGTTCCACCTGAGATATGAAGATATGATAGGGATGAGCATCGACATGCCCAGTAGGGAAATCATGACTCACCTTATGGTTTATCCATTACCACATTAAAAACTGCATGGTTAGTAGGTTACATCATATTCCAGATTATGAGGTTTATTATGATCACATCTTATGGATACCGTAGTTAATCATTACCAAGTGTCATAATTACACATTTATACAAATATTACCAATCATCATTGTTCCTAGGTATCCATGTTAAATTGAGTATCACTCAACTCATCGAAACCCAAATGGGCGTACTTGATCACCCTATAAACATTTCAAGGGTGTTCCGGTGAGGGGACATCAAGCCCCGAGTCCTCACCAAATCGATTCCTGTACAGTGTGTTCTGGGACTTTCAACCCAAGGAAGCGTCATCACCTTCCCCCTATTTTTCCTTTTAGGGTATTCGTGCCCAAGGACGTAACCGTCGCCCTTTTTACATCTCACTATTCCTTTGTATTCAATTTATATTTATAGAGTCAATTTCCTAACCATGCTTCTCAATTTATAACATATGTCAAATCATTATATTTATCGCTATACAATATACATATTTTACAATATAAAACAATCAAATTTAATTTACCAAAACCTCACAAAAGATGAGTAATAGAATCCCTACCTTCAAAGCTTAACAACAAACTTTTATTCTCGGAATTAATCAACGTTAGCTCCACACATCCTTGACCCTAAGGCATGCATAAGGACAATTAAAACTAAAGCACAACGTATAATCACATTCATAAGTGAATTATGTGTAAACCCGTCTACTAGTGCCATTAAAGTATTTTTATGCAATTGTTCTTTAAATACCAAGTAAACAATTTTTATCTTAAACGCAATATAAAATACATACAAGCAATTTTTATGTTTTAGTCTCTAATAAGAATTCATAAATCATTTAGGGTAGTATTGGAAAGGTTGTAAGACATTAAGAGACTAGAAGGTGAGCAAAAATGGGGTTTTTGGTTCAAGTTAACAGCTAGTATACCATGGCAACTTGGTGGTATACTTTTGTAAAAAGGCGGGTTCACTATCTACAATTAACACACGGGTTAACAGGTGGTTTACTTAAGATAGACGGGTGGTTTATTACCACTGGCAGGTTTACTAGTTTCTAATCCGAAAATTGAAAAATTCATAGAAATTAAAATACAACTCCGATTTAGGGTCATGATAGCTCATTGGAAAGCTTAGGATGTCTACTTTTTAAATATGCAAACCAATTTACAAAATTCATTTTCATTTAACTCCAGAATTTTAAGAAATAGCCACTGCCCATAGAGGTATTATAAAGTTTATGGGATGTCAAATTTTTCTTTAACTTAAAGCATATTATCCTTGTTTAAAATCTCAAAACCATTCCAAAATATGCAACATTCATTATATAATCAGAATAAACATATTCTCATGAGTTTTATACCAAAATCATTATCAAATTATATCTCTAGCCTTTCTTGTAAATAATGATGAAAACATGCTTAAATTTGCTCTTTAAGCTCAAAACATTAGAACATCAATCTTAAAGTTATGGAAACCGGTTTTAAACATTCCTAACATGTTTCTAACATTGTTATCAAACCAAAATAAAAGTTGGTTGTGGGTTGTAACTCAAGACTCAAGTTTTTGTTCATAAATGTTTAAGGATGCATGTTAACTTAACTAGAAATTTGCATGAATTTTGAACACGAAAATTATGCATTAAACATGGAGAAAATACATACTAAAAACTAAGTTTAGATTAAAGAAAACCTACCTCAAAACTTCTTTGAAAAGCACCAAAGTTTGGGTTAACAATCAAGCTTGAATTAACTCTAAAACCGCCTCGATCATGGTTGGGAATTATAATTGTCTTGGCCACAAAGAGAGCTTTGTGCTCTATGTCTTTAGTTAGAAATTTGAAGTCAGAAAGGGAGAGAATGAGAACTAGAGAAGAAGGTAGTGATAGTTAAATAAAAAGATATCAAAATGCTTAAGAGGAATGGGATGTTTACGGGGAAAAGTTGTAAGAAGAAACAAAAGAGTCTTAAAGGAAAATATCATCTTGTCTCCCATGAAGATTCTTAGCAAATCATGCTAACATAATTGAGGGGACAATTGGAGTGAATTATAGAAGAAGATAAGGAAATAATTAAAGAGGTGGTTGAGAAAATATCTCCATGTCTTTTATGAATTGAGGGAAAATAATTCAATGTCCCCTTCGGATACCTTTAGCAAAATAAGAAGAAGGCTATATAATTGAGCAATAATTTAGGGAGACAAGATTGGTAGAAGTGTTGGTAAATTTTGAATGTTTCTTAGGAAGACTTGGTAAGAAAATACTAAAGTGGTATTTTTTTTTTTTAATGATCGTAAACAACTTAGTAATTTTAAATAGTCACATTTTATTCATTAAATTTTACAAAATCATGCCCGTTAAAAATACGGGTGTTACAGAGATCGTGCATATGATGGACAGATTCTGTGAAAGACATGAATCTTAAAGGTGATAGTCTAAATAATAAGATCCGCAATCGAGGGAAGAAAGTTGGGCGTTTTATTCATGTTAAGATTGTTATGTTGTCTACATCCCTAACAAGAGATGGCTTGTCTTGGTTATTGAAGTGGGACTCCGCGAGTAGAAATATTTGTATATTATCGTAAGCGACAATATATTAAATCAGGACAAAAGTTGAATTGATTTTATTAATAATTCTGTTTGTTTAAATCAATTCACTTTTGACCATCATATGTGTTATGTCTTAATCTTGAAAGGAATAATAGGCCCGTATTCTTGACTTGTATCTTTTGATGTACTAAAAGGTAACATCCTGATTTAATGATGGTACACATACCGACATGTTAGAGATATGACTCTTGATTGACGTAGACCCATTATTCATAAACATAGAATCCATAGCTCTTTTGTAGAAATAATGATATTCTCTTATAGGCATTATCCTATATTTGAAACACTAAAGCGCTCAACCATTTAAATATATAGGTGTAACCGAATAGTATACTATTTATGAATAGTAAGTATTTTAATGGTGAGATAATATAACATAAGATAAAAATAATCAGGAAGGTAAAACAGAATTTATCCTTAAGCTGATTATGAATATCCTATAGGGATATTACATATTATAATATGTCATGGATTATTAGCTCATTGGAGCTTTATAATTTTATATAGTTTGAGAGTGTAGCTCTAAGCTTTTAGTGGAGTAGTGTTAGAATTGATAATTGTAAAATATATGTATCTGGGATGTGTTATTTTATAATTATAGGAGCTTGATCTATATAAGTCCATCAAGTCTCCTTTGCTAGCTCATAATAAGTCCTGTAACAATACAGCATGTTTTTCTTACATATTAGTGACTTGTGTTAATTATTAGATTAGCTTAAATTCAATTAGAGCGGATTTAATAATTTATGTTAGTTTATTGGTTGAATTAATTTTGTGAATTAATTCAAGATAAACATGTTGAATTATTTAGATAATATTTTTATTTGATATGGGATTATCTGTATATTACTGTTTTAATCAGATAACTTCTTTATTGTTATTTGAATTAAAACTGAAGCTCTATCTAGAATTCCCTTGTGAAAATAAGATGTTATGAGATCTTTAAATTATCACTCGGTTAGTAGGCCGATACGGACAGTTCGACAGGCCGATGTAGTTAGTTTGGTAGGGCGACGGAGCTGGTTCGGTAGGCTGATCTCCCAGATTGGCATGCCAAACATGCGATAATCAGATTACTCATTTTTGATGCGTTTTTTATCAGAAGTTGATCCAGACTTGAATTTTAAAGCCTAATCTGATAAGGACCAACTTCAGATCCGACCACTATAAAAAGGAAACTCTTTTTCATTGTTCTATAGATCATTTGAGAAGCAAAGAGTGAGTACTCTAGTGAGAGAAACTCTGAAACTCCCAGAGAGCTATTATTCAACATCTTGAATCTTAACTCTTGGTTTTCTCAAGTGGTTGGAAAAAGAGTCAACAGATGATAGACTGTACGACATGCGACCACCCGTACTCCGATTGTGGATAAAAAATAGCAAAGAAGGCTGCTAGTTGGTTGAGGCTCTTCGGAAACTTTTTTCTCTTTTCAGTTTTTATGCAGCCTCGATATACAAAAAATGTACGTAAGATTTGTTATTACTTTATGTAGGTGGCATATCAAACTTGTTATTTAAAAAAGATTTTGATTTACAAAAAATTTAAAATTTCGCTTGGTACTATTTTTTAACACTCCATTCGAGGGTTAGAATGAAACTATGTGTTGACCTTTAATGGTGTGTTGTTGCATGGGTGCAAGCTCTATCAGTCCATCCCAAGCATTTCATTCATCCCGAGGATCTGAGGCTTTACATGGTAGTGGATGGGGCGCACGGAATACCTTGTCGAGAAATGATTGCCATGATGGAGCTTTAGATTGGCTTGTAATAGCTGCTTCTCGAGCACGACAGCCGAACAACTGCGAAGGTGGTCCTTGAAAATTACGCCGAGTACTCCCCATACAACATCAATCAATAATAATAATGCACCCAGTCAACAATAACAATATATAAAAGTCAATGTGCAAATCGCAAAAAAAAAAAAAAAAAAAAGAAAGAAAGACAAAGCGTTTCAATATATATTTTTTGAGTGTGAAACATTTCGTCACCTTGCTATGAAAGCGGAGACGTTTCTTTTTTCTGCCACCCCCTTGCTTTTTTTTCCCCCTCTTTTTTGGGTCACCGTTCCCCTGTTCTTGTAATTCTCCATTTTTTCGTTGTTGCTGGTTTTTTTTTTTTTTTTGGCTTCATAATTTTCTTTTCTTTTACATTTTTTTTTTGCTTTTTCTATTTTTTTTTATAATTTCATTTATTTTGTTTTGAAATGCTATATTTTTATTTGCTACTTTGCTTTTTTTTTTTTAATAGCCTCATTTGTTTTGTTTTAAAATACACAATCAAAATAACTTTTTCTTCTAATTTATCCCATTACGTAGTAATTTCTTTTGGGTATATCTGTGCTCATATATTTTGTCTAATGTGATTTTTATGACTATTGTTGTGCTGCTAATCTCCCCTTAAAATATAATTTTTCCTAAGATATGCTTTATTTAAATATCATTTTCTTTCTTATTTGCATCCCCAACTAAGTTTCTAGACATTTCGTCCTATTAAAATCTTTAGTGACAAAAGCATGTTATACTGATCCTTGCATGTTTTTTAATTCCCGTGTTAAAAAACTTAGCAAACTGAATATGTAGGTGCATGGCACATATTTTCAACTCTTAGTGTAGAAAATTCTATAATAGTTCCCTCAAAAATGTAAAACGGGGACTTTTTTGTTTTCTGTTTTTTAGTGCCTTTACTCTAGAGGAAAGTGTAAATATGTACGTGCATAGCACGACTAATTGAAAACTTGTTTTTTTGTCGCTAAATTGAATGAACACCAATTAAGAAAAAGAGAGAAAAGAGATCAATAAAATGTTAGCCTTTATTTTTTTTCTTTATATAATAGTAATTAAGGTTGTTCATGAAATACATAAGTCCGCTCGATCTGTCAATTCAAATGAATTTGATAGATTGGACTAGGTTGGAAAATGTTTTGGATCGGTAACGAAATGTTGAAATTGCTTACAAATTGAACACTTTTCAATTCGTGAATCAGAAATATATACATAGATGTATACATGCATATGTATTTATATATGACTCCAATTTGACTTGTATTGTTGTAATCGATTGAGTTATAATATGTTTATCATAGTTTCTAAAATAGAAAAAAAAAAATGAGCCTTCAATAATCTTAACTTTACTTTCAAAAAAAAAAGCCATAATTTTAAAGGCCCAATCTGTGAAATCTGTGGATTGTAATATGCACAATATGATAGTTTTGGATGAGATTAGATTGAGTTGAAAAATTATTAAATTGGTAATAGATTAAGATTTTTCTAATCTAATAGTTTTAGATTTATTCCAGAACCAAAATATCCAATCCATGAATATTCCTAATTATAATCTCAACAATGTGGGACTTCACCTTATCACATTCTCTTAGTATTTCTCTTCATTTCTCCGCTCGCGTCTCTTGTTTTCACGATGAAAATTAACTTTTTGTCCTCTCTCTATCCATTGATTTCCAAACAACAATTAAATTCCCTTAATAGATACATTTTTGCTTTTAAATTAAATAAACAGTGAAATCCCTTTGGATTATATGCACTACTTAAATATTATTATTAAACCAAAATTTCCTCCGACGCTCAAGCAACTTCTTAGATAAATATTCTGCTTAAATGAATAAATATGATAATTGGATAAATCACTCAAAAAACACTAATGACATCGGAAACCAGCAAGAACAGAGTTACAGAATCTCAAGACAATTGTATCCAAAATTAAACGCGTAATGTTTTCTTTTAAATCGAAGAAATTTTTAGCACATTAGAACTTAGGAGTTTAATTCTCCTATTAATTGGAGCGTTTTATTCTCGCTTTTATTACAATAAAAGCTTCACCTCTTAGGTGTTACATTTAATATTCAATTATTGAATGCTTTTAATCACCAAATGTATGTTATACGACTTGATGAGGCCTGGTGACCCTTGAGCTTTTGTCTTTGGTTGAGCATGTACACGGGAAATTATTACCGAGAATGTGCTTGAGAGGTTCACATCGGCCGAGCACATGTTCGGGAAGTTGGTTATGGACTCATGAGCTTAGTTGAGCTTAGTTGAGCTTGGTTGAGCATGGGCTCATATTTGAATTTTATTGCACCTTTTATTGACCAAAAAATACCAAAAATACCACTTCTACAGCATTGTTTTTAATCTTACCCCTTCTATGAAAAAGTTTAAAATATACTCTTTATATAAATAGTATAAAGATATAATTGATCACAAATATTTTTTATTAAGATTAGACAAATAATTGTTATTTTATGATATTTTGGTTTTTTTACCTAGAAGAAGTGATATGAATCAAAGAAAGAACGAATAATGTAGTAGAACACAATAATGATTATAAAGAAATGATATACTACCTCATTTACTCAAAATACGGGCCAACAATTACCTTCTTTTTTTAATTTTTTATGCCCAAAATTTAAATCTTTCTTCTCAACACGTATGAAGGTATCGTATCATATCAAGTCATAATATTTATTGCAATTTTCGTTTGAAATGCTCTTCCCGAGCGGTGATTTTAAATTGAAATTGTATAAAAAAGAAATAGATAGAGAAGAGAAAAAAATGAAGAAAGCCCAAAGTCAAAAAAAAAAAAAATTCAAGAAAGAAATGGAGAAAGAGAGATAAAGAATGTTAGAATAGATGAACTCAGATTTTTTTTTTAATCTAATTTTGATGTTTTATATAATGTTAAGCAATAACCTTATGTCCTGAAGTGCTTTTCTGACTAAGTTTATTAAATGGTGTCATTAGATAGACCCAATTTGAATTTTAAAAAAAATTGAAGAAGGTTAGATGCATTTTTATTTTAGTGGGTTAAGGCTATAAATTATAATCAAACATTGTATTTTTATTAAGCGGAAAACAATTAAAAGAGACCTTGCTCATCCTAGAATATCTCATAGTGTTTAATTTTTTATCTTTATCTTTATTTTTACGTATACAAAAGAGAGAGTGTAAGTTAGTGCCAAGTATTGATTCCTTCATTTTCTTTCATTTTGTTATTCTTTCCTTAATCTTCTTTTCTTCTATTTCTAATTCTTTTCTTCTATTTCTTTCTTTATCATTTTTTCCCTTTTCATTGTATTTTATTTTTTTTAATGAATGTACTGACCTTAAAAAACTTTTCTAAGATTATATCTGTATAAATGTGACCTTCGAACATTTATTCTCTTTTTTTATTATTATTTATGTTGTTATTCTCAAATCTTTTTCTATTTAAACACCTTTTTTTTTTTGCTGCAATCAATTGAGATATATTATCTTATTTGTAATTTGTAAGTACTATACAGTCTAATTTATCCCATGAATCTTGTTTCTAACCGTGGTCTATTCGAACATTTTCTTGACTATTTTAAAATAAGTAATAAATTAGGAAAAAAAACTAGAACATTAGAGAAAATATTATAAAAAATTTAATAAATTGACTACGCACGTGTAGGCCACGTGTCGATGACCCCATGTGTGATTGAGAACAATGGACTATGCTACAATCTTCCATTAAATAATAAATAATAATAATAATAAATATAAAAAAATATAAATCTTCCATGTTATTCCTTCCAAAGATCTTTTTATCTTTTTACACATAGGGTGTCCAGATTTCTCTCCCTAAAAGCCTTTGAGTCAGGATAATAACCAATTGAAGCGCATATATTAAATTAAGAGACATCGAGCACTGTCTGAGGACATGCTGCATTAGCTTCCATGGACCACATTGTGCCACGTCATCAGCACGATTGATCTCTAGTGTGCCACGTAATCAGCAACCAGACAGATTCCTTTCTCACGACAAATTGTAGCCTAAAACGCATTCAACACCCACCAAATAAAAAAGAGGTCACCTTTTGGCTTCTTGACTTGTGCCATAGAAAAGTGGGTTGGAAAGCAGAAAAGGAAAGGTTAGAATATTGGTAAAAAAAATGAAAAACCTATTAATTTCCAATTTACCTCTACCATTTATTTATTTATTTTTGTGCCTTAAATACCCACAACAAATAACTTATTTGACAAGAGACGGCCTTAATTTTTTCAATTATAAATAGTATAAAGCTTTCACATGTTAAAATGTAAAATTTTTATATACTACAGTAAAAATAATTTTAATCAATAATTTTAACTATCATGTCAAACAGCCTAAAAGCATTCACCTCATATCCTAAAATTGGGCAATTATGTTTCCAACTTGGCAAGGGGAGATATCAGTCCACATGACAATTATTGATGGTGAAACACTGCACTTTGGTGGGTAAAATTTAAACAATTTTTTATGCTGCCTCAATGCAATCAAAAAGACAAAATATATATTAATTTGTTCAAAATTCTCTTTCAACTCCATAATTGGAAGAAAAGTGGCTCTAAAGGCTCAACCTTTGGCATAGAGAAAAAGACAAGCACTAAAGCAATGAGAAAAAAAAAAGTCCTTTTTTTTTTCTTGGTTTGTTAGCATGAAAACAATGCTGGGCCAGTGAAGAAGGAGGATTTTTTCTTCCCCCTTTCCAAACAAAAGATATTATTGAGTCATTACCTTTTGTGAAAAGCAAATAAAAAGAAAGCCTAATGTCATTTTCTTGCATCATCCTCCCTTTAAAAGTCTTGATTTCACACCCAACCAATCATATTTTTTAGAATCCTTTCTCTTTCATATCCTTTGGCACAATTATCATAAAAATTTATCACAATAAATCCTCCTTTTCAATTTGATATTTAACTCAATAGGTGGTTGAGAAAGTTGCTTGTGATTTAAGCACATCATATTTATTTTAGGAAAAAAAAAGTGAAGATATTAAAGCTTGTGATTGTTTGCTATGAATAAAGTTTAGGATTTAAAGGAACTAGTATTGGTTTTGATTATATAGACACGTATGATTACTAGTGTTTAGCAAGAAATATCTTGTAATATATGTTTTAGTTGTGTTACCCCTTAAGCGATTAATATCGTGACAGTTTAATTCTTATTCTTTTATTTCATTAATCTTTAATTTTTATTTTAGCAATGTTGATCCTTGATTATAATATTAAAAATTGATTTTTAAAATTTAATGAATGTAATTAGATGTTCAACTCATTGCATTATAACTTTGAAATCTTACAAAAAGAGTCATGTGATGAGCAAAACATTATCTTCAATAGTGGTAACCCCAATAAAACTTTTTTTTTTTTGCAGTAATTATTTTAGTTTTCCGCCTTGAATTTGTGAAATTGCAATAATTATATATATTTTGTAAAAGAATTTTCAATCATACTCTAAATTTGGACTTTTAACGGACTAACGTTTCAAACTTAAAATGTTGAATAAAATCAATCACACTATCATATAAGTCCATAAATTTGTGGAGAAGTGAATTAGACTCAATTACAAGCTTAATTACTTAAAGTAATATAAAAAAAAAAAAGGAAAGATAAAGGACAAATAGTTAAAAAAACACTACTTGACTATTTATTTATTTTTAATTTTTGGTTCAATTCAATCTTGTTGGAAAAAATTTTGCTCGCAAATGCAATATCTTCAATACCCATGAACACACTTGCACCTTAGAAATTTTTGCACATAACGTAATCGTTCTGTAAAATTTCAGATTTTTATGTAATGAATGTGCAGCTTTCTCCGCTAAATTAAAAAAAAATTTGCCATCTATTTTATTGGTAGATATCCAAATCATTCCGAAGAATTAATAGGGTATTTGACAACTTTGGTTTGAACTCATAAGATCAAACAAAAAATTACAGCATGTAAAAGCTTTCCATTGTAGTATACTTATGTTTTACATTATAGCATATAAGAGCTTTATATTGTTTGAGTTTGAACTCGTGGATTCAAACTACAGTTGCAAGGTGATTATAAACTAATAGAAAAAGAAAGCAAAAAAAAAAAAAGTATCAGATTGTTACTTTTCAAAAAGTTCACCAAAATAATTGCAATTTGTTAGCTTTTAAAATACAATGTCAAAGGTTTAGAGCATCTCCAATGTCATGCCCAATTAGTATATAAATTTTACCATTTGCGTTGAAAAAACACTTTTGAATGTCATGTTATATTTGGTGCTAAATTTATTATATGCTAAGTTTTGGGTTGAATTTACCTTTTTATTTTTTTGAAAATAAAAATCATTATACATCGAAGTCATAAAGAGAATAACACAATAAAATGTAGTCATTTTTATTTTTCAACAAATGCAATTAAGAAAATAACACATTAAAAGGCTATCATTTTATTTATTTTTTTAACAAATATAACATTAAGGTTTACATTTACATTGAAAATGGTTTTAGGTTACTCAAAAGTTTAGGCTGTTTAGTGAAGGATCATGATCAAGTGACCATTTTATGCCACATCATAAATGGACAAAAAAAAAGGTATGAAAAAACCAGTTTAATTTTTTAAAATAAAATGACATAACATGATTGGTTAGAGTCATTGAAAACACCAAAAGTTGGACAAGCATATAGCTTTGGACCGTATAATTATTTTTAATATGTTTTGTCTGATTTTAAGAAGAGGCTTTGTTTGTTCAACCCTTTAACCAAAAGAAGATGGGGTTTTGTTAATGTGCCATGTGAGTGGAAAATAATAACATGACATATACGTATTTGCTTAGGGCAGTTGTGGATAAACTTGTGAACATAAATTGACAGATGGTAAGCACAAAGGGTTAATCACACTCCATCTATTGGCTTTGTTGACTCAATTGAAGGACTATTGTCTGTTTGCAGCTTGCTTGCTTTGCATTGATTTTTCCATGTGAAAATGTGACCAAACAATTTAAGTCCGCTTTTGTGGAATTTATTTCATGGCGATCATTTTTTAACCACATAGGTTTCATCAACGTAGCTACGATGATTAATATATGTTTAATAAATTCTATTTGTCCGTTTAATACTTTAGTTTCAGTTCATCAGTTTTAATTATAAACATTGTAAAACTTTCAACAATTGCAACAAAAAATAAAGAGTTATTATAATATAAAACTCTCATATGGTATAATTCTTCAATTTAAAACTTTACTTACAACTGAAGTGTTAAACAATCTATATATATTGTCAAGCCGCCTTAAGTTCATGCAATTTTTTTCCTTTTTTATATTTTGTTTATTAAGTGCTTTCTAATTTGTAAAGGACAATAGGATGGGGTTAAAGATCAATATACTAAAGGGTAAAATCTAATTTTGTGATTTTATTCTTTTTAACTAAAAAAAAGGAAAAACAGAAAAGAAGGAAATAAAAAAAAAACATAATTTACATCATAAGCCCAATCAAGTGAAGGAGATAGTTGGCACTAGCAAAATCAACAAAAAATGAGTGGTTGGATATTTTTATAAAATGGACCAATTTGGTTTATTGGAAATATGGAATCACCATCATTCTTGTGGTTTTGGTATACACATTCATCATTTGTAAAATATTACAGAAAACATTAAAATAGTATTTTTTTTTGTTGACTTTGATAGCAAGACCAAATAACATATAATTGCTCTCTCCTTCCACACAAAAATTTTCCTTACAGAAAATTTACTTTTTGAGGTTTTGGACATTTTTCTTTTCTACACATTGAAACCAAATAAGCTCTTAAATTAATGAAGAAGTCAGCAAAGATGTCCTTGACATTGAAAGAAATTTCGATGAGAGTGAAACTCTATAACCATAATGGAAATTTCCAATGGCGAAAATAATATCATTTCACCCCACCTCATTCAAACAAGATTTAATATATATATATATATATATAAAAAATTCATCATCAAGAAATATCTAAAAAAGAACATGAGAAATTGAAAAAAGAAAATAACCTGCGGATGAGGAGGTCATGTTTCAATGATAATATGGTAGAAAATTCATAGTGCATAAAAAAGTTTATTAATAAGACACAAATTTTGACTCTTCACATGCACCATACTGAAATTAAATAAAAAATAGAATAAAGTTATTTTTTATCCTACCTAAAAAAATTCTCCATAATATTGTGCATATATTAATAATTTATCTTTGTCCCAAAAAAAAAAAAAAAACAAAGCTATTTTCTCAGCAAAAATTGGAAAACAGAGATGCCATTCTTCGCAAAAATTGGACCAATAATTTGGAATATGCTACCAAACGGAATGTATGACCAACATCAGGAAAAAATATAATATTTAACTTACCAACTAATTTTCAGCCACGCTTTCATAAAAATAAGAAAAAAAATAAAAATTGAAAAATTATAAAAATCTCATATTAAAAGAATCTAACAATACTCTCTCTCTAAAAAAACCAGAGCATCCCATTTTTCCTCCCAAACATATTCTCAAGAATCTTCTCTTCCTCTATTTCTTTCTTGCTCACTGTTACTTTCAGGGCTCTTTCTCACAAAACCAAGAAAACTAAGGGAAAAAACACAAAACAATCTCTTCATCATCGTCTTCTTCATTAGCATGTGTGTGAAGGAAGCAGAGCAGGTAGGGGAAGAAATGGTAAACCATGGTAATAACGGCAAAAACGACAAAAACGACAACAACAACAACCAGAAGCAGAGGCCTTTGCCGTACGACATGAGGAATACCCAGATGCAGAATTGGGATGACGAATCTCCTGTATTCAGTTCTAGTAACAGGAACTTCTTTGGAAATTCAGTTCCTGTAAGTTTTTTTTTTTTTTTTTTAATTTTAGCTTTGTGGGGTACTTTTCAATTTTCCATTTCTTGAGACCCATTTAGCTAAAATGCAGTTCGGAGTTCTTTCTTTTGTTTTATCAGTTCTATATTTGCTGTAATAACCTTCAGTTAAGATTTTCTCTGGAATCGTGTTTTCTTTACTCTTATTTATTGTGCTTCTTTTTTCTTTTTTTTTTTTAGTTCCATGAAAAATGTGTTTTTTTTTCAAATAAAATTTCTTTTATTGGTGACTTTGAAGGTGGTAGCACTGCTTTTATTGATTAAAAGCATTGACTACAAACCTTGAGTGTAGTCTGAATATTGAGGGATTTCATTTATTTTTTTTTTTTTTTTCTGGTAGAGGATTGATTTGATTGAATTTTCCCAAAGATCATAATGTAAGAACTTTTGACTCTTGTTACTTTATGATTAGCAAATTCAAGAAATTGTACAATATTAATGAATGCTAATCTTGGTTCAACCAATTTTGTCCCTTCATGTAAGGGAATCTTGAACAAACTTATCAAGTAATAGACGTAACTGAACCCCCATTAAGTGTCAACTCGATTATTCCAAGAATCTAGTCCAAAGTTCTGTCGTATTGTCATGTATCTCTTTCCTCAGATAGAGTTGGCTTTCACTATGCTTTGCAATTTTTTGGGCCTTTATTGGAAATTTGTACCCTACTTTAGTTTATCCTTGCTATTTTTAGTTACTTTATTGATTTTCCTCCACTTTTATTCAATCCCATGTTATATATATATATATATATATGGCTCTTTTTTTTTTTTGCAGCTGGAGAGCATTTGTGAGGATAGAGTGGTTGTTGATAGACAAAGCCAGTTACACTTTGTCCCCGTGCTTAGGTCCGGAGAGTGGTCTGACATTGGGGGTCGTCCCCATATGGAGGATACTCACATTTGCATTAAGGACATGGCTGAGAAGTTTGGCTTTAATCTGCTTAATAAGGAAGCTGTCTCCTTTTATGGGGTAAATATTCTTACTTCTTATTTTGATTTCAGCACATTGAATCATCTTGAAGGTTTCATGGTTAATCACTTTGTTGTGAGAATGAAGACTGAAGATTCCACCCCGTGACAAAAAATTGTTTTTTTAATGAAAACTTCCCAAGTACAAGTTACCTACCTGGGAACACAATTTTCAAGCACTATCATTCCTTCTCTTTTAATTCCTAAACTTTGTTGGATGCTATGAACAAATGAAGGCTTTGTCTTAGAATCTCATAGAAGCTGCTTTTGTACAATAACTAATCATATTGAAGAATTGTAAGGCCTCGGTTACAAATTTTCCCATTGTTTCCATTACCTAAGTTATTTAACTTTTGAGTTAAGAGGGCATCTATGTTTTGTCTAAAGGTTAATCAAAGATCAGTTTACTGTACTGTGGGCATAAAATTTGAAGTTCCACTGTCATGTCAGGGAAGATGGATTGACCATTGAATATGTGAGCATTCAGTTTGACCCCTTGAAAGAAAGCCCCTCTTTGTCCCAAAGTAATATAAATCAGCATGAATAGCAAATCATTTTCATTTAATAGTCAATAGTGTTAACTACAAGTGGTTTGTATAATAGGTATTTGATGGACATGGAGGGAAGGCTGCAGCACAATTTGTTCGTGACCATTTGCCAAGAGTCATCGTCGAGGATGCTGACTTTCCGCAAGAGCTTGAGAAGGTGGTAACGAGGTCGTTTATGGAGACTGATGCTGCGTTTGCAAGATCATGCTCTCTTGAATCTTCCCTCTCTTCTGGCACAACTGCACTAACTGCAATGATTTTTGGGAGGTGAGGGCATCTCTTATTCTCCATGATCTGGAGGAAATGTGCAGCTTGTTTTGGCTAGATCCTTTTTTTCGTTGTTCTGCTCTCTTCAAAATATGCGGTTATTTTGAACAGATCTTTGCTCGTGGCAAATGCTGGGGATTGTCGGGCAGTGTTGTCCCGATGTGGACGCGCTACAGAAATGTCCAGCGATCATAGACCCAGCTGCGAAAAAGAAAGGACACGGGTTGAGTCTCTTGGGGGATATATTGATGATGAAGATTATTTGAACGGCCAGCTAGGAGTCACGCGTGCATTAGGCGATTGGCACCTCGAAGGAATGAAGGAGGTGGGGGACAAAGGAGGACCGCTGAGTGCAGAACCAGAACTTAAATTGATAACACTTGGTAAAGACGACGAGTTTTTAATAATTGGCAGTGACGGTATATGGGACGTCTTCAGCAGGCAAAATGCAGTGGATTTTGCTCGACGGAGACTTCAGGAACACAACGATGTGAAACTCTGTTGCAAGCAAATAGTGGAGGAGGCAATAAAGCGGGGAGCGACTGACAATTTGACAGCTGTGATGGTGAGTTTTCACTTGGAGCCGCCTCCGCATGTGGTGGTGGAAAGGCCTAGATTCAGAAGAAGCATATCCACTGAGGGACTTCACAATCTCAAATGCCTGCTTGAAGGATAGAATTTATACCTTTTATCTTCTGGCTGATCTTTTCCACCGACCTGCCGATTGCAGAATCAGTCAACTATAGAACCCAGCTGATTCATCAGAATTCTGTTGTTGTTCCTATTTATGATTCATCTACAAAGAGAAACAACAAATACATTTGAATTACTGAATTTTAAGATAAAACCCTTGTAATAGTTCCTTTTCTTTCTTCTTTTGCCACTCAGTTGTTCAGCAATAAGAGAGGTCTTAAGATGATGAGGAACTGTTTTCTACATCTGCCAATCTGCAGCAGGCAGGAACTGTAAATTCATTGTTCGAGCATTGTAATATCAGTTCTTCAATAAATATGCTCACCTGTTCATACTTTATTTGCTAGTCACCATTTTCATTGGATTTAGTAACAACTGTTTCTCGGTTAAACGCGGTACTTTACTCCATTTTAGTTAAAAGGAGGACATGAAACTACAATTCTTCAACTATTAACAAAGTCTAAAGGAGAGTTCCTATATCTTCTTACTACATTATTTATTGTTGATGAAGTATTAATTTTTGGTAATTAACTTAGAAGGACCAATCGAGTCTTCTCTGGAAATTTTGACTAGTGTATTCCTTTCCAAATCATTTCGAGTAAATAGAGAGAACTGTGGGGCAAGTTCCATACATAGAAAGATATAAAAATAATGCAAAGAATTTGGAAGCCAAGGTTAGGACGAAAGAAAAGAGAAGAAAACACCAATTGTTCATCAAATTTATACATTAATGGCTTTGTACGTGTATATAATTCTAACAATATATGAATAAAGAATGAGATGCGACATTACAAGACGTAAGCTGGTGTGTATAAATGAAGCCTTAAAAAAATGCCTATATCAATAAGTGTCTACGCTAATTCCAAAACCATTTCCCCTCGCTCATCTTCCCTTTAATCTCAGTTCTAGCAACTTGAATCAAGAATAAACTTGCAAAGAAAGCCGAAAGAATAAGCATTAGAAAAACGCTGTTCCATCCCTTTGTGGAAATATAACCGGCCAAAAGTGGCCCAACAGCTGCCCCAACGGAACCAGTACCGTCTATGATTGCGGTCACAGTAGCTAATGCACGAGAGTTTCCTTTGATCATAGACTGAGTACCAAGATCAGCAGCAACAGCTGTGGTAATGAGTGCATATGGGCCATTTACAAGCAACCCAGAAAGTAACATCAAAAATATATTGGCAAACATATTGAGGCTTCCATAAACCCGGTAGAAAACAAGGGCTGGAATTGATAGTAACAAAAATACAATTGACGTAACGGCACGGGCGTCAATTATATCAGAAACGAACCCTGCCAAAATCCCTCCAAAGACTCCTCCTATATCAAAGATTGTCGAGAGGATCCCCGCAGCTTTGTCAGACAAATGCACACCCGCAACAGCTGCAATAATGACATACAAAACCTTCAGTCAATACAAAACTTAGCACCCATGAAATTATCTGGCTTTCACTAGTTAGCATTTTCTAGTTATTCATGACAAATATGAATTATTCCATTGGGCATTTGTTCACAGCAAAATGTTCAGTGCACATAAACCTCAGTATCAAGAAAATTAACTGGCTTCGACAACCTAGCATTTTTATAGTAGTCCATCACAGAATGAAATGCCCACAAATTGGCCACGTGTATAGAAGAACTTTAAATGCATAAGCAACTTAGTATTAGAAATAATAATGATGACTAGCATTATCATTTATAATTATAGTATCTCATGACGCGAGTACTTAATTGCCCGATTTGAACACTTGAATAGAGATTTGCATCATTGTCATGTCCAACAAGTTTCATACGATAAAAGAAACTGTCAAGTCAAGTACCTGTGTGCCTTATGTAGAAGGGTAACCAGTAAAGAAAAGTGTACGCTACCAACTTGGAAAAGAAGAGACAGAAAGCAAATGGCGCCACGCCGGGCAGCCTCCACGCCTCGAAGAACCCTATTGCAGCTAAAGCACCAGAACTATTCTTATCGTTAAGAGAATCAGAACCATTCTTAGTCTGAAGAAGCCCGGCTTCCTCTGACTCCACCACTTTCTCCTCAGAATCCCCCACATTACCATTTCCCAGTTCCACTTGCACATCCATCTCAATCTCCTTACCAGGAGGCTCAAACCCCAAATCATCAGGACTCACAACAAGGAACAAAAACACCAAAACCCCCACCAAAATCACCAACACTCCAGGCACCAAAAAGGACCAACCCCACCCAAATTCCAACACCCCTGACGCCACAACAGAACCGACAATGTTACCGACCGAGGTATGCGAATTCCACACCCCCATGATCAACCCCCTCTTCGATTTCCCAAACCAGTTCCCCACAACTGCCACCACACAAGGCCACCCAATTGACTGAAAAATACCACAAACAACTTGGACAGCCACAAAGAACCACAAAACATGAACACCAAACCAATATCCCAGACCAAAAATTATAGTCAAAATGCCACTGCCCACCATTCCAAACACAAGAAACGGCCTCAGATCGATCCGGTCGCCGACCTGGCCAGCGAAGTACATTCCGATAGAATACGCCGAGAGAAAGGCGAGATCAAGCTCGCCTAGCCGGTGAGTTCCCTCAGGACCATTGAACGGAGCCCATCCAGCTTCGATCAAGTTCGAATCGGACTCAATTGCGGACGAATTCGAGCTGATCTTGGGTCCGAGCACGCTCTTGACAATGCTGGGAGGTTTTCTAGAAGCGTGAAAGGAGGCATAAGCAAGGAAAGTAAGGATTAGAGCGGAGGTTTGGTGGAAAGCTAGGGTTTTGTTTGGGGGTTTTAAGCTCGGAAGAAAGTTCAGGCCTGGAGCGAGATTTTGAGCTCTGGATTGCATTGTACTCGGGACAAAGATTGTAACTTTGTTTGTCAGTGAATTCACCGACTGTTTGTCTAAATAAGAGAACTTTACAAGACCCTAACCCTAGAAAAAATTGCAGAGCACGGGAGAAAGAATCAATGGGTTGTCGGGCAGTTTGGGGATTTTTCTTCTGTTCAAAGTAATCGAAAGCATAAATTAACAATATTTAAAAAAAATCAAAAAATAGAAGAAGAACAAAATGAGGAATTTGGGGCAAACCAAAGCAGGTTGATGAAAACTGATTATTGCTAAAGTCAAATTCGATGTCTGATTTCCTTCCTCAGAAAACGATCACCAACTGAAATTTTCCCACGTTATACCTTCCCAACTCCCAAGTTCCACGTAGATGTAAATATCCATGAAAATTTAGAAATTTAGGTGAAAATTTTAAAAATTTCAAGGTATTAAGGGCCTGTTTGTTTCGATACTTGAATCACGGTTTGAATTATTTTACTACAGTATTTTCTCTCGTAAAAATTTAAATATTAATTCAAATACTCTATTCAAATACTCGAACCAAACGAACCGTAAAATACTTTTTACTGTAATATCAATTTTGATAAAATATTAAAAAAATATCAAAAGGTTTAATATCGTTTTATACCTAAGTAGTTGATGATTTGGTTGAATTTAAATGAATTGTAATAGAAAATAATTGTTTGTTTGATCTACTTTGAAATAAAAATAATTATTTGTTAAAAAAAGTTTAAAAATATAAGAATTGTCGTTCTATTGAAATAGGATAGTATTTTAATTGGTATATCAAACTGCGTAATTTATAATTAAGTTCTCTTTTTCTGAGATTGATACATTTTTCTCTTCATATTTTCTGCCTAGTTTTTCTAACCTTCTTCCTTTTTAAATATTTCTCTTAACTCTCTTTATCCATCTCTTTCTTTTTATTGTACTCTTTTATTTATTTATTTTTTCATTTTCTCTCTATTGTATCTCTTTATTTTCTCTCTTGTTGCTTTTTGTTTTTTCCTCTTTCAGTCTTTGGCTTCTTTCTTGACATTGTTAATTACCTATGATTCTTTTTAATCTCTTTTTTTCCTTAATTAAAAGTTTGAGTAAAACATCGAAAAATCCTATATTACTTTATCATGTTCAAAGTACATTTCATATGACGAATTATGTCTGTATGTCTCTCTCATTTCCTTTAATGAACATGAATAATTGGACCATTGCTGTCACAAAATAGCAAATTTGTGGCGAATTGTATTAAACTTAAATGTTATTGATCATAGTGTAATCCTCGAAACTGTTTATAAAAATCAATGAAGTCTTGTTTGATAAAGGTGGTTTTAACCAACTTTTTAATTAGGAACAACATAAAGCTCTCACATGCTACAATAAAAGAAAAAAAATTGCTACAGTATAAAAATCTCATATGCTACAATGTTTACAGTTCTAACCAATAGTTTTAACCACCATGTCAAACACCTTAGTAATCAATGTATAAGCTATTGAGAGCCTATATCGAAAAAGAGAAATATTTGTTATTCACATATAAAATAAATTAGATTATTGGTGATAAAAATGCAAAACGAAAATCAGCATGAACAAGCAAACTATATAATTAAAGTACATCCTCATGCATTAGGAATGAAGAAGCGGAAAAAAAAAAAAAAGAATGCTCTACTTAATTACATAGAGATAGATAAAAGTATAGACAAGCCTAATTACATAGAGATTGATAACAGTATAGACAAGCAAAAAATGAATAAATAAATAAAAATAAAAAAGTATATTAGTGAAGCTGTCAGCGCATTCAGGGATGCAGACGCGAAGGCAAAAAAAAAAGAATGTGCACGATTTTTTAAAAGCTGCAAATCATGTTTTAAGCACAAATTAGCAAGCAGTGCATTCTAATAGCATGTTCGGCAAAAAGTAATCTTAATTATAATCTCAATATAAACAATATAAAATTCTTATATATTACAATAAAAAAATTATTATAATATAAAATTTTTATATATTATAATAAAAATAATTTTAATTAATAATTTTAACTGTCACATCAAATATATTATAAATTTCATCGGTTTCAATAGCTTCTTTTTACAACAGCTGGCTTCTACTTTTATTTGAAAAAGGCAATAAAGTCCCTAATTGACGTAATAGAAAAAAGTGTTAAACAATAGTTGAAACTAATTGATTTTAATTAATAAATAATAAATTTTTTTTATATATTATATTAAAAAATAAATAATTATTAAAATATAAAAACTTTTATATTTAACAATATTTTTAATTAAAATTAATTTTAATCAATAATTTTAATCATATTTTTTAAACACCTTATAAATCTTAAGGTACGTTTATTTCGTGGTTTGAATCACAATTTAAATCATTTTATTACAATATTTTTTCTCATAAAAATTTAAATCTTTATTCAAATATTTTATTTAAATATTCAAACAAAACCGGCTTTTAAAAAATCCTCATGATTCTGGCGTGACAATTTGGGTCACTTCCAGTTGCTGGTCTCCATGTTTCACATCAAAGATTTATCTGATGTGGATTTTATGTCATTTTCGTCTTTGTATTTTTCAAAGCAATTGTTTGTTTGCGTCTTCGCCTCTCGTTTTAATTACAAGTTATACATTCCTTTTTAATTTTTTTTCTCTTTTAGGTTTTTTTTTTTCCTTCGTTTTGTCCTAAAATCTTCATACCCGGCCAAGCTTGAGTCTAATTAGATGAATTGTTGTTGTTGTTGTTGTTTTTTTTTTTTTTTTTTTTTATGGTTTCTGGTGTTAATTTGTTGATTGCTCTTCTCTTTTATGAACCTTACACATTCAAATTGCAAGTCTGATTGGCTGAGCGGAGAAGAGAGGCGGGTTCTTCGATGGATTTTAATAGAAAGAAAATTTTACAAATTTCCTATTTTCCCCTCATTTGTTGCACATATGTTGTTGCATGTGTCAATTTTTTTGACCAAGTTATCAAAAGGACCAGTGATGTAACATATTTTGAAGCTTAAGGTATAAATTATAAAAATTTTTAGTTTAAGGACTAATTTTCCAAACACATAAAGCTATGTGGGTCCCTCGTCGCTTGCAAGTGTATATGATCGTAAGTAATAAAGTATACCAGAGTACGAATATTGTTTTTATGTGGATTGTGGTCAATTCTAATTAAGTATCAAATTTAGATTAATTTTGAAATTATTTGGACAACTGAAATTAAAATAAAAAAAAAACTAAAATAAAAAATAAACGATAGTACAAACAGATCTAGAGGCTATTTCAGTAAGTTTCCATTCTAGTCCGTAATTGTCTAGGTTATTAACAAATTAATCTTTTCGATTTATTGGCATAGAATACTCATGTATCTCAATTTTTCTTTTCTAAGTACTCAATTGAATAATACCCGAAATAATTAATTCTAATATCTTATTCAAAATCAATTAATAACGGTTCATTAAGCACATTCTATTAATTGGCCACAAAGAAAATTATAAATCTTAGGTCTCCCAACTCTACAATTCTCTTGGTTGCATGTCCTAAACCCACATTTTGAATCCTCCATTCGCAAGTATTAATCCTAAATGCAAAGTTAACTAATTGGTGATCAAGTAATTGGAGGTATTAAACTCAAGGAAACACAAATAAATGAAAAATAGAAATCACTTGCATTATTCCAAAACAATAAACCGAACACAATCTCAACTTAGGTCCATAGCCTCTATACTAAGAGACTTAGCTACATATAATCACAAATAAAATTAAGCAACACTAATAATCAAACTTTTTAGATTATACAAAAATTTAGAAAAAGAAAATGAGAAAGAAATCACTAAAATGGAGTTATCACAAGCTCTAAAACTATCTCCCCAATCTTCTTCTTTCTCTTCTTTAAAGCTCTATAATACTAGGGGTGGCAAAACGAGTTGGCGGGTCGGGTTCGTGTCAGGTTGGAGTTAATTTTTACAAAATTAGGTCGACACTAACCCGACCCGTGACACGGGTTGACACGAACACGACCCGTGTCAACCCGTTTCTTATGCACAGTGTTAAAAAATAATAACTCTTGACCCGATTTTAACCCGTAATCCGATTATGACCCGCAACCCGCCTTTAACTCGCCCACATTAATATATATAATATTAAAAAAATAAAATTAGAAGAGTTTCATACCACTTCAACAAGAAGATGAGTGATAAGAGAGGTAGGGTTTGATATTTTAAGAGCTTATATTATATATGAAATAATATTAATTTTTAAAAAGTTAATTAATTAAACACGGGTCAGAAACGAGTCATTTTAATGTCAGACGGGTTGACCCGAACACGACCCGTTTTTTGACGGGTCAGTTTTGAGTCGACACTAAAATGACCCATGGTCAAATTTTCCGACACTAACCCGCAAAAAAACGTGTCGGATTCGTGTCGTATCGTCGTGTCGCAACCCATATTGTCGGCCCTAATAATACCCTCTTAAATGATGTCTACAAGATGAAAAATAAAATTTCTAAATCTGAAATTAAAAATCAAATCCTAAAACTAAAAACAATAATAAATTTAAATTTTTATTTGTTTTTTTTCATTTCGTTTTTTTTTTTCATTTGCTTGGGATCAGCTCTATCCCATAAAAATGGGGTTTTCCCTCCGGTCTTGTGCTCTAAGAATGGAGCTCATTCTCCCAAAATATAGGCTCCCCATCCATCTCACGCCCAGCAATAGAGAAACAAAAACAGGATGCAGCGTGGTCTAAAGCTTGCCAACACGTGGCGGATTTTGGTTCAGCGCTGGGCAAGTACGCGCGATGTGACAAGACGAAACTTGGCCAGTTTGGGGGGGCGCATGGGGGTAAAGTTGAGATGCGAAATATTCGTTATTCACATGAATACTTAGACAGGGGCTGTTTGGTTCCTTTTCAAAAGTGTTTTCTTATTTTCAAAAATACAAAAAATGAAAATAATTTTGAAACTATATTTGGTAGTGCTTTAGGCCTAATTTTTTTTAAACAATTCTTGAAATTTGTGAAAAAGTGAGCAAATATGAAAAAAAAAAACATGTTTTCTATGTTTTTCAATCTATCTTTATCTCTCTCTCTTTCTTCAACCCGAAATCCTGCCCCTTCTTCCTCTTCCTTCTCTGCCCATCTCGCCGCGACCCAAGTGACCCACGGAGCCCTTCTTGCCACCCCTTCCTCACTGAAGCAGCTTGCCTTGTCGGAGCCCGACCTATTCGCGATGGAAGTCTCAGCTTGGATCTCGACGGGAAGCTCATTGTCTGCGGTGGAATTGGGTTCGTCGAGAATGGGGACGAGGGTCCATCCGGGGTGGAACTAGGTTCGTTCGGGGGAGTGAGGGTCCGTCGAGGGTGGAACTAGGCTTGTTGGGAGTAGGGTCGAGGGTCTGTCATGGGTGGAACTAGGTTCGTCAGGCGGGGGGGTGGTAGGCGGAGCTAGTCGACGTGAGGCTGGGTCGGTGAAGGTGTGGCTACGACGTCGGGATGTCAGATGCTGTTGGGGGTGGACTTGGGTTCGTCAGGTTGGCCATCACCAATGTCTCTCCTCACCGGAGGAAAGGAAGATGAAGAGGATTTCCTCTTCCTTTTGTTGAATTAATAAAAAAAAATAATATGTTAATAATTAGCTTTTTAAAAATTAAGTTTGGGTTTTATTTATATTAATAATTTTTTATTAAAAAATAATTGTTTTTAAAAATATATCAATATATACAACTAAACATCAAAAGCAGTCTTAACACACTTTTCAATATATTTTCATTTTCAACTTTTTCCAAAAACAAAAAATAAAATAAAAATACTACCAAACGAGCCCTCTATTTTCATAGATTTATCAGTCCCATGCAAAAAAGCCTTAAAATTTCTCAATTCTCTTATCAACCTTTATTTCCATCGAGTATTATCTCGATTTTTTTTCTAATCATTGATTATTAATTATCTCAATTAATAATCAATATCTTTTTATTTATTCAACATAAACCTAAAAAAAAATATTGGTATAGGTAGAAATACAGATACTTCAATTTTACATCATTTTAGAAAAAATATATCGATATTGATAGAAATTTCAATACAAATTATAGATTTTGTATATTAAATATATATCTAATACTTTAAGATATAATAAACATTAAAAAATTAAACATCATTTACGTAATAAATTTCATATATGTAATAGGTTGTTTGGTGTCTCGATTGAAACTATTAGTTCCAACCAACAAACAGTATAAGGCTCTTAACAACTATAGAAAAAAAAAGTTCTACAGTATAAAGCTCTTACATCTTATAGTTTTCAAACTAACGTTTTCAGTCCCAACTGTTCTTCCAAACACCCTATAAAATTTGTCAATACAAAAGAAAATTTCGTGAAACTTAAATATGGTTGAGATTCTATCTTGATTCAAACAATATATTAATGTCTTGACATATTATTTAAGTGTTGAATATAGTAATGAATATGTCACATAAAAAGTTTATTGACTTCTTCCCACTGTATTTCTATGCATGAGCTACAATGAACTCTCTCAATTGTTTGCATGAGATGGTAGCAGTTTGCTTAGATGAAGATGATTAAAAAATTCCACAACCATCATAGTTTTGAAAGTCTTAATTATATGGATGATAAGCATTATGAGCCTCGTTGAAGGAGCTGCTATCATTGGATCCCAAATTTATTAATTGTAAATGTGTATTAGACAAACACTCATTGATTAAAAGTATAAAATAGTGATAGATTATTTAAAGGGAAAAATTCATTAAATTTTGTAATTTTCAATATTATCAAAATCTGATCAAAATTTCATCAATATACATCATAATTTTTCACAAAATACACTCTAAATTTTTTTATATTGATATTTATCGATATTTTAATGATATTTTGTTGAAATCGATATTACGGTAAAAAGATATTTTGGTACCTTGAAAAAACCAAAATTTTTTATATTTCACTGATATATGCGTCCTTGCATAAACCTACTTGTTAAAATCTGAAATTGGCTTAGTAAACATAATCGACCATCCCTGTTGCCTTAGGAAACCTTGGCCCATATTTTAGGTAAGTGGAGTGACATTCAAAGGTTTATGAGAAAAATATACAGAACCCCCCAACCCCCCCCACCCCCCTAAAAAAAAAAAAGAAAAAAGAAAAATATACAGTTTATTAAAACTATCCTCTTACTTTTATCTTTTCAAAACTACTCTTTTTCTTATTTTATTTTTTAAAATACTAATTGCTTCTTTACTATATTGCCCACTATAATTCATTTTCAAAAATCAAACCCTATGTTTATGTATATGCCTCTCTCTCCCTCTGCCTTCCGCCCTCTCTCTCTTTAGCATTCTTTCTCTCCCTCCTCTCTTTCTGTCATGCCCCGGGGTACGGGAGGTGACGTAGTGGATTATTTAAATTAATTAAATAAGAATTTAATTAAAACCAATGGTTTAAGGATCAATTTAAGTGAGAAATAAGAAGGTTTCAACCACATTTTTATAAAAGGATTTATAAATATTAAGCAAATAATAAAATAAATAAAGAACCGCGAGTATAGGTCCCACAGGCCCACAATTTGTGCACACACATGGTACTGACAATATCATAAATACAATTATAGTCCAAGATACAAATAAAGTTAAATCTTACATGCCTTGATTAAATAATACAAAATATAAATTAATCCTTCTATTGCTCCTGAGTTCGGTTCGAAGAATCCTCTCTAAACCTAAATGGGAAACCACCTAGAGGGGGAAATTTAAAACAATAAAACGTGAGCGAAAGACTCAATAGGACTATGTTTTATAAAATAATTTAACTTAGAGAAACATTTCATTGACAGGAGTGCTCAAAAGGAAACCTTAAATAAATAAATAAATAAATAATTTGAGTAGAACTGTCATGATTCAGAACAGTCTACTTGCACAATCAGAAATACCATTTTTCTTTTCCTAGGCAAACCATAGTATCACCACCGTAGTGGCCCAGCTGGGTTTCGGGACTTGTCCCCAAGGTCGGTCGCTACACGACCCGATTTCTGATATGGCATCATGCCTATGTTTATTATATTATCATTCAAAACCCAATTACCGAGTGTTGCTAATTACATTCATTATGAAATTCATTTCAAATCACGGTATATTAAAATATAACCGACAAATCCATTTTCAAACAATCGTTGAAAACATTTTAATAGAAATCTTTTTCAAAGCCAAATCATTTCAAAACCAGGCTACCAAAGAAATAGGATAGAAGTCCTACCTCAATACTCGTGCCGGTACCCCACACCGTAATCGCGGTCCGCTATACGTTAGCTCCGCAGAACCACGAACGATCCTAGATACAAACTAAGTCGATCAATAACTAGTTCGAGACATTCTATGTTACTAAACCATTTCATGATATCCTAGTGTGCCATTTGTTCCTTTAAAATCATTCTATAAGGTTGGAATTTAAATCAGGGTTCAAAACAGTGAAAACGGGTGAAAATCACAAAAATTTCCATGCCTCGGTCGGCCTGCCGGACTCCCTGCTTCGGCCGGCCGAACTGCACAGTTCGGCCTGCCGGAAGCAAAGTTCGGTCGGCCGAACAATTTCCAAGTTTGGCCTGCTGGACTGAAGAACACCGGCCTACCGATCCCTGTTCCGGCTTGCCAAACTGGAAAAACCCAGAAATTCCAGCCACGGGTTTCGATTTCCCCAAAACCTAAATCTTGATTTAAACCTGTTTTTCTCAAATCTCAGGCATAGAAAACATTCATAGATGATAGAAAAACATACTTAGACACTTTAAAACCCATTTAAACAAGATTCAAACACAAAATCCCAAAAATTTGAAAATAGGAAAAATTGAGGAAAAATGAAAAATCTTGAATCCAATCTGTTTTTCTTCAATTTAAGCTTAGATTCTAGGTGTTCTAAGTTCATTTAACTCAAATCTAAGGTTTTTTAAGCTTAAACAAACCTATATTTCAAAAATGCACAAAATTGAAAATTTTGTAAAAAGTTTAGAAATTTCAAATCTAACCTCGAATCGAAGTTTCAATCTGCGTTCTCGATTGCCAAATTACGTCCCCGAGCTTCCTCCTTGCTAACCCGAAGCTTGGATTCGAATTTCTTTCAAAAATTTTGAGAGAGAATTGAGAGAGAGAGAGCTACCGAGAGAGAGATCAAGAGCAAGAGAGAGAGATGACTGTGAGAGTGAGGAGAGAAAGAGAGAGGAAGGAAATAAATAGAGAAAATCGGTGGACAGTTTTACTGTGCGAAAACCATATGCCGCCTACGGTTTTGTAGAACGGAGTATTTTTAACATTTTACAAATTGTTGGGTTTAAAAACTATAAACATCATTTTAAAACAATAGGAAATCATTGGAATCAACAAATTAACAAAACAACCAAAATTTCAAAATTCAACCCAATAATCAAATTAATGTTAAAACATTAGTTATGGCACACTAATTCATCATTTACATTACAATAATATTAAATAAATTTTGGGGCGTTACAACTTTCCACTCCTAAAAGAAATTTCACCCTCGAAATTTACAACTCATTTCAGAAACAAAACAAATGCGGATACAATTTCCGCATACTCGACTCTAGCTCCCAAGTGGCTTCATCAACCCCATGATGCTGCCATACGACTTTTACCAACGATATCTCACGACGACGCAAACTAATCACTTTCCGGTCGATAATCTGAATCGGCACTTCTTCGTACGTCGTATCCTCCTGAACCTGCACATCACGAAACGAAACTATCTTACTCTGCTCAGGTGGACACTTCCTAAGCATCGACACATGAAACACATCGTGAACATGAGAAAGTTCAGGCGGAAGATCAAGCTGATAAGCGACCACACCAACACGCTGAGTGATCTCGAACGACCCAATATATCTTGGCGCGAGCTTCCCACTCACTCCGAACCGCATAGTTCCCTTACTAGGCGATACCCTTAAGAGAACGAAATCTCCAACCGCAAACTCTAAGGGTCTACGTCTCCTATCCGCGTAGCTCTTCTACCGACTCTGAGCTGTTCTCAACCAATCTCGAATCACCGCGACTTTCTCGTTGCTATCACGAATCGCATCCGGCCCAAGAATAACCCTATCTTCTGGCTCGGCCCAACACACAGGTGACCGACACGGTCGCCCACACAACGCCTCAAATGGTGCCATACCGATACTCGCCTAATAGTTATTGTTGTACGCGAAATCCGCCAAATGCAAACATTGCTTCCAGTTCCCGCTGAAGTCCAACGCACAGGCACGCAACATATCCTCGAGAACCTGAATAACCCGCTCAGACTGCCCATCAGTCTGAGGATGAAACGTCGTACTGAAGTTCAAATCCGTACCTAAAGCCTCCTGAAAACTCCTCCAGTACTTAGCATTAAACCTGGTGTCTCTATCAGAGGTGATGGACAAAGGAACTCCATGCAACCTCACAACGTTCTGCATATTCAACTCCCCGAGAACCTTCCTAGAACACGTCGATCTAAACGGAATGAAATACGCCGATTTTGTCAACCTGTCGACCACAACCCAAACTGCATCATGCCGCTGCTCCGTCCTCGGCAAACCCATGAGGAAATCCATCGTCACATGCTCCCATTTCCACCCTGGAATAGGAAGCGGCTGAAGCTGACCTGCAGGCTTCTGATGCTCGGCTTTCACCTGAAGACACGTCGAACATTTGGCCACGTACTTTCGAACATCTTTCTTCATGCCTCTCCACCAATACTGCCTCTTCAAATCACGATACATCTTGGTGCTCCCCAGATGAATAGCGAACTGAGACCTATGAGCTTCGTCTAGAACGGCTTTCGTCACCTCGACGATAACTGGAACTGCAAGACGCTCCCAGAAGTACAATGATCCATTAGCATGCACGCTCCATTCTTCAAACTGCTCCCCGTTCTGAATCTGCGACCAAATCCCCTGCAAATGTCGATCCTGCCATTGACTTTGCTTCACCATCCAAACAAGAGCTGGAGTCGCTTCCACATGATACACCGAAACTCGATCACAGTCTTCACGATACCGTAGCCAATACTTACTCACTGTCGCATCCCTGCTCCAGTCCTCAAAAATCAAATAAGCTAGAATCCCTGAAGACTTCCTGCTAGGTGCATCCGCGACCACATTAGCTTTCCCGGGATGATACTGCAACGTGAAATTATAATCCTCCATATACTCTACCCATCTGCGCTGCCTCAAATTGAGATCCATTTGAGTGAACAGATGCCTCAAACTCTTGTGATCGGAGAAGACCTGAAACGATGCTCCATACAAGTAACACCTCCAAATCTTCAGCGCGTAAATCACCGCCGCAAGCTCTAAATCATGAGTAGGATAATTTCGCTCGTGAGGTCGTAGCTGTCTCGATCCGTACGTAATTACACGTCCAAGCTGCATCAACACGTATCCAAGTCCGCGCCCTGAAGCATCCGTATAAACCTCATACGGCTCGTCACTGCTAGGAATGACCAACACTGGAGCTGAAGTCAACTGGTTCTTCAATTCTTGAAAAGCAAGCTCACAATCTTCATTCCACTCCAACCTGACATTTTTCTTAATCAATCTCGTCAACGGAGCTGCAATCTTTGAAAAATCCTTTACAAATTTCCTGTAATATTCAGCAAGACCTAAGAAGCTGCGAATCTTCGCTACATTCCTTGGTCGTTCCCATTCCAATATAGCTTCAATCTTGGATGGATCCACAGAAATACCATGCTCCGAGATAACATGACCCAGAAACTTGACCTCAGTCAACCAGAACTCACACTTTTCCCTCTTAGCGTACAACTGGTGCTCCCGTAGAGTCTTAAGCACAATCCGGAGATGCTGCTCATGCTCCTCCCAAGTCTTAGAATACACAAGAATATCATCGATGATCACGATCACGAACTGATCCAGATACGGCCTGAATATCCTGTTCATCAAATCCATAAAAGCTGCTGGAGCATTCGTCAACCCAAACGACATAACCAGGAACTCAAAATGCCCATACCGAGTCCTAAAAGCTGTCTTGGGAACATCCTCTTCCTTGATCCTGAGCTGATGATAACCTGAACGCAAATCAATCTTCGATAAGTACCGCGAACCTCCCAACTGATCAAACAACTCATCAATCCTAAGCAAGGGAGACTTGTTCTTCACCGTAACACGATTCAGCTGTCGATAATCCACACATAACCTGAGAGTCCTATTGTACTTCTTAGCAAACAAAACCGTTGTTCCCCACAGAGATGTGCTATTCCAAATATACCCCTTATCAGCAAACTCCTGAAGTTGCTTCCTCAATTCCTTCATTTATGCCGGCGTCATCCGATAAGGTGCCATAGAAATCGGTGATGTCCCTGGAAACAACTCGATACCAAACTCAATCTCCCGATGCGGTGGTAATCCTGGCAACTCGTCGGGGAAGACATCCTCGAACTCATCAACCATCGGAATCGCTGCACTGCCACTTGAAACATAGGGCTTGCAATCTAGGTTGGCAATAAAAGCACAACAACCTAGATTTCTTCGCCCTCCTAGACACGACTTCATGAGACGCTCACTCATTAGCCAATCACCACCACCCTGGTAAGTGATCACCGTCCCCCTATCAGACACTAGGGTCACTTTTCTAAGTTGGCAGTCCATGACTGCACTATACCTGGACAACCAGTCCATCCCTAGAATTACATCATAGGAGCTCATGGGAAGTATAATCAAATCACTTTCTAAAATCTCATCCCCAATCTTTATTTTACAGGATTTACACATACAATTTATACACACCCGCCCCAAGGGAGAAGTTATGATTAGGGGTTCATTAAACTCTTCTGCCTCTAATCCCAAGGCATGTACAAAAGAACTCGAAATGAGAGAATGAGAGACACCGGTATCAAATAAAACGCGAGCTAAAGATCTAGAAACCAAGATCATACCATCAACAACCGCATTACCAGTCTGCGAATCTGACCCTCCAGATGCCATTGCATGAACCTGCACTGGCGCCTTCCCTTTTCCTCTACCGACATTACTGGGTCCTGGATTACTCAACCGATACTGCTGAGATGGAGACTACTGCACACTACCTGTACTCAGAGCTCGATATTGAGGAACACTGCGCTGAAAATACTACGGCTGCTGCCCCCGTGCCGGATATGAGAATTACTGAGGAGAGAACTGCGGATACTGCAACTGCAGGTACTGCGGAGGCGGAGGTAGGGTCTGAGGCTGAGACGAACGACTGGCATCCTCCCCGGTCTGAGATCCAAGACGAGCACTCCTGATCGGGCAATTCCTCTTGATGTGTCCGGGCTGCTGACATAAATGACAATGAAAACTGTAGGGATTGCTACGCCTGCTGCCAGACGAACTGCTGCTACCACTGGTCGCACCGCCTTGCTTGCCTTTCCCCAGAGCTGGACGACTACTAGTGCTCTTCCTGCCACTCCTCTGCGGTCCTCCCGAAGCCTTGGCTCGGTCCTTACAATACTGCACATAATCAATCTCCACAGAGATCGTCGATGACACAAGCTCTCCAAAACTCCTAAGCCGTAGAGCAACCAACTGCCACAGAATAGGAGCCTTGAGTCCTTCCTGAAAGTTAATACATTTCTCACGCTTCGATGCCACCGCCGATGGAGCAAACCTAGCCAACTCATTAAACTTTGCCTCATATTCCCGAACTGACAGATCACCCTGCTGCAACCTGTAAAACTCAGCTGCCTTCTGATCCCTATACCCCTGCGAAAAATATCGATCATAGAACAGCTCCTCGAACCTGTCCCAACTGATATCGCCACCACGCTCCAGATGCTTAGCCTGCTTCCACCAAGTGTTAGCGCCACCCTCGAGCTTGTACGCAGCAAACTCCACACGATACTCCTCAGGCACACCAAGAGTATCCAAATGCTTCAAAATCGAATCCAACCAATACTCTGCTAACTGCGGATCCCCATTGCCATCAAAAGTCAGAATAGACGCCCGCCAAAATTCTTTAAAATACGCGCACCGAATACCAATATCAGAATCTCTCGGTCTAGCCCTGGCTGCCATCTGTCGAAAAGCCGTAAACATAGACCTCATCATGCTCTCATCATTTCCGAACTCGACGTCAGCTGTCGAACGACGTCTAGGTGCCATTCTCTCACTTCTGAAAACAAAATTTAGACTGTCAGAGGTATTTCATTGTCAAACCTATGTGTGCACCATTCCCAAGGTTCATAACCTTAAGCTCTGATACCATTCTATCACGCCCCGGGGTACGAGAGGTGACGTGGTGGATTATTTAAATTAATTAAATAAGAATTTAATTAAAACCAATAGTTTAAGGATCAATTTAAGTGAGAAATAAGAAGGTTTCAACCACATTTTTATAAAAGGATTTATAAATATTAAGCAAATAATAAAATAAATAAAGAACCACGAGTATGGATCCCACAGACCCACAACTTGTGCGCACACATGGTACTGACAATATCATAAATACAATTACAGTCCAAGATACAAATAAAGTTAAATCTTACATGCCTTGATTAAATAATACAAAATATAAATTAATCCTTCTATTGCTCCTAAGTTCGGTCCGAAGAATCCTCTCCAAACGTAAATAGGAAACCACCAAGAGGGGAAAATTTAAAACAATAAAACGTGAGCGAAAGGCTCAGTAGGACTATGTTTTATAAAATAATTTAATTTAGAGAAACATTTCATTTAATTTAGAGAAACATTTCATTGACAGGAGTGCTCAAAAGAAACCTTAAATAAATAAATAATTTGAGTAGAACTGTCATGATTCAGAACAGTCTACTTGCACAATCAGAAATACCATTTTTCTTTTCCTAGGCAAACCATAGTATCACCACCGTAGTGGCCCAGCTGGGTTTTAGGACCTGCCCCCAAGGTCGATCGCCACACGACCCGATCTCTGATATGGCATCATGCCTATGTTTATTATCATTCTCATTCAAAACCCAATTATCGAGTGTTGTCAATTACATTCATTATGAAATTCATTTCAAATCACGGTATATTAAAATATAACCGACAAATCTATTTTCAAACAATCGTTGAAAACATTTTAATAGAAATCTTTTTCAAAGCCAAATCATTTCAAAACCAGGCTACCAAAGAAATATGATAGAAGTCCTACCTCAATACTCGTGTCGGTACCCCACACCGTAATCCCGGTCCGCTATACGTTAGCTCCGCGGAACCACGAATGATCCTAGATACAAACTAAGTCGATCAATAACTAGTTCGAGACATTCTATGTAACTAAACCATTTCATGATGTCCTAGTGTGCCATTTGTTCCTTTAAAATCATTCTATAAGGTTGGAATTTAAATCAGGGTTCAAAACAGTGAAAACGGGTGAAAATCACAAAAATTTTCATGTCTCGGTCGGCCTGCCGGACTCCCTGCTTCGGCCGGCCGAATTGCACAGTTCGGCCTGCCAGAAGCAAAGTTCGGTCGGCCGAACAATTTCCAAGTTCGGCCTGTCGGACTGAAGAACACCGGCCTGCCGATCCCTATTTCGGCCTGACGAACTGGAAAAACCCAAAAATTTCAGCCACGAGTTTCGATTTCCCCAAAACCCAAATCTTGATTTAAACCTGTTTTTTCTCAAATCTCAGGCATAGAAAACATTCATAGATGATAGAAAAACATACTTAGACACTTTAAAACCCATTTAAACAAGATTCAAATACAAAATCCCAAAAATCTAAAAATAGGAAAAATTGAGGAAAAATGAAAAATCTTGAATCCAATCTGTTTTTCTTCAATTTAAGCTTAGATTCTAGGTGTTCTAAGTTCATTTAACTCAAATCCAAGGTTTTCTAAGCTTAAACAAACCTAGATTTCAAAAATGCACAAAACTGAAAATTTTGTAAAAAGTTTAAAAATTTCAAATCTAACCTCGAATCGAAGCTTCAATCTGCGTTCTGGGTTGCCAAATCACGTCCCCGAGCTTCCTTCTTGGTAACCCGAAGCTTGGATTTAAATTTCTTTCAAAAATTTTGAGAGAGAATTGAGAGAGAGAGAGCTGTCGAGAGAGAGATCAAGAGGAAGAGAGAGAGATGACCGTGAGAGTGAGGAGAGAGAGAGAGAGGAAGGAAATAAATAGAGAAAATCGGTGGGTGGTTTTACTGTGCGAAAACCATGTGCCGTCCACGGTTTTATAGAACGGAGTATTTTTAACATTTTACAAATTGTTAGGTTTTAAAACTATAAACATCATTTTAAAACAGTAGGAAATCATTGGATTCAACAAATTAACAAAACAACCAAAATTTTAAAATTCAACCTAATAATCAAATTAATGTTAAAACATTAGTTATGGCACACTAATTCATCATTTACATTACAATAATATTAAATAAATTTCGGGGCGTTACACTTTTTCTCCGCCTCCCTTGTTCTCTCTCCTCCACATCATGTCTTTCTCCTCTGAGTGTGACCCACGATGGCGACCCAACATCGTCTAGTGTCTTCTCATGCTTTTTTGTGATTCGTGAAACTCTATGGAAAACAAAATTCGGAATCGGAACCCTAGCTCTTCAGCTTCAGATCTTAGGATCCGATGGCAGATAAAGAGGACAAGCATCTCTAGATGGCTCTGCGGATGAGCATGTGGAACTCCCTACCAGATCCCAAGCAGAGAAAGCCTAAGGACGCCGTTGCTAGAGAAGGAGGAGGAGGGGCTACTGCTGCTACTGTCGCCGCTCTGGCGGAGGATAAGTAGCAGGAGGTGAAGCAAATTTTTATCATCCAAATTTGTTGATTTAACTTTTCATTTTGAAGTGTTTTATTGTCAATGGAAAAACATATTTGTACTTCCATTTTCTCTTTGCTGCTAAAAACATTGGCTATGTATGATCTTGTTTATAATGCACGCTATAGTATTTTCAACTAAATGTTGACTTTGCAATTCTGCTCGGTTTTACGTGTAATTTTTCAAGTTTCCCCTTACATTTTATTGCATTTGCCCCGTGATGGAACATATACTTTGTTGTAAGCCGTTACCATGGTTTTTCATCATATGCAGTGCTTTACATTCTTTTTGCTCTATAATCCTCTCACTCTCTATCTGTCTATTTTCGTTCAATACAAATATAAAGTATTTTGTTTCAAAATAAATACGGGGGAATTTGTTTATTAATCTGGAATATGTAGGCATGATTGCAATTGTTTATTGTTAAATTATAATGTTGATTCAATCCTTTGGTAAATGATCAAGATTTACCGTAGGTGAGATCATAATGTTTACATTTTAATTTCTGTTTGGAATTGAAAATGTTTGTGTTTTTCTTTGAGATGATGGTAGGCTGTAGTTTTGGTTTTCCCTTTCAGATTAGAATCATCTGTAATCGTTTGCATTTTTTTTGTTTGGTTTACTCTTTTTTTTTAAAAAATTTGGAATCTGACGGATTTTAAGACAAAATATGGTAGGTTCTAAGACAAAACCAATAGTTTCTAGGGCAGAACTTCGTTGGTTTCAAGACAAAACCTCGAGAAATTTATAATCATTTGTATTTTTTGCTTGATCTGCTCTTTTTTGTTAATTTGAAATTTGACGGGTTTTAAGACGGAATCTGGCGGGTTCTAAGACGAAACTGGCGGTTCCAACAAGTTTCAAGACAAAACTCAACGAGTTCTACGACAAAACTTGGCAGGTTCCGATGAGTTTTAGGAAAGAACTTGACCGGTTCTAGCAAGTTTCAAGATGGAACCTGACAAATTCCGTTGAGAAACGAGATGGACTTCTAGTAAATCTCTAGCTTCTAAAAAGAGAGAAAAATAAATGTTTGTTAGAGGGCGGTTTTAATAAGTTGTGGCATTTGTGTGATTTGCTCAAGGTTTAGACTTAGTTTGGGATTGATTCGAACCTTTTGTTAAATTCCAGCCTTAAGCATATTACTGTAGGTTCCTACTCTTCTTGTGGAGACATTGAAGGTCAAATTGTTTTACCCTTACTTCAAAAATCCTAACATTTATGCCCTTATAACTTAACCAGCTCTCATTTGACGTCACACTTGCACCATAATTTAGGACATGGTCTGTCACGCCCCGGAGTACGGGAGGTGACGTGGCGGATTATTTAAGTTAATTAAAAGAGAATTTAATTAAAATCCAGAGTTTAAGGGGGTTGAATTAAGTATAAAATGTGGGGTTCATTAAAACACTTTATAAAGAGTTCATATACATTAGGCAATTTAAAACATTGAACGAATAATAATTAAAACAATAAAGCCGCGAGTATGGGTTCCATAGACCCACAACTTGTGCACACACATGGTACTGACAATATCATAAATACAATCACAGTCCAGGATACAAATAAAGTTAAATCTTACATGCCTTGATTAAATGATACAAAAGATAAATTAATTCTTCTATTGCTCCTGAGTTCGGTCCGAAAAATCCTCTCCAAACCTAAAGGGAAAACCACCTAGAGGGGGAAAATTTAAAACAAATAAAACGTGAGCGAAAGGCTCAGTAGGACTAAGTTTTATAAAATAATTTAATTTAAAGAAACAAGTCATTATTCAGGAGTCATTTAAAAGGAACCTTAAATAAATAAATAAACAAATGAATAATTTGAGTAAAGCCGTCCTTACCCAGAACAGCTTACTTGGACAACCAAAAATATCATTTTCTTCTTCCTAGGCAAACCATAGTATCACCACCGTAGTGGCCCAGCTGGGTTTCGAGACCTGCCCCCAAGGTCGATCACTACACGACTCGATCTCTGATATGGCATCATGCCTATATGTTTATTATCATTATCATTCAAACCCAATTACCGAGTGTTGTTATTTACATTCATTATGAAGTTCATTTTAGTTCACGGTATATTAAAATATAACTGATAAATTCATTTTTCAAACAACTGTTGAAAACATTTTAATAGAAACCCTTTTCAATGCCAAATCATTTTAAAACTAGGCTACCAAAGAAATAGGGTAGAAGTCCTACCTCAATACTCGTGCCGGTGCCCCACACCGTAATCCCGGTCCGCTATACGTTAGCTCCGCGGAACCACGAACGATCCTAGATACAAACTAAGTTGGTCAATATCTAGTTCAAGACATCCTATGTTACTTGTGACACCCGTTATTCTCCTAACGGGTATTGAGGTAATTAAATTAATTTTTAATGTATAAAAAAAATTGCTTCATTTAAATTTATTTTATAATATTTATTTTTATCTATTTTTAAATTTTCTAAAATTCTCCTATATTTATTTAGTATGATTACTAAAAAGCCTTAGAACTTCTAATAAATCTCAAAAATGTCATATTGGCATTATGTGTGTTAAAGTCTTTAGATGAGACATAAGGATATCTTTTCCAACTACTCTTGACCCTCATTTTCTTTATTTCCTCCGTGACATGCTTCAACATGTCTCCTCTATAATTGTTTCTATCACTTCTTTTCAAAGACTTCATCTTTTCTTCCTTTTTCTTCCACGGTTCCCACACTCTTCTTCTCATTTCTTTGCTGAAGCAAAATACTTAGAGAACTTCTTCAAGGCAGCCATAAAAATCAGCCACCATCACCTCCATTTGAGCAAGAATTTCAGTCATACCGAAGTAAAGGAACCTGTTTTGAAGCCATTTCAAGCTTCCAACTAACCATAATCCGAGGTTAGAATCTTATGAACAAATTTAGTCTTTCATTTATAAATTTTCTTTTATACTAAAGGATTATTCAAATTTGCGTTCTTAAACCTAAGTATATGTTTGTTGCTATTTTGGAGCATATGTATGAAGTCTAAGTGTATATGCCCTAGACAGAAAATTTATATTGTTAAACTTTGTAATACCTCTATGGGCAGTGGTTATTTCTTGAAATTCTAAGATTAAATTAAAATGAATTTTATGAATTGGTTTGCATATTTGAAAAGTAGCATCCTAGGCTTTCTAACGAGCTATCATAAACCTAAATCGGAGTTGTATTTTATTTTCTAAGAATTATTTAATTTTTGTATTGGAAACTAGTAAATCTGCCAGTTTGTTACGGTATACCAGCTGCTAACCTGAACCAAGAACCCATCTTTGCTCACCACCTAATTCTTTAATGTCTTGCAACCTTTCCAATATTATCCTAAGTGATTGATGAATCTTATTAGAGACTAAAACATATAGATTACTTGTTCACATTTTATATTGTGTTAAGACAAAAATTGTTTACTGTGGTATTCGAAAGAGATTTATATAAAAGCTTTAATGGCATACTAGTAAGATAGGTTTACACATGATTTATTTATGAATGTAGTTGTATGTTGTGCTTTAGTTTTAATTGTCCTTATGCACGCCTTAGGATCAAGGGAGTATGGAGCTAACGTTAATTGATTCCAGGATTAAGAGACTGTTGATAAGCTTAAAAGGTAGGGATTCTATTACTCATCTTTTGTGAGGTTTTTATAGAATTAAAATTGATTGTTTTGCTGCAATATATATATATCTATGTTGAACTGATATTATATGTGTATCACATATGAAACTATGACATGGACTCGTCTTGTATTGTACGGCGAGGAACATAATGAATTGACACATGTTATAAATTGAGAAGCATGGTTAGGAAAACTAACTCTATTGATAATGATTCAATATAGAGAAATTGTGAGACATGAAAAGGGCGACGGTTACGTCCTTGGGCATGAATACCCTAAAAGGTAAAATAGGGGGAAGGTGATGACGCTTCCTTGGGTTGAAAGTCCCAGAACACACTGTACAGGAATCGATTTGGTGAGGACTCGGGGCTTGATGTCCCCTCACCGGAACACCCTTGGAATGTTTATAGGGTGATCAAGTGCGCCCATTTGGGTTTCGATGAGTTGAGTGATACTCAATTTAACATGGATACCTAGGAACAATGATGATTGGTAATATTTGTATAAATGTGTAATTATGACACTTGGTAACGATTAACTACGGTATCCATAAGATGTGATCATAATAAACCTCATAATCTGGAATATGATGTAACTTACTAACCATGCAGATTTTAATGTGGTAATGATAGAGGTGAGTAATGGCTTTCTCTACTGAGCATAGTGTTGCTCATACCCTTATGTTTATATCTTTTCAGGACTCACTAAGTGTGAGGTGGCTACGAGAAATATAGTTGAGGAAGTGATGTAGCTATATTACATTGGGACTGCTTCAATTGTTGAGAATGTTCTTCATGATAATGTAAGCATCAATTGTTACTTTCTGTGACTGTATTACAATGTGTTGAGGGTTAAAATGATGATGACAACAGTTTATATTATTAAATTTAAGGTGCTACATTAAAACTGTGGTTTATTTATCGTTTATATTTTTATTTTTGAGTTGAGAGTTTTCATTTAAGTCCCGGGCAAATTTTATTTTTAAGGTTTTACTTTTATTATTTATTTTTATTTTATCTCATTAAAAACTGTTAACCCCCACATAGGGGCGTTACAGAATTTTTGGTATCAGAGCCTAGGTTCGGTTAACCTAGGGAGTGTAGCACCACTTTAAAATATATTTTTGAGATGGTTTTGAAGCTGAATTTTCATTGTCATCATCAAAATGAACCTTCACATTGATTTATACAGTCTAGAAGGATGTAACATGGAAAGGCCATAGAATGAAAATATCAATAGTTATATGAGTACAATAATTATATAGAAGGAAAGTATTAATAGTTATAAGGGAATGATAATTATATGGAATGAGTTTATAAGTAGATTGCTTATGAGAGATTCGTATAATATTTGGATCTATAAGCATATCTAATTCGTATAAACGATGAGAAATTCGTATAGATAAGAGGATTTAAAAGCCTTTTGTCTCGTGAAAAACAATGAGAAATATAAGGCTTGATTTATTGATTTTAAAGTTTGACATAGATATGCCAAATTTTTCGTAATCTATTCAAACCTAAGTAATGATTATGTGTGGATTCGATGGAGCACATAAGTGTCAATATCTTTTCTTAAAAGTTCTATATATTTGAGGAATATGATATAAGTTGGGAATCATGGTATTGAATCTTGAGAGAGATAAATGTTAGACTTTTGGTCTGTTGAGACTGTGTAAAGTCTAGAATGCATGAATCTCAAAATTGGAATATTTCGTTACGTACATTGTATTTAAGTGTATCAGTGAATCTTTATATATAGATGCAATAGAAAAATGATCAATAGGAGTTTCCTTAAGTAAATCATAATACTTAAGGCACTTATAATAATTTTGGATAATTACGATAAAATGTTTAAGTTTTAGATGTTTAGATGTGAATCTTTTGGTTACCTACGGTTTTGTTATATGAAGAAATTAGATATTGTATAAGTAGAATTGTGGAGATTGTAGATATTCTTAAGTAGTAACATCAAGTGTCTTTGTTCATTGATATGGTCTACGTTGAAAGACGTAAATCGTATTGATTTCAAGGTTAGTCGCATTCTAAACCCTTGGTAGTAATGATGATGAATCCATTGATAGATGTTAAGTATTATGAATAACATATGGGTGTATGTATTGTTCAATAAGATTTTGATTAAAACAAAATTATTTGAGTTGCTGGAAGATTGTGTTGTTATGAAATGATTTTAAATATCATTCAGGAAGATCCTTGTTGTCGTTAAATTAGATTTGTTGTTCATAGTTAACTTTATCTATAGTGGGCTTTAAATTGGGTTTAAGATTTATACAAATTGGTTTTCAATTTTATGTTTGTTATTTAACTCGTTCTAAATGTGTTAAGGCCCGAAACAACCTGACCATTTTCAACTAAGAACATTTGGGCCTAGTTTAAATCCTAAATCAGTTTGATTCACACTGTCTCTCCCACGTGGTCTCTATACGTGTCATATATAGTGGTTTAATTAATGTTTACAAATACGTTTACTGTACATAGGAGCTTATTTCTCCGAGTTCACTTTTTCTCTCTTAATTTGTTATTTTCTCTTTAAATCGCAAATCCTCTTCTTTTTCATTAGAAATTCTTCTTTTTCTCTAAAAGAAGAAGGAATTCTAGGATTCTGCAATTTACTATCTTAATTTTTCCTTTCTATTTACTCTTCTTTCATCTCATAATGGACCCAAAGTACCAACACATGAGAAAGTATTTCCCATCACTCTCCCAAAAGATTCTCAGAAAGAAATACAAGGCTAGAATTACTCGGTTGTGGATTCTTATGCGTTTTGATATCCCTTGTGATGTGAGAATGTTAATAGAGGGGAAAATCCGTCCGAGTGACTTTAGTCAAGATGTCGGTTTACCAGGAACAGGTACCAGTCGTAGTGCAATGAAAAGAAGAGCTCGTGCCATCATGGTCACTTGTAACAAATGTGGAAGACAAAATTGTAACGGTAAATGTACTTCACCTGGTTATATGTCTACAAATAGAGAGGATAAAATAAGGTTTTGTAGGGATGGACTTTCAAAGGAGAACTTGGATAGCATCCATCCTCCTCTCCACGGTCACCCTAGTGGATATGTTCAAGGAGCTATTTTTAAACTCTGGCCTAAATTTTATACAGAAAGACAACGCCTCAGGAATATGGTATTTCTAGATCCTGTTTGCCAAACCATAAGAAAACTGGATGGGGAATAAGTCATCGCTCTATAAAGGTTATTTAGTCTTTGCTTATTTGAAGCAGTTTTAGCTGATGTTCAACAGTTTGTGTTTTTCTTTTACTCAGAATATTTGCTTTTGTGTTTGAAATAATTGTGATTATTAGATTGATACAGTAAGTGTTAATATCTTATTTAATTTATGATTTTCTTAAATATATATATAATAAAATATATTATCTTATCAGACACGTTACATACGGTACAGTAATATGTTTGAATTTTGAAAAGCTTATCCAGATATTTCAAGATTTGTGTCTCAAATTTCAAAAGTTCTACAGTATTTGTCGTTTATATTAAATTTCTAGACTTGGTGTATATTTGTCAAAAAGTCTACAGTTGTGTCATGAGGGTCTTCTGTCGAATTGCTCTCAATTGTCAAAAGTTATACAATTAGAGCCTAATGCCGGGATGGCTGGATACGGAGTACTTGATGCTCTCGAAACGCATCCTTCTTAAGGTCCGATCTTTTGTTTATCGATGTTTTTGTATCCTATAAGCATGCATGATATGGATAGCTGGTATACGGAGTGCCTTGTACTCTCGAAACGTATCCGTATTATGTTTGTAATGTGTAATATTCTGTTAATATTATGTGGAAGTACCAAAGTCAGTTATGGGGATATTCCATATGAAATATGAGTATATTATTTGGATTGAATGTTTGTGTCATGAGGATAGCTGTTTAATGAAAAATATGTCGGGTATGTTTGCAACCAGAGATTCCGTTTAATATCTCTATGAATAAGTTTAATGTATGGTTTTGAATATAAGTGTTTGTGATATATGTTTTATGATTATGTTTTAGTTTATTAGTTGAGGTATGAAATCAAATATATTTGACTTTTCCTTACTTAAAAAGGGAAAGGAACCTAAAGATGAAGTATATAAAATTTCTCTGGCAATCTCTTTAAATGTGATTGTAAATCACAGTCCATGGACAATGAAGGACTGGAATCATGATATGGTCAATATGTATGCCTGATCAGATTCTTAGACTATTATACGGTGTTATAAGTTGAAACTTGTCAGAAATACTCTCATTGAGGGATTTAGGAGTAAGATTTATTATGCAAGTAAATAAGTGGAGATACGATGACTTAAATTGGAGGACAAACAACATTAACGGTTTAGACTCGAAATTGAATCATAATGGAATTAAAATTTTTACTAGTATTGCTAGAATTGAAATTTCGAGGACGAAATTTCTTTAAGGGGGGTAGAGCTGTGACACCCGTTATTCTCCTAACGGGTATTGAGGTAATTAAATTAATTTTTAATGTATAAAAAAAATTGCTTCATTTAAATTTATTTTATAATATTTATTTTTATCTATTTTTAAATTTTCTAAAATTCTCCTATATTTATTTAGTATGATTACTAAAAAGCCTTAGAACTTCTAATAAATCTCAAAAATGTCATATTGGCATTATGTGTGTTAAAGTCTTTAGATGAGACATAAGGATATCTTTTCCAACTACTCTTGACCCTCATTTTCTTTATTTCCTCCGTGACATGCTTCAACATGTCTCCTCTATAATTGTTTCTATCACTTCTTTTCAAAGACTTCATCTTTTCTTCCTTTTTCTTCCACGGTTCCCACACTCTTCTTCTCATTTCTTTGCTGAAGCAAAATACTTAGAGAACTTCTTCAAGGCAGCCATAAAAATCAGCCACCATCACCTCCATTTGAGCAAGAATTTCAGTCATACCGAAGTAAAGGAACCTGTTTTGAAGCCATTTCAAGCTTCCAACTAACCATAATCCGAGGTTAGAATCTTATGAACAAATTTAGTCTTTCATTTATAAATTTTCTTTTATACTAAAGGATTATTCAAATTTGCGTTCTTAAACCTAAGTATATGTTTGTTGCTATTTTGGAGCATATGTATGAAGTCTAAGTGTATATGCCCTAGACAGAAAATTTATATTGTTAAACTTTGTAATACCTCTATGGGCAGTGGTTATTTCTTGAAATTCTAAGATTAAATTAAAATGAATTTTATGAATTGGTTTGCATATTTGAAAAGTAGCATCCTAGGCTTTCTAACGAGCTATCATAAACCTAAATCGGAGTTGTATTTTATTTTCTAAGAATTATTTAATTTTTGTATTGGAAACTAGTAAATCTGCCAGTTTGTTACGGTATACCAGCTGCTAACCTGAACCAAGAACCCATCTTTGCTCACCACCTAATTCTTTAATGTCTTGCAACCTTTCCAATATTATCCTAAGTGATTGATGAATCTTATTAGAGACTAAAACATATAGATTACTTGTTCACATTTTATATTGTGTTAAGACAAAAATTGTTTACTGTGGTATTCGAAAGAGATTTATATAAAAGCTTTAATGGCATACTAGTAAGATAGGTTTACACATGATTTATTTATGAATGTAGTTGTATGTTGTGCTTTAGTTTTAATTGTCCTTATGCACGCCTTAGGATCAAGGGAGTATGGAGCTAACGTTAATTGATTCCAGGATTAAGAGACTGTTGATAAGCTTAAAAGGTAGGGATTCTATTACTCATCTTTTGTGAGGTTTTTATAGAATTAAAATTGATTGTTTTGCTGCAATATATATATATCTATGTTGAACTGATATTATATGTGTATCACATATGAAACTATGACATGGACTCGTCTTGTATTGTACGGCGAGGAACATAATGAATTGACACATGTTATAAATTGAGAAGCATGGTTAGGAAAACTAACTCTATTGATAATGATTCAATATAGAGAAATTGTGAGACATGAAAAGGGCGACGGTTACGTCCTTGGGCATGAATACCCTAAAAGGTAAAATAGGGGGAAGGTGATGACGCTTCCTTGGGTTGAAAGTCCCAGAACACACTGTACAGGAATCGATTTGGTGAGGACTCGGGGCTTGATGTCCCCTCACCGGAACACCCTTGGAATGTTTATAGGGTGATCAAGTGCGCCCATTTGGGTTTCGATGAGTTGAGTGATACTCAATTTAACATGGATACCTAGGAACAATGATGATTGGTAATATTTGTATAAATGTGTAATTATGACACTTGGTAACGATTAACTACGGTATCCATAAGATGTGATCATAATAAACCTCATAATCTGGAATATGATGTAACTTACTAACCATGCAGATTTTAATGTGGTAATGATAGAGGTGAGTAATGGCTTTCTCTACTGAGCATAGTGTTGCTCATACCCTTATGTTTATATCTTTTCAGGACTCACTAAGTGTGAGGTGGCTACGAGAAATATAGTTGAGGAAGTGATGTAGCTATATTACATTGGGACTGCTTCAATTGTTGAGAATGTTCTTCATGATAATGTAAGCATCAATTGTTACTTTCTGTGACTGTATTACAATGTGTTGAGGGTTAAAATGATGATGACAACAGTTTATATTATTAAATTTAAGGTGCTACATTAAAACTGTGGTTTATTTATCGTTTATATTTTTATTTTTGAGTTGAGAGTTTTCATTTAAGTCCCGGGCAAATTTTATTTTTAAGGTTTTACTTTTATTATTTATTTTTATTTTATCTCATTAAAAACTGTTAACCCCCACATAGGGGCGTTACATTACTAAATCATTTCATGATGTCCTAGTGTGCCATTTGTACCTTTAAAATCATTCTATAAGGTTGAAATTTAAATCAGGGTTCAAAACAGTGAAAACGGGTAAAAATCACAAAATTTTCTATGCCTCGGTCGGCCTGCCGGACTCCCTGCTTCGGCCGGCCGAACTGTACAGTTCGGCCTGCCAGAAGCCAGGTCCGGTCGGCCGGTCATTTCCCTAGGTTTGGCCTGCCGGACAGAAGAACACCGGCCTGCCGATCCCTATTCCGGCCTGCCGAACACGTGATCCGGCCTGCCGAACTGGGAAAACCCAGAAATCCAGCCATGGGTTTCTCGATCCCCAAAATTCAAATCTTGATTCTAACCTGTTTTTCTCAAATCTCAGGCATTGAAAATAATCATAGTTGATAGAAAAACATACTAGAACACGTTTGGACTCATTTAAACAAGATTTAAACTCAAAAATCTCAAAAATCCAAAAATAAGAAAATATGGAGAAAAATGAAAAATCTTGAATTCAATCCGTTTTTCTTCAATCTAAGCTTAGATTTTAGTTGTTCTAAGTTCATTTAACTCAAATCCAAGGTTTTCTAAGCTTAAACAAACCTAGATTTCAAAAATGCACAAAATTGAAAATTTTGGAAAAAGTTTAGAAATTTCAAAACTAACCTCGAATCGAAGCTTCAATCCGCGTTCTCGGTTGCTAAATCACGTCCCCGAGCTTCCTCCTTGCTAACCCGAAGCTTGGATTCGAATTTGGTTTCAAAATTTTTTGAGAGGGTAGCCGAGAGAGTTCAAGAGAGAGAAAGAGAGAGTGAAATCGGGAGAGTGAGGAGAGAGGAGGAAGAGAGAGAATAAATAGAGGGAAACGGTGGGCAGTTTTACTGTGCGAAAACCATGTGCCGCCCACGGTTTTGTAAAACAGAGTATTTTTAACATTTTACAAATTGTTGTGTTTTAAAACTCAAAACATTATTTTAAAACAATAAGAAATCATTTGAATGCATCAATTTAACAAAATAACCGAAAATTTAAAATCCAACAAAAATCTAATGAATGTTAAAATATTAATTATAGTACACTAATTCATCATTTATATTACATTAACATTAAATAAATTTTAGCTGATGCCTTGCCGCCCGTGCACTGCCTTAATCTAACTGGGACGTTAAAAATTCTCATTCCACAACAATGTAATAAAATGACATTTTTACCCCTAGTTCTAATTCTATGCTTTCCAACTTTTAGTTTCGTACGCAAACTTTGTAAAAACCTCAAATGTCTTAAATACAGGATATGTATGGCGAAAAAGACCACCATTCAGCCCCTAAGCTTAGCGTTTATAATTTTGATCCCCAAAAATCTTGAAATTACAATTTCATCCCCATACTCAAAATTTGTCACTTTAAATCTTTTTCTACTTAAATTTCACTATTAAATCATTTGGGAAGTATATAAATTATCACAAGAACCCTTAAGTTAGACTAGTAGTTTAAACCTTATATTTTTGCCCCGTTTAACAAATCTTTACATTTTTACTCTTAAACTATTGGAAAAACTCTAAAACGCCCCAATTAGGAAAGTTCCTACCACCTGAGGTTAAAATCTTTGCAACATTAGCAATGCATCTTCTCTAATCACAATCCAGCCTTTGTACAACCAGGATTTATTTTATAATTCAAAATTGATTTATATTTACTTTACCACTAAAAATAAAATACACTTACTATAATAATTTATTTTTAACAACTGCAATATTTATTTTAACAACTGAAGTACATATTTCACAAGCAACTAATTTCGCGTTGTCACATAAACGAATGTGATATAAATATTAATATCGCATGGAATCACACCACCGACTATGCTAGACATTATTGGTAGGTACCACACCTAGTCTAGACTATTTATATGAGCGCGCTTTAAGCAATTTTTTTTAAATTTTAATAATTTCTATAATTTAAAATTTCATGAGATTACTGTATTTTTTTATCTCACGATCCATCAATAGCAAGTATTTGAATTTTTATAACATGAATTCATAAAATTGCACATTGAAATTCAAGCACGAAATCATTCACTACGTGGTATTTCACAAACTCATAAACTATATAAAAAATGTAATTATATGAAAGCTCATACTCAAAATTGTGATGATTTCACAATTTATTATATGAACTTCCCGGATTGCAGTATTTGTACATCTACGATTAATGGTACACGTAGGAATTCCATAAAGTCATAACGATAGGGAAATTCATGCTTTTAGTCCATCTCAACTCAGCCATTTCAATTAAGATTTTTTTTAATAAAGGACTTTATTTGAGTCACATATAACATTTTTGAAACATGCTCTTGATCTAGCACATATTTTTAATTAACCAAGGGCATAGTGTTATATTATACCATATGATTCGTAAAGGAATCACACGTCATTATGCCTTTTATGATTTTAATCACGGCTTGTGATAAAAGCATAAAAGTTACAAAAATTTATATATATATATATATATATTTATTTATTTATTTTTTGCTAGTAAAGAATCACACGTCATTATGCATTTCATGATTTTAATCACAGCTTGTGATAAAAGCATAAAAGTTACAAATATATATATATATATATTTTGCTAGTAAGAAAAATTCATAATTACAAGTCGTGCTAAAATACTTGTGAATTTTTCGGGGGCTTGCAACTAAGGCTAAAAAGTGAATCTTTAACTGCTAGTCTAAAATGCCTTCAAACAAATAACACCCTAGAGGGGTGATGTGATGGTTGATTAAAAATAATTAATTAAGATTTAATTTAAACTCTAATAATAAATATTTTATTTTCTCAAATATTTTTGTAAAATATTAAGTAAAGTTAACAAATTAAAATAATTATTACAGCTTGAAATAAAATAAGACATAATATTAAAGACATGGATTTTTGTAATAACATCGATAAATTAGAAAATTAAAGCTCTGTTAAATACCCCTTGGGTCCCACTAGACCACAATAGTGTATACATAATCTAGACAAAAAAAAATAACATCCAAATTACGTTCCAACAAAATAAATCAAAGTGCATGAAAATAAACTCATTATTACATGCCTTGATGAAAAACACAAATAATCAAATCTACTTGTAGACTTTGCAAGCAATCCAGTAGTAATATATTCCATTGTGTACTATGAAGCTGGGGAGGGGAATTTAAAATAAAACATAAGTAGAAAACTATGAATGAAAGGATAAGTAAGATTTTAAGTTCAAAATAGTATTTAAATTATAACGTACTCAGTACAAGGCCTAGAATAAATATGACTTGAATTCTATGACACCATGTATTTGAAAACACAACCAACAAGGGGATCTCACTCAGGTGTGCTTACACCAAGATATTAATTATTTTCTTAAAATTATTTTTCTTTTATAAACATATTTTCAAAAAAATTTTAAAAAACTTAATAAGAATTGAATTATTAAAAATATTTAAGAATATAATTTAAAGCAAAAACACTTAAACATGATGGCTAAGAAAGAAAGGGTATAAAATCTTACTTCGATTTCTAGCAACAAAACTCTTCAGCACCATAACCCGCTCCGCTAAACGTTAATTCTACGAGGACAACAACTCGATTTTGAGCATCAATACTTGGACTAGAACTTATTAGTGTATTAATCCATGGTTTTCTAGCATGCTGTAAATCATTCTTAGTCCCACATTTATTCAAATAGTAATAGATCACTCTTTAAAATGCATTATTAATCATTTCTGGTTAATACAAGGGGTAAAAACTCATTTAAGCACAACTGCAAACAAAAAGTGCTCGGATGTCAAAACAGTGGCTTTTGGAGCAAGCCGGTTGATCGTGGTACACTGCTCTCGGTCGACTGTAGAGTCATGCAGCTCACAGGTCAACTGCGATGTATTGTACTCAATCAACTACAACGCCTCGACACATATGCTCTATTTTGAGGATCAAAACCCAAATTGAGTTCAAACTCTTCCAAATCACTTTGATGCACTTTAAACACATTACATGAGCTTTATAAAAATATTTTTGCATACATGCAACTTAGTTTCACTATTTAGGGGGTGTTTGGCAGTGGTGGGAACCATTCAGTTCCTACCACAATCTCAGTTATAAACAGTGTAAAGCTCTTATATGCTACAGTAACAAAAAAAAATTATGCTACAGTATAAAACTCTCACATGCTACAGTAAAAGTGGTTTCCACCACCGGTTCCCACTACTCTTCCAAACACCCTATTAATCATCAAATTTCACATAAACTACAAAAAAAATAAGAAAAATAATGTAATAAGGGTGTTAAATCCGAATTCACTTAAAGAAAAACTAAAATTTCGTTCATAATCACTTCTTCATTGTGATGCAAACGCGTCTCATGCTAGCATAACCTCATATCATTACATGCAAGCATATTTTTATTTTTAGTTTGTCAAAAACGAAACTGTTCATGTAAACATAAATGTTCAGACCTAAATACGCGAATTTGAACAGTTTATTTAACAATAAGAACTTGTAAAAGCAGGTTTAAATCATTTAAAATGCTTCTAATCTAGGATTACTCGAAGTTAGTGGCCTATGATGGGTGTTTCTGCCTTTGTTCAAGCTTAGAAGAGGCTTGTTTTTTTTTTTTTCTTTTTTTTTTTTTGGGTGGCGAAAATTTGAGAGTGAGAGAGAGGGGGAGGAACGTGAAAGAGAGAGAGAATGTGGCTGGGAATTTTTGAGTGGCTTGTTCTTTTTTTAAAAAATGAGTGAGTGGTTTCATGGAGAAAAGAAAGGGCTGGTTTTTTTCAACGGTGGTTTGTCTGGCACAATCAGTTTCACGTGAAAATTTTTAGTGTTGTCTGATGGGGTCATTTTGGAAATCCAACAAATGTTGCGTTTTGTTTTAAATAGGTACATTAAAGCAAAGTGGTGCAATTCAATTAAAAGTTAATGAAATACTTAAATAATGACCAGAAATTCCTTTTAAAATAATTAATAATGGCTGAAAAATAAATTAAATAAATAAAATATAACAAGAGAGCAAAAACTTTAAAAATAATTAATTAGTAATCATATTTTCAATTAGGCACACTAATCACCATTTTATATACTAATGTTTGATTAATTAAATTGAGAATTTACAGAGTACCAACCTTGTAGCAACATCATACAACACCCAGAGTTGGAGTGATCATGAAACGAGAGCTTGACAGATCCGTGAAGAGCAGCGACTATCCATCAATCTCTCTCAAGTGAAACAAGAACCTTACGATGGCGAACAGCAAGAAAACAAAAAAATAAAATAAAAGAAAATTAAAAAAGAAAAGAAAAAAAGAAAACAGTCGACAATAGATAACACGCATTTATCTTTCATGGATCTTACATGGTAGCAAAAGATATGTCCATCTATATATTCATGTAGTTCCCCTTGGATAATAAGTACATGATACTGAGGAGTATAGAAAGGCTAGTATTAGAAGCAATACAAACCATAGAGCATAAAAATAGTGCCAAACATACAAAAAGCTTATAATACACGCATGTGTCTATATGTTTTTGAGGCTTCATAATATGATCACAGAGTCACGGGTGGTGGCCGTGATGAGGAGGATGTGGCTTATGTGGCTCAAGACGGCCTGGCGGCGGTGCCACATGGGGACCTGGAGGTGGAGGCGCAAAGGGACCTGGCGGCGGTGGCACGTGGGGACCTAGCGGCGGTGGCGCGTGGGGACCTGGTGGCGGGGGCGCGTGGGGACCTAGCGGTGGTGGCGCGTGGGGACCTGGTGGCGGGGGCGCGTGGGGACCTAGCGGTGGAGGTACATGGGGATCTGGCGGCGGAGGCACGTGGGGACCTGGTGGAGGTGTTGCATGGAGACCTCGCGGTGGAGGCGCGTGGGGACCTGGCGGCGGTGGCATGTGGGGAGCTGGTGGCGGGGGCGCTTGGGGACCTAGAGGTGGAGGTACATGGGGATCTGGCGGCGGAGGCACGTGGGGACCTGGCGGAGGTGGCGCATGGAGACCTGGCGGTGGAGGTGCGTGGGGACCTGGCGGCGGAGGGGCCTGGGGACCTGGCGGAGGTGGTGCTTTGGGACCTGGCGGTGGAGGCGCGTGGGGACCTGGCGGCGGTGGCATATGGGGACCTGGCGGTGGAGGAGCATGGGGACCTGGCGGCGGTGGCGGCATATAGTGACCTGGCGGTGGAGGATCAGGCATGCCTTCTCCTTTTTCTATTGTTCTTCAGCTAATTTTCTCTATAGTGCCTTTCTAGCGAGACTTGTGTGGGGAGAAGTCCAAAGAAAGCCTGTGGACTTATAGCACAAAGGGTGGTGGTTGACAGGTTCTTTCTTAATGATGATCATGTTGCGTCTCTAACATACTTTTGTGAGTTGTGGTGAAGAGTTTGTGGTTGTTTTCGCCAACTGCAAGTCAGAAATTACATTTGCTGTTGGTAGGTTTCTGCCTAAAATTCCAAGTCCTGGACTGTCTAGAAAAACACACGACACTCATTATCTAGAAAGTAATTCCTTTTAACTACTTTGAAGGTTGGTTATTCACTAGTGTCAGATTGATAATTAAGTTTTAACTTAAGAATTGTATTCGAATAGCAGTTACCTAAAAGTTAACCACTTGGTCATTAGCACATGATGTTGATAGCTTTATTTGGCCCAAGAATTGTTGCCATATGAAGTCGGGGCCTCTTTACATATATGCTGCAAAAATAAAGCTTATATTGATTTACACCACTTAAAAAAATAATTACAAATAATACCACACCACATTATCACATTATATTTTATAACGCTAGATATGCCCTCAAGATATCTAGCATCCACCGTGGTTACTAGTTGATATCCATCATAGTTACGTAAGCGTATCCGATACCGATGCTATTACCTGTCAATATCCGATATCTACCATGGATACTATCGGTATCCGTTGTGGTTACCGTCGGCATCTGCACAGTCACCGGCTGTTATCCACATGGTTACTGGCTGGCAACCACCAAAACAGCAACACCATGGCCGTCCATCATCGTAAATCACAAAATTACACAAAAATTCAAAAAAAAAAAAAAACCACAAAACAATAATCAAGAAAAAAAATAAAAAAATAATCATACACAAACACAAAAACAGAAACAAAATCATATTGAAAAAGGAAGCTGATCGAGCTTTCATCTTTTGGTAACGCTGACTAAAATGACAACAACGTTTTGCAGATCAAGTAGCGTTTATCATTGTGTGGAGGAAGATCTGGACGATCTGCCCAGGTGATTCGACGAAATCTGTTCGCGACATTGGCTCACGGGTGAGATGATCTATCGGTGCTTCCTTAACGAACACATTAAGATCGGTGTTGCACAAAGGAGGATTGGAGGAGAGAAGGCTAGGTCTGCGATGAAGGTCAGGGAAGATCGCCGATCTCCTCAACAAAGCCACCACGGCAAGAGCGGATCTCCCCTCGCATGGAGTTCACCGATGTGGCATATTTTACAGTAGTTTTAGGAGAGGCAGCATATCTGAATCCAAAGCTGAAATTGGTGGCATAAACAACAAATGCTCTAAGCTCATTATAACATCATCAAACTACAGCCTTCTGAAGAGTCATGGCATTTGGGGAAAGCCCAATAAAATGTTATATTAGCAATCACCTCTTTGCATGCTTAATCCAATGGACAGATCTATTTCCAAAAGATGGGTTGCAAAAAGCAGGCTAGAGACCGAAGACCAACACAGTTTGTAGGACCATCTTTAATGACAATGTTGTATTTTGTTTAAGAAAATATGTAAAAAAGACAAATATAATATGTTATTCTATTCTTCGATCTAAATAATATTAATATTATTTCAAATGTTGTATCCATAATTATTAAACTATGAAATTTATAAAAGGTGAAAATTTAAATAAAATTAAAAAATGACAATATTAAAATAATTAAATAAAAAATCAATATATCAATTAATTTCAATCAAATGTCAGAATATGACATATTCTACTTATAAAGATGGTAGCTAAAGGCTAAGAAGTTGTTTTTTTGCACTTTATTTAACACATGCAAGTCGAACTTTTCTTGGAAACAAAAGAAAAAAAAAGTGTGTTGGGCTCTTCGAGTGAAAAAGATGAACACAAAAGTGCTTAGTTTTGTTGGAAAGACCTTTGTTTCAAATTTTTGACGCCAAGTTTGACGTATGTTAAATTTAACATGAAAAATTGTACAATAATGGACAATGATTTTACTATTCAAATATTAAAATTTGATATTGACATACTAATTTAACGTTGCATAAAATATGCTCTAATGCTTGTATTATCTAACTTTATTGGTAAAAATAAAACCATCTATGCATATTAACATAATTCAAGGATACAAGTATAATTTTTCACTAGAGAATTCACGATAAATGGAGGAAACTATAAATTTGAAGTTGAAATGATAGATGAAGCTACCTTTAGTTAGTTAGATATTAAGTTGGTGTGGCAATTTGGATCATAACATAATAACATGACTTCAAATCCATACGAAGTTTGTAGGTATGGGTTAACAATAAATACATTTATATTATTATCAGATTGACACGATGAATATAATTCATTAACTGGTCATCTGCCTAACACAAAGTACATACTAAATTTAAGACATTATCATTTAGTATGTAGTTGGCTCAAATTTAACTCCATACGTTAAAAGAAAATAAACCCTAAAAAATTATTTAAGCCCTAAACCTTCAAATATATATATATATATATATATATTGGCTTTTTCGTTATCACTTGGAAGAAAAATAGTACATACACCATCTTAGGGGGTGCTATGGACTTCTACTAATCAAAATTTTCGTTCGCTTAGAACTTTGAAGAGCTCAATTCTACTTTTACATCCTTTTATAGAAAATTAGGAATTAAGTTTTGAACTACTTAAGCTCATGTTCTAACCTCACCTTACTAAAACCTTATTAATAGTCTAACTTATGGTGGCAAGTCACTGTTTCAAAGTCATGGTTAAATCGCCAAGAAACTTCCCCGTCATGCTTGCATTTAAAGTATTTGAATTGTGATTTTGACGGGTGCAACCAATAATGTTACTAATAATAAAGGGAGATACGGTGGGGTTTGGTATGATAATTTTAAATAAATAAAAAGGCAGTGGTTTGTATTTAGTTTGAAAAATAAGTTAAAACTTAAACACTGTAGTATATAAAAACTTTATACTATAGTATATTTTTACTTTTTATTGTAGTATGTAAGAATTTTACATTATAATAAGTTGGAATTCAAAAGTTTCAACATATTTCTAAAACAAATCTTTGGTTTCACAAGCTTTGCAGTCATCAATAATGACTCTGCTTTTTTGGTCAAAATTTTCAGCAATTTTGATTCTTACATTTGAGGTGTTGTGCATCAGTCATATATCTATCTAATTACCCCACAACGCAAAGAAACGTTCAAAACCCTTTGGCTTGCTTGTAAGCAAAACAAAAGAGAACAAGACTATGGAAAACTATGTTATAGCTAATGCCATTTGGGTAATTCTTTGCTTTTATATGGCAATTTCACCAGGCTAAAATGTTGCCACTTGTTTTCACCCAAAAAAAAAAAATGTTGCCCCTTGTTACTCTTCTAAGCAGTCAAAAATTAAGTGGTGATCATAAACCCATTTTACGCTTTCTCAGATTTTTTATTTTTATGGATCATATAGTAAAAAGGACTTTATTTCGTTTCCAGCAAAGAAAAAAAGGACTTTCATAATAGTTCGGTGTTCCTCCAATCCTTCTAGGGTTTTATTTATTTATTTTATAGAATTTGTTTAAGGAAAATAATGCTTTTGTCCATATTAAAGATTAAATTCTAATAGAAGCAAAACGACCATGAAACACCCTTTCCAAAAAAAAGAGAGAGAAAAAAAAGACGACTGTAAAACAAAAAAAAAATGATCAACTTAGTAACCAAAGTACCTTGTGTTATAAATTAACATTAAAAAGTTACCTTATTATTTACCTAGCGTTAAATAGTACCTCATATTTTAGAAATTGCTATTCAAGTTGCTCACACATTTATTTTTTAAATTTAAAACGAGAAATGTTTTTTTTTTTTTTCCATCTAGATGATTAAAGTTTGAAATTACAATTCTAGACATATTAAAGGAAAGAAAAATTACAATTTTAGATTATTTTTTAGACATATTATTAAAGGCAGAATAATAAATCAAATTTGGGTTGCCTTCAACGGAATCTACGAGAGAGAGACCACAAAAGGCAGAAAGGTAAGGCAGAATGGCAAATGAAGCAGTGGCGTGGGAGAACAGGCACCTAAATCCAGTTTCTTCACCTTTAAACTTTTTTTTAATTTTAATTTATGTTTTTAAATTTATTAATTCAGGGTTAAGGAGGTAAACGGATAAGGGCCACATTTATGTCCTAAAAAAAAGACCTCAACACCAATGGCAATTCATCTTTTCTTTTTTTTTAATGTTCAAATTGCGGTTTAATGAACTATAAGATACCATTCGTGTTGAGCTATGACTAGGATATTACATAAACAACAAGGTATCTTTTTAAGATAAATTCCATTCCACACGGAAACAAAATGATGAAAAAACGTTACAAAACAACACAAATAAAAAGTAAATTGCAAACCCAAAAGAGACAAAGGCTAGACAAAAGAAGTCTTTGATCCTAATGACACGTTAGTTGACTTTGTGTTAACATTTTTTTTTCTCTCAAAGATGAATGTGTTGGTTATTTTACTCGGCTGCACTAAACATTAAAATATATATGTCATATGCTTGCACACCCTTCTTTCTTCTCTTTTTCAAAGTAGTTGAAAAGAGTGCATATTAACTATACAGCATATTAAAAAAATAAAAATAAAGAAGAAAAAGATAAATATGTATTTAAAAAGGAGAAATATATGAAAAACAAATATATATATATATATATACAAAAGACAAAAATGGGAAAAATAAGAGAAAAAAGAAAGAAGAAAAAGTAAAATATATATATATATATATATATAAAAAACTCGAAACGTAAAACAAAGGAGTAAAAAATGTTAGACTGATTCTCTCTCTCTATGTGTACACACACATACATACATATATATATATATGCATATATATTAAAGATAAGTAATGTAGACTTCATCTTTATTTTTTTGTGTAGGAAGAATAAGGAATGTTTAAGGATGGAGTAGATTGTGGTAATCTTTTATGTTGTTTAGTATAAAATAAGAAGGATTAAAAGGTTGGATGATAATTACAAAATTGTTTATTGTACTATTTGTTAATAATTTATTTTAAAAAGTAACAAAGTCATCTTTTAATTGAAATTAGATGGTTTGTTAGATTTTCCACTATCTACTTAGATGTAAGGTTTGATTTTATTTTGACATTTTTTTTGGTATCTTGAACTAATTAATATCTCTAAATAGTTTTATAAATATTCTATATTTTTGAACTTAAAAGTAAGGATTTGAACTTTTCACTTTTAGATAAAGTTGGGTGTGATTTACCTTTAGGTTATGTCTACAACCACTAAATGTTATAAATTTATACCATTGTTTTGTAATCAATTTCCACACACCATAGCCAGTTAAATAAATATAGATTTATCATAACAAAAGCATCAATTTCTTTCTTCTTTCTTTTTTTTTTAAAGTAAGTTCAATTTCACGAATCAAATTATGAGATTATTTTTGACACCCCTATTTTATTCCGTTAAATCTTTTATATCCTTTAACAAAAAACAAAATCATACTTTATTTTCCAACTATGAGTTTAAATTTGAAATAATGGAGTTTAATAAATGTGTTTACTTTCATAAAATTAAAGAGTGGTTTGTTTCTAAAAATTTAAGAATCATCATTCAAATATAAATTAAAAAAAAAAACACAAAATCAATATTTAGTTCATGATTTATCATGATAATATTATATCAAAAAATGATCAACCAATAACAAAAGTCATTTTTAAAAATAAAAAAATAAAAATTTTTACTCGAAAAAACCATTTTTCCTCAAAATAAAGTTTTTCTCTTTCTTAAAAAAAAAAGAAAAGAAAAGCATAAAATAGTCTTTGCCATATTGGTACGCTTACATTAACATAGTTCCATTATCATCATCTTCACTTCACCTCCCAACCTCTCTCTCCCTCTCTCTCCTTCTCTCTCTTTCTAAAATAGGCTCGAACAACAGTCGATTGGGATCGCGTCGCCCTCGGTCTCGAGTCAACCACTTCATAATCTCCCCTCTCATATGTAGTGGCTCCAATTCTCGCTCTAGATATCAAGTATTTATAAAATCATCAACCATAAAATTTAATCTCTTTTAAGTCAACTATTGATATCCATTTTGCATGTATCTCATATTTTCTCAATTCATCTCGAATTACTTCTGTTGGCCTTAACATTTCGTTAATAAAATTAATTTTGATGATAACAACATAATTTTTGTTTATATATATATATATATTGTGCATGAATTTCTTGTGTATTTCTATGTTTAAAATCATAGCAAATCAAAAGAAGCATCTCAAATCGCAAGAACAATCAAGCGTTGGAATCAAAAGAGGAAAGGACTCAGAAGACTTGAAGATTACAAGAATTTATTTTTTAGTCTTCATGGAAGTGAACAATTATCTCAAATTGTATAGTTTATGTAGAGTTCAAATCACACACACAATTCCATGTCATAAACATTTTACAAATTGTATAAATTTTAAAAAAACTTGTGAAAATATTTTTATACTTAAGTGTCTTCAATCTCAAATTGTTTTCACATTTAAACTTTGTATCTAAAATGCAGACTTAAAATTTCACATAAAGTGCACACAATTCAAATTAGCACAACTTTACAAAATTGCATTTTAAAACAAAGTTTTCAGAGGCCCTCTCTGGTAGGACTGGCCTACTGACCATTTCTAGTCAGCTTGCTGGTTACACAGGACATAAAGTTTTTTTCCAATTGTCTAACGGCCTGTCGGTTTTGGAAAATAGCCTGTCGATTTTGGAAACTGGCCTATCGATTGCCCTGCTTTAGCCTATCGGTTGTGCATTACAAAAAGCATGTTTTTCATGCTGTCTGACAGCCTTATGGTCCTTTGTACCGGCCTACTGGCCCTACCCATCGGCATGCCGGTGGCCCTATTTTGGCCTATTGTTCTTTTGACTGTTGGAGCTATTTTGGCCTGATTTCAAATTTTGGCCTGCCAGTTTCTATCTCTAGCTTGTCGGTAAATCTGTAACGGCTAGTTTTTTTATTGTTGGGAGTGTGTTTCTAATGACTATATTGAGCCAAAATTGATATTTTAAGGGTTCTTTGAGCCCAAGGAGGCTATATATACCCCTCCATTCAATGTGTTCATAACTAAGCATCAATTGCAATCTTTCTTAATTTGTTTCAATCATAAGCATCCATTTTTTTACACTTTTGAGCTTACGTATTCTATAGTCTATCTTGAGAGTTGCTCACACCCTCCAAATAAGCTTTATCTTGAATTCATTACTTCCGGAGAGTTTGTTGTGTGAGCCAAATATTTCATACTTACCCTTTGAGCGTTAAGTTTCCAAGCCTTATAAATTGGGGTTATTGGTTTGTCAATCTCCGTAGAAAATTGACGATTGTAAGAGGTTGTGGTGAGCCTCTGATGGACCAAGTCATCGTTGTTATACAATGAGTGATTGTACCAAAAAGACGGTCGTTTTAGTGCAAGAGATCGAGTGAAGATTTGCTCGGCAATAGTGGATCTAGGAATATTGCCGAACCACTTCGTTCACTCTTTACTGTAATGCATTTATAGTTGCCTATATTATTTCCCATTATAATTTGTGTGCTTATGGCTTGAGCAAATTTATCTAGAATTTTTCAATAATTGTAAAAAGTTTTAATACCCAATTTACCCCCCTCTTTGGTAGTCATTCATGGGGTAACAATTTCTTTGTGTTCTTTAAAACCATTTGGGGTTTTGATTTTTCTATTGTCCTTTCTAGTTTTATGGGGATGTTTTTCTTCATGGCCCAGCCTAGCCCTGGCCTGCATTATAGCAGGCCAAGTTGGCGCGGTGCATTTGATGGGCTAGGGCTGGGCCTGAACCCCTAGGTCTGTAGGGTCGGGCCAAGGCTAGCCTAAGCACGCCAAAGGCCCTTCAAGCTTAGCCTTTAAGTGTTCAAGAAAATAACCCTATTTTGAGCTCCATGAGGTTTCAACCTCAAATTCTTAGAAGAAATAAGTCTATCAACCACTTGAATTGACACTTATTTGTGCAATTTTTTATTTTCAACTATATTTATCATGTCTATAAAACATATTACAAATTTAAATATAAACTTGCTTAAATCACATATTGAAAATAATAAGAATTTTTATTCTTTACTACTCTATATAACATTTAGAAATATTTATTTCCACTTAGCAGTCTCACGATTTTACACTTATTAAATTTTATAAATTAGTTTAAAAATAAACAACAAAAATTTAGAAATTAAAAAATTTAAAATTATAGGGTCGGCTCTACTTAGGCCCTACACAACCCCTTCAAGGGCCAAGGCTAGGCTTGAGATTTTCCCCTTAGGCACGACACTTTATTGTAGAGGACCGAGCCTGGCATGACACAAACCTGCATTATCCTAGGGTCAAAAGGGCAGGGCCAGCACGATACGACCCTTTTGACACCTCTAGGGTAGCTTCGTTAGTGCAAATCTAATTCTATTTAGAGGATAGAATCTAGATAGTTTGGTGGTGTTTTATGACGTATTTTTCTTCCGTTGTTTGTATTTTCTCTAAGTTTTGTTCCAAACGATCGTAGGCTTCTTTTGGAGGTAGCAGTGTCAGCTCTGGGTATTGACGGTGGTGGCATATGTGCTTCACGTTCTGTTGTTTGAAGTCATCTCATTGGCTTTTCCGTTTGTCCCTATAAGCGTTTTTTTTTTTAACTTTGATGGTCCTCTTATCGACTATATTTTCATTAAAGTTTTGCGATGGTTGTGCTTTTGGTTTTAGTTTTTTATGTTTTAATCTAACAAAGGTGTTGATATTTTCATCTAGTTTTAGTATATTATTTGTAATATTTGAGGCGGTTCTCTCATCTTTTGATTTTGTTTGTAGTCCATAAGATTTAGGTTTTAGCGAGTTAGAAGTTTCACTAGTTATGAGTCTATACGGAGATGTTGGTGGCCTTAGTGCTACACGTTACATGCTCTTGATGGATCGAAAGCTTCCATTGATTGTAGTGGTTTCAAAAAGAGCCTTATGCATGCTTAAATTGATGTGTCACAAAATTTTGTTGATATCGGATCTCGTTTTGTGTCGTCTTCCTTGTGAATCGGTTTATCAAATGTCTTGTATTATTACCATAGAGATCCGCATTATTATTGATGTCTGTAAAACTTTTTAGTTGAATGAAATTTGAGCTTAAAAATAATTTATTTTGAAAAATAATAAGGTCATTTTAATTGAAATTAGATTTAATGTTTGATTTTATCTTGAAATTTTACTAGGATTATCTTGAACTAACTAATAGCTCTAAATAATTTTATAAATGTTGTAATTTTATACCATTTTTATGAAGTTCCTTTTTTTTTTTTAAAATAAAGCAAGTTCAATTTCATGACTACTCAAATTATAATGTGATTTTTTTATACCCTTAAGAAAAGACCATTTTTAAGAAATCAATTATAATTTCTCAAATTATAAGATTATTTTTTAATACCCCTAAAAAAAAGACCATTTTTTAAGAAATTAATTATAGTTTTTCTCTTTCTTAAAAAAAAAAGGAAGAAAAGAAAAGAGAAGAAAAGCAGTAAACAGTCTTTGCCACATTTGTATGCTTACATTAACATAGTTCCATTCTCATCGTCTTCAATTCACCTTCCAACCCCTCTCTCTCCCTCTCTCTCTAAAATGGGTTTGAGCAACAGCCGATTGGGATCGCGTCGCCCTCGGTCCCGAGTCAACCGCTCCATAATCTCCTCTCTCATCTGCGGTGGCTCCAATTCTGGCTCTAGATATCAGGTATTTATGAAATCGTCAACAACAAATTTTAATCTCTTTTAAGTCAACTATTGATACCCATTTCGCCTGTATCTCATATTTTGTCAATTCATCTCGAATTACTTCTTTGTGTTCTTTAAAACCATTTGGGGTTTTGATTTTCCTGTCTTCCTTTCTAGTTTTGTGGGCATGTTTCTGAATTTGAATTAATAATTTTAGTATAAGAAGAATCATAAGAGCTAATTAGATACGTAAGTTATTTTTTTCCCCTTTTTTTAAGGTGGAAGAACAGTGTGGACAAATCGATGTAGTTCAGGACCTAAGAGCAGAATCTTCACTTTCTGCCAGTTCAAGAACAGGATTTACCAGCTCAAATAATGAAAATGGAGCTAATTTGGATAGATTTTCTGAGGTTGGTTTAAGAAGAATTGGAACAAGTAATACTAGTACATACTTATCTGATTTTAAGGAGCTAACTTCTCCTCATCAGGTGAGTGACGGTTGTGGTCATGATGAATCTTCTATGGATACTAACCATAGTACTACTACATCTAGTACTTTGTTTAAAGAACAACAGTCTTCAGACACAGTCTCTGTGAATGTTTCTCCTAACACAAATGTGGTAAATGGTATTGGTAGTTCAGCGCACAATGGTGCCGAGGTTACAAATCCGAGCAGTTCATCCTCTCAGGGAATTGGCAGTTCACGTTTGGACGAAGTACCTGTTGGTGAGAATCATGTGCCTGAAGTAATGGCCGCTGATAGCTCTGGTTCTGATTCTCATCCTGTTCAACTTTCCACTCCACCAGTGACTTTTCACCAGTTTGGAAGTGAACCCCTTCATGAGGTGATACCTTCAGGTGTAGGATTCCTGGTCTCCAACAGGGAAAGGGGCCGAGCAGATGGCGGGTTACTTCAAGTGGATGTTGTGAGTATTTCTTCCAATGTATTGTCTAATAGCAATCCTGATGCAAGCAACCGTGAGGCCCGGAGAAACAGTAGAAGACTATTCTGGGACGCGTTCTCACGACGCAGTTCCAGAAGGCTTATTGATTCCCCTACCATTGTTTTCTCAATGGATGATAATGAAGAGCTATTATCTCATGACCGGTGGCTACTTGGTTTCAGCGGCGACTTTTTGGATGATGGGAATGGGATTGATTCTGGATACCTAGGTGGTAGGATTCCGTATTCAAGTGAACGACGACGGCACTCCAGATCTGAGGTAAAAACAATGTATATCTATCTATGTTAATAGCATACGTTGCTGTGAGACTTTTTTTAACATTTCCAAATATTATTCTATGTCAAATCGTAGTTTGTTTCCCTGTTAGTTACATATCTAGTTTTCTCACAATCATAATTGCTTGCAGGTCTGGGAAAGACTTCGTGGTGGTCTTGATGAGAATGGTAGACGAAATACTTTTTGCCCATCAGGGCTCCACCCAGATGGTACATGCTCATGTGAGTCATTATTGATGAATGAAGAGTCCACTACTCGTGCAAGTATATCAAGAATTGTCATGCTTGCTGAAGCTTTATTTGAGGTACTCTTATCTGGGCATGTTTTATTTTCCTTGGAAAATCAAGTCTGTCTCCTTTTCAATTATTCATGTTCATGTAAGTTTGACAAGGTACTAGGTAGAAGTGTTTTTCAAATTTGTCTCTTTCTGTGCTTCAGGTTTTACAAAACTTTTGAATTTCTTATCTCATATTCTTTTTCTTCTCTTTAAACATGATTACCAATAATTTTTTAGTTGGATTTTATCTGATTTAGTAAAATTCTTTCAAAGACCAAAGCATATAGCCAATTTACTTGAGGGCTGTAGATCCCCATCAATTTTAACCTTTACCAAGGCTTTAAAGCCTAAACCTTCAAATTGATATAGTGTTCACTTTCCCTTTTGGATTTATTATTATTATTATTTTTTTCACTATCAAACTCTGAAGATTTCTTTCTATTTGCTGCTATTTGGCCTAGTTTGCACTTCCCGGTCTACTTCCTTTTTTTTTTTTTTTTAAAATCTTTATTCAATTTTGTTCCTTACGATGTCTAGTAGCAATAATTGTTATGTGGGGATTTTGTTTTCTAGTAACTGTGTGGCGAGGTCTTGTCTAGTCTGTCATTATCATATGGCTGTCCAGTTATTTTTCATCTTCTTTATTCTGTACTTTCTTGCAAGCGTTGTCTTTTATCTGCTTCCGGTTGTTTAATCCATCCTTTTGATGATTCTTGTACAGCTTCTTTCTAATTCCATTTTGACTTATTGGCTAATGGAAATAGCATAATTGTAAGATCTTGAATTATATGAACGTCCACCACTTTTGACTTATTAACTGAGTTGCCATCACAATCTTCAACCTATATAGGTCCTGGATGAAATTCACCGACAACCCGTGTCTCTTTCCCTATCCATGGTCTCAAGTCCTGCCCCGGCATCCATCGTCGACTCATTCCCTCTGAAGTGCCATTCGAAGCTTGACAAGGCCAACGGCAGTGATGAGGTGTCAGAGTAAGTTTTAATCACGAACGCGAATGCAAATCGCTGTAATTTCTTTTTCTCCTTGATCATTTGAACATAGTTTCAGACGGGTTTTGCTCTAGTTCTCTGTTTGACAACGCTAAGCAATCAATGAACAGGTGTTATATTTGCCTTGCTGGATACGAAGAAGGGGACAAAATTCGGGTCCTTCCTTGTAACCATGAATTTCACATGTCATGTGTGGATAAGTGGCTTAAAGAGATTCATGGGTAATCCTCATTTGCAATCTACCATTGGCTTCTTTCATCCCCCCATAATATGATTTATTATGCTGAAATGTGACAATAGCTTTCTTATATCATTATCTTATCTGTCTGATTCCTTGCTCTTTCTTGGCCTTTTTAACTCAGAGTATGTCCACTTTGTCGGGGAGATGTTCGTGAGGGCTTAACAGAGTGTTCTGTCTCTAACTCACAGATAACTTCTGTCTGATAGAATTGTATATATATATATATATATATACACATATAAATAAATAAATGTAGAGAACTTTCCTACAGCACTTGCTACTCTCCGTGTAAATTATGTATAACCATGTTTCTTTTTAAAAAGTTTCTTTTATTATTTTTTTTCCAAGTGCCCTTAAGTATTCTTCTTTGAACCGGAAATTGATGCCATGTATCTTGTAGTATCTTTTCCTCATGATGAGGTTTTATTGGGCTTTTTGTTGATAAGTTGATAAAAATATGATATTGTTGGATCCGAACTTTATCCCCCTTTTCATCCCCCTTTAATAGAAGATAAAGAAAAGAAATAACGCACTCTCTTTCTTTTGTTACAAGATAAAGATAACAAATATTGCATGGATAGGGTACCGCGTGGGGCTTAGTTTGGAAGGATGTGGGTTCGATTTCATATTGTATAGAAAAAAACGAAAAAAAAGGAGAAATTGCATTAGAAATGCAGTTTTAATTTTTAATATAAGTAAATAGTATATTTTCAAAAATATTTAAGTATATAACATTTTTAGAATTATGTGTTTTTTTAAACACTTAAATTTCTAATATTTCTTTTTCCTTTCTCTTTTTTCTTCTTCTCTTTCTTTTTCTTTTTGTTTTTCATTATCTCGTTGTTGCTTTGTCATTTTATACCAAAATAAACTTCGTTTTAATTTAAGTGGGTTATTTACTAAACATTGTTATATTTTAGTCTATTTATTTTTATTCTCAATAAAAGTGGTTAATCAGAGGAATTTTTTGATTTGGAATGATTTATTCTCATTGATTTTGAAGGAAAGGAGTACACCTTATTTATAATGAAAGGTAATAGAAAACACTAAAAAAGCTGAACTAACTCCTAAAAATCAGGTTCTTCTGATTTGGAGAAAAACAAAAATCCTAACAAACATAAAAATCTTTTCCTATAAATTAGGATTCAGTTGTTAGGCAACTAATTTGATTTTCTACACTCTCCCTCAAGCTGGATAATAGATGTTAATCGTGCCTAGCTTGGAAATCATTTCTTTAAAGTTGGTCTTGGGCAGAGCCTTTGTGAGAACATCAGCTATTTGTGATCTAGTGGCAGTGTAAGTAACTTGAAGTTCTTCAGTTTCTATCTTCTCTTTTGATTAAGTGTCGATCGATCTCCGCATGCTTGGTTCAATCATGTTGACTGGGTTTTTTTCACTTTGTATTGCTGCTTGGTTGTCATAAAAAATCTCTAGATTCTTCACTTCAGGAATATTTAACTCTTGTAGTTGTCTCTTTAGCCACATTCCTTCACATATTCCATGTGCCCTTGCCTTTAGCTCTGCCTCTACACTGCTTTTTGCAACCACCGATTACTTTTTACTCCTCCAAGTGACTAGATTTCCCCACATAAAAGTGTAATATCCTAAAGTGGACCTACGGTCTGTCAATGATCTAGCCCAATCCGCATTAGTGTATATTTCAATCCTCCTATTTTCTCCTTTCTTAAAGTATAATCATCTGCCTGGATTCTTCTTCAAATACCTGAGAATTCGAAAGACTGCTTCTATGTGCTCCTTTGTAGGATTGTTCATGAACTGACTAACAACATTGACTAGAAAAGCAATACCAGGACGTGTGTGAGACAAATAAATGAGCTTTCCTACAACTCTTTGGTACCTTCCTTTGTCTACTATGGGACTGTCTCCCTTAAGGCCGAACTTGCGGTTTGCATCCATAGGAGTGCCTAATAGTTTGTAGCCTAACATTTCAGTTTCTTCCAATAAGTCAAGTACATACTTGTGTCCTAACATTGCAATTCCTTTTCTTGACCTTGCAATTTCCATCCCAAGAAAGTACTTAAGTGCAGTGAGATCTTTGATCTCAAATTCATGGGCTAGGAAAGACTTCAACCTCTCTATTTCTTCTATGTGATTGCCTGTGAGGATAATATTATCCACGTAAACAATCAGAATTGAAAATTTTCCATTCAGTGAGTGCTTGAAAAAAGAGCATAATCTAATTGTCCTTGAACATATCCATATCTTTTTACTGCCTTTATGAATCTGTCAAACTAAGCTCGTGGTGATTGTTTGAGTCCATATAGTGACTTGTGCACCTCATCTTCCAAATCTCCATTGAGGAAGGCATTTTTCTTGTCCAACTAATGAAGAGGCCAATCTAGATTGACTACCAAGGACAACAGTACACAAAGAATATTTAAATTTGCAATAGTGCAAATGTTTCTTGATAGTCCATACCATAAGTTTGCGTAAATCCTTTTGCCACCAATCTTGACTTATACCTGTCAAAACTTCCATCTACTTTGTATTTTATCGTGAATGTCCACTTGCATCCCACAGGCTACTTTCTAGCTGGTAATTCAAATGGTTCCCAAGTTTTGTTCTATTTAAGAGGTCGCATCTCTTCATTTGCTGCCATTCTCCATTTTGGTCTTTAAGCCTTCTATATGTTACTAGGTATGTCTTCACAAGAGAGATTAGTCACAAAGGCAGAGTAGATAGGTGATAACTTCTCATATGCTATAAAATTATAGATAGGATGTTTGTGCATGAACAGACACCTTTTCTCACTGCAATAGGTTGTTCCAGCTCATTATTAGTGTTCTCAGGATGTGATTCAAAAATTATATTACCTGGTGGAAAGGATTCTGGTATTGAGTTGGATTCTTGCTTTTGCAGTGCATATGTGAGGGATTCTACCTCGTGAGCCATCATCTCCTTGAGTGAACTTGAAACTCAGGTGATTTCTTAAGTTATGGATTTGAACACAGTAGGTTAGATGACTGTATTTGTTTTTGAGATGTTGACTGAGTTTGAGGTGATGGACTAGGACTTGGTTGAGATTGAGATGTGTTAGCATTGATGACTAACTGAGATGCATCCTGATTTTCTTGATATTGGAGACTAGGATTTGGACAAGTGAGATCCCAAAATTGATCTTGACTTAAAAACTTCCCCTGAAGATGGGTTTTGGGATAAAATGGTTGATGTTCAAAGAATGTAACATCCATAGAGATATACATTTTCCTAGTTATTGGTGAGTAGCATCTACATTTTGAGGCTTCGGGCTCTAGTTTACTTTGATGTTGCTGATGAATGTGGACAAAAGCTAAGCATCCGAATACTTTTAGAGGAATAGAGGAAAAAACTCTTGTTTGAGGAAATATCATTGTAAGGCACTCAATTGGTGTTTGAAACTTGAGGATCCTAGACGGCATTATATTTATAAGATATGATACAGTGAGTACGACTTCCCCTTAGAAATGTTTTGGAACATTGGATGTAAACATTAGTGACCTAGCAACCTGTAAGAGGTGTTTGTTTTTCCTCTTAGCTACCTTATTCTGTTGGGGTGTTTCAACACACGAACTATGATGGATTATCCCATGTTTAAGCAAGTATGATCCAAGAAGAGAATGGAAATATTCTTAGGCATTGTTAGTTCTAAGAATTTGAATTTTAGATTGAAATTGTGTTTGCATCGTAGAATGAAAGTTTTTAAAGATTGGACCCGCTTCTGACTTCTCCTTCATTAAAAACAACCAGGTAATCCTAATATGATCATCTATAAATGAGATAAACCACCTAGCACCTGAAACATTATTGACTCTTGAGGGACCCCATATATCACTGTGAATAACAAAAAATGGGTGTGATGCTTTATATAATTGTGCAGGATACAAGTTTCGACAATGTTTGGAAAATTGACAAAGTTCACAATAAAGATCATTCACATTAATATTTCTAAACAAAAAAGGAAACAAATGCCTCAAATATTGGAAATTTGGATGGCTTAATCTATAGTACCATAATATTATTTTACTGAATAGAGAATTCCTATCTGAATATGAAACTAAAGCAGGAATGAGTCCATAGCTTGCAGTTTGAGCTTGTTTCCTGTTGGAAGCATCAGCTTTAAGGAGGTAGAGGCCTTCATACTGTCTAGCATTGCCAATTGTCCTCCTCAAATCCGAATCTTGAAATTCACAGCATGTAGGAGAGAATTTTGTAACACAATTTTTGTCCTTCGTGAGCTTACTAATAGAGAGCAGATTATAGAATAAATTGGGAACAAATAGGATTGCATTTAGTGTTAGATTTTTTGAAATTTCAATACGGTTAACACTGAACCATCAGCAATCCAAACTTTAAAGCCTTCGGAACAAGAGCTAAATGTTTTGAATGCAGACCTATCTCCTATCATGTGGTCTTAAGACCCAGAATCTACAATCTAAGGCCTCAATCCCTCGGTTTTCACACTCAAAGCATTTAAGAATTTACCTTTTTATGCTACTATCCCTATTCCTATAACAGATTGGCTTGTGGAGACTTGGCCGAATATTTTTGTAGAAAAGTAATATGATCTTTACTGAATAGAGCCTCAGTTGGTGGCTGTTCTTCTCTAGCTGCTACAAAACTCCTTCCTTTCCTGTCAGACTTGGCAGATTGATCACAAGTACCATTTGGTGTAACGCCCCCTTATGGACATCACAAATGTCGTTACATTCATCCTTGTTATCGTTATTTAAGATAAACTATTTAAATTAAAAGCCTAATTTGATAAACATATCCCTAGGATCCTTAAATTTTTTTTTTTAATAAAAACATTTATTAAAATACTTATATATATGTACTTCTTAAATAGTTTACCAACACCAAAATAATGAGACCATAATTTAAATAAATTTAAAACAAGTTTTCAAATCTATTTAAAAAGTTTGGTAGGCTGAACTTTGGATACCGACAGGCTAAACATGATCGGCAGTTTGAACTTCAATCATCGACAGGTCGTCCGAGGCTCTACAAAATTGGAGTTTTAAAAACACTTAGATCAGAAGGCCAATACCAACATCGGCAGTCCAATCCAAAATGATCGAAAGGCCGATCTACTACAAACCAGAGAAAACATAAAACAAGTCTTATTACATCACAGTACGAAAATAAACATACAAGGAAATAAAACATAGTTTATAAACTTTAAATTCTTTTCTTGGCGTTCTTCTATTTTCAATCCATCGTTCTTTGCCCACACACCCGTCCTTGTCCTCCACCTAATCCATAGTTCTCTTACCTTTGTCTGCAACATGATAATAAACTAAGTAAGCTAAAACTTCGTAAGTACACTTTCCTATCTCACAACATAAAACATTTTATGAACATCTTTATGCAACATCATATTCATAATCATCATTAACATAATACTGCACTTGCAATAGTTTCATATAGAACATATCTTTCATTAACAATATTCATATTAAAACTTCATTCATTTTATCTTTTGGGGCCCAAGTGTTGGATCATTATGATCATCGTAGGCGTGCCGTCATGAAAGGAAAGGGATAGCTGCTAAACCAAACATGACAAGTCCAACTTTGGACATCATAAACATAGACATAAACATAGGTTGTGCAACACTTAATTAGGTGATACATGTATGCATATATACTTTTAAATTTTAAAATACCTCATCATCAAAACATGCATAAACCTTCTTGTGCATCAAAACTTTCATAATAAAACATTAAATTAAACCAACATAGAAATTATCATAGAAATTATCATGAACATAAATTTCAAACTTTTCATAAACCTCATCATGTTGCAAGTGAAAATGTACTTACTTGACTTGCTTACTAAACCTTATCTTAGATGACGTTGCCGCGGTCTCGATGTGCTCACTCTTGGAGTGTTCATGTCATACATCCATATACAAATAAAAATTAATCTTTATTTTCACGAAATCATCTAATACCATAAGAAATCATTCATACTTCCAATGCAAGAAATACTAATACCAAGAAAAAAAAACATTTTACCATCTTACAATATTCATGCAAAATCTGTGATATGACAACCTGCCTGACCCTTAAGGATGCACAACTCACTTATTCACAATTCATATACAATTAAGGCATAAAACTTTGCAGGGACATAATTAGCATATATATAAACTACCCTCATTTTTCTATTGCCATAAAAATTCCATTAGACAAATAAAATAAGTCACACAATACACAACACAAAATCTACCAGCAATACAAAACAGTGAGCAGCCCTAACTAACATTCATATTATAAATTATCTATGTCATAAAATAGTTCAATAAAAATCCTACATGTAATAGACCCGTAAAAAAATAACATAACCAAAAATTAGCCTCAAATAAATTTAAAACAATTCAAAACATGCATTAGAATTCAAAGACAAAATAAACTCTAAATACATAAAGCAGTGAGCAATGCACGGTCATCATTCTCAAATAATTAAAATAAAATTACTTTGACCCTACAATTTTTATGACAACCTATAAACATATAAATATAATAGCACAAAAGGTTTCATTGTCAAATAAATTCGTTTGATTATGATAAAGAGTCACATAAGCAAGTAATCTAGAATTCACTGATCAGACAATCGTAAAACCTAATCTTAAAGAAAGTTCAATAACACATAAAATATTCATCATATCACTATGAAACTTTCCAGACCATAACTTAACATGTACATGAATATTTCTACAAAAATTCATGAGAATGAACATTCATTTACTCTATGAACCTAGACTGCATTTTTGTGAAACATTACCAATCAGCAACAATTAAACCATGAGTGACAGAGAATGAAAATTCATTATCTTAACATAGAAAATTCCAAATGGCGTGAAACTTTGAGGCACATTATATAACATACATAAATACCATACTAAAATTTCATAAAAAAGGAAATTTGTAGACAAAGTTATGGGAGTCGGAACACAGAAAATACAATTTCAAGAATAAACCTAGAACGAATTTCTTACCTCAAAATGATTCTTCTCAATCTTTCTTTGAATTTGTCCAATAGAAAACCCAATATTTCATTCAATGCTTTGCGGCAAAAATAAGGAAGAGAAGAAGGAGAAAACATGGAGAAAAGAAAAAGGGAGTCTGAGAGAATTCTAGAAAGAGGGAGAGAAAGCAATATAGAAAGTGAGAGAGAGCAATATGCGTGAATGAAAAATGCTATAAGGTAGGTCAATAAACTCTATATCTGTAGTAGAATTTTTTTTTTAAAAAAAAGGAATACATACATGTGAGGAATGGAGAGAAATAAGGGGAAAGTCAAATGATTTGATCCACTTACTTGATTTTACCTTCTTCAAAATAGGAAACCTTATCATAATCCAATCATCATAAAAAAGTCAAATATTCCATCTCATAAAATAAGGAAAAAGGTCAAAAATATGCCAATCATACAGAATATTTCATCCAATCACAATAATCATGAATGCCACAACTTGGGAGATTGTCTGCTGATTGCTG